>CM064886.1:16384762-16984762 GCA_030347415.2 Decapterus maruadsi | reverse complement strand
CCGTTACCTGCAGCAGCCGTCGTCCGTCTGCCATCTGCCCAATTTCACGTGAATGCAGCATGAAAAATATGATTCAGTTGCTTGAGATCTACAACCACAACGTTAACTGCTACACAATATACCTTTAATACAAGTGCTTCTGAATGCAGTGATGCCTGCATGGCGGAGCAGTGTCTCAGTTGTGAATCATGGATTCTAGTATCCTTGAACAGTTTCATACCTTTGGCAAATCATTTACAGGACATTCACATCTGGTTTGAAGATCTGAAGGCTTAATCAATAATCATCAATAATACATCTCAGTGGGAAAAGAGAAGTTAAGGTGAGAGAGAGGTGGTCCACCTGTTCCTGAGGCTCTATGTGGTGGGTGTCATCACAATAAACACTGCATTAAAAACTATTTTCTCTTTCCAAATTATTATTATTATTATGCAATTAAAATGATCTTTCTATCGGCCCACAACACACTGATGTGTTCAACATTATGGTTTATCAACAGGCTTATAACTTTTTGTAATAGTGTAGCCAGTTTTAATAATTTCCATATCTACACCTCACACCAAAGCAAAGAACTCTCTAGACTGAGTATTAGTCCCAGGCTTCCAGCACTAGCCCACCTCAACCTGGTTCCTGCTCCTGCAGCTTCACTCTCATTATTTATTTAGTATAAATATTTGTGAGATGTTAGTCTCTGTTCACTCTCTCTTTGATGATATGTACCTGTTTTATTTGAGATTTTTATATGGTAACTCAGAAGCTGTTGGTCTGTGGTGCTCTGGTAGCTCACCCTGAACAGCACATCCCGTACAGACTTAGTCCTAACCACAGAAGCACAGCTGCACTAATATTCAGCATTCATGATGCAGGAAATAAAGTTACTTACTTACTTGCAGAAAATAAATTTAAAAAAAGATAAATAAATAAAATTAGCACCCCAGTTTATATAAAATGACCTGCATGGCTCGGACCTTGTTGTCCCTGAATGATTCTCCCGGTCTGGCCCTGTTGCTCATAGCTGCATAATGAACCAAATATGTATTATATGTCCAAGGTGATTTGTGCCATTACTCTCTCATAGCACACTGATTTATTCACCCAGCTCCCCCCTGGGGCTGCCTTTACCTTCTCTGAGAGAAGATCTACTTTGAAAACACCTGGTCTAACATAAGAATAACAATAACTAACTGAAAAAGGTATGATAAAAGTATATAAATATAAACGTATAAATCTAAGGATGGAGTAGCTACTCATTTGCATTGTGGGTAAACTTCTGCTGTGGCTTCATTTGCATTAATGCTGCTGCTTTTGTGGCTTTTGCATTTGCAACTTGTTATTGTTACATTTCACCACAAATGGGGGTCAGAGGGCATGGAAATCCAACCACTGTGTATTGTGGTGATTTATCTGGTTAAAGATGAGACGGCTTTTGCTACAAAGAATTTGTAAACGTCACATTATTCCCTCTCAACTCCATCTTTATTCTTTTACTTGTGTGTTGTTACATTTGTCAGCATGAAGGATAACAACAGTGCAATAAGTCTCCAGTTAATTCAAGTCATCATTAACAGAAATAAACAAATGAAAGCTCTTAAAAGATAAATTAAATGACTGTGTCAAATAGAAGACATATAGAAGACATATGACTCATGTACTTATGTACGCTGTAAAGCACTCTGTGTATCCATACTGAGAAGGATGCTATATAAATAAAGTACTTACGAGGTACATAAGAGGTATAACATTGTTTACATGGCCTATAATTTTTCTCAAGAAATTCTAGGTTGTTCACAATGTTTTGTAAAAGGACAGTTCATTTAATGTAAACATCTTTATAATGCACTTGCAGCCTACCTCTTTGCACTAAAACAAGAGTTAGAGTTGGTCATTATTTATACTTTATTATGATATTATTTATTGGTCTGGTCCACTTGAGATCAAGTTGCGCTGTACAGTATGTGGCCCCTGAACTAAAATGAGTTTGACACCACTGGACCAGAAAGTGCGAGTGGTACTTCCTTCATCTCCTCCTCCCCTCTCGGCAAATACATTCAATTTCCACCAATAAAGCTGGATTCACTGAAAGTGAAGTCGTCACATGATGATGTGTGTGCTTCTGTTAACCAGCAGGTGTCACTAACAGCCTGAGTAATAGAGCAGCATCTCTCTTTATGCTCTCAGATCTGTCTTCCTTCACAATATGTCATGACAGCAGTAGATCAGTCTCTTACCTCAGATATGTTCATCATACACATTTAATTTAAATAAATATGGACCCAGTGGCCAATGTTTCCAGAAACTCTGAAACCAAAGTAATTTAACCATGGTAAGGCTATGTTCCATTGGTTGCCTGTCAAATGATTGATGAGCTCTTTCTTTCTTTCTTTCTTTCTTTCTTTCTTTCTTTCTTTCTTTCTTTCTATCTATCTATCTATCTATCTATCTATCTATCTATCTATCTATCTATCTATCTATCTATCTATCTATCTATCTATCTATCTATCTATCTATCTATCTATCTATCTATTATCCATCCATCCATCCATCCATCCATCCATATTGTGAACTTACAGTATCTAAATTTCACTCTGCAGGATGTAACTGCAGTAAGTGCAGAAGTGGTTGGTGACATATTTACACCACAGGAGGTTGTAGACTTCCTCACTTATCAGCATCCAAAGAGGTTCACTGTCATTGCTGCATCATTGACTCTGTGGATGTCAGAGGATGCAGTGGTGCTGAGTGGCTTTGGTGAGTGTCAATGCTGTACTTTATTCATAATATTGTATCTGCCTGCATGGGGGTTGTGAGGTGATAACTGTGGTATTAAAGAGATAAAAAAAAAAGGGAGAGAATTTGATGAATGTTGATGATGTAAAATTTAGTGGTACATTACAGTAATACATTTCAGTTTCTTATGGCAGACTCCTCCATAATATAAAAAAAAACACTTCTGCGCTGCTCACCAGGGGGCTGTTTGCTCTTAGAACTGCAGGGATTTTCCTGATATCAGCAGCTCAGCCTGGCAAAGGTTCAACATCAATACACCTGCACCTGTCCGTATTTTGACTAAATTCATATAAACTCACATCTGCACGAACAGACTGCAAAATTTAATTGACAGAGAGCAGTACAATCCTCAGGAAACGTACTATGCAGGTGCAGTACACTGCCTGGGTCCTCACATCTCAGAAAACACCCACGCAAATTTTCAAACAGGAGTTATTTGGAGGAGCTGACATCATGTTTTGGAGTCATCGTGGTCACTTTCTCACCTGAGTCATAGTAATCTCATGTAATAACTGAGCTGTAGTAAAATTAGTTTAAGCTATAAAGGGATAGTTCACCCAAAATTCAAATTTCACTCATTTTCTACGCACCCTCATGTCGATTAAGAGCTGTGAGAATTCAGAGAACTCAGAGGCTTCTCTGAGTTACGGGGGGTCCATGCAGCAGTATTTGTCCACTGACACAGGTGAACTGAGACACTGGGAGCTTCCACGACAAGCAAGCTTAAAATATAGACTTATTTACTTTTTTTGGAACAATTTCTCATGTCGGGGCTTCAGTACAAGAGGGACATAACAGACGAGCAGTATGGAGGTATTTGGATGTTCTTTGGTGTGTCTTTTTGGACGAAGAAAAGTGGTGTCCATTCACAACGATTATATGGACAAATACTGCTGCGTGGACACCCCCCCCCCCCCCCCTCCGTAACTCAGAGAAGGCACGGAGGACTTTGAAAATTCTCGCAGCCCTTAGTCAACATGAGGTTGAATAGATAATGAGTTTTGAATTTTGACATTTGAATTTTGAGTGAACTATCCCTTTAAAACTGTTACTGTAATACCTATAATTCTTCTTCATTCTTTTCTAGTTTCAAAGTTGTGTTTGCACAATTTGCAAGTCTTTCTTTACAGTAAACAACACATGTTAGAGTTTGATTGATTTAACTGCAAGTTAAACTCAATAATTCTGCATATGCTTTATGAAATAAATATGACTTGACTAATATTGGCCTACTGCAGCATCCAGCCTACCTCACACAGTACACACAAAGACATGCACCCAGTGGACAAACGCTGGCTGTGTCTCACTGTCACATGTGACCTCTGTGAATTAATTATCCTCAGATACATGTGCACCCACATATGATCCACATGTATCCTGGTAAAACAGCAGTGAGCTCAGCACACAAGCAAGCAAGCAAGAGAGTAAACACATCCCATCATCACCTCAAGCTTTGTGCAGATCATGTTCCAGCTTTTACACCTCGGTGTTAATTTCTCCAGCTTTCTGACAGGCCCCAGAGCTACAGCGCCTTCTTTGTATAAGTGCCTTTTCTCAGCGTCTCCCCATCTCTGCAGATTAGTCAGGGCGCAAATTACCTACCTGCACAAAAAAGCGCAATCCTATACAATTTGCTGTGCTTGGTGTACAGATCTCCTTTTGAAGACAGGCAATGTTACCCCCCTTCCCTCCTCTCCACCCCCCCACCCCTAGCCCTGCAGCAGTCCTGGATGCAAATGCTTATAAAATTGAATTTTAAAAAACAGCGCGTGTAGTCCAGGTACTCTTATCAGCGTCTGCACAAACTGCATACAAATCAGGCCAGCATCACACTACACTACAGCAAGGGTGTCATGTTAAAGGCTGGCTAATTGCTAATTGGGAAGCAAGAGCGAGGTCTGAAGCGAAAGCTCTGCTAACAAGAATTAAAATGCGGGGGCGCCTCATGCCTGTGAAGTGTCTTTGGCTTCCTGGTGACATGCCCCAGAGCAGAAACACTCTGACAAACACCAGCGCCACCACAGCTATAAGACGGCTGCTTGTTCGGCTCTGAAACACACGGCTGCTGTGCAACATCGCACAACAGCTAAGACGGGTCAAAGTGACACTGAGATACAATGAAATGGGGTTTGTTCCCTATACATGCAGTCACCTTCATTTTATTCACAGCAGACATATCTGTTCATGGATGTCCCCACATTGGGGTCATCCCTATGTTCCCCGGGTCCTATGTTCCCCACTTTGTATTCGACCGCCAGGGAACATAGGACCTTATTTTAGAAAAAGGGTGCTATGTTCCCCGCTTTTCCCCAAAAGGACCCGGGGAACATGTAATTTTTGGTCCCATACGTGGAAGTGGAGTTGTAACTTTGCAGATTTTTGCCTATTTCTGAGAGAGAAGATGAGTTGTGACTGTGAGTGAGAAGTGTCCCATTGGTTGGGTTTAGGCAATGAAGAAAAGAGTTGATTAAGTTTAGTAAAAAATAAAAAAAAAGACCAGGTAGAGGCTGGACAGGCCAGATAGATGGAGAGAGTCCAGATAAGTAGAGAGAGTCCATCGACCGGCAACAGCGGGGAAGGACTTTTTTTTTTTTTTTTTTTTTAAAGGTCCTGTATTCCCCAGTAACAGTAGGAAACATAAGACCCTTTTTCAGAAAAAATTTAAACAATAAAAAAACTAACTAAAAAAGAAAACAAAAATCATCTGCAATCACTTAAAAAGTAAAGTTCAAAGTCAAGCCCCAGAACAGAACAGCATACATGACATGTTAAAACTGTACTAAGAATGAAGTTAATGTTAACCACTTACATTAAATGAACAGTCAAGAAAATCATTATATCATAGTTTTTTTTTGCTGAGTTTGTTTTTTAATTCAGGTCTCCTAACACAGAAAATGTAAACAATATATTTGATAATAATCTTGGCCTTTTGCACCTGTTTTTCCCTCTGTGGCCCCAGGCTCCTCAACAATAAAAGAAAAAAAGCAATGGAAAAAAAGAAGAAAAATACATATGTCAGTCAGAAATATAGAAACTAACAGATCACAATTAGTTTAAGAGTTTTTTTTTCTATTCTTACAAAGAAATAAGTATAAATGCACATTTCAATTCATCAACAATCCAACTATCATGGCTGCACTGTAATAAGTAATAAAAATAAATGAATGAAGAAAAATAAACTGCAAGTTTGATTTATTTCCAAACCATGCAGTAGTGCTCTCCAAGTTGCAAGTTTTGGTACTGACTGACAATGTGGATGCTGCAACTTGATTGGTGCAGTGTGTGTGTGGGTGGGCTCTAAAAATAGTTAGTAATTTTACTTCAACAGCCAGAGTTCAGCAGCTGGAGGCAGACAGAGGCAGAGCCCCATCTTCTCTCTCTGCTCTCCTAGTATGAAAGAAAAAAAGAATCATCACATGACTAAAAAATATAAAGAAAAGTGAACTGTGAAATGATTTCAGGAAATAATAAAACTCAACTCCACATTCTGTTTCATCCTTTTCATTTTCAAAAACAAATATTTCATGTTATTTTTAATTCATGAGAAATGTTTATTTCAAAACGCCATCTCCTACTCTGCTTTGATCTAATCTGTTCATTTATTCATTTAGAGAATTTGAACTGGAAATTGCATATAAATTACACAAAGGTGAACATTTCTAAAACAACAGCAGAGTAAAGGAATCATTAGATGATAAAGCTTTGTACATTTTATATAACTCAATGATAGCACCATATTGACTTTCTGTGCTGAAGTTTGGGGAAGTAGAAATTAATATAGAGATTTCAAATGTGAATATCAATAAGTAGTTCTGTTTACTTTAAAGGGATAGTTCAACATTTTGCCCATTGCCATAATCCCTATAGTCATACATGTAGCAGTAGGTTCGTTACCTTTTTTTTTTTTTTTAGAACGGCAGTTGGCGGAGCAGAGCCGTGAGCTGCTCAGATTTTTTTCTGCAACCACGCTATGAGATAATAGCAGAACGTTACGAAACAGAGCCATTTTCGAGGTAAATACAGGGTAAATGCGGAGACTAGTTGCTGAAAAACTGTCCCTGAAGGCAACGCGCATCAGCAGTTTTGCATGAATTTACCTCTAAAACAGCTCTGTCTCATAACGTTCCGTTATTATCTCATAGCGTGGTGGTTGTGCAGCTCACAACGGGTCCACGACAGCGTTTTTGAGTTGTTGGGTTGTGTATTTAATGAGTTTGATGAGGGAAACCAAGAAATTCCTTTAGCCTCCATAGCATAGCCCTGAGCAGCCTGCTGCTTCGCTTCGCCGTACTAAAAATAGCTTACGCCGATAATTAAAGATAACGAACCCACTGCTATGACTATAGCGATTATGGCAATGGGCCAGTTTGCCAAAATGTTGAACTATCCCTTTAATCGACTTTATTGTTCACTTTTATGGCACTGCAGAGTTTGGCAGAACAGGCAATGTCTGTTTATGAGCTACAGTCTTCTAAAACTTGAGTGAGATGGCTTAATTGGAGCAATATATTTACAAAATTGAATAGTGGTTTTTGCCTGACTTTTTTTTTAATGCCAGACTTTTTTTTTTTCTTGTGTCGGCTTTTTTTTTTTTTTTTTACCTGATTTTTTTTATTTTTGTGCCAGATTTTTTTTTGGGGGGGGGTTTCGTACTTTCATCTAGCACAGTCGTCACTAACCTTTTACTTGAGCTGGGACTGAGTGAAAGGTAAGTTCAACTCATTGTAATGTCAAGAGAAATAGACAACCCAGACTGTATTAAAGTTTGACAAGAACATATTGTATTGGTGCCAACAAAGATCATACTCACTGAAGAACCTGAACTCTTAAGTAACAGAATCTTCTACCAGTCTTTTATTGAAAACATCTAAATTTTTTCTTTTATCTGCTGGTTTGGTGGCCTGCCCATAATAGACAAAAACAGCCTTTATACTATTGTAAAGGTCTAATTGGAACACAGCAAAGAGCTCTGTGTTCAATGTGGGAGAGGCAGGTGTTCCATAAAGTCAAGAGAATCATTCTCCAGAGCGACCAGGTCCTGTCCTCGGAGTTCAAAGTGATGCCTTCAGGCCACCACTTTGTTGCAGGCATCAGAAACACAAACAGATATTCTACGTTCCTTATTCCGTCTGACAGTAGGCTTTTAAATCCTGAAGGATATAGAATGACATCCACACAGATGGAGACAAAAGGTGCTCAGTTGGTCTAACAAAAGTATTTTTTGGCCATTTATTTTGTTTATCCTGTGTACCTTGCGTGGTTACGCTGTATCTATTTTATCTTGATTTTAGTCTTTTTGTTTTAGCTGCGTTGCGCTGGCCCACTTGTATTTGTTTCTCAGATGTCCGCCTGTTTATTTGCTGCAGTTTCTTTAAGGTAACTGCTAAAACTGAGTTGCCCCAAGTGGAGTCTGAGTCTTTATTTCATACGTAAGGCTTCTTTATTTGGGCTACCGATATTTGAATTACCTGAGTTGCTGAAGTCCAACTTTCAAAGTTGTTCCCAACACCTCAAACAAAGAAGGTTGGGAATCACAACGCAGTGGACAACGGATTAACACAAAAAGTATCATGTTTGTTTTTACTTTTTGTGTTTAAACCTGAGACAGAACCAGAATCAGTGTTAACTGGTGTTATGGAGGACATAGCTTCATTTGGAAGGGTTATACACACATATGCTGACTTCTAATTCTGCACTGTTAAAGCAGATATCAGCGGAATGTTTTTGTTAATATAAGTCCTAAATAGTCCTATTTTCCGTCAGCAATCACTTACATGGAGTGTTTCAAACCAGTCGTCCTCTGCTCTGCTGTAAACCCAGGAGAAAACTTTCCTTGTGGGATTTTATCCAATGAGGAGAGAGAACCTGAGAGCCAACCAGAATCACTGGTGGGGGCTTAACTGGATTCAAGGAAACATAGCTTCATTTGGAAGGGTTATACAGAGGCATAGTGCACTTTCACAGGCAACAGGACGGTAAAAACACGAGTTGACTTCTAATTCTGGAACACATTAGCCAAAACGACCAGATTGCTGATATCTGCTTTAAGTCTACATGGTAAATTATACCTATATAATATCCACTTGATCACATGCATTCACTCATTGACAGTGCCAATGATGCAGTCTGTTGGAAGGACCATGGGCCTGTGGAAGCCAGACGTCCAGCAGGCAGACCAGATGACAGCAATGTGATGTGAAAGAGCGATCAGTGTCATCAACTATCAACAGCTGGGCATATGATGACACTGTCTTCTTGTCTAAGACACTTGGAGGCCAGTGATTTTAGAGACAGAGCATTGAATGATGGGGAATCAGAACTTTGGGGGGAAAGAACAACACATAAAGAAGTCTCCTCTCCTCTGTATGGACAGAAACCAGAGTGTATTTGAAGTTGTTTAGTTGCCCTGGATGGAGGGTGGTTTGATGTTGAGGTGTGTAACAGTGCACAACGTGAGAAAAATAGTGTTGACAAAATGTAACAAAGTGTCATTTCACAGTCTAAGTAAGACAGACAGATTGTACTGTTTGACGTATGTGGTGATCCAGATGTTTGTGTAGGCTAGAGGATGTAAAGATGTGTCTCTGTGTAATGATGCAGTGATTATCACTGTGACTCTCAGCAGCAGCAGCAGCAGCAGCCACTGTAGTTTAATGTGAGATGAGAAGTTGATGTGGTCCAAACAGCAATGAGAGCAGCACACAGGGTGCAGACAGTATATCAAGGTCATGTTTGCCCAGGGGAGGAACCAGTGCTGCTAGCTGGGAGCAGGCATAGAGCATGATGGGAAACTATATTAAGAAGCTGCTAATATAACTGCACATCAGAAAGGGGAGTCTTAGACACAAAGGATCAATGTTATAAACCTTCTACAGACAAAAAAGCGAACAGGCACAGTGTGTATCAGTGTGTTGTGAACATTAACAATGTGTCCTTCATCTTTTAACAGTCCATGATTGATGACTGTACTGTGTGTTGAGTGTTTCATAATGGATGGACATATAAAAGGTGAGTGAACTATGACTGTTGTTACCAACCAGTTAAACCAGTCTGTCTCAGTGGTAATGATGTATCTGTGTGCAGGGCCGTTGCTAGGAATTTTGGGGCCCCTGGAAGAATACTAAAGTGGGCCCCTGACTTTTCCACTTTTTTTCTTAGACTATGTATGTATTATCATTTTTCGTTTATCCTACTTTGTTTTGATGCTAGTCTGGCCTGACGGAAGTGCGTTGCTGCGATTAACCTCTGATTGGTCGGAACAAGCCACCCGGCGGAAGTCCCGCCTCCGTGCTGCTGCTTTCACAGTCCGCTTGGTAAAAGGGAACATCAACAAACAACAACAGAAACCGAACCATGGATCTATTATACAGCCGTGTCTTGAACTGAACAGAAGAAGAAATATCCGTCAGCGGTTGCCGACCGTCATTACACTGCGGACCGAAATCCAGTTTCCAACCAGCACTATTTTGCGAGCGCACCGTTGCTAAAGCACCCGGCCACAACGATTGTAACTGGTTGAAAGAATTCCAAACAGAACGTTTTTTTCTCTGATCACAGAATAGGCAGACCATTTTGATGCTGATGGAGCATTACTATGAGTATTAGATCCCATCCACACACATGCGTTTTTTTTTATTTTTCGAATCCAGATAATACTTTATCAGATTGGCCTCTGTGTGAGTGACTGACAGGAGTCTGGACTCAGTCAGGACTGCTGCCGAGAGACACATGTAATGTAAGAAGCAGGACATGTCAGACAGCACCACCCACCCTCTCTACCGCTGCTGGCAGGTCAGAGCAGCAGCCGACGTCTCAGCTCACTATGACATGACCTGACTCCTGTCTCGTCTCCTACCATAGTCGATGTGTCCAGTAGGACCATTACTGTTGTTGTTTTTTTGTTTGTTTTTTTAAGTATATTTTTTGGCCTTTACAGTAGTACATAGTAGAGATAGGCAGGAAAGGGGGAGGCAGAGAGAGGCCCAACACGGGATTCGAACCGGGGACGCCTGCGTTGAGGACTGTAGCCTCTGTAGCCTCTCTACATGGGGCGGCCGCTTTAACCACTGCGCCATGCACCTGGAGCCACCACTACTCCTGACTGACACAATAAAATGCATCACCACCTGTGGGACTCCAACAGATTCCCATGTTAAAATGTTCAACCTGAACCTGGCCAGTCGAATAATGTGTCATGCTTATTGTTATAAAATCTTATTTGATTTATGAGTGTTTATAATGATATAAAACATGTTTATAAGCCAATTGTAACATGTTATAACTATATTTATAATGCATTCTCGATGTGGGCATTGTCAGCAAGTTACTAACAATTATAACATAGAATACCCGACCTTATAAGTCAAGATAAAAAGCTTTATAG
Source organism: Decapterus maruadsi (assembly GCA_030347415.2). Taxonomy (NCBI): domain Eukaryota; kingdom Metazoa; phylum Chordata; class Actinopteri; order Carangiformes; family Carangidae; genus Decapterus; species Decapterus maruadsi. The sequence continues at coordinate 16,973,592 of CM064886.1, read as the reverse complement.
TGTGTTATGATTATTGTTATAAAGCATTATGATCATTTATGAGTGTTTATAACTATAGTTATACAGTGCTATAACTGCATTATAACTCATTATAAATATGGTTATAATGTGTTATAGAGATAGGCGTCAAGTAAAGTGTTACCGAACTGGTATATTTTCCATAAATTTCACCCAAAAGTTGAACATCCCTAACCTTTTATGAGTAGTGTATATAAGCGGTCCATTAGCTCCTCCAGAGCAACAGAACAAGTCACTGAGTTGCTTCTACAGACTGAGCACCACCAGCTGATGATGTTGGTGTAACTGTAACTTTCCTTACATTTCCTCAAGCCTTTTTTTAAGTCCCGAAATTCTGATGATTCTCAGCAGTTTGTGTTGTGATGTAGTTCTCAGGGTGTTCATGCAGAACTTCAGAAGGGTCTCAACTCGCTAAATTCACATCATTTCACAAATTTCACATCATCATCACTCATAAATCTGTGAGTAGCATTGGGTTTGCTCTCCACACTATAATTGCATTTTCCACCAAATGATGAGAACTCCATTGATTAATGATGTGAGAAATTAAAAAGCCAAAATCTTCCAAACATGGCTGGATTAGTTTACTGTTGTTGGTTCTCTGCTAAGCACCACATTTTACATTTGTGTACAAGCAATGCGTTTGTTTGCTTTGATGAAACATAGCTATACAAGTCCCAGTCCACACATGCAGTGTGTATGCTGACACAAACGTGGCCAACACAATGCTGTGCCTTGAGTCAGTATGATATATGATAGGCTACTCACACAAACAACTAGCCTCTAAAACAAGCAATAAAAAGGTAAATTGATTGTTCCCTCAGCACATTCAGAGTCAGAGTTACATAAAAGTGATGATGGTTCGTCCAGCAGTTCTTTCATCCACCACATCATCCCTGCTCAGCTCAGCTGGTCCCATATTCAGTCCAATACTGCAGCTTTTTGACAAGGAGCGCGCTTCCAAATTTACCCTCCCGCTGCGCTCGCTCCCTGTACCTTAAAAAGCGCGTGCACGGCTGAAGGTCACTTAAACACAAAAGGCTTTCAGCGCTGCGGTCCAATATAGCGCATGCGCACTGCCTGAGGACTGCTTCACAGACCGCAATATGGCGAGAATGCCTGCCAGCGGAGACACAGAGCAGGAGCAGATGAGCTGCCCCGAGAGGAGCTGGGATGAGGATGACAAGGAGGAAGATGAAGATGAGATCCAGGAGGTCCAGATCACCGGAGAGGAGGAGGACGATGAGTCCGACAGAGATGGTGTGGAACTGGAGTGGAAGTCGGGCAGCACAGTGCTGGAATACAGCGGTTCTGCCGCGGATCCACAAGCGGTCGTTATGGGGAGTATGGACCCGGAGGATGAGGAGGAGGATGAGGAGGAAGAGGAGGAGGACTCCTTCAGCGGCAGCATCCCCGCCGGGCTGGACCCTCAGCGGTCAGAGCGGAACAGGCTGAGTGAGAACACGCGCCTGGCCACCCGGTACGCTGTGAGGATCTTCAGGGAGTACCTGAGCGAGAAAGCCCAAAGTCCGGACTTTGAAACTCTGGACAAGGAGTCGCTGTGTGCTGTGCTGCGCTCTTTTTACGCGGAGGCGCGCTCCAAAAGTGGACAGTTGTACAGCAAGTCGTCCCTCATCAGCATCCGGAGCTCGCTGAACAGGTACCTGAACGAGCCCCCTTACTGCCGCACTTTGGACCTCACCAAGGACCCGGAGCTGCGCAGCGCCAACCTGACCCTGGCCGCGGTCATCCGGAGGCTGGAGGAGCAGGGCGCCGGTCCTGTGGTGCAGAAACAAGCCATCACGCGACCGGACTTGCGGAAACTCTACGAGTCCTCCGTCTTGAACACCGACACGCCGTTCGGACTGCTCAACAAAGTCTGGTTCGAGACCTGCATGTATTTCTGCACCAGGGGCCGGGAGAACCAGCGGGAGTTGGAGGAGGATTCGTTCGGTCTGGCCGCGGACGAGGACGGGAGAAAGTTTGTGTATTTCAAGTCTCTGGGACCGTATCACAAGTCCCGCTGCAGCAGCACCTGGACCAAGAGGCGTCCGGACTCGGAGGAGGACTCCCTGCCGCGGATGTACGAGACCGGCACGGAGCAGTGTCCTTACGCCAGCTTCGTCCGGTTCCTCTCCAAACGGAACCCGCTGTGCAGAGCCTTCTTCCAGCGGCCGCGCGACCACTGCTGCGCGAGCGACGTGACGTGGTACGAGAACAAAGCGATCGGTAAGAACCTGTTGGGCACGAGGATGCAGATGTTGTCTCGCGCCGCCAAGCTCTCCAAGACGTACACCAACCACTGCATCGGCGCCGTCTCCATAGCGACGCTAAACAGCATCGTGGGCGCCTCGGGCTCCGGCTCCAACAAACCTGCGACGCTTTACGTTGCCTCGGAAACGGCCAACGGCCACGCGCAGTCCCACCTCCAGCTGGTGATCCCGTACCTGAGCAGGACGGCGGACTGCAAGGACCGGAAGCGAACAAACACGGCAGCTGCTGCAGCGACGACAACAACAACAACAACAGACACACACACAGCAGCAGCAGTGGGGGGGAGGAGGGCCAGTGCCGAGCAGCAGCCTGGGGGGGCTGAGGCTCCGTTCGCCAAGAAACTCTGCGTGCGCCCCGGGACACGCGCGGAGTCGCCGATGGAACGGACGGAGCGCGAGGCAGCGGAGCCCACGGCCAGGTGCCCCCCCACACAGGTAGGTGACACAGCTAGGAGCCGGAATGTGTTCACTGCAAGTGTGCAGAAAGTGTGAGCGACACAATGTGAAGAGATGATTAGAAACTAGGCTGACCATCACTAACCTCTGAGGAGGCAGCAGGAAAATGTGCAGCTATGTTATTTAATTATCTATTTATTTAGTCAGAGTCATATAGCCTAGTTTTGTCCTACAGCAGCGAAATTCGTTTTGCAGTGTAGGACGACAAACAATGAACAATCAAAAAACAAATCATACCAGTAGACAGTCGTATAAATAGAACAACTACAATCGTAGGCTGTATAGTAGACTAACAATTAAATTCGTTTTTTTTAAAAGGAGTAGGCTGCCTTTTTCAGGGCTCGACCCCAGATGTCAGTCAAAGCTGATTATTGTACTGGCCGTACAATGCGTTCGCTTTTTGTTCTACACTGTAAAGTTGCTGTACCACGAGACAATACAAAAAGTTTATATATATGTGTGTATTCTGTGTATATATTAGGGTTAGGGTTATTATATTATTAAATTAAAAAAAAAGAAAAAGAAGAAGAAGCCTATGCGCTGAGCCTCGATAAGAGCTGATCTCGTGATCTATTTTAAATCTAATAAGATGTTGAGTGTTGTGTGTATGCGTATGGACAGACACAGTGTGCAGCTTTAGTTAAAGCTGTGAGAACAGCAGTGCTCTCTAAGTCCAGGTTCAGCACTCTGACCTCTGAAAAGACTAAATTAGATTACATATAGAATATTTTGTTCAGAACAAATTAATTATCTGAACACACAGGTGGCAGACTTTCTGCAGGAGGACAAACTGCAGTGGTTTCTCATTGGGACTGTCTCTCGGTTGCCATTGGTAACTACACCTGTTGATGAATTCACCTATAGGTCCATTATAGTAATGTCTGCAGGGTAAAGAGTGCTTGTTGTCTCTCATCAAACAGAAATACACACACATGCAGTGGTCTCACTGACACAGATCTGACTGCTGTATTCAGTATGTAATGCAACTTATGTAAGGTTGAAATAACAGTTAACAGTTAATATGTAATAAGATGTGAAATTCTCATCCTGTGAGAATGCACTTATGGTGGAACAGAAGTGAGTTTTTTCTGCCTATGCTGCACGCAAGGTGGATGCTTTTTACAAGGGATATAGGTCATTACATAGATGGTTTATTGACATCTGAAGCTAAAGCTGACAGTATGAGTATTTTCCAAAGACTTCAAAGCACCTTTTTTTATGACAAGCGACCAGTGAAGGATTTTGTTTTGTTCAAAAATTGTTATGTTTCATGTTCAAGCCAAGAACTATTTATGTCTCTAGGCTACCTACTGTGCAACATGTTGATTTGTTTTCATTGCATTCGTCCTTGAATATAGTTCCCCGGGCGTCACTGATGCATGATGAAGGTGTGAAGACATCAGAGTAACAGGACCTGCCTCAGTAATAAATGTCAACCTCTATTTGTGTTGTCGTGAAGAGAGCTGCACACAGCCTGGTTCTAAAACAGTTTTGGTGTTTATATATTTATTTCCTCCTTCATAACTTTTAGAAATTTTTTTTTCATTTTATTACGTAAGGCTTAGGCTATAGTGAGTGACAGGGGGATGGGCATGTTTTGGATAAACTGGTAGTTAACGATGGTGGACGGTGGATGATGGTTTATTCAATACTTAGAAGGATAGTTCAACATTTTGACAAACTGGCCCATTGCCATAATCCCTATAGTTTTAGGAGTATGATCGTCACCTTTATTTGTCGGTGCAAGCTATTTTTAGAACGGCAGAGCAGAGCTGCTCAGAGCTACACTACAGAGCGAGGGCTTTATTTATGTTAATAATACTGTATTTATTTATTTTATTTATTTATTCATGTCTGTTTCAGTCCTATATCAAAATTTCTAAGTGAAACTGAGGAACATATTGAAGAGAACTATAGGACTAAGGTACATAGTCTAAGTCTGTTTTTCTGAAACTGGCCCCGCGTCACTTGTGTTACTGTGAATATGCTGCACATCTGTGAGGTCTTTAAAGTCACCTGACTTTCTCCTTTGGTCCCTTCATTGAGACCAAAGCCATTAGTGAGTGTTTGTAAGCTGAGCTGGGATGGATGCTCTGATTTGCCCATGGGAGTTCAGTCTTAAATGAGAAGCTGGTCTCTCATGCTGCTTATACTGAAATGTCTGATGGGACAACAACACTACTGCTTTATACTGGTAGTAACGCCACAGTTTGTGTGTGTGTTTGTGTATTTTTGTTTTGTGATCCAGGACAGCCTGAGCAGCAGCATGTCCAGTCAGCACCTGGTCTCTGTGTCTCCCATGTCTCCTCTGGGCTCCGCCGGCATCCCCAAACCAGCCCAGCTCACCAAAACCAACGCACCTGTCCACATCGATGTGGGAGGTCACATGTACACCAGCAGTCTGGCCACACTCACCAAGTACCCGGAGTCACGGTGAGAGACACGGTCAAGACACACCATGAAAAGTAGAATGACCTCCTCATGGTAGTTTTAGGTCACATCACTGCTGTAGAAATCCATCTAAGGAGTTTGCAATGTTGCAAAGGCAAAGCACCGAAATCTATTCAGCTGGTCGGTAAATCCAGATTTACGTTTTTAAGAAATGTCCTCAAGGTGTTGCAGAGATCACAGAGAGATCTTTGATCTTTGACCACAAAGGTCCTCTTTCAAACTCTGTGAACGTTTAATCAGGACAGACTAATAAGAATAAAAGAAGACAGGTTGTGAAATTAAAATTACATTTATTGTGGATAAAATAAACTTTGGTGCTTAGAGCTAGGGGAATGACAGCTGGATAAGAGATGAGAGAGAGAGCACTTTTAAATTTGACAACTAATGACTGATTGATGAAAGAGAGAAGGTGGTGCATTGCGATTGGATGAAATAAGAGACAGTCTTCCTGACTGAACTTTCGCTAAGCTTCATTCTTGCCAAGGTGTAAATGAGATGTCACGTCCACCAGAATGGGCTGAGCTGAAAACAATATGTCTCCCATTTAGGCTTTACCCAACAACCTCTAAAATCTTAAAGAGTAACAATGCAAAATTTATATTTTCACCTTAATTAAATAGCTTCAGAGTAAAAGTGATGGTTAAATAAATGACTTGTAACTTGCTACAGAGAGAATGGAGGCTCTCTACCTCCCACTTTAGCGTCTTTTATTCATTTTTATTGTGTGGCTAATTAATTAGGCTACTTACACATGCGCAGCGGTGTTTTTATCGATATAATTCCCCTCCTTTCCACGATTCCTCTTCAAGGAAAGTCTCCTTTTGCGCTGGATCTGTAGCCTATAATAAAAAAAAAGTATGATGCATTAGCCATTAGTGTAAAGAGAATTAATTCTTCCACCAACCGCTCTGACAACACTGACTAAAGCAATGTTTGGGTTATATCTTGAAGCACCACTTTAACGAGGATCCTCTGTTGTTTGTGGAAGGATCGGCCGGCTGTTTGACGGAACTGAGCCGATAGTGCTGGACAGTCTGAAGCAGCACTACTTCATCGATCGGGACGGCCACATGTTCCGCTACATACTCAACTTTCTCAGGACTTCAAAACTCCTCGTCCCTGATGACTTCAAAGTGAGTGTCTGTAGAGCTTTGATCAGGTACTGTCACAGTCCATCTCTGTCAGACTGTCAGAGGAAGGCTTAGTCCACAGACTTCTTTTCTTTCTTCTTCTTTTGACAAATTTAGGCAATTCTGAGCAACAAATAGGAGAACCCACCATTTTCCGAACGTCAAAAACGTAAGCCGGTTTTGCCGGTTTACGTTTCCATGGTTTTGATAGTCGCGGTAAATGCATGGATTTCTTTTCTCTTTTTTTCAATGAAAATCTGTAAAACACATGAATTATCACAGACTTGAACGCACAATTTCTGGAACCAAAGACCCTTATCATTCTGAGCTAATTGGCAAGTGACATTCGACAGTGGCTTCACAAACTGAGAAAGCCATTTGAAACCACTGTAAAAACATTAAGTTATCAAGACAAAAATCTGAAAATACACATTGCATCTAGACAGCACGGAGATGTTGTGTGTCATTCAGTCGACATCGACAGGTTTTCCCATCAAAATTTGTAGGCAAACATTATAGGCAACCTGAAGTTTGCGAATGCTTGCCTTTTTGAACTTAACCCACAAGGGGGCAGTATAGAGAGGGCTACAGTCAGCTCTGAAGCATTGCAGCACATTGGCTTGTGTATAAAATACGCTGTTGCCTGTACATATCCTCGTCATCAGAGTCAGACAAATCAAAGAAAGAAAGAAAGAAAGAAAGAAAGAAAAATTAATAAAGAAAGAAGAATTCCTAGGAACACAACAGTTTAACTGCAGAGGGTGGGAAAGAATGAATTTATGACATGGCAGGAAATAATCAATGTTTTATAATTGATCAATATGACTTTCCTTAATAATAATGAATCAGTGTAAACTTTTACAATCTCAGATTTGTTGTGTTGTTGTTTTTTTACTTTGTGCCAGTATATAAATTGCATTTATTATTACACTCATTACTAATAGTGTATGGGCCATTTAATTTAATTTTTGACGGGGGGATGGCTGGCGCTACCCGAGAGTCAGGCACAGGTGATATCTATGAGTGCGCTAATTACCTTTGGGTTCAGAGTCAGCGGGAGCGTCACGCCACACTTCTCAATCGTGAGTGAAACAGTTGTTTTGAGTTGTGAATTGTCTAAAATAAATGAACCGAGAGAAGACAGAAACGTCCGTCCGTCCGTCAGTCCGTCCGTCCGTCCGTCCGTCCGTCCGTCCGTCAGTCAGTCAGTCAGTCAGTCCTAAACCACCTTTAGCTGACTGGAAGGTTCTGGTCTCAAATCTTAGTTTGTCAGTGTTGCAACAAAAGTTGTGTTCTTTTACTGCAAGTTGTTTATGTAATAATACGTAATTACCAGTATATGAATATAATATACAGTAAATATCAGTGACTGTGTGTGTGTTTGCAGGAATACTCCCTGTTGTATGAAGAGGCCAGGTTCTTCCAGCTGGCTCCTCTGCAGACTGAACTGGAGCGCTGGAGGACTGAACGGGAACGTGGCAGCATGTGTCAGGAGTCCGAGTGTGTTGTTGTCCACGTGGCCCCGGAGCTCGGAGAGAGGATCAGTGTGAGCGCCCACAGAGACGTCATCGAGGAGGTCTTCCCCGAGGTCAGAGACACCATGTCCAGTTCCCTGAAGAACAGCTGCAATAAGGACTCGACACACGTCATTCGCTTCCTGCTCACCGGCCACTGCAACCTCAACTCTGTGCAGGTACAACACACTCTGATGAACAAAGGATCTTTATTTACTTTCAACTCCTCTGATATATATGAGTTCATTATTGGCCTTAGAGTGAAACCTTGTTTCCTGTCTCTCCTCTTTCCTGCTCTCGCTGCTCAGTGTGTCTTATATTTACTTATTCCTCAGCCTCCTTTAGTAAAATGATTGATTGCGAGCCTCCGTGTGTTGGAAGTTCTCCTCCTCTTCCCTGCAGATCCAACTACGCTGTAGAGCCTTAAAGGGATAGTTCACCGAAAATTCAAATTGCACTCATTATCTACTCACCCTCATGTCGACTAAGGGCTGGTACAAGTTTCAGAGTCCTCCGTGGCTTCTCTGAGTTACAGGGGGTCTCGGTGTAGCAGTTCATGTCCATATAACGGTTGCTAATGGATACCAACTGTCTTTGTAACAAAGAGACACACCAAAAAACATCCAAACCTTCATGCTCCTCGTATGTAATGTCCGTCTTGTATTGAAGACTTCCCAAGAGGAGCTTCAAGAAGCTTCCACTACAAAACAAGCAGAAATATAGACTTATTTAATTTTTTTCGGAACCATTGCGCATTTCGGGGCTTCAATACAAGATTGCCTGCAGCGGCTGTTGTCCGTCTGTCGTCTGCCCAATTTCACATGAAAGCATTATTAAAAATATAACTGAGTTGCTTGCGATATACTGCAACGCTAAATGGGAGTAATTCTTCCGTAATATATCTTTAAAGGGATACGTCACCCAAAATCAATAATTCACCAATTCACTGTCATGCCAAGGAAGGATTTGGAGAACACATTTTTGGAGTTCTAGGGGGGGTTCGACTGGCAACAGATTTTCATAAGGGCTTTTGAATCGTCCAAAACACACACTATAAAACATCCAAATACCTAATCGTCTGTGCTAACCCTGAAGCTGCCACATGAAAAAGTTGTTAAGAAAGATTTAATTTGGTCTTTGTTTTTAGCCTTGCTGTAGACGAGCAGTATGGAGGTATTTGGAGGTATAGTGCGTTTTGGGCGATTCAGAAGTGAGCTCTACCCGCTGCCGTTATATGAAAATCTGTTGGTGAATTATTGAATTTGGATGAAGTATCCCTGCACAACTCAACATGCAGACTCAAACATCACTGTGGGGTGTGTGTGTGTGTGTGTGTGGTTGTGGTTGTGACTGCAGGTGTTGGAGCGGTTGCAGCACAGAGGCTTCTGGATCACAGCTTCCTGCGGCGGAGGCGTCGACTCTTCCCAATTCAGTGAATACATCCTGCGGCGGGAGGGTCAACACCCCCCCTCGGCCCTCCCACGGTTCAAACAGGAAGTGGTGGACTGACACATAGACTACTAAAAACAGCTTCACTGCAGCAGCGCAGGCAGCGACATAAAGAGCACACATGAAAACTGAATCCTCCGGATACTTCACCTCCATCAGGAGAGGAGAGTCATTTCAGTAATAATAGATCCATCAGACTGCAGGGCCATTCTGAGAAACAGTGGTGTTACAGTAGCATGTCTGCTGGTATGAAATGGAGATCAGCGTGTGCACAGCAGCTGTGTATGACATCAGAACATCCCACAGACATCCATTGACTGGAACAGGTTTGGGCTCAGCATCGAGAGACACTGCAACCCCTCAGAAACAAAGACATCTTTTTAACGCTGTCAACAAAAAGTGGTTTATTAAGATATGATCTGTATTTACATTCAGATTACCCGTATTGATATTTCAATAAAACCAATACATGGTAACAAAAGAAAAAGAAACAACATTGTGGGGAAACTGTTGCGTTATTTTTACATCCACCGCCTGTTCATCTTCACCATTCATCTCCTTCCTTTTTAAAGCCCCAGTATGTGAGATTTACCCCCATCTAGCGGTGCGGTTGCATGTCGGCACGTATTCTTGCTGTTGCGTTTACGTAAACTCGGGCAGAAGTCAGAAAAACAACCGACGCTGCATGTAACAGGATAAACAAGCCTCTATGTAAACAAACGGTCCGCCAGCACGAGGCAAAACAATACCGGCGTGACAATATGTTGTCATGGTAACGTCGTATTGTTTACCTGGCCCACGTTTTACCGTCTTTCTCTCGTCGAGTAAAATAACATCCAGTTGGTTTGCCGACACTCACGGCGTCATTCAGGTGTCTGACTGCACCTGAAGGCAACACCAGTGCCTCCGTCCTTCCTCACACTAGTCTCACCAGTTTTATCAGGCGCTGTCTGGAAAACTTTCTCCGCGAGCCGACAGCTCCGCTGAGTTTCCTTCCCTACGGCCACGGTGACACTGAAAAAACATGGCGATTCAACATGACATATGTTGAACGACTTGTAACAACTTTCTAAGGTACTGACTTCATTGAAATACGTATTTATGAAAGACATATTTGATTTTTGTCAATAAAAAGCCAGCAAAGTCCCATACTGTCCCTTTAAAATGTGACATGTTGATATTTTAACTGACTTTGTACTTTCATCTGAGGAAATGTTTCCACAGGGATTGTACTACAGTAGTGAAATGTCTTTCACAGGAAGTAAAAGTGGAGATGGACTGATCACTCAATCTTAAAGGGATAATTCAACATTTTGGCAAATTACCCCATTGCCATAATAGTCATAGCAGTAGAAAAATAAGAAAATTCAAAACAAGAGCTTTAACCTGTAATTTCAAAATAAGTACTGATGTGTTGATGTTTGCAACTTTACCACTTCATCTTACACCAGCATATAAGGTTTGAAGCGATAATACAGTTTGATATAGTGTTGTGCTTTTTGTATTAGGGTCCCAGCCCATAATAAGAGGCATCAAACATCTGTTAACTTAGCCTGCTTTCTATTGAAAAGAGATGAAAACAACTCACCCACTCTGCTCCAGTTATACGCTATGCAGCAACTTTCCGTGTCCAGCCTATAGGTCCAGGCACTGACAACACACCGTGGCCGACTGGCAGCACAAACATCTGGTTTCAGCGGCCACCGACAGGCAGTGATCACCATAGACATGGTGACAACCACACTGACCACTTGATTCCCCCAACTCCAGCATTTAGACTCCACTGGCTCTCTCCCTCTGTCACCTTTAGCTTCCATTTCCTTCAGCTTGTCTTCAGTAAACTCTGTGGCGCCAATCGAGATGAAACCCTGAACCCTGTTTGTACTGCTGATGTTTGGTGCTATTCTGAGCATTATTTGTGGTGTGGTCATTGCTAAAGTTGCTACAACTAGAGAAGCTAGCGGTTAGCAGACTTTATCTCTCTCACGATGCGTTGGACCATGGGTTAAACTTACACCGTAATATCCCTTTAACTGGACAAGATTTTTGATCTTTCACAGCTCAGGTTATTGTGTATATTCATTATGTCTCTTGTTAACAACGGACCTGAGAGCTAACACACTGCAACGTAAGAAAACACAATACAAAGCTTCTAGTTGTAATACATCTTAATTTGTAGTTTGCTAACCAGAAAGCCACTATTAATCAAAGTAGGTTCTACCTCAAATAGCCTACCCTAACCTGGATGTTACTGTGTGTTTCCTGAGTCTCGTTAAAGCGGGACCAGAATACAGACTGCTGTCTGGGATCCACTTGGTGCTGAGCCAAAATGGAGCAGAATCAGAAAAACAAATGCTGGCATCGCAGGAAGATCTGCAGCATTGCCAGCCAGGCATGCAGCTCAAAAACAAATAACCACTGAACTAATTGTGAATGAGCCAGAAAAGCACATCTGTCAGTGGGAAGCAGGGGATGAAAAATGTTCTCTTTCATGAGGAAACATGAAATGAACACTGGCATATTATGAACAAGTACAAGGCTGGTATCTGTGCCAGGTGGATGGATGCAGCCTCTTCAGCTCAGCTGGTGTGGGATGTTCAAGTCTAGTAGCTGATACACTTAAAAGTAGGGAGTTGCTCCCTTGTGTACATCATTATGTTCACTGTGAGAGAGAATGTACAATAGAGAAGTAGATCAAGAAAAAAATACACTTGCATATTGCAAAAGACTAAGAGCTGTGAGATGAGGACTTGCTGCCACTTATTGTCAGTTGTTCTGAACTGATGCAGAACTTAACGCCTTAATAAAATGACAGGCAAGTACATTTGTCACAGAGGTGGAAATTAGCTGCAGAGACCTAAACTGTTTTGTACCAGGAGGCAAACATGTTTATTTCTACTTTATTTCGACTTTTCGGCCCCTAAAATGTGAGAATTGACCAAAAATTCTGTAATGTTCAGGCTCCCTAGGTTGAAATCCATGTGGTTTTACGAGCTGTTCCTTCAGTTGCCTTCCAGTGATGTAACTAGTTTTTGTATTTGCATAATACCACCCCTACCTGGTACCAGTAGAATGGGCGGGGCAAGCAGTGGTTCATTTGCATTTAAAGGGACAGGCGCTGAAACCAGCCGTTCTGAACAGGGCTGTTTTGAGAGGATGAAAAGAGTTGTGATGTTTGATCCTTGGGGGATTTTGACCAAAGCATGTCACAGACATGTCTTTAAGACACCTGGGAACTATTTTAATTTGTGGAGAAGAGGGACAATATGTCTCCTTTAAAACTGGTCATTGTTAGCCAGACTTTTAGCGGACCTGCAGTCTCTGGTGTTTCAGTGTTTGCTTCAGTTCTCAGCCTCAAGAGAATGGAGCTTGGTCAGAATATGAGTAAAACTACTATATGAGCCATTTCCAAACTATTCAACAAGGAGCCGTGCGGCTGCAGGTTTATGTTCCAACTGATCAAGAGCACACAGTTTGTTCAATGAACTGTACAAAGACTCAAATTGTTGCTTAAATGAGTCAAGTCTTGTGTGCTTCTGCTTGGTTGGAACAAAAACCTGCAGCCACACTACAACTACAAGTACGTACTTAAAAACTTTTTCTCAGAATGGAATGAAGGGCAATTAATGAAGTGGGAAAAGTAATCGACCTATTTGGGATTAGTGGAAAAGGGATTTAACAAGCACAGCTTCTCCTCACTGCGGTTCAAATATGTAGCCTATGATTTGGGTTTTCTGATGTTTTTGGTTCTTCAACTTGTTTATGTTATTTATATATGAAAGAACAAACTGAAATTGTGCCTTATTTTGTTTTACATGTTCGAAAAAAAAACAAAAAAAACCCTGAGGCGGTGGCTACCTACTGTATGACTGAGACCTCACTTCTCACTGAGATGATGCTGTATGAAAAGTCAACAGATCAGGGTGTTCACAACTTTTTAATTGTCCAACAAAAAGACAGAATAATGAAAAACTCAAAATCCAGTTGAGAACCGAACCCTCACACAGAAACAGCAGGGTTTCTTCTCTTTAAGACCCTCCTCACAGCTTCCTGACTTCTGCACAACATTTCACTCAAACAAACACAACGAACATCCAAACTGGGATGGTGTGAAGCGTAATCACAGCATGGCTCTGTACAGAGTGAGGGAGTGGCGGAGCAGCGAGTCCTGCTCCATACACACCAGCAGGTCCTTCAGCATCACCCGGGTCACTCTGTGAACCGCTACTCTGGACAGCACAGACACCTGAGACACACACACACACACACACACAGTGACGAGGCCTGTACTGCGAAGGAGGCTCAACACGGCCAGGCTTTGTGTTCATGATGCAGCTCAACAAACCTCAAGTCCCGGACCGAGTTAACACGGTTCTACGAAGCTGGTTATCAACTTGATTTGTTAAATGAGAAGGAGGAGGCGTCTGTCTGTCCTGAAGCTTTAAATTAAATAAACAAACTAGAGCAACAAATTTTAAATTGTATTTTATATTGTTTTCATATATTTCACTGATTGAAATTATAGAATACGAGTGTGTGTTTTATTGAGTGTATGTGTGTATGAAAATGGTCGGTTTTTCATGTGCTGTGGCTACAAGCAAATCTCATATTGTCTCTGTACAAAGACAACAAAGACCTTTTTAAATGTGAAAACAGCAGAGACCTTTTCAAGATTTGCATTTGGGCAACACTGCCATATAACAGGCGAAACATTGAAATTAATTAATTCATGGCCACATTAAGTGAAATTATTAACTTTACCGATTAATCATCTGATTGTCTGTCCTGCTGCGAGCACACTAGTCTCTGGTCGGGACCAGGTTATGAGCTAAGCATAAGTTACCATGGTGATCTAACCGGGTTAAAAGAGCACCACCTTCGTAGTACAGGAGAGCCTGACTTTAGACTCAACATGCCTCGCTAACACACTAGACTGGCTTCGTGGTACATCCCTCCAGTCAGGATGAGTGAAGGTGATAAACTTTGTTATTACATGGCTCTATGAAATGCTGGTCAGTCACTGCATTCTAAGGTCTGTTATTTCTGTAACAGCCCGTTGCTAGGGACACCACTCTGATCAGTCCTGACAGTTGTTGCCTTTCCATCAGCCTCCTGCCTCAGAAGATTAGAGATTGAAACTCTTCATTCATGACTAATGGCTAAAAACTCCCTGAAGGATCTCCTGTCCTTCAAATTCAGACGGCTCTGGTAAAACACGACCACTTCTAATTACAAACATTTTGTTCAGTTTTCTCACATTTAGGGCCACAGTGTGACAAAAACACAGATATTACTTTCAACACCACCAAGGAAGTCCCACCCCTCGTCTCATATCACTATGGCAACAACCATAGTTTAATGTGAATTACAAACAAAAGTTTTCATCGACTCGCTGCTCATCAGGTGTCGCTATGAGCGCAGATTGAGGCTTCTTCTTAGAGGCAATTTATAGATCAGTAAGATCGCAATTTAACCAAAATTTTGCCTCAATTTAAAGGAATAGTTCACCAAAAAAAACAAATTCACTCATTGGTGACGCACCCAATGAGTAGCTTTTTTAAGCTTTGTCTCAGACATTCCTCCAAATCTGAGCTCACACATTTCTCTGTGTTTTTTTAGACCAGATGTGAAACAGCTGTGAACTGCCATTGCCTCAGTTCTGGCTCACACTCTGATCCACAGGTCTCGGTACACTGTTTGTTTGTTTTGTTAAGGTTATTGTTTTCGTTGGTTTGTCCAAGGTGATGTGACCTGCCCAGAGAGGCCCGATGGCAGCCAGGGCAGCCAGGTTGGCCTCCTTCTGCTGCAGCTGAGCTTGTTCCATTTGCTGCAACTGAAGACGAGAAGAGAACAAAGACTCTGACTGAGGAGCTGCACTGATTTGGTTTGGACGATCTGAATATGATATCAATAAATCATGCACTAACATTAACCATCCATGTGAACTGCAGAGAAGACCCCCCCTCTATGCTGACAAATTGTGGTTGCCTGGGAAACCTCTCTGAGCAGAGAGTTTAACTTGTTGTTGAGGGTACAGAGGTCCAAGGTTGCACCACACAACCCACCCCTCACCAGCTGACATCCTGCCAAAAAGCCTGGGATGTCTGACCTTCAACACTGCCATGGTCTCACCAGCAGGAGGAAACACACCTTCATATGTTAAAGGGATAGTTCAACATTTTGGCAACTTCGCCTATTGCCATAATCCCTGTACGTATAGTGGACAAGACTAACTCCTGTGAAGCTGTTGGTTGAGTTGTGTTCACCAGGCTGAGGCTGTGATGCTGTTGAACTGGATTGCTTGGTGGACTTTCTCTGTTTTGTCCACATTTAAGTGAAACTACAGCACTGTGTCCCAGCAAGGATTGTGGGATGGTATTTGCCCACTTCTTTTGTAAAGGAAGTTTTTCTGATAAAAGAAGACAAGATAGAAAGAACGGAGGCTCTCATCATGGCTGCTTCTCAAATACTTCAGTGCCAGATAGATTTTTATTACTCCTTTTTTTGACTGTCCTAATCTATTGGCGATCATCACTACACGGTTTGTCCACCAGAGGGAACTGATGCACAAGAGACAAATGTCCTGCACAGAACAGACCTGGCAGAAGCTTTGATCTGCAAACAGAAGCAGTGTGTGACAAACGCACAGATGCATTTGCCACAGAGCTTTATGACAGAACCAAAGTCCTGTGCCGCACCCACTGTATCCTGAACAAGGTGCTAGGACAAGGCATGAACAGAGGGAAATGGATGATGTTGTGCTGGAGACAGCTGCAGGTGCAACAACTCAGACACATTGAAAAGAAAGTTACTTTTCCCTTGTGTGGATAGGATGGCTGGCGAGCTTGAGCAAAGACTGTGCAGTGTAGATGCAGGGCTCCTAAAGGCATCCAGGCATGCAGTCCTAAATCTGAGAACTTCTTGAGTGAATCACACTTGAATGAACTTTACAGCATTGACCTGAAAACAGAGGAGGTTCTTTCTTTCCCGGGAAAACAGAGGCTGGATGTTCACCTGAAGATATGTTGACTGTGCACAACCTCCTTGATTCAGACATGTTTCCCTCTCTGAAGGCAACCATCCAAGTTGCCCCAACAGCGCCTGTTAGCAGCTGCTCATGTGAAAGGTCCCTTAGTGCGCTGCGTCGGCTGCGCTCCTGGCTACGTAAAAACAACGGGTCAGGAAAGACTTCACAGTCTTGCAGTCATGCCAACTGAAAAAGAGGCACTTCAGCGCCTAAATCACAACAGAGTGATAGATGCCTTTGCCACCCTAAAGAGGAACTAAGCAGGATTCTTTACCTTCATTAAAACGCTCTGGAGTAATTGTGATAACTACATGGGTTGGATTCCGGGTTCAAGACGTACGACTGTGTGGAAGACTCAGAAGTAAAGACACACACCTCTTTGGCTCTTTGCTTCAGTTGTTGATGATGTGGATCCTCAGTGTGTGAGCGACTCTGTAATAATCACACACACACAGCATGGCGTAAAGGCTCCTCTCTTAGACGTTGAATTTGAAAACATGTTCATCTCTTCCACCAGATCCAGGCTGTTTAGAGATTGAAGATCATTTCAGTGGCGTCTGCTCTCACTCTGGCCAGACGCAGCAGTCTGTCTCTCTCCTCCTCATCCCTCCTCTTCCTGTTCACACTCTCCACCTCCTCCATGAAGCGAAGCTGAGAGCGGACGTCACTCACTTTGTCCAGCCACAGGTCGTCCTGTTGACCCCCCCCCCCCACACACACACACACACAGACATATACTGGTGAGGATGAGACAGTGTGAGGTCACGGTGTGGGATCAGGGTGACACCGCCCTACCTTCTGGACGGCTTTGCGGTGTTCTGCAGTCACAGTGAGTTTTTCCAACAGTCCGCGGAGATACTCCTGAGTAGCGTGAGAAACCAGAGCAACCACCTCTGGACCGACATCTGTTATTCCCAGTGACCGCCCTAACGCAAGACACACAAAACATCTGGCAAACACACACGACGCAGCTCAACTCGTCTGAGGCGTTCCCATGAAATCAGGTTAAAGATGGAAAAATGGAGATGAAGGCAAATCACACAATTTAAGATTGTCTCAAAGATTTCTGAGATTAAAAAAGCACAATAGGTAAGACTTAATATTAATAATAAATGTCATGTTGAGCTCTGCCTCAGTGTGGCTCTTGCACCTGTGCGGAGGATTCGGCTGATCACTGTGTTTGGGGAGAGGAAGGGCTGATCCTGGCAGGACTGCACCACCGAGCCGACCACGGTGGTCAGGATCTGGGCGTTCTCCTCCCTCAGGTTGACTCCAGCCATGAAGGCCACGTCGTTGATGTCATCATCCTCTCTGGGGAACAAACACACACACACACAGAAATCCATGCACTTCAACAGAGTGCTAATGAGATATAACCCTATTTAAATCTCAAGACCATGCTTTACTTGTACGATCCTGAGCTGCCTCTGAATGCAGACTTCGTAGAATGAGGTGGATCCTGAGGGAACTGGTTCCTCATAGGAAAAGGTCCTATAATAAGAAATAATCAAAGTTATGTGGAGAGAGCACCAACAAAGTAAAAACATCTGTATCTGCATCAGCCAGGATGAAAATTCTAACAAAGTAAATGTACATGCAGTATTAAAATGTAGTTTAAATATAAAGGAACTGCAGTCTGCTTCCCTCTGACTGATGTTTTATTTGATGTGACATAAAAGATGGAGTTCATGATTCTAAAAAAGTCCCAGCCCCCGAATTCATGGCAAAGCAAACCTTACAACATAAAATATAAAACAAATGAATGAAAAAACACCATGCATCCATCCAAACAAAGCAAAATAATACTTGGGCGAGTCAGGCTGAGTCAGGAGCCACATGTTAAACTAGTACCTGGTTATGTAGTGATACCATGTTCCCAGTAAGCTCCAGTTAAAAACACAGAAACATATTAAATCACATTCTTTAAAATCATTACAAACTGCTTAGTTCTTTCAAATTTAACAACTATTTGAACATGACCCAACCTCATAAATCCACTGCACTTGCACATGTTTTTAGCTTTGTGACAGACACACCACCTGGATGAAGGAACAATACCTTCAAATAAACCTCTGTCAGATTAAACTCTTCTAGGAAGGGGTGTAGGCTTAAAGTTGCAGTGCTCTTCTTGTATGGAGGTTTAGATAATCATGTTTCAGGGAAGTCAGCACAGGCCTTAATTTTTACCTGTGTGTCTTCCTGACTGGAGCACCGTGTGCTTGAAGGGGGGTCTGCTGCTCTTAGACAAGTTATTTCTGGATTGCACGAATGTCGTGGCCCCAGGTCTCAGAATCCCCTCGTGATGTCGCTGAACACTCTGCATTCAGGAGAAATCAAATGAGTTGTGACACCCAATTCTAAACTGATAAAAACATTTAAGTTATGCACAAAGGGAATTCTACACTACCAGTCAACAGTTTCAGAAGCTCCCAATTTTTCCAAAATGTATTCTAAACTTTTCATTCATCAAAGCAGCCACCTTTGACAGATATAACAGCTGAACACACGTGTGGCATCTTTCTACATCCTCCATGTCAGTCCATAAATCCTTCTTCCAGTCTTCAGTTGTCCATTAGTGATGTTTCATGTTAGATTTCACCAATAAGACGAATATTTATCTCCTAAAAAGAATTTAACCACCCGGCTAAGCTGAGGGCTGATAGAGCTACAACTCAGGACAGTCTTTTCACATGATTTGATTCGGTGTCAATAAAATTACTGATTACAGCTACTGTAAATGTGTGTAAACCCACCAGATAACACTTGTTTACCTGCTTGGTGCTTGTGGATGACTTCACGCTGGAAGAGTTGGGGTTGCAGGTGGAGGCTGAAGCCTGTTGGATGAATAACTGAGGGTCTGTAGTAAGGCGACGCACTGCAGGAATACTTTTCTGGTAGCAATGACGTAGAGATGAGAGAAAAGAAGATTAAAAACCAAAATAACACATTCATAGTAGAAAGCGTTGCATGTAGCACATGATTGGTTAGAACAACCACACATTTTAAGTATATGTGGCAGTGTGTCGTGTTCAACATTTTGGCAAATTCTCCAATTGCCATAACCCCTATAGTCACAGCAGTAGGTTCATTACCTTTAATTATCGGTGCATGTTGTTTTTAGATCGGCAGGTCAGAGACGTGAGCTGCTCAGCTAACGCAACGGAGGCTAATGGGATTTTCGCTTTTCCCAACAATTCCAAAACGCTCTGGTGAACAAGTTGTGACCTGCACATTCACCATGCTATGAGATAATGATGCAACGTTATACAAGACGGAGATGTTTTCAAGGCGAATTACGTAGCCGGAACTACATTCCAGACACGGCTGCTGGATGACAAAAGAGCAAGTAGTTCTAAGTATTTACTTCATATGTTGTAATGTTACATATTATAAGTTATTATTTCATAGCGTGGTCAACGTGCAGGTCACAGCGAAAGTACCGTGCGCCTCCGTTTGTGCTAGCTGAGGTCATGTCTCTGCCCCGTCGTTCTAGAAACAGCTTGCACCGACAATTAAAGCTAATGAACCTACTCCTAAAACTATAGGGATTATGGCAATGGGAGAATTTGCCAAAATGTTGAACTATCACTTTAATCCTCTGGTCACCTTGAGGAACGGCACCAGGCACGGCTGTGGAGTGGACTTCAGCTCCTGGTACAGCCGCTCTGTGAACTCCTCTGCCTCCAACGTCCCCTCCTGCAGGTCACACAGCACAAATTCAGGAAGAGCATTTTTTTATGTTACCTGGCCAGAGGTTAAAAATGACATGACCAAGTCAGAACTGAAAATACAGTAGCCTACCTATATTACACATCATATAACTTAATGAGCAGTTCTAGAGTAAAAAACAATGGGAAAACTAAAATGATCTACTTTCCACTGGCTTCTGATCTCTCCATGTGTTTTCAGACAGTAAACATTCGGTGGGTGACGTGTCTCTGCACTGCGATGAGGAACAGCAGGAACGTACCAGCAGACTCCCGACCAGTCCCCTGACGTTGTTGGCCATGTTGGCAGACCTGGAGTCACTGGAGGCCAGTTTGATCAGAGTCACAAGGAAGTTTTTGCACTTTTTCACACCCTCCAGTGTCTCCTGTAGAGGACATGACATTTAACAATCAGCTGAGGACTGTCTCGTCATCGTATTGTTACTACAGTCCATCCAGAAAAATGTCTTTTTTTGGGATTGTTGTGGGAAAAAATCCTTGATGATGCAGTCAGTTTCCTTAAAAAATGCAATAGTATATGTGGGGTATTTATGCAATTTTATGCAATTAAACTACAGGAATCAGCAAAAATTGTGGGAACTTGCAGTCAACTACACATTCATTATACTGTGTGAAATTGTTAAAGACAATAAACTAGTCTGCACCGCCGCGTTACTATGCATCATGTCACTGTGCATTATGTATTAAGGTGTTTCAAGTTGATTAATGAAATTGGGTCAGAGCACCATTTGAAATATTCCCTCTTCTAGTGTTTTAAATGTTTCTCACCTGACTTAACGTGGGTGGAGGCTCCTTTCTGTTTTCTTTGACAGCAGCCTGGATGCGAGGCGGACCCCCCCGCTCAGACCCAGCACCCAGGGTCTGGACTACAGCTGGTTTGGGAGCCACATTAATAACCTGAACAAAATTAAACAGAGAGACAATAGAGACAATAAACATGTAATTTCTCTTTCTCTTAATTAATTGCACAATGTGTATGTTGTCTTTTTAATGCAGCATGGGTGAGGAGCTGCTGTTCTGTGTGGATCAAACGGTGCTGAACCTTTTCTGTGTATTACTCCATGTGTTTTTGCAGTTTGTCATTAAAAACAACCATATTCTTCATTTCCCGTCATCTTGATTGTGATTAATAACAAGTGGGGTATCATGATCTGCTGTCAGCAGAAAACAAACCTGAATTCGTTTTGTTTTGTTTGTTTATTTGTTTGAGGACAGTGCACATTAATGAACAGTGACACCGTGGTGTCCTGTAAATGAGCCAGATTCTAGCTTAGAGCTAATTTCCATCTGTAGTCCTCACATATATAGACAGACATAGACATAGACACACACACATAGACATAGACAGACAACCTATGGGCAATTTAGAGTCGCCAATTAACCTAACCTAACAATCAACTACGGATGAATAAAAAAAAAGCAGCAGTATTGTCTGTGTAGTGTTGCTTTTTTTGGTACTGACCATTTGAGTTCCATCACAAATAATGTGAAAAGGTTAAATTCCCTCATTACTTACATTTGCTGCAACAGTGACTGTGTGTTACCTTGACGACAGCTGTTTGAACCTGTGCTGGCTGCAGACTGGGCGGAGCTGCCATCCGGATCACCGTCACCTTGTCATTGCTTTTACCTCCGGCCGCTGCAGGCACCTGGAGCCAGTCGGACAAAACAAAGCCCGTCTTTAAAGGTGAGACGTTTCATCTGAACAGATCAACACAGCGACAGAGTTTCTAAACAAAACACAAGAAGTGTCAAACTGAGGTAGAAAACATCAGGTGTTCTGTGCGAGTGGCTCCTGGACTGGGAATCAATGTGATGACAATGTGTTCTCACACATACACACACACACACACACACACCTTTTGGGTCACTATTCTGGGTGCTTGACCACTGATGACTCTTGCTCCATGCGGTGCTTGTGCCAAAGCCTGCTGGGATATGAGCATCAGCTGTCCACCGTCGCTGCGGATCAACATCATACCTGCAACAGTTACAGACAGTACAGTCCTCCATCACTTACTGCTCTGTTTGTGTGCATGTGTGTGTGCAATTCAGGTACAATATGGTGGTCATCTGTCATAACAATAACAGCAGTATTAATGATATTATTTTTAAAAAAAGCAATAGATAGACAGCAATAATAACAGAAATAATAATAGTGATAATAACAGCAATAATTCTAAAAAAAAAATAAGAAAGAAAGATAAGAACAAAGGATGTGGGCACAAAGAAAGAAAGAAAGAAAGAAAGAAAGAAAGAAAGAAAGAAAGAAAGAAAGAAAGAAAGAAAGAAAGAAGCCCTTGCTGCTCTAATGAACAGGTGGTATTTTTGAAAAGTGAGGATTCTGGGTAAAGTCAAAGATATTGAATAAATGGAAAGATAGTCCATGAGCGGCTGCTCCAATGATAGCAAACTGTATACACTTCCTGTCTCTCTAAATGGGCGGGGCCAACCGTCACCCCACATCGGCTGTGATCATGTGTGTGGATTTATACAATTTGTAAGTAGATGAAAGTGAGATATTTATATTTTCTTATGATAACATTAAATATTTACACTAGTAACAGTCATATTTAACATGACAAAAATAATTTAAATCATTTTCACGGGAGTTCGCGACCGTTTGTTTGACGTTGCCTAGGAGATCTGTGCCAAATCTCGCGAGAGTGTGTCGTAGAGCCAGAGACAGGTCTTGAACAAAGTGGATTTTCTCCTGATGTGTCCGTCTGAAAATTACCATTTTCGTGTCAAACTGTTCAGGAGAGATGTGGCTTTTGGAAAATGAGTCCAAAATTTTCTTCAGTGACCGTGGGGAGTAAGACCCGACCATAATCGGTGTTCACGTTAAATTGTCCCATTGGAGTCAATACACTCCAGGCTGCCTCTGGTCTCCCTAAAGGGGCGTGGCCGTGCAGAAGCCCACGTGACATGCATACAGGAAGCTGCCCGTCATGGAGGGTCTTGGTTTATAAACCGTCTTTGGTAAAGTGTGTGTTTGATCATGTTAATTCATTCAAGATGTGACAGTGTGAGTCTGTCTGTCTCCATGCCGACCGCTGACTCACCTGTTGGACAGTGAGTGCTGCAGGCTGGAGCTCACCTGGGGGGATGTGGATGTTGGCTGGGAGCTGCGGGGCCGTGGTCTGCTGCAGACGAGGCGCCACGGCAACCGGCTGTGGAGCGCCTGTCCTTGGTACAGTTATGACCACCGTCTTCCCTGGGGTCATGGTCTGCAGTAGAGAAGGAGACACGGCAGTGGATTTTCACCCATGTCCCATCCCACTCCCACTAAACACATTCCCACCACAACCAATGCCACAAATCATTCAATAGGAAAATCTGAACTGAATGGTGATTTCTGTCTGTTGATCTCCACTCTGTGCAGGTATCATATATAACTGCCCTATACCAGGGCAACTTAAATTTAGAATTAAATTTATATTATAAAGAGTAATTAGTTAATATACAATGTGTTCCAAATTATTATGCAAATGGGTTTTCAGTATAACAAACACTTGTTTTTTAGTTTTTCAATTGTACTGTTTCTCCTGTCTGCTTAAATCACTGACGCCCACTCTCACAGACAGGTTTAGCAGTTAGTTTGCTCGGTAAAACAAATCAAAGGGAAATTCTTAATATGTAACTTGATTTGTTTAAAAAAAAAGTACTCAAATTGCATTTGATTTTGAAAAAATGATATACAAATGCAAAAAAACTACAACAGATTTCAATTTACTTAATTTTTAATATTTTGTGAAATTAAGTTCCATCCCTCAGGAATTCCTCAGTTACCCCCAAAACGTTGCATACCTCGTAGCCTGGCTCCTGGAGGACTCCTGCCTCAGAGCTGGCTGCATTAGTTACCTGTAGCTGGCTGTTGGTGCAGACTCCTCTTGCGGTGGCCACATTTGCTACCACCATGACAGAGGGAGAAGACGATGTCTGAGGCCCTGCACCTGCACAGGTAGTCGGCTGGGGGCCCTTGATGGTGGCGAGGACTTTAGGTGGGGCGGGGGCAGAGTCACTCTGCGAACCAGCTGCAGTGGCGAGTGGGGGCTGCACCACAGCCATGGCTCCACATTTGTCAGGGACTTTAACCGTGTTCACTTGGGTCTGGGAGTCTCTGCCTCCTGCTGCCCCACAGGACTCCAGGCTCTGGGCTGCAGGCGCCAGGTTATTAGCGGACATTATTTCTGAGAAGAGAATTTAATGGTTAAAAGTCAAGATCTGCTGCAGTGTCATGCTGTGGAAAATTTTGACCACCAACATGAACATTGGGGGATTCCCTAAAGAAGATGAATTAATACGTTAAAAAAAACAACTAATTCCCAGGAAAAGTAACTATTGAGTTACTGTTTTTTAAACTCTAAAAATGTTTAATGTCAAGTGACTTGGCCTAGCCCCCCTCACCCCTAACCATAACCCTAACTTCCCGTAGCTAATTTACACTCAAACTGGTCTTGTGAAGGGACTTCTTAAAGGGATATTCCGGAGTAAGTTTAAGCCATGGTCCAACCCTATGGGTATGGGTTGAGTCTAAATGCTGGACCTGGGTGGTCAGTCTGGTGATCACTGCCTGTCGGTGGCCGCTGAAACCAGATGTTTGTGGTGCCAGTTGGCCACGGTGTGTCTCAGTGCCTGGATTCTTATCTATGCTGCTGGAAAGTTGCTTATAACTGGAGCAGAGTTGGTTTAACTTATTGTTTTCGTCTCGTTTCAATAAAAACCAGGCAAAGCTAACAGATGTTTGATGCCTAGTATTATGTGCTGCCTGGGACCCTGTTTGTGCTGTTGATGACGTTTGGTGCTGATCTTATTATTATTTGTGGCTAAGTTGGTTTTTGATCGGTTGCTAGTGGATCCGTATACTGAGCTGTTTGTTATGGTGCGGTCATTGCTAACGTTGCTACAACTAGAGAAGCTAGCGGCATCTCTGGAGGGGTGGTCTCACGGTGTTACGGTGCGTTGGACCATGAGTTATAACGGTAAACACAACAGTGCCATGAACTGGTGGTGATTCGCCTCACCGCAGCTATTTGACTGACTGCTCCTACCTGTGATCCGTGGGGAATCTAGTGTCAGTACCGGGGCGGCCACGAGGAGAGCGGCTGGGTCAACCTCCTCCTCACCTGTCACCTCACCCGTCAGAGGAGTGTGTGGCAGTTGAGAGATGCCCCGCCCTCTCCTCCCCCTTCAGAAGGAACAGCCTGATGAGCGGCAGCAGCAGCCAATAGTATGCAGTCCACCTGTTGAAAATGGAGTCACTAGCAAACAAACAAACAGGGAACCCCAACAGGAAAACTGAGCCGGACGGCCGGACTAGCCCGGACTGCTCGTTTAGTTAATAGTTAAATACGTTAGAATATACACGATTGAGTTGATTAATTTGAAGGTGTTTAAACATGATATTTGTTGAAATATTGATTGTACATGATTTTTCTGTTAGCGTGAATATATACCCTAACACACACTTGAGTCAAATGTGTCTGGATGTGTGTGGCGAATTGTGATATTTTTGCTCTTTGCAGACCAAAAATAAAAAGACTTTCACATAGCACAGATGCATAAATTGGTGCGTTGAGGCCAGAGAATTGTGGGATTTGTAGTTTTTGAATGATCGCAGGTTGTGATCTTTCTTTTTTTTAATTCCCGGTTCACACGTATTTTTTAAGGGGCAATGCGAGTGAAATGCTCGCTCATGGTGGGCATAAGCAAATTTAAGACCTGTCTAAAATTATTTAAGAACACAATTCAACTAATTTTAGACTTTTGGAGACCCGCAGATACCCTGTTTAGATTGAATATGTATTTTTTAATGCATAAATAGGCTACTTGAATATGAATCTTATTTGTATGCGTGGCTCAAAGCCGTTGTTTCATCCGCTTGTTTTCATCAGATCAGTTTTGGATGTGACAAGTTTGCACCCCTGTGAAATAAGTAAACTTTTCCATGAAATCCTCATTTATGTACCTGTATGTTTCTAGTTACATCATAGCCAAACAGTTCAAACAAATGGGATAACACGTTTGTTATATTAAGTTAAAAGATTTTATTATTATATTGTCAGATTTCATAACAAGAATGAAACCATATCTGGACTTTGTACAAACAGTTCAGGAGGTGAAAGCAGACCACACAGACTAAGGCCTCAGACTTCACTGACATGACCTGGTCAGTAAGTGAGGAGCTGCAGTCCAACAGAGTGGAAAGAGGAATCAAACAATACTGTGACATCATCACATACCATTGTGTCTCTGGGACTGTTGAGTCGCTTTGAGTTGTTTTTACCCCCTGCTTGTAAACAAAATGAAAAATGATGATCAGATCTTGTGAAAGCAGATTTATAATTCATCATGACATCATAGGACATATTATATACACAGTTTGTTCCTCTCATGCTTGTCTGTCAATCACCCTTCTACCTTATTATCCCTTCTCTTTTATCTCCACTGTGTACCTCAACATCTCTTACTAACTAATGGAAGGGCTCATCATGTGTCGATGGTCTTAAAGTGAGACAGAAGTGACCTTTCACACTCTGACTGGGAATGTCAGTGAAGCAGGACAGTGAGACTGGGCAGGTTAACGTCCTGCTGCAGTGACAGCCTCAGCGTGAAGAACACCGCTGCACCCGCTGAGCTGAGACTATTGGGTGAGCGTCTTCCCCTCAGTGCAGCACTGGGAGGCAACACAAGGTCTTTCACAGAAAAGACTAAACATGTTGTTAGTTAGCGCTGCAGAGATGATGAAGGCGGCTGGAAGCTCTTGGGAGTAGAAAGAGGACTCGTACGGAAGAAATCTGACTCGACTAAGACTGAAACCTCAGTCACTGTCAGCAGCACTAACATCGCACTGTCATCTCATTCCTTGTCAACATCAGCATCATGTCAAACAGTGTAGAGACAGCCAATCATTAACCAGAGCTCCTTTAAAGGGATAGTTCATGCTATTTAACCTGAGTCATTCATAATACCTTCACATCACAGGCAGCAGGGAACATGAGCACCAGTGTGCTGCTGTGGACAGGGTCAACTGAACAAAAGTGTTTTATACAATTTAAAGGGATAGTTCAACAATTTGGCAATTTCACCTATTGCCATAATCCCTATAGTTTTAGGAGTAGGTTCGTTACCTTTAATTGGCAGTGCAAGCTGTTTTTAGATAGGCGCGCCGTGCGGCAGAGACGTGAGCTGCTCAGCTCACACAACAGAGGCGCACGGTATTTCCACGTTTCCCTCGTGACCTGCACTTTCACCATGCTATGAAATAACGTATAATTATGTAACATTACAACACATGAAGCAAATATTTGGAACTACTTGCGCTTTTGAAATCACTCCACCCAGCAGCCGTGTCCAGAATGTAGTTCCGGTTACGCATTTACCTTTAAAACAACTCTTTCTCATAACAGTCCATTATTATCTCAGGATCTGGTCACAACTGCAGAGTCCATGCAGCTCACGTCTCTGCCCCGCGGATCTGTGTGCAAGTCCATGCACCGACAATTATAGGGATTATGGCAAAAGGCGAATTTGCCAAAACGTTGAAATATCCCTTTAAGAGACTTTCAACAAAGACTATATAATCTTTTTAAATGTGTACTTTTACTTTATGTTGTATATGAATTATTGTGATACCAAGTGTTCCCTGAATCCCCGCTGACTGTGCATCACCACACCACCATGTTAAATAACCAATCACACTCGTCTGTAGTTGTGACACTCATACTGTCATGTTTATCTGTGAGCCAATCAGAATGGAAGGAGAGTTGAGCTGTGTGGTCATGGTCAAATGACACCTACACAGCTGTGTGTGTGTCTTCTTTCTGTCCCAACACTTTAATGTCCATGTAAAGAGACTGCAGACCATGTAGCTGAGTCCTGAGTCCTGACTCCTCCCTCTCGTCTCTACCTGCTTCCTCCAAGCAGCTGCAGGACCAGCTCCTCGTCCTCGGCCAGAGACAGCCCGGTATCCAGAGCCGTGTCCTTGTCCTCCTGATGTCTCGCTCTCTTCCTCCTCCTTGTTGTGAGCTGCTCCTCCTCCTCGTCCTCGTCCTCCTCCTCCTCCTCCTCGTCCTCGTCCTCGTCGCTGCTGTTCGCCCGTTTGCCGGAGGCCGTGCGATCCTCATCCTCCTCGGATGGCAGTTTGTCAGGGTCGGGCAGCGTGCTGGGGTCGAACTCATCCTCGCTGTGATTGGCCAGGTAGGCCAACACCTCGTCCTCTTCGTCGGACTGCTGCCTGTTCTGCTTGCTGGCCTCCCTCCTGGCTGCCTTCTCCTTCAGCCTCTTCTCCGTGTGCTTGGCTTTCACTTTGCGCCTGTACTCCTCCTTGTCGAACTCCTGGTCCTCCTTCTTCAGTCTCTCCCTGGCCTTCTCCACGTTGATGCCCGACTGCTCCTCCTCCTCATCATCATCATCACCAGTCACAGTCCGTTGGACTGGGGGCCACAGCTGCACGGCCTGTCCTGCTTCATCGAAGGTCACTTTGGTGTTGACCACGAATTTCTTCTTCAGGATCTTCTTGGCCTCTGTGAACTTGGTGATTTTCTTCACTTTCTTTTTGGGCTCCTCTGAAAGTTCTGGGTTCCCTTCGTTCTCTGTGAGACTGAAGACGTCCTTTCTTTTGACCGTCAACAGGTCCAAGTCTCTTAGATCATCCTCATCATCGTCATCCTCGTCGTTCCTGTCTGAACCTAGAAGTAGAGCTCTGGACCGAGCCACATGTGCCTCATCCTCACTCGAGTCTTCAGACTCTGAGTTTTCATCTTCCTCATCAGGAATGTTTCCTCTCAGCTGAGCCTTAAAGCTCCTCAGCTCCTCCTCTTCTTCAGGCTCCTCTTCCGTCTGCCTGTCTCTCTCGGCCTTCTGGGCCTGGGCTTTGTTTAAGAAGCGCACCCTTGGGGCCACAGCCAGGCCCAGAGACACGGCGTACTCCTGAAGTGGCAGCTTAAAGACGTCAAACACCTCTTTGTTCTTCATCAGGTAGACGGAGCGCAGGTAGGAGACAAAACACCTCTGGGCTCTCTCCTTCTGCTCCATCTCCTGGGCCAGGAAGGCCTCCAGCTTTGGCTGCACGCTCTGCAGCTTTTCTGGGTTCACCTGGAATATATCACAACCACACAAGTCATTACAGATGTTGCCTGTTGCACCTTTGTTGTTTTTGTTGTTAGCATTTTTTTTACAGTGTGTGATCTGTCAGTCCATAAGAAGAACTTTCAAATTTTGTTGTACTGTTTACAACGGTAATAAAAGCATTCTATTCTATTCTAACACTTAACATAATCATCATATGAAATGAAATAAAATAAAATTTGGATGTTGAACTCGGTCATATGATGAGGTCTCACCTGGATCTTATTGATGGGAACCTTCTTCTCCTGCAGCTGCCCCAGCATGCCCTCCTCCTCCGTGGGCAGCAGCAGCAGCAGGGCCTCCCCTCCCTCCTTGTACCTGGCGGTCCGGCCCACCCTGTGGATGTAGGTGTCCGCGTCCTCCGGACAGTCGAACTGCAGCACCCAGTTGACCGCGGGGAAGTCCAGGCCTCTGGCGGCGATGTCGGTGGCGAAGAGCACGGCGTTCTGCTTCCTGAGGAAGTCGTTGTAGACCTCCACCCTCTTCATCTGCTGCTGCTTGCCGTGTAGAGCCAGGATGGGCATCCCTGGCCTGAGGCGGCAGAACACCCGGAACATGTACTGCACCTAGGGTTGCAAAGGGGCGGAAAATTTCCAGTAAATTTCAGGTAAATTTCCAGAAACTTTCCATGGGAGTTTGTAGGAATTATTGGGAATTTATGGGAATTAACTGGAAACTGGGGGTAATTTAAGCAAGCTGTATCATATCCAAACATAAATCAGACAAAAAAAGAGACATCCATGCAAAATACAATTAAAAAACATGACATTTCAACAGATTTATTTGTGAGTAGAACTTTATCAAGTTTTAATTCTTGTATGAATTAATATCAATTATTTTACTGAACAACAAAAATATGAAGAATGTTGAGTAAACGACACCCCCTGTAACTCAGAGAAGCCACGGAGGACTCTGAAACTTCTCCCAGCCCTTAGTCTACACGAGTAGATAATGAGTGCAATTTCAATTTTGAGTGAACTATCCCTTTAAGTGCTCTGTTAAGGGCCAACCTTCAATTTTGTAATTTTCTGATTTATTCCTGTTAATTCCCATGGAAAGTTTCCAACTTTGAAAATTCCCAGAATTTTGCAACCCTGATTGTACCTCTTTGCAGCAGGCGAAGAAGACGATGACCTTCTTCTGGAGGTGGCTCCTGATGAAGGAGTAGAGCATGTTGACCTTCTGGTGCAGCTCACACACCACGTAGCTCTGCTCCAGGGTGGCCGGGGTGCTGAACTTGGCCTTCTCGTGGACCCACACGTACTCCGGATCCTTCAGGCTGAGCCGGGCCAAGTCTTTGACGGACTTGGTCTGCGTGGCCGAGAACAGCAGCGTCTGTCTCGACTTGGGCAGGTTCTCCAGGATGGCGTTGAGCGTGTCGGCGAAGCCCATGTCCAGGATGCGGTCCGCCTCGTCCAGGACCAGCATGTGGAGGTCGGAGGCGTGGAAGGTGGCGGTCTCGTCCATGTGCTGCAACAGCCTCCCCGGAGTGCAGATGACGATGTTGGTGCGGTGGATCTTCTCCGACTCGGTCTTGAGATCCTTCCCGCCGATGATGAGCCCCGCGGAGAACTCGTGGTTCTTGCCCACCTTGCGCAGGACTTCGAAGGTCTGGTAGGCGAGTTCTCTAGTGGGGGATATGATGAGCGCGCCGAGGCCGTCCACGGAGCTCCACTGCTCCCGGTACAGACACTCCAGCACCGGGATGAGGAAGGCTAGCGTCTTCCCGGAGCCGGTCTTCGCGGCGCCGAGGACGTCTTTCCCCTGCAGAGCGAAGGCGATGGTCTGTCTCTGGATCTCCGTGGGCTGCCGGTACTGAGCCCCCTGCAGGCCCAGCAGGGTCTTCTTGGAGACGGGGAAGTCGGAGAACTTGACGGCCTCCTTGCTGTTGATGCTCGGATACCTGCTGACCAGCCTCTGGATGTACTCTCTCTCTACCTGCCACTCCGGCTTCTTCTGGTGCGCTCTCTCTCGCTTCACCCTCGCCTGCGTCCTCTTGTATTTTTTCTTCCATTTCTCGAAGTTCTTCACCGGGTCTTCGCCGGCGGCCATCTTGACGGCTTTACGTTTCTTCCCGGACGATTGTGATCGTTTGTTGTCCATGATTTAAACCGAACGGAGCGGCTACATAAACAACTTCTTCTCCTCGTGAACAGCGTGCGTGGAGATTGTTTTCTCGTCGCGTTTGGTTTGGCGTCAAATGCGTCATCATCAAGCGACGTCGGTCTTCTTCGGTGCTTGAATGTTGAATAGACGGGGCTTTATCGCCACCTGCTGAAATTTGGTGCACCTTGCACTCCAGCACTCAGGCTTGCCTCAAAAAATAACATTTTTTGTTTGTTTGTTTAAACCATCAAAATAAGATTGTTTAGTTTTTACAGTCAAGGACACTCAGGGATCAAACAGCACAAGTCATGTTCAAAGCAAAAAAAAAGAAGGAGGGAAGGGAAATATAATTTAACAAAAGCAAAAGTGTTGTGTTCTGTGATAGAACCTAATGAAACATCCCATTAAATTCAATCTGTGTTTATTATAGGCTACTGAGTGTAGCCTATAATAAAAAATATAGTAGAATAAAAATCTAGGATGATGCTACAAATTTCATAAATGACCTTTCGTAATTTAATTAACCAAAGGCAACTAACTACTAGCTGTCAGTTTTGTAACAATACATAGCCTACTGTACTTCAACTTGACATAGCTTACTTTCTAAATGGTTTCAGACCTAAAAATGTACAGAGAGGATTCTCTCACGTTGTCAACATCGTTGTGTACATTCAGCCACAAGTGGAGCCTGACATGTGCTGTTCCATTTGTGACACTAATGCAAGAGTTCAGATTCAGACCTACCCTCATGCATTCGCTGCATATTTGGGGTTTTCACCTCTCACCTGAGAGACTGGGAGAGTGATTGGCAGAAGTCTGGACTCATTCAGGGCTGTTGTTAAGAGACAAAATGTAAGATGCACAACATCCAATAAAAACCACTTCCTCCACAGCATTTAGAGAAGTTGCTGCAAAAATCTGCTGACTCACTCAGGGTTTGAAGATAAATGAATCTTTAAATGTGCTGCCTAAAAGTCTATCACTGTGATTTATTAAATTGATATTGTTTCATATCTTTAGCCTATATCTTATCTATTAAAAAAATCACTGAGGACATTGCCTGTCCTGAGCCAAGTTGCTATTTTTGCACTTTAAAGTATTTGATATATTTCTACTTAGACTTAGGCTATATTCTGAATTACGATAAAATCCAAGTCTAATTCACATAATTTATAATGGGAAATAAACAGAATGCTCTTTGTTTTGCATTGAGAAATTATGTTAAACAATTGTGATTTCAATAGTGATTAAAAATAATAATGTGATAAGCCAAGGATCTTTGCCATAATATAGCAGCTCTTCTTCTCTGATTGGCTGCTGTACACTTCAACACCAGCACATATTTGGGTTTCCATACTCATGCTTAAAAGGGAAGCGCGCAGACTTCCGGATCACATGCCGCTCAAAAACAACATTCACGGAAGTCCGTTAAATTAGATTTCAAAATAAAATGGTAACTTTTCAGATTAACACGTTTGATTGAAAACTGGAAGTTGAAATAGAAAACAAGACAGATAATGTAAAAAGACAGAGTAGAATTAAAATAATAGCCTAATTATAATACTTAGCCTATAATTGAACAATTAGCTTGTAGTGTCTCAGTAGGCTATGAAACTGACACTGTTAATAGAACATTTCAGGCTTGTAAGTGGTCGTCTGCAGTTATAGCTTAGATTCAAGTGGAATTGGAGAGATTGGATGGATTTTTGTTTTCTACATTTTTTGAGTGAAAAGGGGAAACAAAGCAGCAGCTTGCAAAAAAAAAAAGGGAAATCCTGGAGACTTGAGCTCTCAGATGACTTTGACCAAGGTATCAGACAAGCAATTTATTTACCATTTACACACTGTGATAGTTTCCAAACGGGGGGTTATGGGTAGCCTACTAACTATGCGGAGTTAGGGCAGTGGCCAACCTTTGCTGTGGGCCCTTTACCTTTCTCTGCCATGCTGAAAATGTAATGTTTTTTGTTTTGTTTTGTTTTGTGTTTTTTTTAAAGGAAAGTATTTGCACACTTGGAAAATTCAAGTCCAGTATTTTAATAAACACACTTTCAGTCAGAGGACCTATGTAACACTTCTTGTGGTTTTCTGGCACCTTGGCATACGCTGGTCTGGTCGTGAGTAGGCTACTCCAAGAAAAGATGACAAAAACATAAAATAAAGAAATTATATTGATTAAAATGTAAAGGGGATGTGTCATTTCATCTTCCACTTGCTGAACTGTTCACATTAAGAGCAATTTTGACGAGAGGTGCTCAAACTTGTGCTTGACTCTGCACTGCATAGGCTACCTACTTGACTTGGGAGAGGGCATTATCATTTCGGCAACTCGACTTTTATTTTGAAATAATTGACCGGAAACATCTGTGTTACCCCGTCTGAAGTGACGGTGGTCTACGGAGAGCTCCTCAGTTAGACCAGACAGGTGATAAACAACTAGCAGGACAGCTTCTCTAGCACCAAGCAAACAGAGTATCGGTCTGCTGGAGCTTTGGTCTTCCCGCTGTCCGTATGCACAGCCAGGCATCATGGCCGAGAGGCAGGACACTGAGGTAACAGCAGCTTTACCCCGCACGGAGACACTCAGGAGGTGTACTGGTGGAGAAAGAGCACATTTACTAATGCTTATCTGCCCTTTCACTCAAAACTTGACAAAGTTCTGTACAAAGTGATACGAACCGTGCAGAAGGCATCTGTTACAGCTGTG
Organism: Decapterus maruadsi; assembly: GCA_030347415.2. Lineage (NCBI taxonomy): Eukaryota > Metazoa > Chordata > Actinopteri > Carangiformes > Carangidae > Decapterus > Decapterus maruadsi. The sequence goes on along the minus strand of CM064886.1, from coordinate 16,939,601 downwards.
TTGACACATCTGGACGGGTTAGAAAGTTATGCTAGCGGCGCGTTAGCTCGGCGGCTAGCAGCGCCTGCTAACGTGTAGGTTAACGTGATTTGTGAGGTCAGGTCGGCGGCTACATGGAGAACTGTGGACATGTCCCGGGTGTCTGGCCTGTGAGCCAGAGGTCTCAGATGGCCGCAGATGAGACGGGGGATGTGGGTGATGTAGTTCAGCCCCGGTCTGGTCTGATCTGGTCTGGTCTCATCCAGCACCAGATCAGTGGAGGTGATGTAAGGAACGTTGGGCTGTGTTGTCAACACTGAGCACGTGCTCCAGCTGCTCCACTGGATCTGACAGCAGCTGCATCAGCAGCTGGATCAGTGGGGCCGTCTGAAGAACTAGTGTAAAAGCTGAGGTTGAGATGCTGCAGCTGCACTGATGTTAGCTCTCTGCTAACACATCCACTGCACATAGAGATAAACATTAGACTGAAGCAGTTCAGCGAGGTAGCAGTTATGTCCAATATGAACAATAAGCTGTTTGAGCTCTTTTAGTCGGGAATGACTGTCATTAAAGGTTCCTCCAGTTTATATTAACCAAGGGGATTAGTTTAAAGTTTTTATCCGCCATCATATTGGATTCATAGAAGAATCATACTAACTCTATTTGTAGGCTATTTAGCTGGTTGTTATATTTTCTGATCTGTTTCGTAAATGAGTGTCATTGATCAACTCGTTTTGAGTGTTATGATTGCTACAATATTATGGCTGGACATCATGAAGAAAATGAATTTGATCTAAACAGTTTTAGTTCAAGCTTTGTCTCACCAGTATTGTACTGTTGTGCTCTACTTAGTTTACCATAATGTTTCAGTAAACACCCAAATATAACATATAGCCTACAAACATGTTTTTTTTTTTTTTAACAGATTATTTTAATTTCAAGTGTTTTATCCAGTTGTAGGATGCACTTGTTCACAGTATGCATTTGTAAACTCCTCTAGAATATCTACAGAACAAGCTTTATGATTTATTATACATTTTGGAAATTTGTTGGGTTTTATTACACACACAATATTAGATTCAATGTCCCTTCTCTCTTCTGTCAATGGGTTCATGTGACCTCTTCCTACACGTTTATAAACATTCATAACTTCTGTAGCAGAGGCTATGCAAATTCTTTTTTTAATATATTAATCAATGAATTAATTAATCCCTTTATTATGATAGGACAGTTCTGAGTGACAGGGAGTCAGGAGAGAGACTGTTGAGGGGTAACATGCAGAATGCACGTATCTTTATGAGGTAGAGATAAAAATGTACAACACAGAAAGCTGTGCGTTAAGAGAGAGAGAGATGTGAATTGTTCCTGACTTGTTCATGTCTGTTCTGATGGTCAGGTGGAGGAGGCCGACCAGATCTACCTGCTGATGAAGGAGGAGTACCGCATCTCCAGGAATGTGCGTCTGGCGTGGTTCCTGGGGAAGCTGAACCAGGTCATCTGGCCAGCCTCAGTGCCTGAGCTGGTGAGTAGATCCTGCTGTTGACCACCAGCTGATGGTTTAACCCACAATCATGTTTTGAAATGACACATGGAGCTTCTAAGTGGCGTGTCAGTGTTAACTGGTAGTGCACTGCTGCTTTTCACTGGTATTTCTCACTTTTTCACGTTATTGTGGTGTGTTTGTGTTGGGTCATATAGCTGTGTTGTTTAGAGAAAAAAAATGCAGTGATGCCATTTTGTATGTTTTTATTAGTTTTAGAACACTTAAAGGGATAGTTCTCTCAAAATTGAAAATTCACTCATTATCTACTCACCCTCATGTCGACTAAGGGCTGGGAGAAGTTTCAGAGTCCTCCGTGCCTTCTCTGAGTTACAGGGAGTCTCGGCGTAGCAGTGCATGTCCATATAATGGATGCAAATGGACACCAACTTTCTTTGTCCAAAAAGACACACCAAAAAACATTCAAATACCTCCATGCTGCTCGTCTGTAATGTCCGTCTTGTATTGAAATTTTAAAATAAAGGCAAAAAAAAGAAATTACTCAGAAAGTAAATACCATACGTTTCTGCAGTAATGTTTGTGGGGTCACTGTGATCTTATATTAACATGAGAGGGATAAAGGGAGCTTGGAGGCGTTACGGCCCCTGGACAGGGAGGGGGAAACCGTGCAGCGGTAACAGGAGGTTTTCAGTGTTGTGTGATCAGTTACTGACGTCATGTTTGTCATTTACAGCTGAACTCAGAGAATGAACTTGACCTGCTGAGCATCTTACCAAAAGGATGGCAGCCAGACTCCTCCCCCACCCTTTACCCCTACATGTTGATGCCGTCCACTCGTGCCACCTTCCTCGCCCGGAGGTACCGCTTCATCATCGAGCTGGACCTCAGCCCCTCCACTGGGATCGTGGTGAGACTGACACAGCCTGGTCCATTGTTGGCAACAACAGATGAGACTGTGGAGTGTCATCAGGGCTCTTTATCCCAACAAGCACAAATTCATTACATTTGTCAGTTATTTGCTTTATAAGTTTGTCATGGTTGAAAACATTTCTTTTTGTACCTAAAATAACAGTAGAATATCCAATGTAAAGTCTCATCTGGTTTACTACATGTCTGAGAAAGAGCGTAGGTCAGTGTGGGAGCAATGTCTTCCATGGATCACTTTATATTGAATAAGCCAATGTCTATCCCAGTCTTCATCAGCAGTCATCATACACATCATTCTCCAGGGCTTGCTTTACGTATGTGTGTGTAATGTAGTGTGATACAGACAAGTTTCTTTGAGCCAGAGGTCGGGGCTGACTCAACGTTTGGTTTATTTGTGTGAACATCATCTCCGATCTGAAGGGAGCAGGGCTTATGTGATGCTGTGATACAATCTTCAGATTCCTTCTTTTAGACCCAAAATGATAGGAACATACACCCCCGAGTTGAATTCGCCTGGAATTGTCCTTTAATAAAGGCCGACAAAGTGCTGTTGATGTAAAGGCCATAATGGGGATAAATGCATGTTCCGCAGAGGAGAGAAAAGTGCTATCAGTAAGTGATGGGGGAGGGAGAGTGTAAACAGGGAGAGGAGGACAAAGTACACGTCCTCATGACATGAGGCAGAGTAAAGATCCTCTGGTCAAATGTTATAATGCAGTGGTAGCACTGTATAACTATAAACAGTGTTTATAACTATAGTTACTGTATACAGTGCTACAACAATATCTGCACCTATTCAGGCTATCTGTGGGGTCTTAAAGTCTAAAATTTGAAAATCTAAATTTTAGGCCTTAAAATGTCTTAAATTTGTTGAATTATTGTGTTGAAGTCTTAAATAATTTTAGGCAGGTCTAAAATTTTCTTATGCCCACCATGGGCGAGCATTTCACTCGCATTTGCCCCTAAACAAATACACGTGTGAACCGGGAAAATCCCAAAAAAGAAAGATCACAACCTGCGATTGTTCAAAAACTACAAATCCCATAATTCCCTGGCCACAACGCACCAATAACATTGGTTAGGTGTAAGTAAGGGAGAGTGGAGCTGTCGGTGAAAAGAGAACGACGCCACACTGCTCCTGTTCTATGTTGTTCCTTCACACCGTCACGTGCTGTTTATAAATGTGGAACTATCACTTTAACTGTTATATGTGAGAGGTCTTGAAATTAAATTTCTACAATCTGCCTCACCATCTGCTTTAGAAATCAGTGAGTGCATGTGAATTCTGAGTGAAATTGAGAGTGTTGTGTTGTGTTTTGTGTTGTGTTGTGTAGGACGACAGCACCGGAGAGATGATCTTCGATGAGGTTTTTCACGCGCTGACCAGATGTCTGGCTGGTCTGGCTCTACCATTCAAAGTCCCTGGAACCGATCAGCTCTTCAAGCCCAAGATCTTCATCACCATCTTAGCATACTCATCGATTATCGGCCTCACTTCCCATCAGGTTTTGGTGCAGGGCTGCCAGCTCGATCAAACAGACCTGGACGAGTTCCTGCACCTCATCTACGACAAGCTCAGAGCAGTGGAGAACAACATTGCAGACGTTCTGCATCAGCAGCATGAACAGGCAAGTACACAACAAAAATATCTACGCTGTCTTTTAAAAGCAGTGTGTGTTTCTTATTTGGCTATAGTATTAGGCTGAGTATTAGGGCCAGTCAAAAAAAAAACTCAAGAAAGGCACAAGAAAGAAAAAAAAGTCAGGCAAAAAAAAAAAAAAATCCGGCACAAGGAAAAAAAAAAAAACTGGAGAGGCTTGACCACGTACCACAACAGAGCGACAAGCGACTGACGGCTCCATGACAGCAGCAGAGTGACAGACAGGCTGCCAAACTCTGCAGCGCCATAAAAGTGAAAACAAGAAAACCCCTGCTGCTACCGTACAGCCATCAGCAATGCATGTTCTTCATTGCTGTCCCACAAAGCTATGGATACCCCCCCCCAAAAAACACATACACACAATCATTTTTAAGTTACATACATAAAACCCCTCAGTGTTGCTGAAGACGTATTTCTTGTCCCCTGCCTTTAGTCCGTGGAGCCAGTCCAAAACTCAGGTCTCCCTAGCAACAAACTGGATGACCAGTCCCACAGGAAACGGGGCGTCTCCATGGTGTCAGCTGATATGGGTCTGGTCAGTATGGTTCGCCAGGGCATCCTGGCCCTTCAGCTGCTGCCTCCAAACTCCAGTGCAGGTATCTATCTATCTATCTATCTATCTATCTATCTATCTATCTATCTATCTATCTATCTATCTATCTATCTATCTATCTATCTATCTATCTATCTATCTATCTATCTATCTATCTATCTATCTATCGTTCTATCGTTCTATCGTTCTATCGTTCTATCGTTCTATCGTTCTATCGTGCTATCGTTCTATGTGTCTTGCAGGTATCATTGTAATCACAGACGGAGTGACCAGTGTGCCTGATGTAGCCGTGTGTGAAACTCTGCTGAATCAGCTCAGGAGTGGAACCATTGCTTGTTCCTTTGTGCAGGTAAAGATGAGAACATCTTGATATTCAATGATTACACTCTGCATAGGCTAAATATGTAACCCATTTAGCCCAGAAATCTTTCTTGAAAGTTACACGTTCCATACTATATTATGTCACTTATTATACTTTCCTATTGGTTTCAGGGTGAGAAGTTCTCTAAGAAGCCAGCATGGTTATTGCTTTTATTTGCTGCCATGAGGATTTTTTAATAAACACATGTCCCTGTTATGCAAATCCTTTGATATATTTCCCAAATAAAATGAAAGACAAGAAAAGTCAATATCAAATCCAAGAATCCTCTTTTTTTTTTAAAGTATATTTTTGGGGCATTTATGCCTTTATGGATACTACAGTTGAGACAGACAGGAAACGGGGAGGCAGAGAGAGGGGGAATGACATGGGATAAAAGTGTTGGATTTGCATGTGTCTATAAACATCTTGTCTTCCTAAACCACTAAACTGTCCATACATCCATAATGGAGGAGATATTTAGAAGCTTCTCTTCCTCTCTTCTCAGGTGGGAGGTGCGTACTCCTATGACTGCAGCTTTGGATACATCCCCAACGTGGAGCTGATGAAGTTCATCTCTTTAGCCACCTTTGGCTCGTACCTACCCAGCTGCCCTGAAGTGGACCTGAACAGCCAGGAGATGAACGCCTACCACAAGGCATTCTTGACCTACTCCTTCCTCAAGACCCCCGAGTCCATGAATTCAGAGTATTTCTGTGGTGAGTCAGCTACACATTAGAGGGGGGAGAGGGGATTGTTTGTTTATTTCTCATACCAAAAAAGTTAAAAAGATGCAACATGACACAAGACAATGTGAAGGGGAAATGCTGAGGGGCCTTTGGGATGGCGTTCTCCGACTACAGTTCTACTACTGTTTATACATTTGCGGGGTACAAGGACCTTTTATACATAGTAAAAACAGACAAGTTTAACGTGATTCAACATAGTACGCATATACTGTACATACATACAACGCAATACAAAAACTCACAAAATGAATTATTGAGCTAAGCACTCACTCACACAAATAAATCGTATTAATAGGTCATTAATAATATACAGACATGCTGGGGCGGTGCGTGGCACAGTGGTTAAGGCAGCCGCCCCATGTATATGCAGACGCAGGCGTCCCCGGTTCGCGTCCCGCATCGGGCAGACCTTTCCTGCATGTCATTCCCCTCTCTCTGCCTCCCCCTTTCCTGTCTATCTCTACTAATCTATCAAATAAAGGCATAAAACGCCAAAAAAATATACTTTAAAAAAAAAAAAAAAAAAATAATAATAATAATATACAGACATGCATAGAAAAATCAAAGGACATATTTTGTTATTGTTTGCAGTTAAAGGGATAGTTCACCCAAAATTCAAATTTCACTCATTATCTACTCACCCTCATGTCGACTAAGAGCTGTAAGAATTTTCAGAGTCCTCTGTGTCTTTTCTTTGTCCAAAAAGACACACCAAAAAACATCCAAATACCTCCATACTGCTCATCTGTAATGTCCCTCTTGTAATGAAGCCCCAACATGAAATTGTTCGGCCGGTCAGTGCAAATCACGTGACAAAGGAAGAGCAGTGAACTGAGCTTCTGCTACAAACAAGCTTAAAATACAGACTTATTTAATTTTTTTCGGAACAATTTCTCATGTCGGGGCTTCAATACAAGAGGGACATTAGAGCTTTTAGTCGACATAAGGGTGAGTAGATAATGAGTGAAATTTGAATTTTGGGTGAACTATCCCTTTAATGGGAGTACTGGTGGGCAGACTGGTTCATGAGCAGGGGAGAGGAGGTGATGGTCTGGAAAGATTTGTGAAGAGGCTCCATGTAACCTGATGTGTCCCCCAACAGTCTAACCCTATGACAGCATGGCTATAAACAATGGTAACTTCTGGCTGACCGGACCCAGATGCATAAAAGCTCTATGATAATAATAATAATAATAATAATAATGATATTTATTGTGTAGTTTCCCAGCACAAACTCTTCAACGAGCACCTGGTGTCGGCCAGTGGAAACCCTGCCCTGGTGATGAGGAGGAAGAAGCACACGGAGAAAGAAGTCCACGCTCATCTGATCAGCATCGTGTCCGTGCGACTGAGGGAAGGTTACACCATCAGAGAGATCAGCCTCACCAAAGGTACCCACCTGCCTGCAGCCCTTCATCTCTGTGGATAACAAGCTTCGACCGCCGTCGGTAACGAGGCCTCTGATCTCTGCAGGTGGGACTCAGCTGGAGGTGAAGCTGGTGTTGTTATGGAAACACAACATGCACATCGAGTACCTGGCGGCCGCCTGCTGGCCGCTGGACCCCGCCAAGAGAACCACGAGGGTGGAGGTGACAATGGAGGGAAGCTACGACATCCTGCATGACATCAGCTGCACCCAGAGGAAACCCATCACCAGCCCGTACCGCACCTCCGTCATCCGCCGCTTCTGGAACACGCTGCAGAGGTGAGTTCCCACCGCGGACTAGTCTCACCTAGTCTGGCCTACCGGAAGTGCTTAGCTGCGATTAGCCTCTGATTGGGCGGAACGAGCCACCCGGCGGAAGTCCCGCCTCCGTGCTGCAGTTTTCACAGTCCGCCCAGTAAAGGGAAACATCAACAAACAACAACAGGAACAGAACCGTGGATCTATCATACATCTGTGTCTTGAATTGAACAGAAGATGAATGTCCGTCCGCGGTTGCCGACCGCCGTTAAACCGAACAAAAGAATAAATATTGGTCAACGGTTGCCGGCCGTCTTTACACCGCGGACCGAAATCCAGTTTCCAACCGGCAATATTTTGCAAGCGCGCCGTTACTACGGCGTTGCTACGGCGCCGACCAAGGCGGTTGTGATTGGTTGAAAAAATTCCAAACGGCCGGAGCGTTTTTTTCTCTGATCGCAGAATCTGGTCTCAGACTCTCCTTCTTCTTTGGAGGAGAGTCCCCGTTCAAGTCTCACCTGACATCCCCGTTCATCCAGAGTCATAGAATATGAACTCTTTGTGTGAAAGTTTGTCATAATTAGGGGTGCACGATAATTATCGGCCCGATATCAGGAAGTTATGACATCATTCCGAAAAGTCTGATAACATAACAATTAGCCCAGATAATGTAATGTTATACTGTTTTTCTCGTAGGAAATGTACGCCTTCATTCTTGTAAATTTTTTACTTTATTCTCATAATATTATGACTTTTTTCTCGTACCAAATGTACGCCTTCATTCTCAACAAACGTGATGATACGCTGGTGGTGTATTTTCTGCTAACCGGTGTCTGTCCCCCTCCCTCCAGCATCAACCAGACTGATCAGATGTTGGTGCACCTCCAGGCCTTTAATTCAATTCCTGAGAACTACATGATCCCCGAGAGCACCAAAAATGGAGTTCCTCTGTTCTACATCCCCCCCGGATCATCAACGCCGGTACCATGACAACTTTAACTGGTCCTACACATCCCACTCACTCACAAAACCTAAAGCTTTTTAGTACTGTCATTAGGAGTGTGGGAACAAACTAAATAACCATAAAAGAATATAATAATATTTAAAAAACTACAAATTTTACTACTAATTGACTAATAATAATAAATAAGATAAACTTAAACATGTTCGAAAAGGTGTAGAAAGAAGTAAAAACGTTTTAACTCCTACCCCCACTCTCTATTTCCCTGTGATTGTGTATGATACCAATTAGAGATTGGTCTTGGGTCCGGATCGAACCATCACTTGGTCCGATTCGGTGATGCCTGTACTAAAGTATCACCTCTTACTGTGTGTGTATTACAGCCAGATCGATCGGACTCCTTGGAATCACAAACTGTTTTCAAAAACTACGCCATCACATCATTGTTACACATGATCTTTCATCAGCAAGCACACACACAGTGAGGTTTACATTGACTTAACACACACACAACATCCCCTACCCTATGTAATGACACTTATCTGCCTTTTTCAGCTAAAGGTGATGAATTTGCACCAAAGAATCCTCTCTGCTTTTCTTCTAACAAACCTCCCTCTGAACGATGTGCTCTGTGTCCAGGTCCTGTCCCTGCAGCACAGCGGCTCTAAAGACTCCCCTCAGTCTCAGTTTGCTTCCTACTGGAAGCCCATCCTCTCCATGGATGCCAACTTCTGGCAGAGATGGCTGCACATGCACCGCATCACCATCATCCTGGAGCACGACATGTGAGTATGGAAACATGAAAGAGATGAAGGATGAGGATCCATGCAGGTGTATCTGTTCTGCACAGTTCAAGTGTTCATTTTCATTTGGTTTTATTTTTAGTCTGTCAGTCCTCCATTACATTAATACCTTTGCCCCCCCCCCCGTTCCCCCCAGGCCTGTCCCCAAACACCTGCACACAGCTGGAAACAACGGACGCTACAGCACCATCCAGTGTCGTATCTCCCACACGGCGCTCACGTCTCTGCTGAGGGACTGGAGCAGCTTCGTGCTGGTGGAGGGTTACTCATATGTGAAACTCATATACAGGTCAGACAACAGAAACAGCAACAGCAACAATTTTTTCTTTTTTATCCATTTGTACTGACTTTTAGCATCATGCAATTTGGTTGCACCCTGGCAGAAACCCTTTATAAATTTCACATGTGCTAAATAACACGTGACTGACTTATGATCTGTGACATGGCCTCAAACATGGCCTCAAACATTTTCATTGTGTAATGTGAAGGCCACACGTAACTGCATGTAAACCCCATGTGACGTAGGAGGAGCCAATGTTTTGTTTGTTTGTTTGTTTGTCAGTACTCAAACTGCCACACTTGAAAATGTTAAAAAAAAAAAGAAAAAGAAAAGATGAAACTTTCTTTCAAATGGGAAACAATGGGAAACACTGATTGTGTCTCCACAGTTCATCCGACCAGCCGCCCACATCCTTCTACCTGGTGCGCCTCATCTCCAAGACGCCGTGCATGGTGCTGCGTCTGGGCTTCCCCATCGGTACTCCGGCCCACGTCAGGAACAAGGTACTGAGAGCAGAGTATCATTATGATCAGCAGCTGTGTGTGCAGCAGATCTTGCCTTTGTGAAAATAGTGCTGTGTCATATAGTTGTCGCTGCCACCCGACAAAGGCCTCCCTCACATCACGTGATCTCACCTATTTTTACATGAGCTGCATGAGCAAGAAGGAGCGGAGAGAGAGGAGACTGATGATGTCACTGATCTCTTACAGCCTCCACTATGGTTGACTCCGTCTGTATCATATTCATTTAAATTCATTGCAAATTTAAAGGGATAGTTCAACATTTTGGCAAACTGGCCCATTCCCATAATCCCTATAGTCATAGCAGTAGGTTCGTCCACTAAGCTATTTTTAGAACGTTGCTCAGAGCTATGTTACTCATGGGATTTCTTGTTTCCCTCATCAAACTCATCAAATACACAACCCAACAACTTGGTACAATTCATTCACCACGCTATGAGATAATACCACAACGTTACCACACAGAGTTGTTTTAGATAAATACATGCAAAACCACTGATGCGCGTTCCTGTCAGGGGAAGTTTTCTGGCAAGGTGTCTCTGCATTTCCTTTCTCTGAGTTACAGGGGGTCTCGGCGTAGCAGTGCATGTCCATATACGAAGACAGTTGGTGTCCATTTTGCAACCGTTATATGGACATGCACTGCTACACCGAGACCCCCTGTAACTCAGAGAAGCCACGGAGGACTCTGAAACTTCTCCCAGCCCTTAGTCAACATGAAGGTGAGTAGATAATGAGTGCAATTTGAATTTTGGGTGAACTATCCCTTTAAGATTCTTTTGTCACACATAAAGGTCCAGTGTGTAAAATTAACCCTTGCTATGTATGTGTAAAATGATTATTATAAGCCTACCAAAAACCAAACAAATTGTATTTTATAGCGATTATACACCTATACAAATATATTCATGGAGAGTATATTCAGATTTTGCCAATAAACCTTGACAAATATTACAGACTGGACCTTTAACATCAGGTGTCTATAACTATATATGCTTTTCAATCACCGAAATGTTTTTGTCTCATGACGTTGGTTTTCTAACATCAGATCGTGGACGAGCTGCGAGAGCAGATCCTCAAACTCCGCTTCCCCCACCGCGTTCAGAACAAAGAGGCCACGCCCAAGACCAAGAGGAAGGTGGTCGGCCACCCGTCTCCATCCAAATCCCCCTCCATCCCCACCCCAAAACTGGCGCTGTCAGACCGTCCCTGTGTGGTGGTCCTCAATAAGCCGCTTGAGAAGCTCCTCATAAGGTCGGTTTATCAGGACGTTTACGCTCTGCCATTTCTCTCCCTCTCTCTCTCCTGCTTGTCTGCCTTGTTAAAGGTCGGGCTGGAGAACCTGTTCTGGAGCAGTTTTTACTAAATTGTTTGAAATCCTCTTCACACTCCGATTGCAATCAATTAAAGGATAATTACTGGGGTTTTTTTACAATCTGGAACTTATTTTTAGCATAAAATACGATCATTTACTCACCCAGATAACTTTGGTGTCATTACAAGTCGTTTTGATGAAATGAGCTCCAGCTCAGGAAATGATAGTATTTTATGCTAGAAATAAGGTCCAGATGGTAAAAAATGCTAATTATAAAAATAATTACCTAAAAATAATAAGATAAAATAATAATAATAAATGTAAATGCTTTTTCCCAGAAATGCATGTGTGAAATATATAAAACAAATCAATAAAAAACAACAACTGTGGATGCTGTGCAGGTATGAGAAGCTGCCTCTGGACTTCAGGACTCCCTTTATCCTAAACATGGAGAACTTCCTGCAGCCCTCCAACAGCTCCGTGCCCCTCAGCATGGCCGCCAACAGGACGGCCTCCTCCACGCTGGCCTCGCTGTCTCGCTACTTCCTGCACCAGCGCTGGGTGTGGGCCGTGCAGAGCAGCCAGGGTCCCACTGTGCCCATGCAGGCCGTCGCTCACATCCTGTCCATGCTCACCGAGTGAGTTGACATACGGGTTGACGGGTTCATATCGTGCATTTGCTCGTCAGTGTTCAGGAAGATTTACCGTCCTTCATGATGGTTCCATCTGTCCAGCTACAGTTCAAAAGTTCAAATGATGATCATGATGGTGAATGTGTCTCTGTCGTCATGTCTGTGCAGCATCAGGATCTCTGAAGGCTTTCACTTTGCTGCCAGCGGAGAGGGCATCGTGAACATGGTGATGGAGCTGCCTATGAAGGTATTCAACAACAACACATTGAGCTTTTCACCTCAGGTCTGTCACATCTGTACATTTGATCACTACTGCTACTACTTGATCCTCAGGGGACGTCAGGAGAGACGGACAGAGAGAGTCACTCCTGCATCGTTCAGTACATCTTGTTCCCTCCTCACTCCACCTCGACGAAGGACAGGTGAGACCGCCAGTCTTCACCTGTTCACCTGAAAGGCTGCTCACACTCACGTTGTGTTTCCTGGTTTTCATTTCATCAAGATGTTTTTAATGAACCAAACAAGGACAAACAAAAGGAACAAGTCTGCACACTTTAAGTGCATTTATTAAGCACATCCAACAAGCCATGTTTCAATCCACATGCTCTTCTTCGGGCTTAAGACACGCCTATGACAGACACTCTCTTTTTCTAAAGAAATTTCTATTATAAATATACAAATAGTAAAACAACCACATAAAGTACCTTTGATAATAAAAAATAAACAAAGTAAATAAAGTAAATACTAGAAAAGTAAAGAATCTTCTATACTAGTTACATATAAAGTGTTTATAACTAAAATTAAATTATTTATTATTTTATTTTATATCAAGAAATATAAGTTGAATTCTTTCAGTTGAATATTAGGCATAATTCAAATTGTATTTTAATATTCTATTAGAATATTAAAATTCTGTCTGTCATAGGCATGTCTTATATTATTAAGAATGAAGAAGAGCATGTGTCTTGTTGGATGTGCTAAATAAATGCACTGTGGATGTGCAGACTTGTTCCTTTTGTTTATCCTGGTGATTTGTTTTTTTAGTCCAGCAGCTACTTTACTGGATGTGCACGGCTGCTCTGTCGTTGAATGAACCAAGCAAGCCATTTTCCATTAACACAAAAAAGACAAGAACACAAACAAGGTGGAGGCCCCCCCCACACAGAGTGATTGTAACACAACGTATGGACTGTAAAGCTCGACCTCCTTCCAGTATAGACCCACCTTCATGAGTAGAGTACTCGCTCACGGTGTCTTTGTGTTGTGACGAGGTCCGGTCATAAAAGACCAGACCGTACAAAACATTCCCTGCAGGTTCTGTAACTGTGTGTGTTTTGTCCCGTGTCACGCCGCAGCTTCTCCACCGACGATGACAACGACACGGAGGTGGAGGCGGTGGACGTGGACACGGAGCTGAACCTGGTGACGGAGTGCTGGGTGGAGCCTCAGAGCGGCACCGTGATGAACTGCATGGACCAGTATCGTCACTTCCAGGGCCTCAGATACCAGGAGCTTCCTCAGGCGGTGTGTAGCACTGCTTCCTACAGTCCTTCAGCCTGGGGGGGGCGGGGGGAGGGGGGGCAAGGAGTTTACTGCTGTCTGCTTGTTCTCTGTATCTAAGGTCATCACTAACTAAACAGATGATTCACTGTGTTGTTGTAGATCTTCCCCAGAGACCTGACCTGCATGTCCACCATGATGACCTTTGAGTATCTCAGCCAGCTGTGTCAGAACAAGGACCAGGTGTGCTCACTTCCTGCTGGGCTCAAGGGTGTGAGAGGTAACACACACACACACACACACACACACACACACACAAATGACACCATAATCCAGTGGTTCCCAACCTTTTTTTGGCTCATGACCCCATTTTGACATCACAAATTTCTGGCGACCCCGTCAATCAAGATGCGGCAGCTCAGATATTTTCATATATTGGCAATTATATTCTTGATTATCGTGGAACAACTTCAAATATTAGGAAGCCTGAGACCATGGCCTGAGCCACAGAAGAGGGTCATTCAATGGCACCATAATCCAGTGGTTCCCAACCAGGGACTTGGATGAGTTTTTGACCCCATTTTGACATCACAAATTTCTGGCATCTTCAACTCCAATCAAGATGTGCCAGCCTAGATATTTTCATATATTGGCAATTATATTCTTGATTATTGTGGAACAACTTCAAATATTAGGAGGCCTGAGCCCGGAGACTGCAGCAGAGAGACGGCTACATTAGAGCCAACTACATTTATTTTATTGATTATCTGTGAAAAAACAGCTGATACCAATTATTGAAAAAATGCTGAATATGGGCTGATATTATCTGCCAGGTGGATAAAAGGTGAAAGAACCCCCCACGCTGCCCCCTGACATCACAAATAATAGTAATAATGATGATAAACTTCCTCTGTCTTTGTCTTTCCGTCCCCTCTGTGTGTGTGCAGCTGAAGCTCTGTCGTCTGAGGACAGCATCCACATCATCCCCTTCCAGTTCGACCTCATCCAGCTGCTCCCCAAGTGTCAGCAGGTCGAGCTCTTCTTCCTCACCTTCAGCACAGGTACCACGCTCGTTCTGTTCCTCTGTCATGTTGTTGTCAGAGCGTTTGTAGCACGAGAACCACCGCTTGAAGGAAAATTGCTAATTGAAAAAGTGCCAGCAGCACAGTAGACGTTCTGTCCTGGGCACTCTTTCTTTCTTTCTTTCTTTCTTTCTTTCTTTCTTTCTTTCTTTCTTTCTTTCTTTCTTTCTTTCTTTCTTTCTTTCTTTCTTTCTTAGGCCTCTCCTCCGTTACTGTGCTTAACTTTTACTGAATAAGCCAAAAAAAAGACAAGAATTTTAAAATTTTTCAATTTTTTCAAAACAATTAAAAAGTTACAAAAACAAGTTACTTCACTTCGTCTGAGTATTCATCAGCATGAGGGTGAACTAAGTGTACAGTAGGACGTTATATACACATCTTTTTCTGTTCATGAACTGGTCGGAAGAAGCCGTTTATTATTAGTGTAGGACGGTGCAGCAGTTAGAGAAGTCAGAGAGGGAGATAGAGAGAGGGATATACACCCATCATTAAATAAATACTACTCCTGTAGTACTAAAGTAGTACTAAAAGTAGTACTGTAGTACTAAAGTGACAACAATGATGCAGTGCAGTGCTTGAAAGGAGTCGTCTTTGTGTCCCCGTGTCTTCACCTGGTTGTCCTCAGTGGTGGAGAGCGAGGAGCAGGTCCACGGCTCGTCCTGTCTACCCAACGAGCTGCTGCTCGGCCTCTTCCACGGCAGCCTGGAGCACGAGCTCAGCGACAGAGAGATCCTATTGGCCGACAGCGACCACGTGGCCTTCATGCACCACATCTTGGAGCGGGAGCGAGACGGCCACGTGGCTCCGTTCTCCTTACCTGTGATTAAAGGTCAGTGTCTCATCCGGCCTCGGGGTGTCAACACGCCTCCCAGGGGTTTAGGTGTCGTAGATGTCCCATAAGTCTCTCTGTCTTTGTTGTGTGTGTTGTCAGAAGAGTGTGTGAAGCCTGCGGACAGACAGGACATGATGACGTCATTCCACACCACCGGCAGCAGCAAGGAGGTGACAGGCTCCACCAGCACCTTACAGGTAACACAAAAACTTGTCCTCACACACTCGTCTGCATCAGATCAGTCATGTTTTTTTTTTTTTTTTGGTTCATCTTCATTCACTAAATGAAGAAAACAGCGTAGGATTTGATCAGTAGAACAACATTTTCTCTCTCCTCTCTCACTCACACACACACACACACACACCATAATCAACATTATGTTTAACTTTGTGTGGGATTTTTTTTAAAAGGTAATAATATGTAGTAAAATAGGTAGTTAAAAAAAATAAAATAATTGATCATCAAAAAAACTAAAAAGTGATGTTGAGTATGAAACTCTTGTTCATTACATTTTACTTAATACTTCATAATTGCAGATTGCATGTGTTGTATTCATTGATGCACTTAAGAATATTCATGTTCTTTGTTCATAAAACAACTTGTATAAATAGTTGCAGTAGTTGACTATTGTGATCAAAAACATTGATCTGAAGCTTGAATCACCAACTTTTTTCTACTACAAGGCATTGGTTTTCTCCTCGCAGTCAGATTCGTATTTCTGCAGCCTGGTTTTCATACAGTACAAGCCCTTTTGGGTTTCATACCTCCCACATCCCAATCACAATCACAACCCCAACCCTGTTCATAAATGATCTGTTTGTGTAAAATAAAAATAAAAACATCTCAGTGCTGAATTGACGCTGTTCTGTAAATAGATTCTGTTAAACAATAAATATAGCAACTTCTGATCAACCCATATAAATTTCAGGCTTAAAAATAACATATAATTTAAAGCCCCACCTGTTTCCATCCGAACCCCACCCACTCCAAGTACAGATACGGATAGAGTTCATTTATATGGTTCAACAGATACAGATACAGGTGATGGTGTCAGCAGAGTTAGGAAAGGAGCTGCATGCTTCTCTCTGAATGAGTGTGATGACCAGGTGTTTCCTCTCTCTCTGTCTGCGGCAGAGCTTCAGTAATGCAGACCTGGTGGATGAGGAGCCGCTGCTGGCGGAGAGCAGCTGCTCTGCTCCACAGTGGAGGTGCTACACCAAGTACATCAGCCCCCAGCAGATCTTCCTCACCTTCCTCCCCGCGACCTTCACAGGTACATGTGCCAGTGTGTTTGAACCACAGGCCTCGTTCAGATCTGGTATCACATCTGTTCACACCTGCCTTAAAGGGATTTTTCAACATTTTGGCAAATTGGCCCATTGCAATGATCCCTTTAGTTGTCGGCACACAACAACACGTTTTCCTCATCAAACTCATCAAATACACAATCCAACAACTCCACAACGTTCTGGTGGACAAGTTGTGACCTGCACATTCACCACGCTATGAGATAATAACACAACGTTACCAGACAGAGTTGTTTTAGAGGGAAATTCATACAAAACAGCTGATGCGCGTTGCCTTCGGGGACAGTTTTTCATCAGCAGTCTCTGTATTTCCCTCTAAAACAACTCTGTGTGGTAACGTTGTGTTATTATCTCATAGTGTGGTGAATGTGCAGGTCACAACTTGTCCACCAGAGCGTTGTGGAGTTGTTGGATTGTGAGTTTGATGAGAGAGAGGTGAAAATACCGTGCGCTGTGCAGAGCTCACGTCTCTGCCCTGCTGATCTAAAAATAGCCTGCACCGACAATTAAAGTTAATGAACCTACTCCTAAAACCATAGGGATTATGGCAATTTGCCAAAATGTTGAACTATCCCTTAAAAATACATCTCCATTTACATTTTGACGGACCATTGGTCATCAGTTTTGTTGTCTATAAACAGCAGTCTCTTTTATCCATCTGAAAGAAATATTTACAGTTCATAACGAAACCATCTTGTTTCTAATTAGACCAGTTGGTTGCAGTTAGAGCTGTCTACTTGTGATTGGATAACATGAGATGAATGTAAATACCTGACCTGTCTGAGCAGAAGGCCACATTCTCATAATGTAAAGATGCTCAACTTGGATACTAAATAAAGTCTACATATCCATCTTTTGCAGATGTTCTGATGCTGATGGCAGCCGGGCTGGAGACAGAACCTCACAGCAACGGCGGCATGCAGGAGGACGACACTCTGACCCCCAGCGTTAAGTCTCAGACCGACACCCTGTCCGGCTCCACCAGCGGGCTGGAGAGGTCCGAGTCGGGCCACAGTCTGGCCAGTAAACTGCCCAGGAGCTCCAGCAGCGGACATTTCAGCAGCAGGTCTCCCGTGCTCTCACCGGCTCAGTCTGAGTGCCGGACGCTGCCTGCTGATTCACTGGTCCTGGATCAGGACAGCTGGGACAGCAGGATGTCGGAAACAGAGACCGGAACCCCAGGGTCAGGTCAGTCTAATGCAGGAGCTTCCAAACTGTTCAGCCCGCCACCCCCAGAATAGCGGTGCCATAGACAAGCATCAGACATCACAGAGCATTTTATAATGGCTTATAGGGTCAAATATTATGGTAGAGTTATAATGCTGATGAAGAATGTATTTATATTTATTTATCCGATGAGATTTATATAAAAAATTTTAAAAATGCACTTTTGTCTTTTCTAGACATGGGGGAGAAAGAGAGAGTCCAGTTCTCTGAGCCACAGAAGACAGATTTCCACATCAGCTTCAGCAGACAGGTTTCCCAGCACAGCAACGGTGACAGCGGCACCCAGTTAAAGTGTCCGGTCTACGTCTACAACTGCTCTCTGGAGCAGCTGAAGGAGCAGCTGGTGCACCCCAACGCCAGCCGCCAGCCCAGGGACATCTTCAGGTACTGAGACACAAGCAGCGTCCATGTGGTCCGTCCCTCTCTCACTGATCCATGACTAACATTTAAGGGGATAGTTCAACATTTCATTGTTTTTTCAATTCATGCAAAACCGCTGATGTACGTTGCCTTCAGCCACAGTTTTTCATCAATAGTCTCTGTATTTTCCTTGAAAACAGCTCCATTTCGTAACCTTCCGTTATTATCTCATAGTGTGGTGAATGTGCAGGTCACAACTTGTCCACGAAAGCGTTTTGGAGTTGATTTTGTATTTGATGAGGGAAACCAAGAAATTCTATGAGCCTCCGTAGCGTAGCTCTGAGCAGCTCATTTCTCTGCTCCGCAAATTTGCTAAAATGTTGAACTATCCCTTTAATTTGGATGAATGTTACAGGCAAACATGGAATAACCTTTCTAAATGTGCATGTTTAATCCCTGCCTGTGTCTCTAAAAGGTCACTGTCTCAGGACCGCAACAATCCGTCGCCATGGACCGACATCCTGGCTCAGCCTCACAAACACAAGGAGCTGGCCAACTACTGCAGCCTGCTGCAGGAGCATTACCACCAGAGCTTCGTCAAAGGTGACCCAACAATACTATACCAATTATTGAAATGATTCTGTTTATTTATCAGTGTATTTTTTTGCTGGTGCTGTGTTCAGTCCAGTAATTACAGTATCAGATTTTTTTTTTTTTTTTACCGGATTTTTTTTTTCTTGTGCCGGATTTTTTTGGGGGGGGCTGGCCCTAATACTCAAAGAGTGGTAAAATAAAAATAAAAAACTTCTAGAAAAAAGTTTTAAAAAAGTAAAAAAAATCAAAATGTTCTTTGTAATATCGTGTGGTTGATGTTGTTGTTGCTGTTGTTGTTTCTGTCACTGTATTGTTTTAATGTCCTGGGACACCAGATGGAAATTAGCATCTATGCTACAATCCGGCACATTTACATATTTTTTTTTGTCCCTTCCAAATAAACTAATAAATACGAAAAAAAAAAATGTTCAAAATAAAAAAGTACAAATTTTCTAGAAGAAAACAAACAAACAAAAAAAACTTCTAGAAAAATGTGGTAAAATTTCAAGACCCCCTTCAGATCTCTCAAGGACCCCTAGGGGTCCCCGGACGCCACGTTGAGAACCACTGTGTATAGTACGGTGTAGTAACGAGTCTGTCAGACTGTAGCAGCTGAAAATGTCCTGGAAAAAGATTTCAAGGAAAGAGTGGGAACCCTGAGTTCTATTGCTGTAAAAGTCCTGTTTTCTAAGACAAAGTTGTGCATCAAGTGAGTTCTTCTGAAACACAGATGAGGATCGGTGTCTGTGTGGATCACACCATCAGTCACTGATTGACTCCCTGTTGTCCACAGGCGTGTACCGCAGCCTGCAGCAGTCCTACAGCATCAGCTCCCAGGACGTCCTGATGGCCATGGACTACTGCGAGGAGTCGCTACAGGAGATCGACGTCACCTCCTTCCTGCAGACCCTGTGTGGACACATCAGGGTCTTCAGGGAGCACGGAGACGTCACGGGGTCAGAGAGGAAGCCAAAACCCTCAAGGAGTCCTGCCACCTTCATCATCGGGGAGGGAGAGGAGGAGCGACCGGAGGACAGAGCTGCTGTGGTCTCCGTGTCCAGGTGAGACCGGATCACCATGAGTGATGTGATGAGGATTATTCTCAAAGTGCTATAGCAACACAAGAATCACTGTACGTATGTATTACGATTATTGAGGTTTCAATTTGATTACCGACCTATTTTAGATTATTAACGTTTATCGATTCAGTAAATCAAATTACACCACAAACTTATTGCACCATGAAAAGCTAGTCAGCTGCTGCATTATTTACCTTCCTATGTATTGTGATAGACCTCACTGCACCTTTAATTTGTGCAGTTGTGCAATTTTGAAAATCTATTTTCTCTTTTTTTGTGTTTTTTCAATTCAATTCAATTCAAAAAACTTTATTGTCTATTGCATTGTTTGTTTTAGATGGGTTAGGGTTACATATATGCATGGCAAATTGGCCCATTGCCATAATCCCTATAGTCATAACAGTAGATTCGTTACCTTTAATTGTCGGTGCAAGCTATTTTTAGAACGGCGGAACAGAGCCGTGAGCTGCTCAGAGCTACGCTACAGAGGCTCATGGGATCTGAATTCTGCGTTGTTAATGTTGTGTTATTTGTGGTAACAGTATTGACATGGAGGAGCCCAGTGAGAGTGAGTCCAGAGGGAAATCTCCTCTGGATGTGGATGAATCCATGACGACCAAAGCTCCACAGTTTCCTCTGACTCTGCTTCAGATCCATCCCAAGTGTGAGGTGTACCCAGACCTGCACAGGATCATACAGGTACTGTGTGCACTGCTTCAACTTTGTATCATAACATGTAGTAAATTCTAGGTTTCAACCAGGTGTGACTGACATTTGAAATGAAATTATTCAACAGGATAAATTCATGGAGATCCTGTCTCAGTATTTCAAGCCTGTGCCCTCCAACCCTCACTACTTCTTCTACTGCCCCCCGACATCCAAGAGAGAGGTGAGATCACAAACAGCCGTTCTCTCTGTTTCATTCACAATGACTTAGCGTTGTTTCTGCCATTTTCTATTACTGGTGTTAAAGTTGAGATGAAGATCATATTCAAGAGAAAATGATTCCTGGTCGACCATGGCTGGGGTGCTTTCTCAAATCTGAAAGATGGATGGATGAAGATGTCAGAATTGTATGTGTATGTGTCAGCTGTGAGATGGAGGGAGAAGCCACTCTCACAACATGAACAAGTACCGGTGTTGATTGGCATGAATTGTGAACCTTGAACCTCTGGCTGCTCTTAGGAGGACTCGGAGGATGATGAGATGGAGAGGAGACCCAGTGAGGAGCTGGTGTCAGAAGCTGAGCCGGCAACAGAGGACGGTGAGTCTCATTCAGTTCTGTGGAGCTTTCCATCTTAGATGCTGCTGTCAACTCTCAAGCCTTATCTCATAGCGTGGGGAATGTATGTTAAGTGTTTTTCATTGTAACATGATTTATCCCTGTCACATTAAATGAAACCACAACATAAAGTCAAGGAGGTGTGTTGTCCTGCAGAGGGCAGCAGAGAGCTGTCAATAAAGACAGAATACCTGTAGTTTACACTTTGTGTCTGTGGTTCATTTGAGAGAGGTAAAATTCTGAATATTCTTCTGGTGATGTGATGCTGAACAGGTTATTGTTGTGTTTGTGTCTGTGTCTGTGTCTGTGTGTGTGCGTGTAGAGAATATGTCAGGCTGCTGTGTCATGACAGAGAGCGACACAGACCTGGTGGTGGAATATGAGGAGCACTCGGGCCCCGGCCTCCACGGAGAGGCTGAAGATCAGTCCCTGTCGGACTCCAACACCGTCAACCAGGACCAGGACTCCTTCAGCATCCTGGAGGGAGACTCGCTGCTGGACCCCGAGGGGCCGCAGCTGGACATGCCCCCCCTCTTTGTTCACGTCACGTGTTCGGTCAATATGAAAAGCTGCCACGGCTCCATGCCCATCCAGACTCTGCCTACATGCCTCGGTGAGTGAAACCTACTGCTATGACTATAGCGATTATGGCAATGGGCCAATTTGCCAAAATGGTGAACTATCCCTCTAATTAACTGTGGTGTTGAATAAAATACCACATTAATTGTGAAAACACGTAATCGTAGTGACATCCCTTCTTGAGGTGCACCATCAGCTGCTGCGCTGCTCAGTCCAGGTGTGTGATTGCAGGTGAGATCATCTCCTGCCTGGAGAACGCCGAGGCACTGCAGGCTGTGGATCTGAACGAGCTCTCCGTCACTTTAGATATATTTGTCCTGACGCTACCTCTGGAGATCGAAGTCATGGCCGATTTCCATCACAACAGGTGAGTCAATATTTGTCAGACAATATTTGACAATATTGGTGTATTTTTGGTGTTTGCTTCAAAATTCTTGTTTCAAATAGCTTCAAAAAGGGGTCCTTGATGTAAAAAAGTGTGAGAACCACTGTCCTATAGGACTTTGGTCCATCCTGTGAAGGGGAATGCGTGTCCTATTGGACATGGATGTTTCAGACAGGACTTCTACAGACACACCAGGCTCTTTGTAAAGGGTTAAGAGTCCCGCTTTCAATAAAAAAAGAATTACATCCCTATCATTCGGCGTTCTGAGATAGACCGAAAGAGTAAAACAACACCCACCGACCTCAGAGGGTTAAAAAAAAAAAGAACAACGAGCACAGACCGACATACATAGATAGATAGATACGATACATCACGATACTTGAGTCATGATACGATATTGCGATATCCAAATTTTGCGATATATTGCGATATTCTACGATATTCTACATACAGTAGTGTGTCATTTTATACAAGTGCAAGTTACAACAGCATATTTGCATGAACAACACACTGTCTGAGGTGGCAGTACAGTGACACCTTGCAGTGCAGAGGTGTGGAAGTCATACTGGATTTACATCTGAAACATGATTTATTATTTGAAAAAATATCGATATTGGGGGCTTGATGGAGCAGGAGGTTAAGTTTGATGAACCACCTCAATCCCCCTCTCTCTGTCTCTCAACTATACTATCAATAAAGGCATCAAAAGCCACAAAAAAAAAAGATATTCAAATTTTGAATATCGATATTGCATCGCGATATATTGCCATATCGATATTTTTGCGCACCCCTACCTATCACCTAGCTTCAACACTGTTGATATGAGTTCCAGCAGTCTAGTGTGTCACCTCGGAGCTGGTGTTTGTCTGCAGGTATACCTCAGAGAGCAGCGTGTCCCTGAACCGCTCACCGGGACAGCCGTCGTCCTACCGCTCTGACGAGGAGCTCATGGCCGTGTTGGACAGCCTGAGGGGAGCGGGCGTTGACGGGTGAGTCGGCTCCACACGACACCTGCCCAGCTCGGCTTTCTCTCATCGGCTCTTGATTCTGTCAACAGCAAAGATTGTTTTTCTCCCATCAGGGTCTCTGGTGATCCGTTATCCAAACTCCCAGTAGCTCACAAGTTGGCCATCCTGGCCACGATGGACGAGGTGAGTCTGAGTGTGGGTGTGAGCTCACAAAGCAGCAGCTCATCAGTTCAAGTTGGACTTGTTGGTTCACTCTTTGAAAATTGTGAGTATTTTTGCGGTTACTGTAAATACACAACAGCAATGTGTGTGTGTGTGTTGCAGATCCGCTGGCTGCTGGAGGATGAGATCGTGTCCGCTTTGCGTCACTCTCGGGTCATCAGCTTGGCCACGCTGCAGAAAGTAGCAGGGCACGTTTTACACTCCAGTGGCCGACCACACTGTCGCTGTGAAGACGTCCCTCTGCAGTTTGTCTTCGGGCCGGAGCAGTCCCTGGAGAAATTCAGAGAGGCACGGACACACACGCACACACCACATGCATGCAAAAACAAATTATTATTATTATTTTAGAAAGAGATGAAGAACCGTTTCTAGAAGTTTTTCTTTTTCTTCTGATCCTGCAGGAGTTCCGCAGAGTCTCGTTCTCGGGCTACGTTCTGAACGGACAGCAGGACAGCTTCTATTACATGTCCCTGAGTCGACTCCACCCGCAGCGGATCCACGCGGCCAAGAGGCTCTCTGAGAGCACCGCAGACCCCCCCACACACACGGCAGACCCCCACACACACACCACAGACCCCCCCACACACACCGGCCCCTGCAGCGCCGCAGCGCCGGCTGACGACGTGATGCTGGAGGGAGAAGCAGAGGCTCAGGCAGCAGAGGCAGGCAGCGAGGTGGGACATGCTTTCACTGCAACCACATTTACACCTGGAATTAACACGCGTTTTCAGGGATCAGAATGCAATCAGATACGTAGCGCCTGACCACATGAAAGTCCAGGTGTAAACGCACGATGACCACATTGAACACAAGTGTAAACGGTAATGTGTCCTGTTTCCACAGACAACTACGTGAGCGGAAATACTTCTACTAATTATTTCAAATTGTATCCAGGAACAATCTGGATATGAGACAGATGTTAACGCCAGGTGTCAACGTGGTGTATTACAGTTAGTATTTAGTCCCTGTCCAGACGAATCCATTTTTTTCGAATCTGGATAAATACTTTATTGGATCAGCCTTGCGTCCACATGGATGCAGCGTTTTCAGGGGGTGAAAACGGGTCCTAGAGTGGGAAAATTTGAAAACACCGCCCCAGCGTTTTCGTCTGGACGGCCAAAACTGATTTTTTCTGAAGCGACGATGTCATACCCCCCACCACTCTACCTGTAAACTGAGACACACACCGCTGCAGCAGCTACACAGTCTATGGACGACGTCGGGTCGCTCAGACGCTGCGGCTGAATCTTGTCTGTTTAATCATCATCATTATTTACTCAGACACGACTCCCTGTCAACATTTAATCCCATGTTTGAGTTTGAATACAGCGGGGGACTTCTTCTTCTTCTATTGAATTTCAGCGGGGACTTCCCGTCTTCTTCTCTGTCTTAAGTCTTTATGCGTGGCAGCGCTACAACGCCACACACGCTCCACACATGCCTAGGGGGCGGGGCTTTTGCAAAAGGTCAATTCAGCGTGATTAACTGTTTTTCTACTGATTCAGTGAGTTTATAAACATTATTCTAAGGCAAAGAAACTATATAGTGTTGCTTCAAAATGTGAAAGATAAACAGATCAGAGTGCACGACTCCTTCCGATCCAGCAGTATTTAGAACATTAGTACAGTATGTGCTGCTGGAGCAGGATGCACCCTGTGTTTGAAACTGTGCCCTTCATTAAAAATGCAGTGAAGAGAACGTGTGATTACTGATAATCAATTAGATTCTGACGCAATGACAGTTTATTAGATCCCACAGTAAAGAACATACATTCAGAGTTGAATGATGAGTAGATTTGTGATTGAACCTGCAGCTGCATTATGAACACAGTATTTGATCCACTCTCTCATGGAAAGACTTGGCAAAGATTATTGATCTCACTGACAGGACATGATGCAGTTAAACATCGTGCCTCTGTGTGTTTGTGTTATGACAAAGCTGAGCCACCAATCCGTCCTCTCCTGGTCGTCTGTTCCTCTGCAGAGTGAAGATAAGAGGTTCATCGGTGCTGCGACCGACGCCTGCAGCGACATGACTGCAGATGTCAGTGAACCAATGAGAGGCGTGAAGCCTGAGGCGGACGATGCTGTTTATCAGAGCTCAGCCGGCATGGCGGCGGACCGAGGTCACGCCAGAGCCCCCCAGCTCCACGCCGAAGGCAGCACAGAGCCCACCTCGCCCCCCAAGACACCGTCCAGCGTCAGCCTGGCTGAATCTGTGCAGTCCACTTCTCACAGTGAGTGTGTGTGTCAGAGATCTACCTGTCTGTGTGACAGCCACATGTACAGGTGCATCTCGATAAATTAGGATATTATAGGAAAGTTTATTCATGTCAGTAATTCAATTCAATTTGTGAAAATAAAATGAAAATATGAAGGGAAAAACCAAAGCAATACTGTCAGTAATCCTGTTGGGATTAAATAATCTTTGTGAAACTGTAAAAGTTTAAAAAAAAAAAAAGTAATTCAATCCAAAATTCATTACACACACAGTGACACATTTCATGTCTTTATTTAATTTCTTTTAATTGTAATGATCAGTGAAGACCTAAAATATACAAAAAAAAGAATATTACAACCAACCAACCAAGACCAATTTAAAAAAGCCTTTTTAATATGGAAATGATGGCCTTCTGAAAAGCATGTCCATCTAAATGCACTCTAGTGACCTGGAATAGTCGACTATTCAACAGTTTGATTCAGAGAGGTCTGATTCCTTGACTATCAACCTCCCAACATCACATGCTGCTGGAGCAGATGACTGCCTGCTGTGTTATCTTCTCCTCAGAGACACCGAATGTCCTGATAGAAATGTCTCCTTGTCTTTCCTCAGGCTGCAGCAAACTCAGGCCAAGTCGAGTCCAGAGCGTGGTGTCCAGCCAGGGCAGTCTGGACTCAGACATGCAGGGTAAGCTCAGTGGTTGACCAGCGTCTGCCCATCCCATCCCACTTTTACGCTGTTAGAAATATCTTTATTACAGCTATTTACAGCTTTTTGCAGCTATTTACAGCTTGTATGTGATAAGTAGAGTTTTTTTTAATCTATCGAAACTTTCAATAGTGCCCCACTGGGGTTCAATATCATATCCATCCATCCATAAAAGCATGCATCCATCCATCCATCCATCCATCCATCCTCCCATGCATGCATCCATCCATCCATCCTCCCATGCATGCATGCATACATCCATCCATCCACCCATCCATCCATCCTCCCATGCATAACATCCATCCATGCATCCATCCATCCACCCATCCATCCATCCTCCCATGCATGCATGCATCCATCCATCCATCCATCCTCCCATGCATCCATCCATCCCGGTTAGCAGAGGCTTGTAAACAACACTGTGCCTTGTGTCTCCGGTGTTTGCAGGCTATGACGGCGGCAGCAGCGACTCTGAGTGTGAGAGCCCCACCCTGGATGAGCAGGAGTGTCAGTCGCCACAGATGCCGGATTTCTGGCTGATTGTCAGGATCCACCAGGACCGGGTGAAGGTCTACTCCCACTCCAGGTCAGGCACACCTCAGTATACTGTCTGTCCTTCCATGGCTCATATTTATCCAGCCTTTTACTGCAATTTCAAACTCATCCATCAGTTTCACTTATTGATTTAAGGAAGGAGACATATTGTGTTTCTTGGAACAGTTGATTTCATGGCATGTGTCTTTTTTTTTTTTAAGGGGCTTCATTGAAGGAAAGGAGGACAGTGATGAGGAGCTGAAGAAGAGGGAGGATGAGGAGCTGCCTGAATACCTACAGCTGCATCAGATGGTTGTCAGGAAGATTGGAGAGATCTGTAGGATAGTCAATCAGGTGAACACATACATCACTGATCGTCTTTGCAGTACCACTGCTGGTTTTAGAACATTCATTCACATGGAGCAGCACTGTCGTGTTACGGAAATTAAAAAAACAACAACAATACATTAAAAAATTTACCTCATCCAGAACACCAGATCATATTTGTGACCCGTTCTATCAAAATGAGTCGCATGTCGCAACGTTCTATTTTTAGATAATCAGCTGATAATGTGGAAAACCCATAAAAAATCCCCAAAAATGTTTTACCCTCATTTCAGTGACATTCAAAAACAATCTCCCAAAGTTTCACAGTCCAGATCATTGAGAAAAGGCACGTAAATGATGATTAAAGTTGACTTGACTTGCTCTGAAAATGAGTAAATCTGTAAATAGTCTGATGTGGTGTGTGTGTGTGTTTGTGTGTGTGTGTAGCGTATGCTGCTGCAGGACCTACACGACAGCCACGTGTGTAACTCTCTGCTGGTGGCTGAGAGTGAAGAAGACATCTGGAAAAATGAGTCTCACTACAGACAGAAGCTCAACACCTCTGACGGTGGGTCAACACAACAAATGATATGCTGATGTGTGTGTGTGTGTGTGTGCAGCCTAACACGAGGCTGCAGAGGTGGAGGACAGCTCGTAATAATCTGGATGAAAGGATCCGGTCATCTCTTCATGCAGCTCTTTGCAGAAGTCTCACATGCTTGTGTTTGTTTTTTTTCCACCCTGACCACAGATTACAACACAGAGGAGAGCTACCCGGCCAGAGACTACCTCGCCGCCACCATGCAGTTCATCCCCGGACACTTTGCCTGTGACGTGGTGTGGAGCACCATCATCCACATTCACCCCCGTCTCAAGATGGGACCCAACATGGGAGTGTCCAGGGGTGAGTGTGGCAGATCTTGCTTTGAAATAAACACGCCCCTGTTCAGGCTAGTGAGGGACAGGCTCCTTTAATTGTCGGTGCAAACTGTTTTTAGATCAGCAGGGCAGAGACGTGAGCTGCTCAGCTAATTACAAGAGGCTCATGGTATTTCTACGTTTCCCTCATCAAATACACAATCCAACAACTCCAAAACACTCTGGTGGACAAGTTGTGACCTGCACATTCACCAAGCTATGAAATAATAACATATAATTATGTAACATTACCACACATGAAGCAAATACTCAGAACTACTTGCACTTTTGAAATCACTCCGCCCGGCCTCTGTGTCTGGAATGATGCATTAGCCTCAAAAAACAACTCAGTCTGGTAACGTTGTGTTATTATCTCATAGCGTGGTGAATGTGCAGGTCACCACTTGTCCACCAGAGTGTTTTGGAGTTGTTGGATTGTCTATTTGATGAGTTTGATGAGGGAAAGCTGGAAATACCATAGCCTCCTGTTAGCTGAGCAGCTCACATCTCTGCCCCGCCGATCTAAAAACAGCTTGCACCGACAATTCACGGTAATAAACCTACTCCTCAGATCATAGGGATTATGGCCATATCCCTTTAAAACCAACAAAGCACCTTTTTCACCATGTCCTCTGTGTCCTTGTCGTAGCCATCCAGGCCCTGCGCTCCGTGCTCAACTCCTTCTGTGTGGTCAACAGGAAGAACATGTTCGTCTACCAAGAGAGAACAACTAAATCAGTCTTCTACCTCAGGTCTCTCATCACTGTTCAGCTGCCGTTCTCCACCTCACCATGCTTTTCTTTGTATTTCAGTCAACTGTTTTACTGCATTCTTACTTTAAGCAGACGTGGCGGCTTATTTTTACTTGTCATGTTGCTTTTATCTTATATGAAATTTTTATCTTTAAAATCTTTATCTTTTTATCTTACATGAAATATCATCGGTTTAGCTGTTTGAAGTTTTTTCTTGCTGCAGCGTCATTTAGATGCACCAGCAAAGAAAGATGAGGATAATCACTGGGTGACACACGAGACCTAAGGAATCATAAACACTTGACTTTATTCTTGTGTTTAATCTCTCCATTTCCCAGACTTTGTGAAACGTCATTGACAGGGAAGTACTCTGACGTGGACGGTAACCTCCACATGAGCCGCTCCATCGGGCTCTTCAGGAGTCAGGAGCCGCTGCTTTCTGAGGACCTCATGGTGAGTTTTATGTTTTATTAAACCTTTATTAATATCTAAAACAAATACATACATAAAACATTTACATCAAAATGCCTAGTGGAAGCAGATTTTAAGATTTAAAGGACTGGAAACGCAGGCTATGGCTGCACTGTCTGACATGTAGCAGGATAAATATGTTGGCTGAAGTCTAAGGATTGTTTATTTTTTTGCCAGCAGCAACATGACGTATACTATTTCCTTTCATTTACGTCTATTCCTTTTTAAAGCTGCACATAATCTTTATGTCATGTCTCCGTCCTCAGGGGTCCAGGTCGTCTCTGGAGGGCTCTCGACCGGTTGGACAAGTGGACAAGCACATCCTGCTGCTGGTGCACGGAGTGGGAAACGCAGGTATGAGTGGACGGTGAATGGAAACATGTTTTCAGTCTTTTCATTTTTACTCAAGGCGTCTTTGATACACAACCTGAATGAGAACTCTGACTATTTCATTTTAGTGCCATTGTTTTTATCAGCCAGATCAAAACAAGTGATTTCACACATTTGCACACCTGGCTTTGTTTATACTGTGGTAAAAGTAGTAACACACTAGATTCAGAGTGTTTAGAGCTGGAAGGTGATACAGGGATTTGTTGCGTTCAGGTCCAGAGATCACAGACGAGCTGGTCAAGGTTCTGAGGAAGCGCCTGGACGAGACCACGCTGGACATCATCACTGTCATGCTGGTCAGGAACTGCAAGCTGACTCCAGCTGACGTGGAGGTAAAGTGAGAGGAGTGGTTGGTGGTTTTTCTTTCCCTAATGCTGAAAAGAAGAGCTTGGCCTTCACCAAATGTTGTTTGGTTAGTTCATCCAGCCGTCAGGATCCCCGGCCACCGAGGTGATGAACTTCAGCCTCCCCAAGTACTGCCTCCCCTGGCTGTCAGCCGTGGCTCACTACATCAGGCAGAACCTTCTCATCTTCCTGCACGTCCCCAAATACACGGACAGCAACACCGCGCACCATTTCAAGGTACAATCCAGGCCTAAAAGACTGGAATTATTCTCATCAAATCTTAGGACCACATTGACAAAATAAAAAAATAGAATAATAACAGAAAGAATTAAGTCGTACATTTACGTGATTCTCGTAAATTACTTTATTCTAAGACTTTATTCTCTTAATGTTATGACTTTTTTCTCTTAGGAAATGTACGACTTTGTGTATCAATGTGGCCCTAATACTCCGTCGTAGGGAACAGATAAAGGTTGTTTTGATTTATATATCAAATTTTAAAAAAACTGCTACTAACTGCTTCACATTATGTCAAAGTGTCATATCTTCAGTGTTGTCCCATGAAAAGATATAATAGAATATTTTTAAAAATGTGAGGGGTGTAGTAGAAAGTGCTCAACAGGTGAATGATAAGATAGGCATTAAAATGCATTGAGATATAACATACACAACAGCTAAGTTTAGGGTTAGGGTTAGGGAAGAGTGAAGCTCCATTTTTCTTTATCTCACTAGTTTAATCCACACATAAAAGAACAAATAGAAGTGATGAGTGAGTTACTGGCTCAGAAAGGTGAAGGGAGCCCTCTGCTGACTGCAGAGCAGCAATGCCTCCTGCACCATCAGTGACATACACAACACCTGAGAGTGATGGGGATAAAACTGACTAAATCCTAGCTCTGGGAGGTGCTGTGTGCCTAATTCTCTCTCCCAATCTGTCTCCCTGTCTGCAGCACTACTTCCACATGAGCAGTGACTTGGCCGATGGTGATATCTACCTCTACAACAAACCTGGAGGCCAGGGGACCGGAGGGAAAGGTAATCATACTACCTTCTCTGTGTGTGAGAGTGTGTTTGTGTGTGACAAGATGACCCTAATTGTTAGATGACAGTTGATTATTCAAAGCCTGTCCTGCGTCCTTTTTAACAAAACGTTTTCAGCATGTGTTTAGTATATCGATATCTAAAATTAGTATCTAAAATGCAAATGATGTAACTGTAGGATCCTGTGAGCAGCCGGTAACCCGTTCTCACCTGGTCTTCAACTAGGAGCCAGCTGTGATGTGATACAGACCATTACGGAGCCAGAGGTGGGGGAGTTATTTGCTGTTTCTGCTTTGTTAGGAAAGTGAGGGTTAAGGAAACAACAGAGGGACTGAGACAGTAGAGAGAGTGACATTAGTTTTGTCTTTTCTTCTAAATACACTATCCAACAACTCCAAAACGCTCTGATGGACAAGTTGTGACCCTGCTCCCATTGGCCCTTTAATTTTGGGCAAATTCAACTCAGGGATAATGTAGCTGCTGCAGTAATAGTCTGTCATTTATTGTTATGCACATTTTATCTGTTGGTATTTGAAGTCAGTTCAAAGGTTGCATTAAATGAAAAACGTGTTCTCCAGCTTTTCTCCTGTATTAACAGACAAAATGTCAATTTATCTGTTGATATTTGACAAATTCATGTTGAATATCATTTTACAAGAAGAAAAGAATCCATGTACTTTCAAAATGATTTCAAATACTGTAGGTGATGATTCATCACAAACTTACTAACAACAGCTTACTGTAGACTGAGGACTTGACTGACAATTCCTCCAATTGCCTCCATTCCTCAGTCTTTAAGTCATCTCAAGGACCGTCAACTCATGAAAATGAAGAGGCCTGTTAATTCTGTGGTTTGACAACTGTTTAATTGAAGTGCGGAGGAGCTCTGTCTTTGTCTCAGCAGTTGTGAAACAAGTTGTTGAGCCCTTGCCCTTGACATTGAGAGTTGTCCATACTATTGCCTCTGTACCTGTCAGGTAGTGACATGGAATAAGGATCATCTCAGTTGGGAATCGGAGCAGCGATCAACTGCTTTAGGGCAGACTGCCAATATGGGACGTGCTTTAATCACATGAAGCACTTATCGTTATATTTTGAGAAGCTCTTTTTATGATGATGGAAACGCCTTATTATGAAGGTACATCAGAGCTGTGGTTCTCCATTAGTTCTAAGAAACATAAAGCCAAACTGAAGAACATCTAACAGTATTGCATAGTGATGAGTATCACCGATTTTCAGTTCACAAGGTCCCAATTCCATTCCATATCAATTAAGTTAGTGATACTGTATATCGATTGTAAAGCATTACAATATCAGTTTGCTTGCATATGAATGGAATTGGAAACTAACGTAACATGGAGGCATCATGGAGGCCTGAACCACCATAGCTGGCTCCATTCGATGTGATGGAACAGCGACTCCATGCAGAGCTCCCTTTGGAGGGTCCAGCTTTTCATCCTGCCTCTGAGCCCAGCCACCGTAAGGAGGAAGCTCATTGCAGCTGATTGCTTCCATGATCTCATACTTTGGGTCTGCATCCAGATCTCAGGTCAAGGTCATAAGTGAGGACTGCATCGAAGATCTGATGCTGATGCTTAGCCAACGTGTCCGTCAGGCTCCTGCTCCATCTCACCAACATTTATGATCAGGACCCCAAGATACTTGAATCCCTTCACTTTGGGCAGTAGCTCACCTCCAACCCAGATACAGCAGTCCACCATTTTCCATCTGAGAACCATGACTTGGAGGTGATGACTCTGGTAATCTCTGCAGACAGTAGTTCTGTGAGGTTCCTGAAGAAGATGCAATCCTTACCCTGGGTGCAACTTGAGATCTTATCCATATCAAAACTAGGATTAGAGACAAGTCGGGGCATTTTGTTGTAGCCTCACATTGGAATATCATCCAATCTTCCGATCAGTTTTATCAAAACATGGGAGGAGAGAACACCAAGTGATCACCTGGATGATGGAAAAGGGCTTTTCAGGATGGCAGTTTACCCTTCCACAGGTATCAGGGGTACCTGATGCCTGATGAGGATGAAGACAGGCTACTACCTTTTCATTAAGGTAGTAGCCTAGTGAGAACAGTGTTGGGAAATAACTTTTTTCTTTCAAACCACAGTTTTTATGAGTTCTTGCAATTTTTGCAAATTCCCATAATTTCATCACATAAAATTGCATAAATGTCCGCATATTCCATCGCATTTTTTAAGAAAACGTGCTGCATAATCAAGGATTTTTGCCTGCAACAATCACAAAAACACTTTGCATTTTTCTGGAAGGAATCATACATAAATTTGAAAACTTGATTGGTACCTCTGCAGACCTGCATCTTATATCCAGGACTTTCCCTGCCTTTATGGCGGCCGTCTTGGTTGAAGCATGTGTGCGTGCATGGGGCCGTTCAGATACAGTGTATAACGTGTAGACGCGCGCTGCATACAGAGGAAAGATCTCAACTTTTTGGGGGGCAGCAAGTGCACCACATGTCAACCAATCAGCTCCAGACCTGCTTCTGCTACAGTAACATGCTACCCTGGCTTTGTTGGTGTTGTGTCACATCCTGTAAATCAAATCCAGCTGGACAGAGTTGTGCCCCCAGATTGACTGTGACATGACTATTGGTATCAGACACTGGTTGAGTGCTTCTCAAACTGATTACCTCCTGGATTTTCTTAAGAGCTTTTACTCAGAATGGCGATAACAACAAAAGCATCCGGTGAGCAGGAGATCTGCATTGATGTGAGCAGTTAGAGGCCAGAGGAGTGGCCAGAGTGTTTGACAGAAAGGCTATAAGACCCTGGAGAAAACGGCTTCAAATCCAGCTGTAGTTAATATGAGGCTTTAATCTAGATAACTGCATCAAAGAAATATCATCCAAAGTTTAGAATTACCCCAAATTATGTTTCACTCTGTGCCCTAGTGGAGGGAATCATCTGTAGCAGCTCTGTCACTCAGTCAAGTAAAACTGAGTGTTTTTTTGTGTTACTACCATAAGCTGGCTAACAGGGTGTTTGATTGCATGTTGTGTCTACATGTGATGATAGCCTCAACCAAATATCAGAACTTACCTGAAACTAGTGTTGTGGTCAAGACTACCTGACCCAAGACCAAGTCAAGACCAAGACCAAAGGGTTTAGGGTTAGGTAGATAGTCCATTCTGAGACAAGACCAAAACCTTGATCTTGACCCGACCTTGGTCCAGTCCTAAATACCACAAGACTACCTGGAGCTCCATTCTTCTTTATTTATTACAAATCATATTATTCAGACAAATGCATGTGGACTCCACACTACTCGGGTCCTGACAGCCTCCGGACCAAAGAGGCAACACTTCCTGCCAGCTGCCGCACCTGCCTGGAGTCAATTGGATAAACGAGTGAATAAATATTAAATGATATCGGTGCATCCCTAATGCTGTCCTGTTGGTGTCTCTAATGTCGGTCCAGGTACCATGTCGGAGCTGGTTCAGCACCTCTTCCCACCCTCTCAGTTTAAAGGTACCACCACATGTCTCCCTGTGCCCATTACCACTGTCAGAGCCATTGTGTTGAGTGAAACCCATGCTGCCGCTGGCCCCGTGTCCTCTGCTGCTAGCCTTTTATTCTTCATGGTATTTTTTTGCAGTTCTGCATCTCCTTTAGTTCAGGCTTCTGCTCTGCACATTTTTTTTAAATTAAGCTATGTTTATTTTTGAATTGCCTTTGGCATGACCCTCTTGGGTGCATGAACTGTGGCGTTACTGGTGTTTTCAGTCAGTTTGTCTGCTGTCGAACTGACTGTAGATTTGTTGACTGGCTTTTGTTGCACTGACTCCTGCTTCGAAGAATGTAACACAAATGGCCTTACAGAGGTTACCACGACAACTTGAGCTGGTTGCCAATGATGATACAGTAGGAGCCCCCAGGCTGAGGCAGACAGAAACGTCAAGAAAAAGAGCGATTTTCTCATATAACTTAATAGACAAATACACTGGCAACCTTCATTAATCATTCATTTGATGGAGAACCTCTGTTGTCTGGACTTTTCTTATAGCCTTTTAGAAGTTTCTTACACCTGTAGTCCTTTTTTTTTGCAATAACAGCAACTGTCTCCAAAGATTTTCAAAGGGGTTTGGGTCAGGACCAGTTTAAACCAGTCCATCTTCCTCTTGTCGACTGTTTTCTGTGATGCTGGATGTGAGCTTTGGGTTGTTGTCCTGGTCAAAGAGTCGAGATCTTGACCTCGCTCCTGACTCTGGGTAACTTTTTTCTTCTTCTTTTTTTTACAAATGTCTTGGTAATCTACTGATTCCATCAGCTCAGTGATATGTTTAATGTCTCCACCACCAGAGGCAGACAAGTGGCCCCACAAAAAGACTGAGCCTCCACTGTATTTTATTGTAGATACAGTGTTTTCTTCTTTATGTACGGCATTCCCACAGAGCTCTACTGTGGTGTCATCTGCATAGAGCTTTGTCCTAGAAACATCCTGGCCACACTAATGCACCAACAATGAAATCTGCAGTTGAGAATTATGGGAATGTTTTCTTGTTATTGGTTTTCCACAAGTCCAGGTGCTCTTGTCTTGGTAGTTATTCAGGATTCAAGGTTCAAATCACTTTATTTGTCCCCAAGAGGTAATTTAACAGAAAGTAGGACAGAAAGTGGATAAAAAATGCATCAAACAATAACACAAACGTTGGATCCCCTGTCCGAGCCTGATACAACAGGTTGTTTGACCTCTTGGTCACTGCACTCTGCTGAAACAAAAGCTGTCTTTACACTGTTTGTTCTGCCCTGTGGGATCATGAGTCTTCATTCAGAAGGAAGGAGCTGACTTTCACAGGTAAAGGGGTTGGAGTCGTGAATCCAACCAGCTGTCGGATGTAACTGGTGCGGTTGCTGGAATAAACTGTGACTTGTCAGTCAGCTGATGGAGCATCTAACCATCTGGTTGGGAGTATTCCTGCTCTTTCAAGACACCTTTCCAAACCATGAGGCCAGAGAGAAAGATGAAATCATTTTAAAAGGACCCATATTACACAAAATCCACTTTATACTGGTTTTGTAGAATTTATGTGTTCCCGTGGGTTTTCCATGATGCCTAGATGTGAAAAAAGCTCCTTAATTGATTGTTTCACTTTTTTGACCCAAACGGGCCAGTTGGAAATGCAGCTGCAGCTAACTCCACCCCCTGGTACTGCTTGGGTACCGGCCCTGGGCCCGATGAGATTTTTCCAGAACAATAAAACAAACATGGCGACTGCATCCCAATGAGCCATTGTTCCCAATCTCAGCATTATGGTTCCAGTAGTGAAAACCACAGCCTCTCCCAGTGAGGGGGGTGGAGTAGACGTGGTTCAACCTTATTTGCATTTCAAGGTGCAGACACGGAAACGGCTTGCTGTCAGGAGAGCTCTGGAGAGACACTTTTAGAGATTTAGTAGAGCTGAAATTTAGAACCGCAGTTTGATTTGAGGCAAAACACTCCAAATGCAATGTGGTTGGACCACTTAGACCTCTGTGAAATGGGTGAAAAACAGTACAATATGAAAAGCACAGTAGAACAAAATCATAGGCTTCATGTTTCAGTCACTAAGCTTCCAGCTATGTTTAAATAGACTATTAGTGAAATATATAGTGTATATGACAATGAAACAAGTCTAAAAATATATATACTGTATGTCACCGTTGTGACAAAAGAAGCATGTTGTGTTTGCAATGGTTTCTGAACTGCAGTGTTTGCTGTCTCTGCTGCTTGTGAGTAGAGGACCCCCCCCATCCTGCATGCATGGTGTTGCTGACTCATTGAGTGCATTAATAATTAATAAACCAATGCCATGTCAGAGGAACAGATCTGGCAACAGTCGCCGACTTCTCTGTTGTGAGGAGATGCAGTATCAGAGGGTTCAACTTGATTGTTCAAAGTCACTATCAGCCTCTACAGAGCAGATGGATGAGATAATAGATACAGTAGATAGAAGAACCTTGTGGTAATTTATACAAAATGTTGCATTTTTCACATCTGCTGAGGAAATTCATTCAGTAGCCATGTGAATTCATTCAGTAGCCATGTTGACTTTGTATAACTGTGAAGAAAATGGTTTGTGAGAGGGAGGCAGTTTGATCTGAAAACCTGATGCATTGAAGTGTCCATGTGGTTTCAACCTGTCCTCCTGCTCTCTCAGGTATCGCCTGCATCACCCTCTCATTCATGGATGCCCATGGTCACCCGCTTCAGGTTCCAGCTCAGGACTGTGCCACACTGCAGAAGTCCGAGGACTGTGCCACTGCCTCCCCACTTCAACAAGACCATTTTGATGAGCTAACAACTGTGGTTAAAGTGGATTCCACCACTGTCAGTCCAGGTACAGGTAAACCCTAATCCACAGCTCTGGGCTCTCGCAAACTCGCAAACACTGTGACTATTAACAGCTATGACTATAACAGACTCGTGTTGTGTCTGTCCGTCCTCTCTCAGAGCCACAGCTGTATGTACGCTTTGACATCTGGGAACAAGGCAACATCAGCCCGCTGCAGCTGAGTGACAAACTGCAGGGGGCGCTGCGCCATGCGCTCTGCGATGTCGTCATGGAGCTGAGAGTCTTACCAAATCCTCTGTGTCTGGGTGTGATGTGGCCGGCAACCAAAGCACAGAAAGACGACGCTAAAGGTGAGGCCTCGGTTTGTCTACCTCCAGGCTGTGTGTGTTAGTTCTTATCTGACAAAAAGAACAGAAAGCTGGACTTTGTTTCACGTTTATGATCACTTGTGTTTGCAGGTCTGTTGATTCCTCTGCCTGAGGTGAAGGAAGTGAAGGACAGCCCGAGGCAGCGCAGCGGCTCCCGGGTCTTTAAATCCAGCCCCTCCCCCATCACCCTGACCCATGCTTTTGGGAGCACCCAGGTGACGGGGACCAGCACACCTGAGTCCACCACACCCACCGGCAAGAGCACTCGCCGGAGTTTCTGGGACATACTGGTTAGTTGCACATGAGCTTTTACAGAAACATTTATTCCAAGTCATGCACATCGTGGTGTATATGAGTATAATTAGGTGAAATAAACACTAGTTTTCTTGTTTTTTAAATAATTGAATTTGACATATTAGAAAAACAATAGTGTTCTAATTACAGATATAAATTCAGAATACCCCCCAACAGATACCAACCCCCCACCCCCATCCCTCCAGGACCCAGTCCACTCCCAGCAGGTGGACACATAATAGTTAAAGGGGCCATATTATGCAAAATCCACTTTCTAGAGGTTTTGTAGTGCTCCTATGTGTTCCCGTGGCCTTTCTATGACGCCTGGAGGTGAAAAAAGTCTGTTCACTCCCTTAATTGATTGTTACACTTTTTTGAGATCGTGTCTCCAAATGGGCGAATTGAAAGTGCTGGCGAACTTGACGTCACGATGCGCTGAACTCAAGTGACTCCACCTCCCGGTACTTCCTTATAGTCCCCCTGGGCCAGTCTGGAAAAACATGAGCTCCGCCCGCTGAGACATTTCCTGAACAGTGACAGTCGCGCGAGTTCACGTCACGTACTTTTTAAAATGAAAAGAACAGCAATTTTGATAATTATGCCGATGACACCCATCTGTAACTACTGTAGTATTGTAGTAGTAGTAGTATAGTCAGAACCAGCCCTCTGAGAGCTGACAGTTATAGATTCAGATCTTTATGGTGTGATTTGTGGTCAGAACATTCCTACTGTTTACCTCTCACTTATTCTTAATCAATGATTTCCAAATACTTTCATAACTTTGATATACTTGTTTATATACAGTATTATGAAACATATCACATGCTCCAGCTGGTGCAAAATTAACTGAGCACTGAGTCGGAGATGGTTTTGATGTCTGATGAAGTCCAGTTGGTTGTTAAATGAATCCCCCCCCGTCCTCGCAGAGTAAACCAGACTCGTCAGAGCTTGGGAGTCCAAAGACGACTGATGACATCGTGCAGGAGAAAGGGGAGGAGGGCCGCCCGGCCAGACGGAGACACAAGACAGAGACCATCAAGCAGCAGTGGAGCCAGGAGAAGGCTGTGGCTGTGGAGCTGGAGCAGGCCCAGAGGTGGGACACAGCACACACTCACTGGATCAGTAGCATCAACTCTGTCTTGCTCATGGCAACACATTTGTCTCTACACACTTCATTTTGTCCATGTTGTTCATTATTCTTATTTATAAAGTGCGTTAAAGGGATAGTTCACCCAAAATTGAAATTGCACTCATTATCTTGCAATTTGACCAAGATGGCGCCGGTGCAAGGCGCCGTCGCAAGAGCCCTTGTTTGTCTCCTGTATTGTTTGCGTATCGTGTTCAGTGTACACATTTCTGGGACACTTGCAACAATCAGATATAGTTCAGTGTACACATTTCTGATGGACACTTCCCGATGCAACAATCAGATATAGCCGAAGGAAGAATCCGTTTACCCGACCACGCGGTTTTGTGATGGAGCGTCCCTATAAGATCCCGCTGCCCTCGAACTCCCTGGCCAACATGCAATCACCCCTGAACCAAGTCGACGAACTGCTGAGCCGAATCCCGATCGTGATCCCTGAGCTGAGATCTGAGGTGTTCTATGTTTTATGTCATGTCTTGTTTATTGTATGTTGTTTTTATCTCTCACAAAACATCTTCCAATGTAGTTCTCTGCAAATGGCAAATAAAATGACTTTATGTGATTTGAATTTTGGATGAACTATCCCTTTAAGTCCCTGAGCGTAAATAAACATAAACTCAGCTGTGTCTGTCAGTGTGTTACAGTGTCTACAGTGTGGATGTCTTGTGTCTGTGTAGGAGGCAGGTGTCTCATTTGGAGGAGGGCGACGTGGGCACTCTCCACCCAGTCTACCAGGACACCTGCAATCCATGGATGACCTTCATGTCTAAACTCGGTAAGAAAACAAATTCAAAAAAACTGACAAACTCAGACAGACTGAATCTCTTGATGATGCAAGCTTTTACCTCCTGGTTTTCCCCTCACTCTCTGTGTCTCTGTGTGGTTCCCTCTCATTGGACGGCTGGTCGCCAGGCTGCCCCTCCATCCAGCAGTGCACGGCTGAGATAGCGTCACACTTCCTGCTGCCCTCCATCTTAGCAGAGATTGTCAATCTGGTCAGTTCCCTGGCCAGTGATACATCTGTGAAGGCTTTTGAAAAGAAGAGGTGAGTCTTCTGTGCTGGGTATAAAATGTTCCCCCTTCATTGATGAGTGACACTTCCTCTTAAAGCTGTGATATTTACCGTTTATTGCTGTTGCATGTTGCAGGTCTTGGCAATTTCATCTTTTGCCATAATCTGTATAGTTTTAGGAGTAGGTTCATTACCTTTAATTGTTGGTGCAAGCTGTTTTTAGATCGGCAGGGCAGAGACGTGAGCTGCTCAGCTAATGCAATAAGGTGTGTGGTACTTTTGCCTTTCCCTCATCAAACTAATCAAATACACAATCCAGCAACTGCAAAACATGACCACGTTATGAGATAAGAGTTGTTTTCGAGGTAAACGCGTAGCCGGAACTACATTTCAGACACGGCTGCTGGGCAGCGTGATGTCAAAACACGCAAGTAGTTTCGAGTATTTGCTTCATGTGTGCGTTATTATTTCATAGTGTGGTGAATGTGCAGGCCATAAGTTCTTCACGAGAGCATTTTGGAGTTGTTGGATTGTGTATTTGATGAGTTTTGAGGGAA
This sequence comes from Decapterus maruadsi, assembly GCA_030347415.2. Classification (NCBI taxonomy): domain Eukaryota; kingdom Metazoa; phylum Chordata; class Actinopteri; order Carangiformes; family Carangidae; genus Decapterus; species Decapterus maruadsi. The sequence goes on along the minus strand of CM064886.1, from coordinate 16,898,871 downwards.
AGGTGAAAGTACCGTTTTGTCAGCAGCTCACGTCTCTGCTCCGCCGATCTGAAAACAGCTTGCGACGACAATTAAAGGTAATGAACCTGCTCCCAAGACTATAGGGATTATGGCAATAGGCGAATTTGCCACAATGTTGAAATATCCCTTTAATGATCTTAAAATTGATTACTAGCCAACAGGCACTAGCTTGTGCTCCACAGCAGATAGACCAACCCTTCAGAGCATCACTGCACTGTGTTTTCGTTGTACGTCATGATAATGCTTCTCTCCATCCTTCATCCTCTCTAGCTGCCCCCCATCAGGAGACGCATTTGTGCCATTCACTCATGTCCAGAACCTCAGCCAGCCTCCGGACGTCACGAGGAGCTTCATTCTCATTGGCCGCAACTTCCATCAGTGGCATTGTAGCACGGAGCAAGGTAACTGGTCCCACCAGTGTGTGTGAATATTCCCAGTGTCACTTACTGCCTTGATGCTCCTCCTCTGCTCACTAGAGTCTACAGTATACACTAGTACTACACTAGGGATGACTGTCAGTCCATGATGCAGCATCATCATCTGTAGTCAGTCAGTTTGGTTACAGAAACCTGATCACCTGATGTTTAATTCTCTGCTTCCAGTATGTAACAGCATGTAGAAGCAGGTACTAACATTCCAAGGCAACTGCAACAGCAAAATGTGTTTGAAGTGTTACACGTCGTCCATCACCTGGGAGTCACGAGACTAAACTGAAGCACGTAGACACCAATGAAACACATGTTTCTGAGAATGGCTGTTTTGAAAGTCCTAACCCTACAGTACATAAAGGGATAGTTCACCCAAAATTCAAATTTCACTCATTATCTACTCACCCTTATGTCGACTAAGAGCTGTGAGAACTTTCAGAGTCCTCCGTGCCTTCTCTGAGTTACGGGGGGGTCCACGCAGCAGTATTTGTCCATGATGGTTGTGAATGGATATCACTTTTCTTTGTCCATAAAGACACACCAAAAAACATCCAAATACCTCCATACTGCTCGTCTGTAATGTCCCTCATTGAAGCCCCGACATGAGAAACTGTTCCGAAAAAAATTAAAGAAGTCTATATTTTAAGCTTGTTTGTAGCGGAAGCTCCCAGTGTCTCAGTCTCGGATCTCGCGCTATTTGCACTGACACCTGTCGACACACAGGCAGTGAACTTAGACCCTGGGAGCTTCCACTACAAACAAGCTTAAAATATAGACTTTTTTAAAAAAAAAAATTCCGAACAATTTCTCATGTCGGGGCTTCAATACAAGAGGGACATTACAGACGAGCAGTATGGAGGCATTGTTTGATTTGATTTGATCTGAATTCATTTAGAACAAAACATTTATCACCAAAACAGACAACAACAGCGTTTGAAAAGGAGTAGGAAGTAGTAAACACTTACATGATCCAACCTCTTTATCTCTTGTCCTCTATTGATTGATAATGTGTACAGTCATACAAATAAATATTCACTTGAGCATTTAAATAAAGCCCAATAAACACCCGGTGCTAGATTAAGTGAATCAACTTTTAATAAGTAATAAATAGACCTTACATTAACATATTCCCTCCTCATCTAACCCTTACGTAAATATTATCACAAAGTCGTCATTATTGTAGGCACAATGTGTGAAACAGTTCCCAGGAGGAGGAATGTTGGCCGTAGTCTTGTAGCCGTAGCTGAATCTGAATCTGAACCCAGCTTGTACATCGCTGACATCGTGTGTACGGTGAAAAGGACGAGGACCCAGCATGAGTGTTTTGTGTGGAAGCTTTCAACATGCTCTCCTTGCTGCTAATTCTGTTTCTCTGTCCATGCTAGCTGTCTCACACACCTGTGTTATTTTTGCAAGTGTCCGCTTCCATCAGTTTGTGTCGAGCTCTGTGTTTCACTGTCCATGCCGCCTTGCTGTTTGTTCCATCTCTGTCTACCTGCAGAGGACAGTTCAGATGAGGAAAACACCCCAGTGCTAAATAGGTTCACACGTAAGTTTGCCTCTCAGCTTGACACATTGATGCTGATGGGATGTTATAAATCAGTGTTTTTTATGAATAAATATTATTTTGTTTATTTAAGTTGTCTGTCCAAAAACCAGCAGCTTTCAAAACAAAGGTGTTTCAGACAGAAACAAAGACATTGGGCCCTGTTTCTATGGATAGTGGTGAAATATATTCATATTAAAACGTACATTCATATTCAGATTCAGCCCAGACAAAGAAGTGCTGCGCACCTGCATGAAAACAGGGCCCGATGTCTTACTTTAAAAGACATAATGAAGATAAAATACATACCATAATAGATAAACAAAGGGGTAAACCAGAAAGCTGCTGCTGTAGTTTGTGGAAACTGAGACACTATTATTATAATTATAATATTATAAATAGATACTAGAATGCACAGAGTGACCTCTATTGTTTTCTTCTCTTCCACTGATCTTGCTCAGCACATATTTTCTCCAACAAATGTTTGAATTTAAAAACCAGGGTCACTGTTTCTTCTAAAGCTTTCACTCTATGTATGTTACTCACTGCATTTGGCCTCAGAACTCAAAGACTCAGCCGTCCCTCAGCAAATATACAGTACCAATGAAAAGTACTTCAGTGTAAAGCATGCCGTGTGATGGTCTGGTGCTGTCCACTTACTGGACTCCTCCAGTCCGTAATGAAGAGACGAGGGATCGTGCTGCTAACGCTCATGGGGGAACCACAGTGTGCCGTGTGTTTCAACTCACACTTCCCTGCGGTCTCACTCAGTTTCTCTCTCCTCAGCTCATAAGGGATTCCAGCGCTTCGAGGCTCTGGAGCAGAGCGAGTGGTTCAGTCCGAGCCAGGCCAGAGGGGCAGGACTGGCCCCACGACAGAGATTCCTATACATCAGCATCCTGGATAAAAAGGTGATGGAAGCTTCTGCATTGTAAACATTCCACAAAACAACCAGAGGATTCCAACACGTTGTTTTGTATTTACCTTGGTAGACTCACATACTGGTTATACTCAGCAGCATTGCAGTATACAGGTAGTTTTGGTTTTATACATCCCAGTTTGGACATTTCAGGGCAGAGGCCAAGAGAGAGAGAGTGATGCAGACAGAGAGTCGTATAAATTATATTACATGAGAAAAAAAACACAGTTCATCAAGTTTTGATTTTAGATTGTGATAGTGATCTAATGTGCAGTTGGTTTTCTGTATTATTCAACAAACACAAATAATGACTCCTTCTTTATTATGACCAACATAATGACACTATTAGAGAGATTAAACATTCATAACAGTCTCTTCTTGTAGTCCAGGCCTGTATAACATGGTGGAATTAGAGGAAACATGAATTGATGTAAATCATGTCTTTTTATTTAACAAAACAAAGTTTGAAAACATTATTTCAGGCAATTTTTTATCCCCTTTGGAAAGCCTGATTAGTCACCTTTACAACCAGGTACAACTTAAAAGAATTGTGTATCCATGGACTGAGTAAAACAAGCACTGACCAATAAGCCTGGTGTAAACATTAATATGAAAGTCAGTGACAAATCCCACTAATTTGAGTGCAGATTTCCTGTCATTAAAGGGATAGTTCAACATTTTTGGCAAATTGGCCCATCGCCATAATCCCTATAGTCATAGCAGTAGGTTTGTTACCTTTAATTGTTGGTGCAAGCTATTTTTAGAACGGTGGAGCAGAGCTGTGAGCTGCTCAGAGTTACGCTACGGACGCTCATGGGATTTCTTGGTTTCCCTCATCAAACTCATCAAATACACAATCCAACAACTGCACAATGCTCTGGTGGACAAGTTGTGACCTGCACATTCACCACGCTATTAGATAATAACACAATGTTACCAGACAGAGTTGTTTTCGAAGCAAATACAGAGACTGTTTGATGAAATGCTGCCCCCGACGGGAACGCGCATCAGCAGTTTTGCATGAATTTACCTCTAAAACAACTCTCCTAACATTCCGAGCACCTCACAGCTCTGCTCCGCCGTTCTAAAAATAGCTTGCACCGACAATTAAAGGCAACAAACCTACTGCTACAGTACTGTATGACTATAGGGATTATGGCAATGGGCCAATTTGCCAAAATGTTGAACTATCCCTTTAAGCTGTGCTGTCCTCTTCCTATTTGATACATTATTATCACCAGTGACGTTAATCCTGTGTTTGGTTGTAACTGTCCTCGGTGCAGGTGACTCTGTACAGCTACAACTGGTCTGTGGATCTGGGCGCCTCTCTGAACCGGGAGCTGGTCCGTCTGGTGAAGTGGCAGAACGCCAGGGCTCACGTGGTCCACTGCCTGCTCAACCAGAAGATGGGCCTCTTCCACCACCACTGCTTCTCTGATGCACCACTCCATGAGATGGACTCCAAGCAGGTAGAGATTCTCATGCAATCATGCATCATGTGACACAACATCAGCTGCATGTTGAGCACTCACTGCTCAGTCCAGGCAGTTTTTGCCTCAGACTAGATTCAGGTTACATCTCTTATCCATTGTCCAGGCAGTTTTTCAGGGGCATTTGCAGTAGGGTTAGGGGTTAGGATTAGGGACTTATTTATCCCCCATAAAAGCTACAAATAGCCCCTAAGTACTTTAGAAGACTCTGCACTCCTCCCGTTAGCAACGCCAGCCCATAATAGCCCTGCCCAGAGATTTACAACATACAGTGTTGTGAACAGACCCAAAGAAACGGCCTATTTTCACGGCCTAAAAGAGGTTTTACCTGGGGAAAAAAAATACACAGTTCGCTATAATATAATTTTTTTCGAGCCCTTCAAAGTGCAGGAAAAACACAGTTTTTATTTGGAGCTAACCAACTGCTGATCGGTGGGCGCTAACCCTGGGCGAAGGGATACGCGAGTTGGACATTCGTTCCAGTCCGCCCCCATGAGCCTATATCACGGCCTGACTGGATGTTGCTGAAATATAGGAATAGCCTATAACAGACCCGGCCCGTGGACCATCTCAATCAATACAATCGTACAACCCCACCTTAAAAAATGATACTATCCCTTTAACAACACTGGAAAAAATTGCTAGATTTGTCTCTAATCGCTTTTGACAAAAAAGAGAAAGTCGCCAAGTTGGTAGGATAAGAGAGTGGGGGGGCAGGTGTGATTTTATGTACAGTGTGTGATTCTGGATCCTCAGTCCAACATGAACTAGTGTTTAATTAAGTCGCCACTAGTTTAATGAATAGCATCCAGAATGAGTGGCTGGGTTAATAAAGCCCCAGCAGAGTGTCGCTGCCCCAGGGCCCCCCTAGTGTGAGCATGGTGATGTAGACATACAGCTCCCAGTGCAGCTGAATTTAAATGAGAAAAGGTTAGAAATACAGAAACATGTCATGCAGAGTGTTTTCCTCCATCGCTGTGTGTAACAGGCGGAAACAGGGGTTTATTAGAGCAGCACTTTACAGCAAAGAAAGACACCAAATGGCCTTTCAGCCCCCCCCCACCTCCACCCCTTTCCCCTCCCCTACAGACAATTACAAAACAAGCTCAAAGAATAGAAAGGAACAAAGTTGAACTTCCCCTCCGACGGCCGACTCTTCATCGCTGCATGACTAATGAGTGTGGACAGAAGGCAGAGTCAGAGCAGCAGAAAATTTGCCTGAACAGAGCTTCATCTGTCATGGTCCTGATGAGAAGCAGAGGGAGCACCAGTGCACAGTTTGACCCCCCTCCTCCCCCAGCCTGTGGGCACAGTACACTCTGCCACGCTGGGGCATCTGGTCCCTGACCTGCTCCACTGAACTAACTTGCCCAATAGTTCCTCTCAACAGCGACCGGGGCACACGAACACTTCTCACGACATTCCAGTCTTCCTCTAACACCAATCAGCATTAATGTGCAGTGCAGTGAATATACAATTATATAGTTTGTAATGACCTCTCCACTCTACCTCCACTGGTCTGGAGTCTGTAGCATCCATCAGGCTGAGCACATGTAGCTGTCAACTATCACACCCTTCTTCTTCTTTTACTGCCATGTTTCAGCCTGATGCCAAAATTGAATGTTGAAAATTGTTTGTTTTTGTTTTGTTTTTTACCATTTTTTGTCAATCTTCCCTCACTCCTTAAAGAGATAGTTCAACATTTTGGCAAATTGGCCCATTGCCATAATCCCTATAGTCATAGCAGTAGGTTCTTTACCTTTAATTGTCGGTGCAAGCTATTTTTATAACGGCGGAGCAGAGCCGTGAGCTGCTCAGGGCTATGCTATGGAGGCTCATGGGATTTCTTGGTTTCCCTCACCAAACTCGTCAAATACACAATCCAACAACTCCACAACGCTCTGGTGGACAAGTTGTGACCTGCACATTCACCACGCTATAAGATAATAACACATTACCAGACAGAGTTGTTTTAGAGGGAAATTCATGCAAAACCGCTGATGCGCATTCCCGTCTGGGGCAGTTTTACGGCAAGCAGTCTCTGTATTTGCCTCTAAAACAACTCTGTCTGGTAACGTTGTGTTATTATCTAATAGCATGGTGAATGTGCAGGTCACAACTTGTCCACCAGAGTGTTGTGGAGTTGTTGGATTGTGCATTTGATGAGTTTGATGAGGAAAACCAACATCTGCAGCTCACCGCTCTGCTTTGCTGTTCCAAAAATAGCTTGCACCAACAATTAAAGGTAACGAATCTACTGCTGTTACTATAGGGATTATGGCAATGGGCCAAATTGCCAAAAATGTTGAACTATACCTTAAAGCAATATTTTTTGTCTACTGTCATGTACTGTAAACGTAATGAGTATCTCAGTAACGCCTTGAGGGAATTGAACCCTCACCTGAAGCCAGTCTTCCATTGATTGTCTTTCATTTCCTCTGTGGTGTCTTGTCCAGAACCCCAACCCGTTCCTCGGCCCGTCCATGGAACCCGATGCTCTGCTGCGTAGCGTGGTTCCTCCTCTGCCCAGTAAAGACCAGGGCAGACTGGGCAGCTCTGGCCGGAGTCTGGCTCCGCTCCACTTCCCCTCTGAGCTGCTTCCCTTCGACGAGGCTCTGAGAGACATCTGCACCATCCGACCGCTGATGGAGGGCGACGTGGTGGCCCGCCATGGCAGCCAGCTCTTAGACATCAAAGCTACTGAACGGAGAGGTTAATCCTTCTACGACTACAGCTGCAACAAATTCTGCTGCTGATGATGATGATGAGGAGGAAGTGGAGGATGTAAATATTAGAATATTCCTAGAGTGGTAACTTTGACTTTGTCCTGACAGAAATGGAGAAGCAGATGAAGATAGAGAACCTGTTTGTGACTTGGCAGCAGAGGTCAGCCCAGTCCAACATGCCCATCTCAGTAAGTCCTGACTGAAATATTTCACATATTTAAATGCATTATTGTAACAGTTGAACATGACATTTATTCCCGTCATGTAGAGTGTGTCGGCATCAACGGATCAAATCACAGTAACATCTCACATCATGGTTTGTCAAACTAGGAATAGATATATTTGTACATCACATTTCTACAATGTATAGTTTGTTGAGGTTGAGTGAGGATGACCACTAAGGATGATCTTGAGCAGTCAGTTCTCAACCTTTTGTACATCAAGGACCCTAAATTGACACAAATTAGACCACGGACCCCCATTGGACCAAATTTAACACCAGAAATACACAAATATTTGTTCTGAGACTGAAGAACATTACTTTTTTAGACTTTTAAAAGAGGGCCAATGGCATGAATTTTTGGAAATATTATGGAGAAATTTCTGGAAAAAAGTGCCAATTTCTCCCAAAACATTTAAACATTTCAAAGAAGAAGTGGTCAAAATACTCAAAAAAAAGAAGTAAAGAATAATAAGATTTCACCCTTGAATGCTCTTGAGTCTTTGGTGGTAGTGTGTCTGTGTCCTGTGCAGTGCAGTGTCGTCACCTAATCCTACAACAACAGTAACAATTGGTATGTGAACAGGCGGTGGACTTGGAGACCCTGAAGCAGTCGTCCAGGCTGGTTCACTACTGCGCCACCCCTCTCCTCTTTGACCCCGTCTTCAGGAAGCAGATCCAGGAGGAGCAGATTGTTCAGCCTCCAGTGAAGGTACTGTAAGCTGGACACTGATATCAGGACATGAGAGAACACCACTGTTTTTATTGTCAGCTTAACTGTTATAGGCTGGACTCTGAGGAGCGTTGTCACATCTCAAGTTTGTTTGCTCTGGTCTGGTCCTGTTGCTAAGTTTGTAAACTTTTTTCTGAGAGAGTGAATAAAAAAATGCATCATTACAAACCATGTAAGAATGATCACTCCTTTACTTTAGTTTAGATCTCTTTCAGCCCAAAAGTGAACATCAACCTGGAAAATGATTGACTAATTTTCCAGTCATGGAAAATGAGAAAAAAAAGTAGTCAAATGTCCTGGAAAATTATTAATCACACTGTGTCATCAGCTACCACAGCTCTGTTTGACTTTTTAAGACCCGTTTCAGGATTCCTTTTCCAAACAAGTGCATGGCGAGATAATTAGAGACGTTGAGTTGATGAGTGTTACTAGTATTGGACCACAAGGGTTTTCTCTCCGACAGTGTGGTTTAAAAACAAAAACAACATGTTTGCATTGTTCTGTGATAGATTTTTCACAATTTCAAAGCATAAGCAGAGATTATTCATTATTATTCATAAGTTAGAACCATAGACTGCACATCTTTAAATCAGATTTATGGAGTAAACATAGAAACAATAATTTCCAGAATAAGGAACAAGTGTTGAAAAGAACACTTCTCTATGAATGGGATGGGGATGTGTTGGTGTGTGGGGTAGTAACATGTCTGTCAGACTGAAGCAGTCCTGGAAAATGGATTCAAGAAAAGAGTGGGAATGCTGTTATTTTTGCCTTTCAGAGATGTATAATGTATAATGACTGTTGTGTGTGACAGAAACGGCATCGCTCCAGTGACTCCACGGCATCAGGGCGGGACCGCAGCTACAGCACCGACTCAGCCGACATGCTGCCCAGCCGTCTGAAGGAAGAGCCCTGGCTGCTGGAGATCTCCAGCACCTTCCTCCAGCAGTACGTCCAGTACCTGCAGAGCATGGGCTTCATCCTGGTCCAGGTCCGGCCTCAGTCTCCAGCTCGCAGGTCTGAACCACAAACTTATTCTGCCTCTGTTAACTGGGGTTAAGAACGTGTGAAGATGATTTGTGTAGACTTGAAGGCAAATGTTCAAGGAATTATTGGATACTTGTTTTTTTACTATGACTTTGAAATCATGAAGAGCTCTAATGGATTTAATGGGAAATTTAATTAAAGGGTCGGCATCTATAAGCTAGATCAGTGGTTCTCAAACTTTTTTTTTTACATCAAGGACCCCTAAATTGACACAAATTAGACCACGGACCCCATTGGACCAAATGTAGTAGTAAACACCAGAAATACATAAATATTTGCTCTGAGACTGAAGAACGTTACTTTTTTAATACTTTTGAATTAGGGCCAATGGCGTGAATTTTTGGAAATATTATAGAGAAATTTCTGGAAAAAAAGTGGTCCAATTTCTCCAAAAACATTTAATTCATTTTTCTAGGAAGAAGTGGTAAAAATTCTCAAAAAAAAGTAAAACAAAAACAAAAACAAAAAAAATCTCCAAAAAAAAAATAAGTGGTAAAATTTCTCGTAAAAAATGTTCAAAATAAAAACGCTAAGATTTTTTAGGTGTGCATCAGCCTCCACATCTTTACAAAATAAAAAAGTAAAAATTTTCTAGAAAAAAAGTGGTAAAATTTCTAAAACAATTATTATTATTATTATTTTTAACTAGAAAAGTGGTCAAATTAAAAAAAAAATCTTCTAGAAATAAGTCGTAAAATTTCTCATAAAAAATGTTCAAAATAAAAAAGTAAAAATTTTCTAGACAAAAGTCGTAAAATTTCTAAAACAGAAAAGTGAGAAAATATAGAAAAAGTGGTAAATTTGGGACCCCTATGGGTCCCCGGACCCCACGTCCCACTGAGCCAGATGACTTCAGCCTACACCTTTTCTATCTACTCATGAACTAGTTGAACAAACGATGGTTTTATGGAAGGTTGTCTGACTGTGATTGATGCTCTGTGTAAAAAACATCGAATGAACGACGACTACTACTAACAATCTACAGTGGTTTAGGCAGGACAAGTCATTTCAGCACATCCAGTCATATTGACAGTAGATAAAGTGGTCGACTAATGCAACAGGACTAGATGTGGGTCATATGCCCGTCCTGCCCGCTTCTCGCTTTCTAGGCTCTGACCATGTGACCCCCCCAACCCCAACCCCCACCCCCTGCTCTCTTCCAGCATCGCCCGGGCGCGTGCAGCCATGCTCAACACAATGTCCTCAGAAGGGAGGATGTCTTTTTCTTATGTAAAGCAGAAGAGTGAGGACAGCCCCAAGGTTGGTGTTCCACCACACAAACACACACACACACACACACACACACACACACACACACACTCAGGGCCTGGACTCGACTGATAAATGTTTGATGTCTTGTTTTGATTTGTTACCAGAACCTCATGCAGTTTCTGAATATATTCATCTCGGCTGAGATCAGTGGTTTTAACAGTGAATTCACATCTTACAACATGTAACACCAGTGAGAGGAGAGACGTGTCTGTGTCCAGTTTTATCAGTGGCGGTTCTAGCTTATATAGTATTGTATTGTGCATGAGTCAAACCTTTACATTCAGCTTTGCTCTTTAACCTGTGTGACAAAAACACGTAGATTTGACCAGGTCTACCACCAACACATAGCGTTCCTAGCCATACATGTAAGATTGTTGTGTAAATGAACCCTCCAGACGCCGGCATCTGGCACCGCTGCATATCACCTCCAGAGGGCGCTGCCAGGAGGGATCGTCCTGATGGAACTGGCTTTTCAGGTGAGACGGAGATGACGAGTGGCACTCATCATTATGCTCATGGACATGTCCGTGGTTAATGGTTAGGGTCAGGGTCTGTGGTCTTAGCATAAATTGCCCAATATCAGATAAATAAAGTAGGGATAATAAGCCATGACACTTCCAGTCACTAGATCTTGACCAGATCAGACCAGTTGGAGCGAGGAATGACAATATCTATACAATATTATGTGTAGGTATTTTATTCAATAAGAAAGAAAAGAGAACAGTGTAGGTTTGGTCATCTAAACCTCCATCTGAGGCTTTTTTAAAGGTCTTCAAAGATCTTCACGCCACATTTTGTAATAAAATTCTTGAACGGAACATGTTATAAACGTTAAAGTTGTTACATAATGCACCAAATTATTACATTTCTTCATTAAAAAAATGCAACATTTAATAATTTGGTGCATTATGTAGCAACTTGTTACAAAACGCATCAACATTTATTACATGTTGCATCACAAAATGTGGCAGTTTATTGCAAAATGTGTCATTATTACATCATCAGGTGAAAATGTATTGCAGTGGCGCTCCACACCTGCAGCTGCTCTGAAGTTTCCTGTACTTTCCTCCCTGTGTTGTTTTCTGCTGAGCTGCACCGTCCCATGACTCAGTAGATTAACCACTGTGTGTGTGTGTGTGTGTGTGTGTGTGTGTGTGTGTCCTCCTCCTGCCAGGGCTGTTACTTCTGTGTGAAGCAGTACGCACTCGAGTGTTCCCGCATTCCCATGGGCCAGACGGTCAACTCCCAGGTAAATGTTGGCTCTGCTGACCGACACACACACACACCACACACAGACGCTGATCTTTTGATCTTTCTCTGGGGTTTTGTTTTGGTTCATTGAGGTCAAAGTCCAGACCTGGCTCAGATACAGCAGCCGTTTTGATCTGAGGACTGATGATGAAACTTTTTTTTATTCAAAGGCCAGTAAGTTGCTCTCTCACTGAGCCGGTCAGGATGTTTGTGTCTCTCTACATCGCTCACCCACTGTGCAACTATTTACAATAGTGATCTGCTGCAGGTCTATGTCACTGGAGTATTTTTTTCACTGTGCTGCTCAGTAGTTTGTTGTTGCATTTGTGGAAAAATCTGTTGAAGAGCTTCTCTGGACACCACTCCACACAGCATGGCGGAGGAGAGACTCACCTGGCAATAGACCAAATAAAATACAGAAAGGGTAAAGCTGCGTTCACACCGGACCTTTTTGTTTTTCGAACGAGCGACGAGTTTACATATTAAGTCAATGCAAACGAGCGATTGAGCGTTGAATCGCCCAGGCGAGGTGCCGGTGTAAACAGAGACACATGGCAGTGGGCATGACGTCATCAAAGCGAAAATGCAAGTCTGTGGCCATGTGCCAATTTGATGAGCGAATGCAGCTGAGCGATGGAGCGTTTTTTTCGGAGTGATACGAGTCCGGTGTGAACGCACCTTAAGCAAGCTTCTGTTAGAAAATCAAGTCCAGTTCCAGACTCTGCTCCTGGCCAGGCTGCATGGAAGACAAAGGTTCAGTTATAAGGAGGGTCCAGGCCCCTGCTGCCGCTCTGTCGGCTCAGAATAAGAAGAGCGTGGTCCGGTTCAGGTCTGCTTCCCAGGACTCTGGACTGGACCAGAGTGAGCCAGGAGGAAAAGCTCTTCAATATAGCTTCCATGATAAATGTGGAAAAGAGCGCTCCTTCTCCAGCATAGAGTCTGTCTGACTGACTGTCTCTCCCAGTTCAACTCTTGATGGACCATCGACTGACTTTCACACGTTGGTCTGTGTCTTCGACTACCGAAGTAGCGCTTAAGTTTTCGTGTTTTCATTGCCATACTCCGGCATTGAGTCAAAGTTAATCGGCTTCATTGTTCACTTTTATGGTGCTGCAGAGTTTAGCAGCCTGTCTGTCATTCTGCTGCTGTCATGTCATCGCTCTGTTGTGGTACGTGGTCAAGCCTCGGCATTTTTGTTTTGGTTTTTTTTCCTGGCTTTTTTTTCTTGTGCTGGATTTTTTTTAATTTTTACCAGAATTTTTTTTTTCTTGTGCCAAATTTGTTTGTTTTTTGTTTTTTTTTTACCAGATTTTTTTTTTCCTTGTGCTGGATTTTTTTTTTTTGCCTGCCTTTTTTTCTGTGCCGATTTTTTTTTCTTTACCGAATTTGTTTTTGTTTTGTTTTTTACCAGATTTTTTTCCTTGTGCCGAATTTTTTTTATTTTATTTATTCATTTATTTTTTTACCAGATTTCTTTGTTTTTTTTCTTGTGCCAGATTTTTTTTTTGCTTAGCCCTAATACTCCTTCGTATAATTGTAATCAATTGGGATATCCCGATCAAAACAGTGGACAACGTCTCAACGCACGTGACGCAATGCACGCCATTTCCATTTCTTCTTCCTGTATCCAGGGTTATTGGTGTTTACATGGCTGTACACAATGTTATTGACGGGTTATTGACTGCATGTAAACATAGTCTGTGTGGTCTCCAAGGATCTCATTAAGACATCATCATGTCTTTAGTGAGGACAGACAAAATTCTAATAGTGGCCCGTTTCAGCCATCAGGAGGGTTTGTTGTCATAGAAACGCTCTGGAGCAGCAAGCGCCTCCTCTTCCTCAGAGCAACAGACGTCCTCGGAGCGCTGAACACAGGTGGAGCAGATGGACACGTTACCACCAGGCCACTGTGGTTCTGTGTGCCTCAGTACATTGTTTGCCATGTCTTTCTCCCTGTGCAATCCAGATGTTCCAATGATGTGGGAAAAAAGCAGCACAGCTATGCACAGGCAGGGGATGCTGGGTAATCATAATAATCATAGCAATCAGGTGCATAATGTTTTCAGTCCATCAATCCTATTTGTCTGTGGTGAAGCTGAACCAGCTGCATTTCACTCAGGACTGAGCCTCAGGAATAGAAAAGTGGAGCACATAATAAATGGGAAATCATCAGATCCCTGGCCTTGATAAGAGTAGAGCACTGAGTCATGATGGACTTGTGTGTGTGTGTGTATGTGTGTGTGTGCATGTGTGTGTGTGTGTGTGTGTGTGTGTGTGTGTGTGTAGAGGAGCTGTGCACCAGTGTGGTGTCTCTGTGACGAGATGCTGTCCTTCTGCAGAAGTCTGTTGTGACTCCATTAAAAGTTCATTTTTGATGTTGATTGAAATCCACATGCTGTCTGGGGAGTTTTTAATTACATTAGTTAAATTGTCTCTTTAGCATTACTCAGTCATCACTGCACATTTGCTGCTGAGGTTGTGTTTGCCTTTGGCCAAGCCGCGGTGAGGGTCAGTGCAGCGCCTGCTGTGGTTAGTTTAGTCTGCTGCTGCCACACAGTTACTGTAGGCTCCTCGGTGCAGGAGCCTCTTTGGGCTGAACTGGAACTGCAGGAAGGTTGTAGCAGTACCCAGTCCTAATATATAATTACCGTAAAGGGATACTTCACCCAAAATCAATAATTTACAAATTTTCTACTTGCCATCATGCCAAGGAAGAGCTTGGAGAACTTTCAGAGTTATCAAAACGCTTTAGGAGTTCCAGGGGGGGTCCGGCTGGCAGCTAATCTTCATATAATGGTGGCGGAAAGTGCTCACTTTTGAATTGTCCAAAACACACACTATGAAACGTTCAAATACCTCCATACTGCTCGTCTGTACTGACACAGTTGTTTTAGAGGCAAATTCATACAAAACCACTGATGCACGTTGCCTTCAGGGACAGTTTTTCATCAACAGTCTCTGTATTTCTCTCCAAACGTTCTGTCATTATCTCATAGCGTGGTGAATGTGCAACTGTCACAACTTGTCCACCAGAGCGTTGTGGAGTTGTTGGATTGTGTATTTGATGAGTTTGATGAGGGAAACCAAGAAATCCCATGAGCCTCCGTAGCGTAGCTCTGAGCAGCTCACGGCTCTGCTCCACCGTTCCAAAAATAGCTTGCACTGGCAATAGGAGAATTTTCCAAAATGTTGAACTATCCCTTTAAGACAGACTGTTTGTCACAGTCAAAATGTTGCTCTCCATTAAGGCCAATGACTGGTTGCACATTAAAATGCTTTTATAGTGAAAGACACTAAAGGAAGCAGTCAGAATTGGGTGACATTATGCACCTTAGCTCCAAGTACTGAATGCAAATATGTACAAGCATTGTGCTTTGCAATGAACTACTGTAAGTGTGTGTGTGTGTGTGTGTGTGCGTGTTTGTGCGTGTCTGTGTGTGTGTGTGTATGTGTGTGTCTGATTGGATTTGTGCCGTATGGGAATGGTTTGATTCCTATCGCCTCTCTGTAGTCGTCCTTCTCATCCGTCTGTATGTCTACCTCGTCCCACTCCATGTCATCTCTCCATCAGGGCAGTCTCCTCACCAAACCTCGTTGCAAGCAGTTTCCAGATGCCAGCCCAGTATCTGACTGTGCGGTATGTCCCTGCCATTCTCAGGGGGAGGGGTGTCTCATCACAATCAGGCATCACCCCTCTCCGCCACTTTGCTTGCTGCCATCAGTCCTGGTCTCTTCCTTTTCCAAACCTACATGCGTGCCTGTTTGTGTCTTTGGGAATTAATGGGTTTCAGTGTTTAATGAAGTCTGCTTGGTTCAAAGACTGGTGTAAAACAGATTCCACCAGCTGTTCTTTTTAAGGTTTTTTTTAAGGGCTCAGTCCAGCTCTCCTGTGATTACCTTTTTCCTCCTTGGCTTTCAACAGGCTGTCCAACTCAATTCTTGCGGGTTTGAGTATTGTGGGTGTCTCCGCTTAATAATTTGTCCGTGCAACCACTGCTGTTCCTCTCTGCCCTTTCTCTGACAGTGAAAGTGTTTCTTCTCGCATTTCTAGCAGAAGGGGGTTGACTGGAGATGGGACTTTCCTCCTTGCACTTGTATTTGCCTGCACTGAACTGATTCAAATCCTACTGAAGTTGTGATAATTAATGACTAATGTGGAGTTCCCCAGGGCTCAGTCGTAGGGCCTCTGCTGCTCAAACTCTGTCGCTAAATAATGTACTGAGTGAGTTTAGGTCAGTGAAAAAACAGATTAGAAGTCAGTTGAAATAATTGGGCCGGTGACAAATAAGGGTTGACAAGATGAGCAATTTAGAAAAATCTTGAAAAAAAGAATCAGATTTTGCATTCATGTTGATTTTATTTTGCTGTATTTATGTGTTTGCATTTTAATGCATTTTATCAACACTGAGCAGGACATAAATAATGTGACAAATTATGTACATTTTTTCAAAAAACATAGTGACAAATTTTGAGTCCAGATTTATTTTCATTTTTTTAAAAAAAATACTGGTTACACCACTTGACATTGGGTGCAAACAATTATAAATGTAACAATGGAGAAAACAGTTTGTTTTTACAGTTTTGAGAAACAGACTTAATAATTTATTCCATCATTTGGCATACATACAGCATGTGGTTTTTAGTCATTTCATAAAAAATTATAATATACAGTAGGCACGCCTTGTTTTCAGACATTTTCTATTTCACATTTGAAATAATGTCAGCTGTTCACACACAGTCACATATATCACATGTCTAAGAGCAGAATTCACTAGCTGTGGAGCTGCAGAGCAGTTTAATACGTTTACAATAGGAATGTCACAATTATAGATGTTCTTTGTACGATTATTGTCAGAGAAATAATCACGGTATTACGATTGTTATGCATTAGTTAATTTCACAACAGATGATATATATTTGGTAACTTGAACTAATGACCTCCATATTTCTAAAACGCTGCTCCTTCATCCTGCCACATAAAGACAATCAACCTGTTACCACCTCAAAACATAGTGACAGTCCCAGAATTAATGTGTTTAAGTTTTAATGTGGCTTGAGAATCATAGGAAGCACAAAGTGTTTACGTGTGTATAAATTACATCTTTGATTATTCCTATACCTACATGTATACCCACAAACACAGGGTTAAGCCATTTATCACTCTGTCAGTGTGTGCTCTCCTCTTCCTGGATGACGTCATGAGTACAGCTTCATCCACTGCAGAGCTGCCATTAATTCCTCTTTGACTGGTCGAGTCAGGAGACTCCACCTCACCACACACTCACTTCTGTTTTATATTTGCAAGATATTTATGTGACACAGATAACGCTGTTCCAAATCCATCCCATAGGAGCCTCTTACTGCAGCCATTTGCATTTGCAATTAATGCTTACCGTATGTCAGCCCCGTTCTGATTGTTAATTGAATTAGATCACACATTGTTCTGCAGCATACTGGTATTAAAGTTGCTGAGGGCAGAGGGAGTCACTGAGCAGCTGGAACGGTAAGCCGACCTCTTCACATGCAGAGCGGTGTGCAGATGAGCTGTAAACCTACACACAGGGCCGTTGTATAGGGGAGAAAAGCCCAATAGGGTCCCCCCAAAAACCCAGTAGTCTTATCTTTGTATGACTGATTTATTCTGCACAAGACCCTGACTAATACTCATAATAAAGCTGCATAAGCATCAAAACAAAGTAGGCTGAATAAAAAATGATAATACATGCGTAGAATAAGAAAAAAAGTGAAAAAGTCAGGGGCCCACTTTACACTGAAAAAAAAACAAACTTTCCAAGAATATTTGTCTTATTTCTTGTCAAAATGTCTCTTTTCTAGTCAAACTTACCTCTTTCCACTTAAAATAAGCAATAATCACCTAAAAATTAACTTGTTTTTAGATCATTTTCACTTGTTTCAAACTAATTTTCACTTGAAATAAGTAGAAAAATCTGACAGTGAAAGCAGGTTTTTTTGTGCTTGTAACAAGAAAGAACTCCACTGTCAGATTTTTCTACTTATTTCAAGTGAAAATCTGCTTGAAAGAAGTAAAAAGTGGCTAAAACTGAGCTACTTTTATGTGAGGAGTCTTATTTTAAGTATAATTAGATTGTTTCGACTGGAAATAAGACAAATGTTTTTGGTAAGAGTTTGAGTTTTTGCAGTGTAGTATTCTTTCAGGGGCCCCAGAATTCTTAGCAACGGCCCTGCAGGCTACACAGCTGAACGTGGGGGCACGTTGTTGCAGACACCGTCAGTCGGTCGCCACGCCACGCTGACACCCGTGTTGTGCCCTCTGTCGTAGCTCTCCATGCTCTTCACCGAGGAGTGCGACAAGGTGCGGGACCTGATGCACGTCCACTCCTTCAGCTACGACTTCCACCTGCGAGTGGTTCACCAGTACCTGGTCGGCTGCCACATGACGCTGCGCCAGGGCTACCAGCTGACCGACTTCCTGGACGACTTCATCTCCCACCATCCCGATATTCCCAAGTTTGGACGCAACCACATCTTCCAAGGTGACTTCACTACATACACACACCGATCAGGCCCAACACTCTGAGCACTGACAGGTGAAGTGAATAACACTGAATGACACTTCATCACGACTCCTGTAGCGCCACATTATGTAATAATGCCACATTTAGTAATAAGTTGTTACAAAATGAGGCTGTTGAATTTTTTTAATGAAGAAAATGAAGAAAATTAGTTTCAGTATGTATCCACTTATTACAAAATGTGGCAAAGTTTGTTGTCAAGTGTTCAAGAAATTTATTACAGAATGTGGCAGATTATTACAAAATGAGGACTTTACATCATGAGGTGAAAATGTATGACATTATTACATAAGGAGTTATACAGTATATACATATGGAGTTATTACACAGTCTGTTAGTGGGTGGGATAGATGTTTCATTTGTTTTATTGATTTGCATCATAGAAAATTAAAGGTCCAGTGTGTAAAATAGGGCGGGATTTTAAATCCATGTCATTAAAGACATGGATCTAAAATCATTGTTTTACTTTATGGCCTTCCTGCCCTGGCTTTTGGCCTTTGTGCCCTCAAAAAATTGACAACACGTAAGGCCAAGTGGCCCTGCCCCTAAAATGCTGAATTTATGCTGCTGGCTGCACTACAAATTGCCCTTCGGGGACAATAAAGATCTCTTGACTTGACTTGACTGACGTGACATTGTTTGCACTAAACCATGGTTTTCATTCATGCTTCAGTTGGCTTAAAAAACATTCCTGCTCTCTTGGCTGAGTCTCACAGTAAACGGTGCAAAAACCCTGCAAGTAACTCTCATGGTGCATTAAAGTGTCGGCCCCGGGCTCCAGCCATCTGTCGTTACTCTGCTTAACAACATGTTGACTTGCTCTCATTTAGAATCAAGAGTCTTCAGTCGTAGGAATGTAGAAGTTCATAAACATGAGCATTAACCTGAACTAGTCTGAGGTTACAGCCCTGTTTATCCAGAGTCAGGATAAAAACACATCACCGACCGTTTGTTAATGAACCTCTTATTGTCTTGACCAGGGAGCTTCTCCATCTCCACGGGGATGATAACAGCTCACCAGCTCTACAACTACATCACTGACCACGCCAGCACCTACGGTATGAAGCCGCTGCGCATGTCCAAGACCGCCGTCGCCACCGACAACAAGAAAGGGACCCCTGACCTCCATGAGTACGCTCTGGTGGCTCTGTGGAACAGGTAGGCTCACCTCTGACTGACTCTGACTCTGTTCTTGTGCGTGAGCTGCTTCCTCTCAACCTTCATTCCTTCCCTGCTCTAGTTCTGGCTCTTACAAGGATCTGGAGGGCCTGCATCACCATGACGACTTCGATGTGTCCCTGGTGGTGTGTCATAATGCTGCTCCGTTTGAGGAGCAGTCGGACGGAGAGAGGCATTTACTGAGGTAAGAAGATCCAAGACAGCATTATACCAACGATTGTTTGGGGGCAATGTCATAATTAGGGAACGAAAAATTCAGATAACCGATTAAATTCTAAATTACATTACATTTTTCAAAATAATTCGAAAAGACCCCATTTCCCATGAGCACCGGCGCGTAGCGTCGTAAACATCCTGATCCTGACCTGTTGATCTGCCTATTTAGTGATTTTACAATCAGTATCTCCTTGTTCATGGTGTCAACGGGGTGAAATGGTCTGAAAACCTCTGACTTATTTGCACATTATATAACCTGCATAAACTATGAAAATAGTAAAATTAAACATAAGTAAGTTTAGAAAAATACCTCCCCTATGTAAAAAACAACAACAACAACAGCGGTGGTTTTCAGAGTAAAAAGATAATACAAAAATTCAACATAAAAAATAGAAAAGAAAGAAAGACAAATTAACAGAAAAATGAAATATACTGAATTAATAAAATTAAAAAAAAAAAACAATTCATGTAATGAGAACATTTTTTTTAAATTAGTTAAATTAAAGGTGCAAATTGACTGATCCAGAAATTTTACAAATCTTATGATTTTTTTCGGTTGTTTTCATGCATTTGCGGCGACATCGACGTGTGTAAAATATTTGATATTGTCCCAATAGTCCCTGCACTTTATTAGGGAAAGTGGACTTCAGTTGTTTATTTACTGTGTTAATGATTAATAGTTAACACTGTGTAGTTAACTAGTGAATGTTTGTGTCGGGCTCTAATCCCTGACGCTCTTCTTCACCTCTATGGACCGTGTGCAGGCTGCGGTTCTACGTCATCATGACCAGTCAGAGGGAGCTCTTCCCCCGCCTCACCGCCGACATGCGTCGCTTCAAAAAGTTACCTCAGATCCCCCGCGAACCCGGCGACCCGGGAGGTCGGCCGGCCCCAGATCGAGCGGAGGGGTCGGGGTCGCGTGGCTCCGAGCAGGACCTGTGGGAGGAAACGCCTGCCGAGGCCGCTGCCGCCGCCGCAGCCGCCTCCTCGGCCCCCAGCGACGGGAACGAGTTTTACCCTCTGGCGGCGAGGGGGTGTCCGGAGGCCCAGGGCATGTTCTACCCCTCCCCTCTGTTCCCTCTGCTCAACAACGAGGTGGCGTCGGCCCACAGGCAGATCCAGGCCAGCGTGGAGCAGGCCATGGGCCACTGCCGCAGGGACAACCTGTGGAGGAGGCTGTTCCACGGAGAACACCTGGCTCTGGACAAGCTCAAGCTGACCAAGCTGTCCTTCAGCGAGCTGGAGGAGCTGCTCAAGTCCGTGCAGAGCCGCTCGGTGGGCGAGATCGATCCACAGCTGGTAAGACACACGGTTGTCCTTTGACATTGTTCCAGCACCAGATGAATGTTAGAATGTTAGAATATGTCTCCTTTAAGTCAGGTCTTGACTTAACCCTGTAAAGTTCATCATGGTGCTTTACAAAAATCCTGCAGAGTGAAACACGTATCCATGAACAATTGTCCAGTTGTTTCAACGTCAGTGTGTGATGTGTTTCTGCAGGACTGTTTTCTGACCATGAGTCCGGCCTGGTACCAGAGTCTGATCAAAGTCCTGCTGAACCGCTTCCCTCAGAGCTGCAGACACTTTGATGACAACAGCATCCAGTACCTGGTGAGGAGATGACCTTTATTTCCACTCCTCTGGCAGGGAACTGGTGTTTGTGGGTTTTCATACATCACTGTGTTTTATTGGTGGAGAGAGAGACTACAGACGTGTCACCTATTTTTATCAGCCACATCTCTCTTTCTTCAGAGGTGCATGTCGTGGTGAATATTTATGATCCAGTTTGGATCAGTTCAGCGTATTGCATTCACTTGAATAATAAAAAATAATTTATTTTTTGGTCTGTTTTTCAAGGTATTTTTTTCGGTTTTTCTGGCTATTCCCCTGTTTTTTTGAGTAATTTTTTCTTTTTTTTTCCTGCTAATTTATTTCGTTGAGATACTTAGAAATCTCGCAAGAACATCCAACCTGCAAGACTCCCATCTTAGACTTTATCCTTCTATTGTAAGCCTGTTGCTCAGTGTAGCAGGGAAGGAGTAGGCCGACTGTGTATAAATGAGGAATAGATGAAAAACAGAAAAAAAAATTACCTCAAACAACAGACCAAAAAATAAATTATTCAGAAAAAACAGATTTTTTTTTTATTCGAGTGAATGCAAGTTCAAGAACTAAGGAGTTATTTTTTCAGCATTTGACCTGTGTTTTGTTGACCATAACAGAGAAGATTGAACCGATGGATCTCTTCTTGTAAAAATGTTCATCTGCTGTGTGATTTTGTTCCAGGCCGTCCTGAACCAGAAGTTCACAGACTGCTTCGTTTTGGTTTTTCTGGACAGCCAAGCAGGAAAAACAGTACGTTTTTTTACTGTTTATGTTCAATATAGTTGACATAGCGTAGTTGTGCAGACACCTCAGCTGTGTTATCTCCTCCATCACAGAGTCTGAAGGTGGTGTTTCGGGAGCCGCTGCCACCACAGCAACAGGCCAGCAGCAGCCCCCCCCCTCAGCTGGTGTCCATGTACCATCACCTGGAGTCGGTCATCAACACGGCCTGCTACAACCTCTGGACTGGACTCTTATAGAGCTCGTCTGACCACGAGCCACACATGGAAACAGGAAGTCACAGAAAGGCAGAGGACGATATGTTTCTAGTGTTGCCTGCCCTGTAGCTGCTCTGTCGCCATGACAGATGAGGAGATGGATGATGTCAGTGTGTTATTGTGATGATGCATCAAAAGCACCACACCAGTCAGAGAAGAGCTAAAATTCTTCCTAACTGGTTCGATATTTATTCTCATGCAACAGCCTGATGAAAACAAACAGGCTGCAAATTCAGAAATGATGCAGATTCAAAAACATGATCACCAACATGCTGCACATGGAAAAAAAATGCAACAAACAAAAACCCTCAAAACGAAATGCAACAGAAGTAAGAAGTAAGTTGTAGCTGTCGGCATCTGCCACTTGACATGGAATATTAGAGTTGAATTGCATTGTAACTTTTGAGTCTTCAACAGTGGGTTAAGGTTTTAGTGAGGTCACCT
This sequence comes from Decapterus maruadsi, assembly GCA_030347415.2. NCBI lineage: Eukaryota > Metazoa > Chordata > Actinopteri > Carangiformes > Carangidae > Decapterus > Decapterus maruadsi. The sequence continues at coordinate 16,876,222 of CM064886.1, read as the reverse complement.
TGACCTTTGACCACCAAATTCTAACCAAATTCAATTCCAATTTGTGCCAAATTAAAAAAAAGTTCCTTCAAGACATTACTGAGTTCTCCTGTTGGATCTGGATATGCAGTTTTTTCTTCTGTTGCATTCGATTTGTAGGTGTTTCTGTCGTTGCATCCTTGCTATTATTTGCTGTGTGTTAATGTATTTTTTATTTGGTTTTTTCATTTGCAGCGAGTTTCCATTTTTGTGTTTTTTCAATCTACTTCATGTCTGAATATGTAGTGGATTTCTCCTGATGAGTCACTGCAACGCCTCCTGGTCCAGGGTGTTGATGATGTCACAGTGATGGTCCCACAGTGACTGCTCTGTTAAACAGCCAGTACATCACAGGTGTTAGTATAAAGCATCTAGTTGGCTGTAATGAGACGTAACAGGGTGTGTTGTAGTGAGGATGCTGCACCTCACCTTCATCAGAGATCAGCAGAGGACATGAAGAGACTTTAATATTTGCTCACACTGAACCTTTGTTTATTCAAACTAGAAAACATCGTCAGGAACATGTGGACGAGGGAGAAAGACGCAGCATGTTCAACACTGGACTGCAGTTGATTAGGGATCATGACACCACATCAGATAAGTAACTGCAGCTGCTTCAGAGTGACCCATCACAGTGGTCTCCTGTGCTCTGTACAGTTTCTGCTTCACTTAAAGGGATAGTTAACCCAAAATTCTAATTCTCATGTCGACTAAGAGCTGTGAGATTTTTCAGAGTCCTCCGTTCCTTCTCTGAGTTACGTGGGGGGTCCGCGCAGCAGTATTTGTCCATAATGGTTGTGAATGGATACCACTTTTCTTAATCCAAAAAGACACACCAAAAAACATCCAAATACCTCCATACTGCTCGTCTGTAATGTCCCTCTTGTACTGAAGCCTTGACATGAGAAATTGTCCCGAAAAAATGTAATAAGTCTATATTTTAAGCTTGTTTGTAGCGGAAGCTCCCAGTGTCTCAGTTCACTGCTCTTCCTATGTTTGCACTGACCGGCAGAACAATTTCGCATGTTGGGGCTTCAATACAAGAGGGACATTACAGACGAGTAGAATGGAGGTATTTGGATGTTTTTTGGTGTGTCTTTTTGGACGAAGAAAAGTGGTATCCATTCACAACCATTATATGGACAAATACTGCTGCACGAACCCCCCTGTAACTCAGAGAAGGCACGGAGGACTCTGAAAATTCTCACAGCTCTTAGTCGACATGAGGGTGAGTAGATAATGAGTGAAATTTGAATTTTGGGTGAACTATCCCTTTAACACAGAAGTCACATCAGCAGGTGACCGGTCATCATACCAATACATCAGTAATGAGTTTTAAACCACTGGGACAATTGAAGGTGAATGAAGTCTGGACTGGAGGGTCTGTGCAGGCGTCCATGCCTGTCTCGGATCCTGAGACCGTGGAGGGTCCTGGTCCTGGAGTTGTCAGCAGTCTGGATTCACTCAGGCTCCTGCGTCGTGCTTCAATGCATCATCATCTTCATCGGCCCTGGTTGTGAACCTGCCCCGGTCTCAGACCCACAGCTTCATAGAGTGTGTGCCTTCAGTTTGCTGGCTCTTCAAACTACGTCAGTGTTTTTTATGGGTGAGGAGTCAGTGTAAAGTCTGAGGGCCTTTACATTCAGCCCTGCTCCCCTCTTTACTTCACTGCCATATCTGCTGTCCTGAAGTGCCTTCCTCTGTTGATCCCTCAGTTTTTTTTTTAAACTCATCCCTTCCATCAGCTCTGCAGAGGATCTTTAGAAACACAGTGAAAGTGCCTGAGTCAGTTTGGAGAAATGCGACTTAAAATTGCCTCCCATAAGCACAAAAATGGCTCATATTAACTTTTTAGATGATTTGCATCGTAGCATGCCACATGTCATCTGCATCTCTACAGCATGCTGATGATAATGAATGTGACCAGTCATGTGTTGGTGGTAATCATACCTCCATTTACAAGAGGGCATGAAGCCAGCCTCATGACATCACCTCCAACACCAAGACTTGATATGGCAGTGTTCTCATTCAGGCCTCACAGGAGGGAAACCCCACAGCGGCCTGAGCCTCTAACAGACGAAGAGTTTAGTCTGAAGGTTAAATTATGGAAATGTGACCAGTTTGACACTGTACATAAACACTGCACTGTCTCTAACTACATGTATATAATGTATGTAAAGACTTTATACAGGATGTGAAATGCAAAATAAACTAGAAGGATGAATAAGAATGTGGTGAATTCTTCTTACATCAGTACGACTTCATTATAACTATGACATTAAAGGGGACATGTTATGGAAATATCACTTTTTCAAGGCTCTTTAAAATAGTTGGGTGTTTGTCTTTCCTTCCAGCCACCAAAATGTGAGAATTGACCAAAAAAAAAAAAAAAAAAGCCTGGTTTTTCATATTTCAATTTTAGGCTCAGATCAAAAATATGAAATGGAAAAGCGGGCCACACAGGACTCCATGTGGCCTGTTTTTTGATTGTAGGCTGGAAAAATTATACAACAATGGAACTGCTATGCTATGGGGTGGCGTTGCTAACGGAGGAGTGCAGAGAGTCTTCTACTGCAATTAAAGTACTTAGGGGCTATGTGTAGATCATACAACCCCACTTTAAAAAAAATTATACTATCTCTTTAAAGTTCCAAGATGGGTGAAGTAGGAAACATCAGAGATTCAGTCACAGATTCAGATGAAGAGTTCTATGAGAGCAGAGCCCGAGACCAGCACGTGGACCACGACGGGTTAGGCGAGGCAATTTTATTAGTAGTGTCCATTTTTACAAACAGTTGGTCTCAAAGGTCTTCACACAGCATCATGACCACATCCTGTCCTTAGACCCTCACACATTTTAGCACCTTTTATTTGTTAGGTTAGAACGGCAGTGGCTAACACTGTTGGTGTTTGTGCTAATGCTTTTTTTCTCTTTCAAGACTTACAAGGTTTCAGGTTTATTTAGCCCCGTCCCCACAAAATAAGTGGATTGGTCCTCAGCTTTGTGAAGTATAAAATCCTGGCTGTCATTAATTGGTTGGCCACTGTTCACAGAGGAAAGACTCAGTCATAGTGTTGACTCATCATTACTATATGAAACATTGTATGGATATGGATGTGGTGGAACACGGGATCTTCCATGAAGGTGTCGGTGTCACAGGTCTGTGGTGGAGTCACCAGCTCTTCAGCTGCTGGCTGAGCAGTAATCTTTGATCCAACCCAGGCCCTGCTGTGTGGAACCTGCAGTGAACACACGTGAGGATATTAATGTCTGTCTGTTTGTTTTTTTCTTCATTAGGTTCCATGACTATTAAAAACAACATACACTCACCCAGTGGTTTGTATTCACAGCCGATGTATCCCTGGTAGTTGAGCGTCTGCAGCGTGTTGAACAGGTATCTGTAGTTCAGCTCTCCGGCGCTGTCAGGTTCGTTCCGACCCGGAACCTGCGCGACCTGAATGTGACCTGTGGAACAAACACAGCCTCCATGTTTTATCTACATCCTGTCCAGCGGGTCGACTCACTGAGCAACAACTACACAACAACAAAAAGGAAAGACTGGACTCACAGAACGTTACGAGAGTTCCTGTCAGGGGCAGTTTTCCGGCAAGCAGTGCTCTGTCTCATAATGTTGTGTTATTATTTCATAGCGTGGTGAATGTGCAGGTCACAACTTGTCCACCAGAGCGTTGTGGAGTTGTTGGATTGTGTATTTGATGAGTTTGATGAAGGAAACCAAGAAATCCCATGAGCCTCTGTAGCGTAGCTCTGAGCAGCTCACGGCTCTGCTCCGCCGCTCTAACAACAGCTTGCACCAACAATTAAAGGTAACGAACCTACTGCTATGACTATAGGGATTATGGTAATGGACCAATTTGCCAAAATGTTGAACTATCCCTTTAATAAATAATTGGGTGTAAATGTGTGATTTTATCATAGGGACCAGGACAGAGTCTACACACCTGGGTGACAGGAACTACTTCATCTGTCATGAACCATGGATCATGAACCAGGATGAAACAAAGTAATCAATCAATCAATTAATTAAGATTGTAAATACATGAGCCACTGAACATAATGTATTGACACTGATCGTTGTCGAGATGAGGGCTGAGTCTTACTCACCAATGATGGGGAAATACTTGTGTATGTTGTGCGTCAGGTTTCCGTCCATTATTTGCCAGTGGAAGACATCCTGAAACAGTTCAACCATCCTTCATTAACAACTTGAAGATGTTTCTCCTCAGTGGAGACACATTTCCAGAGCACCCACCATCTGCAGCCGGATGTTCGGCTTTCCAACCTTCTCCAGGATTTCAGCAGCTGCAGAGACAAACCCGAGGATCAGCTCAACACTGTGTCCACCTGCTGTTTGCAAGTGATTATTACTGTAAATATGTTGGATGTGTGGTATTTGAATTAGGACACGTGTCTATACGCATAATGCAGATCCTGACTGAATCCATCCATCCATTCAGGAGACTTCACAGAATTCACACTCTAACTAACTGGAGATTTATTCACACATCATCATATGACACTACAGGAAACAGGTGATGGTGTTTCTGTCCTGACCCGTGTTGTTACTCCACTGTACATCTGTGCCTGTCAGTGTCTTTCTTTGTCAGGTCTGACTCACACACTGCAATGTGTCCAACACTGCACCACTAGTGATAGGACAAGGTTTAAGAGCACCTGGGATGGCAGCGTGATTGCTTTAATAATGAATATCTGAATGAATAATTAACAGATTAACTACAACCTCTGTGAACCATGAGGCTGGAACAGTTGTTAAAAATCATTTTTTTTTAAAAGACAAGGACAAGCCCTCAGTGCACTTGTGCTGCACACTTTAGACTCTGAGCTGTGATCAGAAATGACACAACTGGTAGCAAGGGCAGAAATGGAAGGAGACTTCCTGCTACCAGAGCTGCTCTGGATCAAATGTGTTATTTTCCAGAAAATCCTGTTCATTCATAAAAGTTGCTAATAGTTTTGTGTTGGGAATACCTTCGAAATAAAATAAACTACAGTACTAAATTGAATGTCCATCAGATTTTAATGACAGTGAGCACTAACTGGTTATTATCTCTACCACTGCCACATAACCAGACTCTGCAACAGACTCTGTCCATGTGCTGTCTCAGTGGGATGTTGTCTTACCATGATGAGGAGAGTCCAGGAAGTACCTGGGATCTGTGATCCTCGTGTTGATTGGTTCAATCAAACCAGTCATTCCTTCCTGTGAGGCCCACAGACAAGAGTCACTACACTAACATATATACACACAAAGCACCAGAGTAACACTGTTCATCGATGGGATGCAGGTTATTACATGATATTGACATGTTTATTTATTCCAATGATTCCTGATCTCCTCTACCTGTTACCATGCAACATCATTTGGTTTTATATCTATTTATATTGTAGAGTATGTACCGATACCCTGCTGTGAGACACTGACCTGAGAGAGGACACCTGCAGCGTGGTTCAGGTTCTGGACAAAGACGGCCTCCATCTCCTTGGCGACCGCCGCCCTGTGTGAGCCCACAGGAACCCTCCCTGCCATCAGGTGGATCCTGGTGATGGAAATGGAAGAGATGTCACATGGTCTGCCTCCCCTGCTGCTGCTACTGCTGCTGCTGCTGCTGCTGTGTTACAGCCTGCTGGCCAGGGAGCCGTGCTGCAGGTCACATGACCTCTAACTGTTGACCTCATCAAACACACAGTCCTGAGGATGCAGGGGACAGGCTGACGAGGAGCAACAAGATAATGCAAATCAGACATTGTATTTTTCTTGTATGTTATGAACTTCCTTCAGTTTTGCAACCGCAACCAAAATGAAACTGCAACAAGACGTGAAGAAAGTGAAGGAGTCTGGATATCTTTATATCTTAATGCATTTTAACTGTTTCGAATGCAGGATGAAAATCTAATGTGAGGCCTGTCACTGTGCTCAGGTGTCAGGGTGAGAGATGCCTCACCTCTTGCAGTCCAGAGCTTTGGCGTACTTCACAGCCAGGTCCAGACCCCGTCTGAACTCTGCCTCTCTGCCAGGAACGGCTCCGAGGCCCAGCTCCCCCGCCTCCACGTCTCCTGTCAGACACACAGTTCATCCACCAGGTCAACATGAGCTCTGCCTGCTTTACACTTAGAGCTTTCACACCTGCAGCGCTCGGTGCCGGTTTCTGCCGGCCGGTGCGTTCTGACTGAGAGGATAACAGGTTCTGAACCTGAACAGTTGGTTCTCAAAGGAACCAAGAAAAAGTTGGTTCTTCCCTGTGAACTGGTGTGAAGCTACTGGTTCACCAGAAAGAGTCAGAACCAGACGTGTCTCCCTTAGCAAAAAGTAGTTTATTCAAGTGTACTAAGTATACTCATTTTATACTAAAACTGAGGCAGTATACTTTTAAGTGTACTTTTGTAAACTTGACCTTATAAAGTATACTTCAATAAACTAAAATGTGGACTTTTGTAAACTTAAAATGACCTATAAAGTATACTTTTATAAAATGTTCCAATAGTCCTAAGAAGTATGAAATTAGTGTAGCCTATATAATAACTACTTTCTAGTATGCTACAAGTACATGGTCCATAGTATACTTGCTATAGCTACTTATAGCCTACTCAAACATACTTAATAAAAATAGGGCTGTCTGAAAGCTCCGTCTCTCCCCCTGTGTGTATGTGTGTGTGCTGCAGGCAGTTCACTACCGGGCGGAGTGTTGATGAGGACCAGCTCTACTCCTGCAGCCTGCCTGGCCGCCTGCAGCTCCTGCAGCCCGGTGTCGTAGAGCCAGGCAGCCTCCACAGCCTGGAAGCCCGCCGCGGCCGCAGCCGCCATCCTCTGCCTCCAGTCCGGCAGCTCCGTGAACAGCCACGAGAGGTTCGCACAGAACCTGAGCGGAGCCATCTTGGTTTAACTAAGATCAACGACCGACAGGTAGTGCTGGTCCTGTGACACCGAGGCTGCGACACATGCGCGGTAGCTCATGAAGCATATCGAACCCAAGGGGCGAGGGGGCAGTTCGGGGCAGTTGGGCAGTTGTCGGTCTGAAGTGACGCTCACTTCCGCGTTCAAAAGACTGCAATCCCCCCGGCTTCCTCTGGGGGCTGGCAGCATGTCTCCATAGACCCCCATGTTAAAATCACTGACTTTACATCCTCAATAAACATGTTAAAAGCCTGGTGTCAAGACGTTTTTAACTCTACCGTTTTACTGTTATTAGGTTAAGATTCTGGTCAATTAGGGAGCGGAAAGGTAGAGTGACAGGTCCAGAGACCTGCCTGTGTTCCAAAATTATTATTTAGGCTACTTTTATTTATTCTTGAGAGATATTGAAGTTACCCTCATTTTCAATGAGCATTTAGGATTTATGGCTTGTACCTAATGCTTCAAGCACCTCACTATATGTGAAAGGTTGAAAAGAGCAAGTTATGAATCTGTGATACAGCTACTTGTAACTGAATTATTGAAGCGAAGTTCCAGATACTTCATATTAAATAAAGATGAAGCTTCTGCAAAATGTTTGCAAGGCATATTTCAGAATCATTTAGCCTAGTGCAACCGGGTTACCCATTGTAGTGCTTAGGGGGATTTTACATAGGCCTATCATATTTGTACTTTTATATCAACTGCTTTCCAGAACATTGTTGGGTTTGAGGAAGAGCAAGTGATGAGGTTCAGGTAGCCTAGTAGTTGGATTTTGATTTCCTCAAGGTTGAGGTACACTTAGTTGTCTGAAATGCAACCAGTGTAAGGGATCACCTGAATTCCTTGCACAGGACCAGGCTTTATTCCAAAGAACAAAGAACATTTAGGTTTAACAACAGTAAGTCACTTCATAAACCAATTAACAGAGGAGTCTACATTATTCATAGATCTTTTAAAAGGACGTAAAGTGGAAAAGCAGATTAATGTAAACCATCCATCCAATGAGAAGGCATAGAAATCATCAGTGTGAGAAAGTGTGCAGGACACTGCAGGATATTAGTGTAGAGAAGCAGAACTCACACTGGAGCTGTGGCCCTGCAGGCTCCTCAGGGGGCGGCCATGTTGGCAGAAGGCTCCGGACTGTCTTGAGATGTTGTTTGTTGGCACTGCAGCAATGCATGGCCCCTTGACTGCTGCTAAATAAATGCACATTATCCAACTCAGCCCTTTTACATCCTACCTGTCCACACAGCACTAGAGCTGCGTCATGTTGTGTTTAGAAGGCATTGAGCTGACTCTCAAAGTGGAGGTCATTCATGTCGGAAGAGCCTGCGTCCCCTTCTCTTTGTATGTGGAATGAGATTAAAGCACCAGCTGACAGCGTGACGGTCTGTCAGCGCTCTGTGGCGTTGCTCGGGGACAGAGAGGGGCAGAGAGCGCCTCCGTGGTCACTGAAGCAAAACGAACACAGACGTAGTCGCTCGCTGCTGTGCACAGCTGTAAATTACATGTGTCACTAAGTCCTCACACAGAATGAGGTGTTGCTGTTTGTGGTCTTATGGTTCGGCTGCATCGTCCAGTCAGTGGTCCAGATCCCCCGTCAGCTGAATGTGACAGTCATCACGCTCATTTGTTTGATTATTTAAAACACATGATGACTCTGCAGCAGAAATAAACCATTAGGTCTTTTTAGGTCTTGAGGGTTCCATTATGGTTCTCACAACACAACTTGAAGGTCTTGTTCATTATTTCTCATTATTTGAGCTTCTTTTAAAGGGATAGTTCAACATTTTGTCAAATTGGCCAATTCCCATAATCCCTATAGTTTTACGAGTAGGTTCGTTGCCTTGAATTGTCGGTGCATGCTATTTTAAGAACAGCGGAACAGAGCCGTGAGCTGCTCAGAGCTACGCTACGGAGGCTCATGGGATTTCTTGGTTTCCCTCATCAAACTCATCAAATACACAATGCAACAACTCCACAACGCTCTGGTGGACAAGTTGTGACCTGCACATTCACCACCCCAGACATTCTGGGCATCGCATGAGCATTTTCTGGAGCGTTACAGTTTATCCTCCATTTAGATTTCTTTCACATTGTAATGCAAGTCGAAAATGTTTTTAAGCTGTATACTAGAAATGCTTTAATGTGTCTATTATTAGCTGCTTCTCCCAGCATACATCCCCTCAGTAGATGAATCCTGGGGGAGACCATCTGGTGGCTTGAGGAGAGAGGAGGGTGCAATCTGACCACAGTCCAACACTGGGCCGCTCCAGCTTTGCATGTACAAACAGGATCCTCCTTTTTAACGTCAATTTTGTCTATCTAACATTCTCAAAGGAAAAGGCTTGCAACATGACAACTGTAATGCCAAAATGCACACGAGTAACACTCATGACACTGCAGACATATCCCCTCTACTGTCGTGAAGACATTTGTCTGGCCGACGTGTGTAGATTTGTTTTGGAAACGTCGGAAAGAAGACAGGACTTGCTTTGGGTAAAAATAAAGTACCCGGTTATTTTTAAAAACGGGGACATTAACCTCTGAAAACGATGCTTTTTAAAAACTCTGGACAGAGTGGAGATTTTGTGGCCCAAGTACATTTGCATGTAAACTGAGAAAAACAGAGATTTGGGTAGCTGACAACAGACCCTGACTTCTAACCGTAACCAAAGAGAGTATAGTGGGGTATATCTTTGCCGTGTACCCTAAATCATACTAATAAAATTAAATGCAGACTTATGTGTTCATTGTAAAACATTTATTGATGTAAATGTGGTGATTTCAGCCACGGTGCGCTGCTGTTCTGTCCAATATACACATGAAGCTTCATTTTTCATTCAAACAAACTAATGCTACTGCCACAATAGTTAGATTTCATCAATGAGACCAACATTTATCTCCTAAAAATAATTTAACCAGCTGGTACTAAACTTCTAAAAATCTGCGAGTAAGTCAGTTAGCGATCGTTTTGTCCCCCGGGATGACAACGGAGCTTTGCTTCTCGGAAAAACATCAGAGCAAATGTCTAAACAGACGTCATTTGGATAAACTGGCCATAGATTTGGTATCTAAACCAATTGCAGCCACTAGTTTTGAAGGAAAAAAATCAAATCATGCTATATAATTTAAAAAGGAGCATTAGAATTTGTGAAAGTCCCTGTGTCTTGTCGTGGTGTCACTTCCTTTGTGCAGTTGAGTTGTTCCCTGTTTTGAAGTTCCTGTCTTGTCTTACTGTGTTTTCCCGCTTGTGATTACCTGATGCATCTCACCTGGGTTGATTGCACCACCTGTGTGTCTTCCCTTGTGTATTTACATTTAAGTTATGACCCCATCAGCCAATACGTCTGCAGTGTGATTTTTCGGGACAATTGTTTCAAGACATTTAGCCTCAATTTTCTGATCCTCTGAAACATAACAGGCTGTCACAGACATTACTGTCATATTCATGCTTAACGACATGTCTGTGGAAAAGGCAATAAAATCTGCTGCTCTCAAATCTTTGATGATGCTCTTCCTCGTTTTATTGAATAAATCCAGGATGGCAGTTTTGGTAGAGTACAGTACTTGTGTCCTGGCAGGTTATACTGCTTGTCAAAAGTGTTAAAGGGGAACTATGCAAGTCCGCTCGCTTTTCTTCTTTCGCTTGTACTTTGTGCCTTTTGCAAACGGCTGCACTATTGAAGGCTGATGGGAATTTTTACTAACCACCGCAGCATCTTTGGGGGCCATTTTAGCAGCTTCTGCTGGACGCTGCACACGCAGATGTGCGTGTAAATTGGTCGTCTGTTTACCCTTCACGGTGACAACTCTTTTGTAAATATCTGCGTAGTGTCATGGGACTCGCCTTTTTCATCTGGTTTAAATCTGTAGTATTCCCAAATGGGAGACACTGCATTTTTCTTCTGCACGAGGTCCATGGTGGTTGTGGTAACATCACCTTGAGATGAAGCTCCTCCCAGTGACACAGCCCTATCTTGAGTTCAATAGTTAAGTTGGGGGCAATAATATGCAAATAAAAATTTGCTTCAAGAAAATTTTGATTTGTTTATGTAAATTTTTTTATAAAAATAATTAACAAATCAATCAAATAAAACTAGTCTTTTATTATATTCAGTGTAGCCAAACAAAACATTTTTTCGACGTAAATAAAACTTGGGGTAAATATGGGCGTGCCAGTTTGCTCCAGAGTTGTCTGGTGTGTGGGCCCGACCATACCAAGGTTTCGTTGACAGAGTCACAGTCACAGTATGAGTAGTTGAATAAAATATGAAGAACCCACCCAAACAAACAAACAAAAAGTTTATTAGCAAATATTACAGAACCAACAAGGTATAGGCTACATTCATGAGGAACAGCACATCAAACATGAAAGGACAGTATAAATTATAAAATACAGATTGAATAAGAGGTGTTAAGATAAATAGTGAAGATAACAAAAAAAATACAAATAATAAAAGGTGAGTAAGTAAACAAATAAATAAGTAAATAAAAGATGGATAAAAAAGATATGAGAATAAAATCAGTAGGTACATAGAAAAAATAAAACAGGACAAGGCAGTTATGAATAAAAAGTTGGTCAGGGGTTTAAGGGGAAAAAACTTTTCATAATTACTTAGAAATGTATTGCTTTTTTTGGTTGTTTATCAAGTTAAGAGATTTAATGAGAGAATTTAGTTCTAGTAGAAAAGGGGCAAATTTAGGAATCAAATTAGCAAATTTTAGTTTGTGAATAAAGAATTTTGCATTAATAATGATAAAGTTAATTCGATGTTCAAGAACACGACCTTTTGGATAAGCAAAGTAGCAAATAATATTTTTTAATGTTAAGCTAAAAGTCAGATTTAGCAGCATTAAAAAAAAGTGAAGTTTAAGATCACTCCAACTGTATTATGGTTTTATGTAGCCTACGCTGTAAAGCACTCTGTGTATCCGTACTGGGAAGGGTGCTATATAAACTAGAAAATTTCCTCTTGGGAAATTTTGAAAGGGCACCGGAGCTACTGCCGTTCTAACCATCTCTGTCAACATGGGAATCAAACCCACGATCTTAAGGTCAAGACAGAGCTGATCAGACACATGATCATCTCTCTATAAGCACTGATATGGAGGAGCTGTAATCACAGGAAGTTACCTGTGTTAGAGTGAGAGAGATGAGTGCGCGCTTACGCGCGCATTTGATGTGTTTGTGTGTCTTTAACTGTAATCACAGGAAGTTACCTGTGTGTGGGAGAGGAGTGCGCGCTGACGCGCGCATTTGTATGTTACCTGTGTGTTTTTAATGTGTGTGTGTGTAACTGTAATGACATGAAGCTGGTTCTAGAGTCTGTGTGTGTGACTGAGCTGGATCCTGTATCAGTCAGATTTAGCTGTGTGTCTGTGTTTACAAACATCTTAACGAGCTCCAGGTGGATTGTTTATGGAGTTAACGACCCTGGCCTGAGGATCAGAGGTTACCATGACAACTTGAGCTGGTTGCCCATGACGATAGGGGCTCCCAGGCTGAGGCAGACAGAAACGTCAAGAAAAAGACCGATTTTCTGCCTCTGCACTGGTCTCGCATTTAGGCTTATTCTGACAAAACGGTAGCTCCTATCAGAACAAAACATGGATCAACGGTGCCCTAAGGCCTTCCTGAAAATTTTGGTACGATTTGGTGTTTCTACAGTAAATATTTTGGCTACACGGGCAGTTTTAAAACATCGGTCCGTTCTGCTCCTCTCAGAAAGTTTTTGTATTGGAGTCAATGAGGAAAAGAGACAGACATGGCCACACTCAGAGGCTGCTAATTCAAATTCTGTAAGTCTCTCTGATATTTTGAACACATTGTGGGAGACACAACAAGTTTGTCTACAAAACTGTGAAAAAATCATGTGTGTACAGTGTAAATTGTGTCCAAGAGGAGTGTGGAAAGAGAAAGAATCAGGAGTTTTTCTGGGCTCTCCTCCCACTCTAGCTGATGACATCACGCACTCTAGCACGAACATTCCGTGCAATACACACCCATTATAATCTCATAATTTCTCCAAAAATGATCATGGTCATTGATCAGGGATTGATCAAAAACTATACAACCTATCAAAACGAGGAGTAATACACCAATACACAAGACTTGTGTCTACTATTTAAAGTTTAATTAATGCGAAATTCTTTATTCACAAACTAAAATTTGCTAATTCGATTCCTAAATTTGCCTCTTTTCTACTAGAACTAAATTCTCTCATTAAATCTCTTTAGGCTACTTGATAAACAACAACAAAAAGCAATACATTTCTAAGTAATTCTGAAGAGTTTTTCCCCTTAAATCCCTGATTTTTTATTTACAACTGCATTGTCCTGTTTTATTTTTTCTATGTACCTATCTGATATTTATCCATCTTTTATTTACTTATTTATTTATTTACTCACCTTTTATTATTATTATTATTATTTTTGTTATCTTCACTATATTAACACCTCTTATTCAATCTGTATTTTATAATTTACTCCATACTGTCCTTTCATGTTTGATGTGCTGTTCCTATACCTTGTTGGTTCTGTACATGTAATATTTGCTAATAAACTTTTTTGTTTGTTTGTTTTTTTTAAAGGGTGAGTTCTTCATATTTTATTCAACTACTCATACTGTGACTGTGACTCTGTCAACGAAACCTTGGTATGGTCGGGCCCACACACCAGACAACTCTGGAGCAAACTGGCACGCCCATATTTACCCCAAGTTTTATTTATGTTGAAAAAATGTTTTGTTTGGCTACACTGAATATAATAAAAGACTAGTTTTATTTGATTGATTTGTTAATTATTTTATAAAAAATTTACATACACAAATCTAAATTTTCTTGAAGCTAATTTTTATTTGCATATTATTGCCCCCGACTTAACTATTGAACTCAAGATAGGGCTGCGTCACTGGGAGGAGCTTCATCTCAAGGTGATGTTACCACAACCACCATGGACCTCGTGCAGAAGAAAAATGCAGTGTTGTCCATTTGGGAATACTATGGATTTAAACCAGATGAAAAAGGCGAGTCCCATGACACTACGCAGAGATTTACAAAAGAGTTGTCACCGTGAAGGGTAAACAGACGACCAATTTACACGCACATCTGCGTGTGCATTGTCCAGCAGAAGCTGCTAAAATGGCCCCCAAAGATGCTGCGGTGGTTAGTAAAAATTCCCATCAGCCTTCAATAGTGCAGCCGTTTGCAAAAGGCACAAAGTACAAGCGAAAGAAGAAAAGCGAGCGGACTTGCATCGTTCCCCTTTAACACTTTTGACAAGCAGTATAACCTGCCAGGACACAAGTAGGACTCTAGGACACAGGACTCTACCAAAACTGCCATCCCGGATTTATTCAATAAAACGAGGAAGAGCATCATCAAAGATTTGAGAGCAGCTGATTTTATTGCCTTTTCCACAGACATGTCGTTAAGCATGAATATGACAGTAATGTCTGTGACAGCCTGTTATGTTTCAGAGGATCAGAAAATTGAGGCTAAATGTCTTGAAACAATTGTCCCGAAAAATCACACTGCAGACGTATTGGCTGATGGGGTCATAACTTAAATGTAAATACACAAGGGAAGACACACAGGTGGTGCAATCAACCCAGGTGAGATGAATCAAATCACAAGTTGGTAAGACAAGACAGGAACTTTAAAACAGGGAAAACTCAACTGCACAAAGGAAGTGACACCAATTACACAGGGACTTTCACAAATTCTAATGCTCCTTTTTAAATTATATAGCATGATTTGATTTTTTTCCTTCAAAACTAGTGGCTGCAATTGGTTTAGATCAAATCTAAGGCCAGTTTATCCAAATGAGTCTGTTTAGACATTTGCTCTGATGTTTTTCCGAAAGCAAAGCTCCGTTGTCATCCCGGGGGACAAATTTAACTGAATTAATTAGCAAATTTTTAGAAGTTTAGTGAATAAAGTTAAATTATTTTTAGGAGATAAATGTTGGTCTCATTGATGAAATCTAACTATTGTGGCAGTAGCATTAGTTTGTTTGAATGAAAAATGAAGCTTCATTTTATTGGATAAACAGCAAAGTAGCAAATCAATATTTTCAATAAATGTTTTAAATGAAAATAAGTCTGCATTTAATTTTATTAGTATGATTTAAAAAAAAGATATACCCCACTATACTCTCTTTGGTTACGGTTAGAAGTCAGGGTCTGTTGTCAGCTACCCAAATCTCTGTTTTTCTCAGTTTACATGCAAATGTACTTGGGCCACAAAATCTCCACTCTGTCCAGAGTTTTTAAAAAGCATCGTTTTCAGAGGTTAATGTCCCCGTTTTTAAAAATAACCGGGTACTTTATTTTTACCCAAAGCAAGTCCTGTCTATATAAAGCTATTTCATAGCTGTAATTTACTTGGGGTGCCTAATAAAGTAGCCTATTTACTTACTTACTAAGAAGAGTAACCCACCCTTCCTTCCAAAAGGTTAGGCTAATGCGTCATTTCCTGTGTGCAGCGCGGGAATGTCGGTCGACACGAAATTCAAAACAACTAGTAATAGCCTACTGTTAAAAAAAGAAAAAAAAAGCGAGAGATTAGCGGAGGTTTAATCGGTGTTGTGTTCTCCCATCTGGCTTCTAACGGACATAAAGTTGTGCAGCAGCTTTAACTAGTATTGTTGACTGTTGACTACGCTGGACTTCAGTGACAGCCAACACTGCTGTAATTATTCCGGAAACAGCCGAGCGTTGCCGACAACTCCCGAGTGTGTGTGTGTACGGACCAAGTGTCAAAGATGCTGCTGTGACACAGAGCAGCTACCGCGGACGGCCACGGGGCAGACAGACACACTCCTCTGTGTTTTACCGGGATCAGCGACTCACACTGGGGGAGAGGATGCGACGCAACCGGTGTTGAGGTGCATTTCACGGAGCTTTTTTTTCCTGCTCAGCTCGGAGGATTAGAGCAAGTCTTACGGAACTAGGAGACTCTTACCTGTGTGTGTGATCCGCGCTGCTCCTCTGCTCTGGATCTTCTTCTCCGGAATGCAAACGTCCAGGGAACCGTAGACATGGTGAGTCAACATGTTGTTTACAGTCAATGCAGCGCTTTATGGGGGCACGTGCGGGGTTCGAGTCCTGCAGACTGGACCAGCTGCACCGCATCTTCACCAAAGTCTGGAGACACGGTACCAGTAGGACTGCTCACTGCTGGTAAAATGCACATATCAGACCTGCAGACATGCACTTTGTCCTGATCTAACAGTTAATCAGATCATTCCAGAGAAAATAAAGTTTTGCATGAATGAAGCTGAGGCGGTTGTGGAGTGCACTGCTGCCTGTGTGTTTGTCCTGTGATGGATTACAGGTGGATTTCAATGGGACAGACTGTGGATGTGCAGTATAGGAAAAAAAACGACAACAGGTTACTAACAAACAAAAAGACAGAAACAAATGCAGCACATGTCAGTTCACACAGGTTAAAAAAGGTGCAGTTGTTCATGCCAATATTCTACACATAAACTTATAAATAAAATTCCTTAGCAAAGCATTGAATGTGGACATTACAGGTCACAAACAGGCTGGCACTGTGGTGCCTCAATAAGATTAGAAGGGCGTCATTATCAATTACTATCAATTATTAACCTAGAATCTATTCATTTCATCATTCTGCTGCTTTGACTTAGTGTGTGAAAAAAGTGCATAATGTGTTATTTAAACTCCAGAAGTACTTTGGCACAAATGGAACATTTTATTGTGTAGCCTATACTAAACGCTGCATGTCTGTAGTTGAATGCATGACTTTAGTGCAGAGAGGCTGTAATGGACTGCTCTCCTGAAGCTGCTGTGTTTCAGTAGGATGTTCAACTCTTCGGTCTCAGCTCCTGATGAGGTTTACATGCTCATGTGAATGAACCTAATGTGGGAGGTTTTTGCAGTTCAGACTTTTGGACTATATTGCAATAGGAAGCACAAATAACACTCAGTATCATTCAAAGATCCTTAGAATGTGTCATGTAATAAAAGCTCCAGCACCAATCATTGCTAAATGTGCAAGTCCATATTTACAAATTACAGGTAGAACTTAGGCTTTAATGTGTGGATAAATGGAAAATCAAAATGTTCAGTTGAAGCAAAGACGCATCATTGTGATGTTTGTCATTGTCATAGTCAACATAGCTTGTACATGGAGAGCAGACGTTAGTATTTCCTCAGATTCTCAGCTGCAGGTGCCGCTGCTCTACTGTCATCAAGTTGGGGTTGTTGCTCTTTAAATTCACGTTTTGCCAGGAGTACAACATCTATGTGTGTGTGGGATACATTTTTTCTAGAGTTTTTAAATGATTGTTTTTAATTTATTGTCTGTTGCTGCTGTATTTATACTTTTGCACCTGGGATTGCGACCAATGTCGTTGTGCTTGTGCAATGACAACAATAAAGTCTATCTATCTATCTATCTATCTATCTATCTATCTATCTATCTATCTATCTATCTATCTATCTATCTATCTATCTATCTATCTATCTATCTATCTATCTATCTATCTATCTATTATGGAGTGGCTGATCCCAGGGCTGTGTAAGGACGAGGGCGAGGGAAGGAGGGAGCGGGTGGGAAAGAGAGGCGAGAGATCAGTGTATCTTTGTGGTGGCGATCAGCCCGGCGGAGCAGACTGACTGCACGCTGCCATTCTGTGTGATCTCCCTCATGTTTGGTCTTCTGAAAAAAACAACAACAACTTTCAGTTCAGTCCTAGGACTCCATCCCTCTTATCTGTTGGTGTCTTTATCATCGATGCTGAGGTGGCCGTGGACTGTTGTTTGTATTTGTTTTCTGCTCTAGTTGCACAAGAAATTCTAATACATGAATTCAAGCCCTTGAAAGTCTGTTTTGGTTATAAGGAGCAGGACGTGTACTGCAGCAGGCAGCTAGCTAATTAAAACAAGGATCTGTGTGTCTCTCTCTGTGTGATTTTGGATTATATTAAAACTGAGTGTCAAGATCTGATTCAGGCGGAGATCCAAGATGCATACTGTAGGCCTACATTTTAGGTTTTGCCAAAAGCATTTGGATATTTCAGCCACACTCTGGGTGGAGCGCAGTGAGCATTTATAGTCAGTAAGTTTTACTTCTCTACCAGTTCCAACATCATTTATATTTCTGTAGGCAACGTCAACAAAGCATGTGGAGTTCATCTGTAGTTTAAATCCTGGACCATGGCTGAGCGCCGCAACCGCTGCAAACTTTGGCCGAGCTTTACTAGACAAGGACAGAGCACAATGCATTCATTACTTCTGCAGTAAACACATTTAATGCAGGGGAAGAAGCACCATTATATATTCATGTAGCAAATATACGTCAGCATGAGGTGACTTTTAAAGAATGTGTCATGTTTGATGTGTTGCTGTCTCCCACCCACTGTTACACCTCAGAGAGCAGCAGTGTCTCATGCCATGTCATCATTGACATTTATCTTCTCTAAACTCAGTTGTTTTCTCTCCTTCCACCTCTGCACCTTCCTGGAAAGTCTCCTCTCACCTTGGCCATGAAGGTGATTGGAGAAGAAGAAGAAGAAGAAGAACTATATAGGGAAATTGCTTTTTGGCATTAACCGTGGACATTATATTACATGGACACAACATAGTGAGAACACAGAGGCAGGGCTGTTGTGAGGAAATAAAACAGTTTATAACAGACAATGGGAGAAACATGGACATGTTAACAACACTTTTGGATGATAAGAGTTATTTTTTGTTGGGATCGTTAAAAGAGTTAGTCTTGACGAGGATTAGGATCCTAGACTGGGCTCAGTGGTAGTGATCCTCTCAGGAGTCCAGGACACACCACCAGCGTGAGCAGGGGGTCGTGGTGCTGCTGGAGGCCCCGGGCCATTGGCCTCCGTTTGGATGTGGAGTGTGTCCGTTAGCTGCCTGTTCCCTGCATCGCGCCGATCCACCCCATCATCTGAGCCGGCACCATCACTGACTGAAGCTGCTGCTGCTCCGTCACGCCCGCTGAGAAACCATAATGGCTGCCAGCGTGGCAGTTGCTGCCACAGAGGGTTCCCCCCCGACGGAGAGCACAGACAGACCAGACTCAACTGATCTTTTTATTCATGACAACAACAGTCATCGCTCTTCTGTGTGTTACTGCCAGGCGTTGTCATCCAGATCACCCATGTTTTCCCAGCGACACAGCCGAGACCGAGATCGATTAATTTACCTTCCCTCAGCTTAGCTGGCACTGGTCTGGCTGAGCCATATTCACAGAGGGTCAGATATTCTAATTACCAGTTTGGAGATTTTCTGTGGGAAAAATAACACCCAAAAGCCTGGACCTGTTGTGATGGATCGGAGTCCAGTAACAGGATGAATAGCTGAGGTTTTCTCATGGGGAACAGTGGTGGTGGTGGTGATTGAGAGAACTACTGTTTTTGTGCTAAATCAGGGTTGCCAGCTCTCATGCATCTGGCGCGTGTCACACGCTTTTAGGTCCTGTCTCACGCCACTCAAACAATTCTCACGCCAAAATCAGCAATTTGGCAAAAAATAAAATAAAATAAAATAAAAAGCAAGCTTTGGCACTTATCAATAGGCTCTCTGATGTGTGTGCGCAGTGCTTATTCGCGTGTCGATTGGACGGCTGCTCAAGCCTGTGATCGCAGCTAAGTAGGACGGGGAGTTGTCGATCCACGAGGGAGAGAGCGAGGCCGAGGCACAACCTGACCTGCGGTCGGGCTGGTTGGGCCGGTCTGTTGAAAACTATAAAATCAAGATGAGGACGTGGTAGCACAAAAGTACAGCCAGGGATCTCAGTCCAGAGAGCAGAGTGTGTGTGTGTGTGTGTGTGTGCGCGCGCATGCACGTGTGCCATACCTGCAAACTCTGAATGGGTATGTAGAATGTTTATTACAGAAGAGAAACACACATTTCAGGACCTGACTTGTACCATCAGGCTGTAATAGAAGGCTAAACATCACAGGACATGTCTGTTCTGTCCTTTCTTATATGAATAGGCTCAATAGGCTGTTCCAGGCCAAAAGCCTCAGTTCCCCACTGGACAGAGAGAAAAATTACATTAAACATTACTATTATTATTTTTATTATAGAACCCCCCCACCCCCACCAACAGAATCTCGCTCCAGCCAAGGACCAAAAGTTGGCAACCCTGGCTAAATACAAGCCAAGCTAACAGCAGGCAAACTCAACTCAAAGGGATATTTCAACATTTTGGAGAAATTTGCCTATTGCAATAGTTTTAGGAGTAGGTTAATTACCTTTAATTGTGGGTGCAAGCTGCTTTTGGATCGGCGGGACAGAGACGCAAGCTGCACAGTATTTCCACATTTCCCTAATCAAACTAAATACACAATCCTAAACACTGTGGTGGACAAGTTGTGACACAATCGCGACTAGTGTTGAAACCGGGACCCAATGTGGCCTGACTCACTAGCATTATTTATTTTTTGGGCCGAAGCAGTGCGTACAATAGGGTTGGTCTGGTCACACACACACATACTGTACACATACACACACACCTGTCAGTGTGGTCACATCTGGAGAGAAGCAGCTTCTCTGTTTTCCTAAACTACGGAGTGGCCTGACGTTCAAATGTCACAGTGTTAAACGTGCGTAAAAAAAATAAATAGTGCTGTTAAAAGCATTCTGCGTAACACGTAACTTTGACAGTCTTTGTATTTATGTGTACGTAATTCCTCTGATTATTTTTCATTTATTTTTTTTTTTGTGTATGCGTTCTTGATGATGTCCTTTTTTAGCACTGAAATAGACATACTGTAGCACTTCATATTCCGTTGCATTTTGTTGTTTTGTAACGACAATAAAGGCTGTACTGATAGCCTACTGAACTCTGGGTTGTCAAAACTCTGACGTAAGAGTAATGGGAATTGAGAGCCGGTTTCATCCGGTTTGATCTATTAACATCATTAGCTTTTTTGCTTAACGCCTCCTTATCGATGCCTCACACAGTAACGACATTAGTTGTGAAAGCTGTTATCTATCTTGTTCAGTGTCCAGAGACTAATATCATTACTGTTGCTGACACTGAAAACATGTAACGGCCTAATTATTTCCACACAGAGGATCCACAGGAATTAATAAGGGAACGGATGATGAATTGGAGTGATAAGGAGAATGGATAATGGGATTGGTGTCAATGAGATCCTATCAATTTCCAACCCTCAAAATGGACTCAATTAGGTTACTATAGGTGACAACAGCTCCACCCATCATTAGAGGAGAGATGGTAAAGGCTACATCTCCTCCACGCGCATCGTTGCTTGTTCAGTCGCTAAACAACCAGTGAATGAATGATGACATGTCATCGCTGGTCACATTGAGCAGGATCCTAGACAAAACTATGAGTGTGATATTGTCTCTGAAGCATTCCACATAACCATGACTGAAGTAATCATTTTAAAAGTAGAGCTGCTAAGGACTGGAGTCTGTTTCTCAGCAGGTGTGCAGCTGATGAGGAGAATCTCTTTAAACAGGTCAGCGGTAAACTGTGGGCTTTGGCTTCGACAGTGATTCCTCTTGTTCTGAGGAGTTGCCCAGCTGCCCCGACTCTCCCCTGGTGGGAGGAGAGCTCTACTGTAGCTGCAGGGGAAGCTACACTGGCTCAATGTTAACTATACACTACTCACAAAATGTTATAGGGATATTTGACAAGAATTTCCCTATAAAAAGTTCCTGCTACAGTGATATTCTATCATTGTTGCTGTTGTTGTGGTTGTGCGTGACATACAGTAGAGCTGCCGCTTTGACTAGCAAGTTTGTTTTTTCCCCCCAATTGCCCGTTCAGTCAGAGATATTTTGGACATTACCACTGCACTGCTCAACCGAGCAGAGTGATGGATGCTGCCTTGAGCGTTGCGGTGCGATTTGCGCTGTTGTGGAAGAATAAGTGTAGCTCTTGCAGGTGATCTCTGAAGGTGGGCACTGGTACTGGTTGGATCAGTCGTTGCAGGCAAGGGCTAATCTATGGGCTGCACAAGCCACACCCATCATCTTTGGATAGCTGTCCACAAGTTGCTTCACAACACCATTCACACACCCTGAATTAAAAAAATGTTTTTTTAATAAAACTGATCAGTCACAAGCATAGGTTATAACAAACAATTTTACATGTATAATAATAGCTGCCATAACAGCTGTTCCATCAGTCCCCACTCCATAAAGTCTTTCTGTTGGCAGGCCTTTCCTACAGACTGCAGTCTTTATGGCTGTCAGAATAGTGCCTGCTATTCAGCAATTTCGTCCAGGTCCAGCAACTGGTTGAAAGCATGTTCCTCTTTATCCAGGTATCTGAGAGAAAGAAAAGTATGATATGACCCAGGATCTGCTTCCATAATGTAAATGCACATCGAGCTGCCTGGCTGTGGAGATGACTGTGTCCTCAACAACCTCTCCCAAGATCTCCAGCATTTCATCGATAATGCGATCAGATGTTGCGCTGGTCAATCTTGACATTAGTTTTGTAAATTTTATTTATTAATGTAAAGACTGATTTTATTTTAAATAATATCTTGATGACCTTTACCTTCAATTTCCTAAAATAATCTCACCCCAGAAGCTCAGCCAGACTCAAAAGCTCGAGGTAGTTAGTGCGGTGGACCAGTTCATTTTTTATCAGCCAGTAAAGGCACTTGAAGCCACCTATTACTGCCTCATGCTCCACAGCAACTGGGGACTTAAAGGCATTCATCACTGACATGCCAGTAAATGATTAAATGTTTTAAAATGTTAAACTCAAATTTTATTATAATTTCAGACTTCTTGGTTTGGGACAGCCCTTAATTTGGCGGACCTCCATGTGAATGCACAAATGGAGGGTTAGGGGATTGGGGCTGGTTTGGGATTGAAGAGGTCTGAATCATCAAACACCCTGCCATCATCGGCACGTCCAGGCCAGCCTATGTAGCTATACATCAGTGAAACTGAAACCAAGGAAAACTGTTTACAACACTGTGTCATGCCCCGGTTTCACCGCCACGTTGTGGCTCAGCCTTCAGGTTGGTTTTGGAGTTTTGTCACTGTCTTGTCCTGCGTAGATCCTTGTGTTAATTTGTAGCTCTGTGTCCTGTTTCCTGTGTGTTGTGTTTTGTCTCATTTCGATTGATTGATTGATTTATTCACACACACACGCACAAACAAATTGTGTGAATCAGGTCTCCCTTTGAAGCTATCAAAAGCTTATAGCGGGAGCCTCGACAAACAATACAACATACAAGACTATCACAACTGAGACATTGACAGTATAATACAATAACACACACACACAACAATAACACAGGTACAAAAGTAACGATACATTAACAGACATTAGACAACATGGACCCCAGTTTATCAAACAAAGTGGTGATACATTTTCATTCAGTATCTCATATTACATTCAATTCCCCATCCCATTTCCAATAGGAACTTGAAGTGGTTGCCGCTTATATATATAAGCTAAGTAGTTTGCTTTTTATCTTCTTCTTAAAGATGGAGATGGAGGTCTCTACCCTCAGGCTCGCTTCTAGTTCATTCCAGATCTGCGGTCCTCTGCATGCAAAAGACAAACTGGTTCTTTTTAGTCTTCTTTTTTTCCCAGTAATAAGATTTTTTTTCCTGGTGTCGTATGCATGCAGAGGGCCGCTGACCGGGACGAGCTCGCACAGTCGATGGTTAGTTTGATGGATGATTTGGTGCATTACACAGGCATTGTGAAAAACCTTAATTTCGTTTAACCGAAGGAGACCGAATCAGTGAAACAAAGGTTTCCTCCTGTTATGTACTGGTTTCCTGGTTTCCTGTTTTACTTTGAAGTCTGTGTCTGATTCCTCTCTTCCTGCTAAGTTTCCCGCCCATTTGATTAGCTCATGTGTCTCACCTGTGTTTGATTGCACCACCTGTGTCTTGTTCCCTCGTGTGTATTTAACCTCAGTGTCTCCCTTTGTCCCTTGTCTGGTCATTGTTGTTCGTCCCCATTCCATGGTGTATTCCTTTGTTTCTGTGTTCAGCTTTTTTAAAGTACTGTAAAATAAAGCCTGTGTTTTCTGCACGTCTGCATTTGGATTCTGAATTTCCCACCAACCCTGACAGTGAACAAATGAAGCTTTAATTATTGTATTGGTTATTGTAACAGCCTGCAAGATGGTCGAATGCCAACCCTGTCTGTTGTGGTAGTCAGCTGGGTTGTCCCTGCGTCCCGTCTATAGCACCAGCGTTCTGGGGGTAACCGCGCTCTCCAAATCTGGCAATTGTGGCGTCTAGGCGTTATCCCATTGGCAAGGAAGTGAAGCGTTGGTATAATGTATCCACCAATGTATAATGTATCCACCAATGCATCTGTCACTTGCAGCACTATCTTGCACACAGTTGAAAATCCAACACCAAACAGGCAGGAAATGGTGCGGTATTCTCCTGTGGTTGCTAACCATCACAGAGCTGTGGCGACTCTCCGCTGTGTTTCAATCTGCCCCTGAAAGTTGGTCGTTTGCCGTGTTATGGCTTGAGCAAGGAGTTCGACTAAATAGTCAAACGTTTCTCTGGTCATACGAAAGTGGGACTTCCACTGCCGTCACCTAAATGCTCAATTGTTGACCAAAAACTGTGTGCTGTATCCCGGATCCACATACTGCGAACAGTCGGTGTAGCAGGATTAGCAATAGCCTCCATGGAGGCAACATAGGCTCTTCTCCCCCTCCTGTAACTTCTGCCACTCTTTTCAATGTTGGCCACAAATTCAAGTCGCCTACGTTCCATCAGTGCTCGAAAATAGTTCATCTTCTGCTGCCTTTCGACCGTTTTGAGGACGGGCAAAAGTGTAAAACAAGAAAAGACACTGACCACCGCCTGACTCGCTTGCTCCATGTTGCTCCATTGTTTACTTCCCTGAATTCTGTCGCACTTGTGATATCAACATTAACGTAGTTAGTGAGGTCTCTCCTGTCCTTCATCCTCATCCTCTGATGATGATCCCAGAATACTTTTCTGATGTAATGTAGTGTGTGTAGCTGAGGTGGTGGCAGTGGCTTCCTCTACCCTTACATGTGTGTATTTTGAGTGCTTTTTGGCAGCGAGTGCCATTGATTGAATAGTAGTCTGGACCTTAAACGCCTCTGCAGCAGGGAGGAACTTCAATCTCCCGAACCTGGGGTCCAAAGCAGCAGCCAATAGGATAGGGTTGGGAGCATCAGGTGAAAACAGCCCTTGCTACCTCTTGAAATGCCTTCACTGGTGCAGTTTCAAGTTCTGCAGTCAGTGTGGACTTTTTAAGGTTTTGGACCAGCTGTGGAAGAGCAGAGAGGGTGACAAACTGTTCTCCACTAAGAAACTCTGTAGCTCCTTCAAATGGCCCAAGGACCTGTGTCAACTCCTCACAGATGTTCCACTGCTCTGGCTTTAGATCCAGATAGTGGTGCTTGCCTCTGGGATTGACTGCTGCATCGGAGAGAGCTGCAGTAACAGCCCATCGCTGTTCCAGGAGTCTTGACAACATGTGATGCGTACTGTTCCAGCGAGTACTGACATCCTGTATCAACATGTGTGTTGGCTGTCCCATCTGCTGCTGTTTTTCTTTGAGCTTGGTGCAGGCCGGTTCACTCTTTTTGAAGTGTTCCACGAGGCACCTAGCAGAACCCACACAACTAGCAAGTGTTTTATTGTTTTTGAGTGTGCTCTGAACAACTAAATTTAAAGTATGACCGGCACATCTCACAGAAGCCCACCCATGCCTCTCTTTAAGAATTTTTGCAGCTGCCACCACATTGGCCCCATTGTCATGGACAATTGCTTTTACCTTTTCAAACGGAATCTCAAATTTTGCCCAATTTTGCAGTTGTCTCCTCTAGCCATGTCTGCAACGTTGACTACAGTGTGCCTCTCTTCCAAAGGCATTGTGGTTAGGGAGAGGGACTTCATCTCCCAATCTTCCCGCAAGAAGTGGCATGTCACCCCCAGGTAGGCTTCTGTTGCCACACTGGTCCAGATGTCTGTTGTCAGGGCAACACACTCTGTTTGCTTTAGGACAGCTTTCAATTTCTCTTTGATGTGTCTGTGTTTCTTCTCCATCAGTTGTGTGAAATATGTTCTTGTTGGCATGTTGTATTTAGGATTGAAAGTTGAGATCATGTCTCTAAATCCCTTGTCCTCCACCATGGACAGTGGCCGCATTATCTGTTACTAGCATGTTCAAAATGCTCTCTGTGAAAATTGCAGCCTCTTGAACGGTGCATGACTGAGTTGGGCGAACAAAGCTGTTCATACTGCGTTGTGAAGTGCGGAGAGGGAGAAAAAGAGGAAAAGTAAATTAATTTGTTATTATGCCCAACACATTTCATGCTGTAATCTGACAAAGTAAATATCTGTTTTAAAGGCTAGGTAGGCAGCTTTTTTTTGACAGTATTAGGCAAAAACTTACACAATAACCTTGAGGATAATGTAAAAGAAGTGATGTGAAAAAAGATCAGACGTCTGCGTCTCCCCTAGGCTCTGTTTTCAGCCTGCAAAGAATCTACCCGTGACGGTAGGTTTTGACCAATCACAGAGCAGCAGCTCTTATTCGTATTATTTTACACGAAATATAAATACTATGTTGTCGTTCATGTGTTCAAAAAGGTTTTTCTTACCCGTGACTCGGACATTATGGAGGATAACATTGAAAAAAAGAAAAGAAAAGAAGCTTCGGCAAGTTGGTTGGTTAGGGAGGAGGACAGAGAAGCTGCCCGGCCGATGAGCTCAGCTCCCCGGCTGCAGCCTCTGTGACGAGCCGCTGCTGCCACTCGTGTGTGGCTCTGCACTCCTCCGACAAAAGTCGGAACAATACTTACAGACGTTATTAGGAAAAACTGACCACGGATTGGGAATCTAAACCGTCACTTTCTCGCATGAAAAAATATTAAAACGTAAGAAAGTGACGGACTGGCGGAGGGGATGAGAACCGTGTGGACTCAACTCAAGGCTTTTTTCTAGATTTCTGCCTACCGAGCCTTTAAGTAGCTTTCTACACCTGCAGCATCTAATAGGACGAAGAGTGTGTTACCTTAACAACGGTCCGTGTGAAACAATATCCCTGCGAGGCTTCGAGGCAGAGTTTTTTGCCTCGAGCTATTTTTGTAATTGAGTTAATCGAGTAACTCCGTTCGTTTCAGAATCATGAATCGTTCATGAATCGTTTCAGCCCTAAAACGCTTACAGCGGGAATGAAGCCAGACTCTCCGTTGGTTTACGAGGCTCGCTCGCCAGCAGGGGTCAGACCCGGCTCATTTTGTCAATAGGAAAGGAGCCAAATGCCAATTGTTAGCGGGTCGATCCACATTTAAAAACCCGCGTCAACCCGCTTATTTTAGTGAGAAAGCGGCTAAAGTCTTTCACCCTCTGACCCATGAAGGCTGACGCCAACAAATGCTTGGTGTCGGATCCGTAGAGGACAGGAGTTTGGGATCAGACTCTAGGTTCAGACAGCAGGGTTGGACCTGTATGTCTTAGGGAGAGGTTTGTCTGCAGCAGGACCAGGTTTCTAGTCCAGTTGTCTCCAGTGATGGACCAGTGCTGCTTTCTCGCCTGCATACACACATCCCTGTCTGCACAGTGATCTTTTGCACATTTACTCACTTGCTGTAATGCTGACAGTGCAGGTACGCAGGGGGGGCTAATCCCAACTAATCCTAGCTCAGTGCTGAAATATAGAGATATACAGTACATGCTCACACACTCACATTCATACCTTTGTGCAATCATCAGAGTCACCAGTTTTATCATTGTAATACACTTTTATACATAGAATAGTTTCTTCTTTGCTGTATTTTTATGCAGACAACGTAGGGTTTATCTATTAACTGTTACAGTAGTTTGTCTTTTCATTGTCATTTCAGAATCAGAATCAGCCTTTATTGTCACTATAAGGGCCACTCACATAATGTTGCATCCTGACTGTAGCTATGTACATGAGAGAATCCAGTCTTCAGTATGAGCCTCAACTTTGAACAAAGCCAGACTAACTTTTCCCCACTGCCCCCAGTCTTTATGCTAAACTAGGCTAAGCATGCCCTTAACTCCAGCTACTTTTGTTAGAAGGTGTAAGAAAGAACACCTGCTAACAAAAGCCAATTGACCTATTTTCCAGCGCCAGCGGAAACTGGAAGAAGCGGCACGCGCACATCCACTTACAGAGCAAGCACTATGTGAGCTGTGAAAATAGATAAATAGAAATAATTTAAAAAATAATTTCCATGATGGCGCCTCACTAAAAAAAGTTGTTTTCTGGCTTCAGTCCGCTCTTTCATCTTAAGTGCAGTGTAGCTCTTCCTGTTTTTACAGCACAGAACTGACAGGTCTGATATGAGACCAGCGGCACCTCCCTTTATTTCTCATAGAGATGCCCAGATGGGACCAGTGGAATTGACACACATCAAATATAAAAAACACAATTGAAATGTAGCGATGTCATTGTAGTATATTGTATAGATTACTGCACAACCATTTCAATATGAGAAATCACACACACTAAAATAGTTTGGTTTCTCATTTTATGATTTAATGCCTAAATTAATGAATTAAGTAAAAACAAGAACATAAGACAGATTTGATTTAATTTTGGGACAATGTGCACTTCACATTAACAATTTTCTAAAACAGAAAAATGAAAAGATGGGTGCACCAGATTTAGCGCAAAACTAATTTCCATCCGTAGTCCATAATGACATGATCATCATCATTATTTGATATATTGTATCTCCACTTTATGTCACTTTTGTGGGTGTGAGCCGCCTGTCACATTGACCAGGACTAGAGCTGGTCAATATGTTTTTGACGCAGCTTGGACCATTCTGAAATTCTGAGACAGTTTTGATTTTGCAGCAATAAAAACCTGCACAAATGTGGAAACTGCACATGCAGTAACCATTAATAAGAAGCAGCAGCAGTAAGTGTTTGTGCTGACTGCACTGACTCATCATCTCTGTGTGAGATCTGCAGTAAGATAAGTTGACACAATATTGTTACTGGGTAGAGCAGATTCTCTTAGGAATTGATTATAACACTGGTTGTGTGCATCCTGAAGAGAGAGAGAGAGACAGAAAGAAAGGGCAGGAACATAGAACATAGGCTGGAAAATACCTGAGGAGAAAGTTTGAGATTTCAGAAGGTTTATTCTGTCGACCTGAAGCACAGTGAAACATCAAGGAGAGCCAAGGCCTAAATAACAAACAAACAGCCCTACTGGAACAAAAGAGCACACAGAGATAACAGAAGAAAAGCCATGCAAGGCAGCTCACCCCTACAGACTTCTTGGCTTGTGTTCGCTAACACAGGTACTGGAGAGCGCACAACATATTTTCACCAATTTCACGGACAGATGAGCAGGCAGGCAGGCAGGCAACAGGCAGCATGGCAGAGGGTGTCAGCTGTAGCTCCTCTGTCTCTTTTTCAGCCACCACTGATGGTTCCCGACCAACAACACTCGAAATACACAAATACATCCACCAATTTAACAGGTGGCACACAGTCTAATGGTATTATACACTGCAAAGGCTACATCTTCTAATGCTACTTCCACTTCCACTCAGACAATGCAGGTGCATCGTCGAGAAATCAAACAATAGAGGGTATACGTTATACATTATATACTAGAGATGCATGGATTGCGGACACAACCGCGGGGTCGGGCGGGTGACATGACGAAAAAATATATTTTAATTAGATTCAGGCGGGTGGCGGTTGAACCAATTAGGAAAGATAATAGGCCTACGTAGTTAAATATTGTTACCCAGTCACATTTTCATCAGGAACTGCAGTAATTGCCCACTGGTGTCTGCGCATGAGAGATGGCAACACCTTATTCATTTTGTGAATCTGATCTGAGGGCATTGGCAACAACAGTCAACACTTTGTTCATTGAAATAACAATACAGTGGAAACTGCTTATACAGTAGTGATCATGCATATAGTAGCCTAATCAATCACTTAATTATGGATCAAAATACGTCATAGTGATCAAGAAATCTGCAGTTTTGGTAATTTTATGGATGAAAACATGTGCAAAAACAGTTTCAAAACTACATGCAGAACTCAGCTGCGATTGAAAAGCATGAGTCGAAAGTTGTAACTGTAGTGGAAAGGGGTGCAAAGTTGGAAATGGTAATTGGTAGTGGAAATCCTGCTTTACACTGTTTTAACATAAATAAATAAAAATCATCATTCTGAAGGTGTGGCGGCTTTTATTTTGCCGTGGTATATAATAGTCATAGTAATAGTCCTTCATAGTTCCTCTTTAACAGCACCAGTGCTTGTGAACTCCTATAAGTTCTGTAAATGTAGGTATTGGGAATAATTCTGAAATGCTGAGTCACTTATTAAATGGTTTCTGTTTGTGGAGCCACAGACAGCAGCTGCAGTGTAATCAAATGGTGAATATCAGAATATGTCCACTGACAGTAACGGGAGGAAGACTCTGCCTGCTTTGTGTGAAGGTGGTGGCTGATGCTGCAGGACTGCTGTGGAGAATCATGTGTGTGTGTAACTGTCTTCATATGCACCTGCTAAAAAAAGGTATTTGTATTCATGTCTGTGTCACAGGGCAAATAATGATTTTTTTTTTCTAAGAATTTACCCTTCGCGGACTCCGCCCTAAAACCGCTATTGACCAATCATATTCTCTGACCCGGAACCATAGGCAATTTTACATTTCCCAAATTTGAAATCTTGTTATTCCTGCTGCTCCCAGCAATATAGAGATGTTCAGATACGATCGGACTTTTTTTCCGACTTGAACAAGTGTAAATATATAACCTGACATGACAGCTAAAAGCCGTTGGGGCTTTTACCTTTCAGGCGTCCTCCAGGCAGGGGCTGCTTTCACTGACTGATACAGTGGTGGGAGAAAAAAAAACTGCAGCGGAAGCCGTGTTCTTTAAAAACTTGCAGTTTGACAACCAGTGAGATGACGTAAATCTTCGTTTTGATAGAACCTGCCCTACTGCTGCTCTGTACGTTGTCCAGTCGTGTCGTTGAACATATGTTTTATCCTCCGGCGCAAATTTGCTGATATTTCCTTTGAAATCGATTCAAACATTGCCAGGAGCATGGCTCGGACTTGCCCGGCATGGCAACAGTAACCAAGGGGGGGCAACTTACACGGCCCGGCATGGCAACAGTAACCAAGGGGGGCGGGGCTTACGCGAAGGGCGAATTGAGATCACGATTCTCTGGGACAATTTTTGTCCTAAATTGAAATCTTGTCTTCCTGTGCTTCCTGCCCTCGATTACCTCATGTATCTCACCTGTGTTAATTGCACCATTTGCGTCTCGTTCCATCATGTCTTTAAAGGATAACTTTCGTTTTTTACAACCTGGACTTTATTTCTAGAGGCTGCATTGGGTGCCCCGTGTTCTCGCATTATACGGATATACGCACCACTCCACTGGGGTAATTTTGTCAAAACGACTCCAAATGACACCATAGTTGTCTGGGTGAGTAAATGATAGTATTTTATGCTAGAAATAAGGTCCAGGTTGTAAAAAACTAAAGTTATCCTTTAACTTAAGTGTCTCCCTTTGTCCTTGTCAGTTCATTGTTGGTTCTCCATGTTCCATGGTGTTTCCTTTGTTCCAGTTTTCGGATTTTATGTCAAGCCTGGTAATAAAACCTTTGGTTCATGAGTCGTCTGCATTTGCGTCCTGCGTTCTCCCCCAACCTGACAGGTATAGCGGTCTTGGTATTTACTGCCAGGTGGCTCATAATGCACATCCAGTGTAGCCAGCATTTAAAAAATAAAGACAACTTTCTCTCACAACTGTCTGAAATGGGACCGACTCCTTCACTGGATATCTTGCAACAGCAGTTGTTGATTGCAAAAGCTGCCGATATTGTAGGCTTCCGAGATGCATTTGTGCTTAATGCGGTTGCAGCACCTGATGTCGCAGCGCTGGTTGGGGGCAGTTTTGCAGTATTTGAGGGTGATGAACACGTATGTGCCCAGATAAATTTGTGGTCTGCTTATCCTTCACCGGCACACAGTTTTTGCATATTATGCATATACTGTAGGTTGCATAGATCTTTAGGCTCCCCGTTGACATCCGGGAGTAACCTACTGTAAATTATGCCCAAATAGCCGATATTCCTTTTTGGCACCAAATCGCTGTTGGCCATGTTAGCAACAGGCAAGGTTTCTTTTTTGTTTTTTTAAAACTTTTTAGCTGACGTAACTGCACCTGCTTGCAGAGAGTGGTCTCCGGCGCAACCTCACCAACCCAGAAGGTGCACGGAAAGTGGAAACATGGTGAAAAAAGTTCAGGAGCTCCAGCAGCACTTGTGATGTGAAAAAAACAACTTTATTTGACCAATGTGTTTCGGCTTGTCACCTTCATCAGGGTCAAAGAGAAACACATTATACACATGATCATTTAAATAGACACAGCTGAGAAATTTTTTTTCATGTATTTGACATATGCGTCTCAACCAATGGGAGTTAGAGTGCTAGTTAGTGAGGTCATGGACCAAAGAGCAGTGAGGTGATCACATGAGGTGGTCCACAACACCACACACACAAAACCGATCAAATATTAATACATTCATGCATTTATAGGAATCAGCAGACAGGTGCAGGTAACTGCCTATCGGCGATTGACAGTGGCCATGATCGAATGATCTGAAGATAGGGCCAATTTCCCATCCCTAGCTCCAGCTGGATTAGATTTTTTCATGTGCATGATGATTTTACTTCATCACAGTGAGTTGGCTTCAGGAAGAACAGGTCCAGGTAGTTACCTGTTCAGTAGTGCTTAAAATCAGTGTCCTGTGGTTGTCTGATTTTACAGGTTATACAGACAGGTTATCTCCAGTGGAGACAAAATAATCATTAAATCTGTCTGCAAGATTCTTGTTGGTGTTATAAAGTGTTGTCTATGTCAGGGAGCAGTTTAAGACCTTGTTGAGCACTTTTTCTTTGGATTTCCCTGTGATGCTTGTATAAGTTCTGTATAATGATTATGATGATAAAAACACTACCAACAAAAATGAATACAGCTTCTCCACAAGAGCGTTTTAGAGTGTTTGGATTGTGTATTTGATGAGTGTGATGAGAGATATAGGGCTCTGTACCATTCACCTCCATTGTGTTCACTGAGTAGTTCATGTCTCAAATGGCAAATCTGCCAAAATGTTGATCTATGCTCTTGAGTGCGCTAGAAATAATGATGCATCAGGCCAGGGGCTTTTTAAAAAAAAATCTTTTGGTTGAGTTTGGGTCGAGAATCAATGCTAGTGAGTCGGGCTGTGTTGGGTCTGGGCTTCAACACCCAGGGTCTGGGCCAGGTCAGGTCGGGTCGGGTATTCATTTTCAGGCCCGTTGAGAACTCCAGCTACTATGCACATGAGCCGAGAAAACTCTGCAGCTCTTCTATTGTGTGAAACACGCTTTCTTCATCATCTCTCATGTCAGCAATTTGATTCTCAGCATGTGCTAACAAACAGTCAGTGCAACCACAGGGTCAGTTGTGCTCAGCAGGCGGCGAAGGGCTTCAGCTGGACGACATATGCTTATTTATGAGGGGATTGGTCTGTGGCCCCTGGAGGCCTGCTGTAACAGCAGACATGATCAGTGGTAAATGGACCCAAGGAGACTTAAGTAGGAGAGAATGTCTGAGTTCTGGCCAGTGATGCAACAGTTAACCATGTTAGCAGCGGGGATGGAAGCACTTTTGTGGCCACAGGTCACATTTATTACAGTTTTAAACTCTTAGAGAAATGGACAAAAAGAGAAAGTGAATTTGTGACATGTGGGATGCTGTTCGAGAGGAAACTGTGTACTAACAACCTAGTCTGGACAGGGATGAACGCTTGTCCGCTTTCTCTAAGAAGGTTTTTGTCCAGTGAAAATACAAAATAAAAACTCTTATCCTGCAGCAGTAAAAAAGATCGTTGTCCAAAGTGAGAATAGAGCCATAAAAAAATCTCTGACATGTTAATTCACTCTGTCAGTCAGTCATGTGTAGAGCTGCAGCCAGACAGACTGTGTCCTTTGTGCATTGAAGCTGTCATATTTGAAAACATGTAGAACAAGAATTTAATATTGTCCATGACAAAATGCGGAGTCTTTTGCAGGTAAAATGAGCCTAAACAAAAAATCTAATATAAAGAAAAAGATGCGTTCACAACTAAGAGTATGAGCTTGGTTTTGAAGATGTGCATAATGGCTTCAAAGGTGCAGTTATTTTGGGAATGCCATATTTAAATATATATTTAATAATAGAGCAGCTGGTCCCAAAGGCTGGTGAGGTCTTTCAGATCTGTGAAGAAATTCTTAGAATAAGAGCTTGGTTTTTACGCTCTTGACACGCTGTGAGCAACAGGTGCAAAGTTCCATGAAGATGTGCTGAACAGTTTCAAAAGTGTACCTGAGATCTTTTGGAAACTCAATGTTCAAGGCATCGAGCAGGTCAAGCAGGAAGGCAAATGCAGTCTGCATGGCAAGGAATATATTATTTTTCCGAGACATTTTTATTTATCCGCTGCCAGGAGATGTTTTATTTGCTTTTCAATGAACAAAAATAAATCTCAGCACTATGACCTACATTTCAAAAACGACCTTGCCAAATATGTCGAGCAGCTTGTCCATTTGCTCTGCGTGTCTGTCTATATTTCTTTGATCGATTTCATCTCTCTCCCGCTGCTCTGTGGCCCTTTGCTCCTGGTCAGCCTCCAAAAACTCTAGTATATCGTTCCTCTTTTTGCGTTTAGTGTGAACTCTTCCAGGCCTTGGTACTCCCTGGCTGGGACACTGTGGAGAGGTGGACTTGGCGGGGGGGGGGTCAATTAGTGCTGGGTTCGGACTGAAGAGTAGACGTGTCTGTGACAGCCTCCTCTGGCCCACCAGACACCAAGAGGTTAACTGAACATGTTGAGGAACGAAGGATTAACATCAGAAAAGTGTTTGCAGTGACAACAGACAGCGCACCCGCCATGATTGTGAGACAAAAAGGAGCTGTCAAACAAGATTCCATTGCCGACTTTATTTGCCAGGATTTGAGACCTTATTCGGTGGGGGAGGACATCGGCTTTAGGTGTATGAACGCGATGCAGCCCTGCTGTCCCATTCCAACCCGCCAACACTTCACCAAGGTTTGCGTTCCCAGGCTGTACACTCAGACAGAGCCACACGCCAAAGCGTCCCTGGCCAGCGCGGAGAGAGTTACCCTGATGTGCGACGGGTGAACCTCACGAACAACTGCAGCGTACTGTATGTCACCATCACGGCCCACTTTATAAATGAGGAATGGGACCTTGTTACATGTCTTACAAACCAGGGACGTGCCAGAGAGCATGGGACTGTCCAGGGCAGTATTTCAATAAGATAAGATAACGACCCCAAACACACCAAGACGACCACTGCCTTCTAAAGACACTGAGGGTGAAGGTGATGGGCTGATCTTTGTTTGTTTCCCCGTGGATTTGTGAGTAAATAAACCACTTTTCTGTAACTGAAACTGGTATCGTGGCTGTCTGCATTTGGGTCCTGCTTCCCTCAACCCTGACAGGCTTATCTTCCTGTTGCATTTATAAAAGGGTGTGTGTTTCTACTTATAGAGATTGTTTGAAACAGAATTCATAGAAAGACCCCATTAATATACACATTAGTAGGTAAGGCTGGATTCATTCCCACAAAGAGGAGAAAGACTATAAACCCAGTACCTTCTACAGGCCATTATGGGATGGGCCTGTGGTGTGGAGTTTTGAGGAAAGTGTAGATATACTGTATGTTGTGTAATGCTGGCTTGTACAGGGGGTTGTGGAGGCCTGGAGCTTGTAATGTCACTTGGTTTCTGCACTTTTTGCTCATAGAGTTTGTCAGCACTTTAAGTGTTCTGTTAGCGAGGTATAACCTGCAGGGGTTTCAAACACTCCTGGGACTAAATAAACTCATGACGAGAGAAAAAAGACTAAAAATGTGTGTCTTCTGTGAGGCTCTAAGGCTCAGAACTGTGTGTGTGTGTGCGTAAGTGTGTGAGTGTGTCCTCTTTTGTCACTGTAAACCCAGATACGTGTATGTGCTCGTCAGGTTTTCATGACTCTCGTCATGTCCTCTATGAAACTCTGGAAATAAAAGCTTGGCTTTAAAAAGCTAAACAAGCTAAAACAGTTTTATCATCTGTATCAATACTTTAAAGATCCCATGAAATGAAAAATATATTTCCCCAGCTTTAATTCAGTATCACCATGTTTATTATTAATTTATCTCTCAGTATAAACCAAATTCATGAATATCTCTTTACATAAAAATCAATGTATTTTCTCTTCCTGTAAAAATGGATTCAGATGTTTGATGACTCATCCTGCACTCATCCTAATTTTGCATGCAATTAAAATCAATTCCTTGGATGCACATAATGTAAATTCTGTGAGTATGGGTTGACACTGTGTTTTCTATGGGTGAACTTCTGCAAACAGGGCTCCTTTCATTGTTGACTGTGGACAAACAAGCATCAGCTCCATCACCGAGACTGGCTCAGTATACACTCTAACTCTAGAAACGTTTTCATCCATATCGTTGTCTTTCTCCATTTCATCCTC
The DNA here is from genome assembly GCA_030347415.2 of Decapterus maruadsi. Taxonomy (NCBI): domain Eukaryota; kingdom Metazoa; phylum Chordata; class Actinopteri; order Carangiformes; family Carangidae; genus Decapterus; species Decapterus maruadsi. The sequence continues at coordinate 16,839,726 of CM064886.1, read as the reverse complement.
ACCCAACTCATCTACAGCATGAGATCAAAGGGTGGGGCTCTCCACCACCGAGTGCAGCCTGTTTTCTGCAGACAGTTCTACGCTATAGATGTCTAGTTTGCTGATGTTTCCATTTAGCATCCCTTGTTATCCAGATAGGCTAGATGAATAAGGATGTAAGGACTATGTAGATGATTTAGAGTCTAAAGCCTCCTTTCCACATCAGCCTTTTCACAAAAACTGCAGCTGCTCCTGCTGTAATGGGTAACGTTCAGGACAGCAGTGAGACTGTGTCAGTGAGAACTGCAGGAGTAAAAGGTCAGAAAACTTCGACACTGAGCTGAAAAACAAAACCTTCTCTACGGAGCTGAGGAGAGTATGGACTTGTCTCTCAGCTGACACATCACAGTACGCAGCCAGGATCCCTTTTTGAAAACTGCAGCTGTAAAGGTCGGTTCACTGTTTGATGCCCCGACCTGGGGCCTTTTTGTGTGGAGTTTGCCTTTGTGTGTGTTGCTTACACCAGCGTCCTCCTAGTGTTTTCCCGACATTTTGGTAATTGGCTTAGGGTTAGGGTTAGAGGGGTTACAAGTGAATATTAGACCTGGACGATAGGGATAAGAAGAAAGCTTGATAAAATGCTGGACAATTGACTTGTATGCACTACATGCGCAACATGGCAACAGCCAATCATTTAAAGTGATAGTTCACCCAAAATTCAAATTTCACTCATTATCTACTCACCCTCATGTCAACTAAGGGCTGTGAGAGTCCTCCGTGGCTTCTCTGAGTTACGGGGGGGCAGTACAGTAGTATCTGTCCAGTATTTGACACACCAAAAAACATCCAAATACCTCCATACTCTGTGTTGAAGCCCCGACGTGAGAAATTGCTCCGAAATTAAATAAGTCTATATTTTAAGCTTGTTTGTAGCGGAAGCTCCCAGTGTCTCAGTTCACTGCTCTTCCTGTGTCTCACGTGAGATTTGCACTGACCGGTGGAACCCATAGGTGATGATTTCATTTGTATAAGTCTGTTTATTTTTGGGCAGAAAACTCCAGATTCAATCTTTAATGTACAGCAGGAACCCTGTATCTCTGTATCTCACTCTCTTTCTCGCTCACTGCTGTTTTCTCTTCCCTGTCCCCGTTGAACAGCTGTGTAGGCTTCAGGGCTGACCCAAAAAAAAACTGAAGCTTTGAAGCTTCGTTCGTTGCCATGGTAATCAATCATGAAGTCCGTGATTTTTTTTTTTTCCCTTTTCTCATCGGCAATTGTTACATTAAAATGAGTAGGCTACATGGCATCTTGCCTGTCTTTGTTTGCCATTACTTTATATTATTTCCGCTACGATTGAAACAACCATGTTTATTTGAATGGCGGCTGTTCATAGTGATGGTGTTGCAGCTTCGTCCCACAGCAGCAGATAGCCCTTTATCTTGAAGTGCTGTAGCACATGGGAGCGTTGTTCTCACTGCTCCTTTCCGTCCACATTTGTAACTGACATGAAGAAGACACTCACTACTCTAGTGTCTCTTTGTTGACACAGTTCACACAGTATAGGTGTTATAGTAATGTATCTGTGGCTCTTTTCATCAGCATTCAAATGAAGCAGACAGACAACACTTGACTGTGGGTTTGAGTCTCACTAACTGCTCATTTCTCAGCATTTATTTCTGTCTTGTTTTCACAGTGTTTGTTGTACAAGCAGCTGCAAGGAGACTAAGAGACCAGCGATAGACAGTCACAGAGGAGTAGGACGTTGTATCTGCAGACAGTGTGTTGTGTATCTCTTTGAGTATTTAGAACTTATGGCTTTTAGACTGTACTTAAGATATATATTGCACTTTTGGCTCTACATTTCTATTTAAAAAAATGCATATTGAAAAACAAGCATTACATTTGAAAAAGCTGACTCCTCCATGTTTAAATGTATCAGTGTTAAACAGTGCTTATTAGATAAAGATCTTCACCACCAATACTAATAGTGGCAGAATAATACTTGGTCCCTTATAATCAGATGATTAATATGTCATGATGAAATAGCATCATATAAGTAGTGTCTTTTCCAAAGAGAGAGAGAAAAAACAGTTGGAAAGTGAAATATTAACTTCTGTACAAGTCCCAGCCAAAATAGTTTTGGCTCACCCAAGATTGAAATGTCTGTGCCGAGCCTGAGTTAAAAGCAGCTTTTTGTTCATGGCTGTTTAGCACTAAATATATTCCATGCATCAGACTGTCATCCTATGTGTCCTCCCACATTGGCTTCTCACCTCTTCTCTTGCACAACTCATTCATGTTGGTTACAACTGTTTTGACTCTACTCGTCCTTTCTCTGAGATTTTGGACTTTTTTTTGAAAAGGGAGACGTTTTGGATCTTCTTTTTAAAAACCTTGTTTCCTCATGGTTTAAATATTGATTTTGATTTAAAACACTTTTTATAAATTATTTTGCCTAAGTTTCTCCCTAGTCTTACTTGGAGTCTGAGAGCCCCTACCCCTAGCCTTATTTGACTCCCATTGAGTTTTTTTTCCCTTCCCTTAATGAACATGTTAAGTTTACTGTTTAGTGACAAGTCTATGGAAAAGCTGCTATGACCCCACCCTTTTCCAGACGGTGAAAAACTTCCCCCCTCTTGTTTGCACTAAACACTGACCTTGGTTTTGCTAATTACTTTATTTAACTGTTGAAGTTTTGTTTTTTCACAGTCCTTCACAGTTTCTATATTGTCCATTAGCATACACCCATTTCTACTTTGTTGTCATGTTTTTTTAATATGCATTTTTGGGTCTCTTATTTATTCATTTTTATTGTTGTTTGTTGTGGTAGTGTTTTTGCATACTATAAGCACACTCCAACCAAAATTAACAAATATTTAATGTGGTTTTTCTATTGTTCATTCGGATTATTGTTGTTTGGCTGTATTTACCTCGTGTTTATTCTGTGTGCCCTCACGGGGGCACGTCTGTGGTTTTGTCCATGATTTTTCTCTGTGTGTGGCAGTTTTTTTGCAACATTGTAAACAAGCCCTAATTGTCACTCACTGGGTTACACCCCTAGCCCTACACACCTGACTCCTTTTAAACCCCTAACTAATGTTTGCCACACACATGCACCCTGAAGAAGACCCGAATAGGGTCGAAACGTTGGTTGTGAAATAAATATTTATACATCAAGGCTACGAGTAGAGCGACCGTCTTTTTCTCTTTTCCGGACTTTTTTAATGTGACAAAGATGATTTCATTGGTGGATATGAATCATGGCCATATGTCCAGTACATGATGTTCCCATACAGTCTTCTATGAGCTGAATAAGGAGAGGACCAGCAGGACGTTGGCCCTGTTTCTCTGGAAGCGTGACGTCCCCAGTGACAGGAGGTTTGGCTTCTGGCTAGACTGGAGCCTGGCCCGGGCTCTGAAGGGATGTGACCCGCTGAGCCTGGCCGAGCCCCAGGCCCTGGCAATCTGTCTCTCCCCTGGATACGGCAGGGCAGGGCAGTGGAGCAACGCCTTGTATGTCACAGCATCAGGAGAATGTCATGTGAATACGAAAAAAAGAGGATAAATAAAACATTAAGTGAGGGGATGTCTCCCTGCCGCCCCCTGATGTTCCTGAGACGCCTCAGCAGCCCCCCTCCATGGTGGCGTCCAGCCAACATCTTGGCTCTCTGCTGCCAGATTGGTCTCTCCGATGAGAGGTTGACATCCCCTTCCTCCATGGGATGGTGAGTTCTACCATCATGACTGGCTGCCTGACACATGGAGGTGTACCTGATCCATCCATACTGTATCTGCCACCCTGGTCTTCTGTTGTTCTGAGCCAAGAAGAATTACAACACACTACATCACAAGCACCTGTCTGAAATCACAGATTATATTAGGTCAGACAGATCCTTAGAGTTATAACTCAGCCATGAGATCTATTCCCTCAGTTAGATTAGATGACATACAGTAGACCAGGGGTCATCAACTATATTTGTTGAAGGGCCAGAATCTTTCTCAACAGACACCTTGGGAGCCGGACATTCAAATAGGCCAAGATTGAAATTAAATTCACCCTTTTGCCTAATAAGTTATTTGTTTATATTCCATTTTACCTGTAAGATCATAATTTTCATTTATACATATCTTTGGTGTTTGGTATGATATAAAATGAAAAATCTTGACAGCTGGACTTTCAGATCCTCCCACATGCTGGAGCTTCACACTGCTGACTGGCCCTGTGGTTTTCAGCCTAAATATGAAATGAGGCTGCATGACAATCGTTTGATACAAGTCAGTGGTCCTGAAATGTGTGTTTCTCTTCTATAAAACACATTCTACATCTTGGAGGCGACATTTTTCCACACACGGGCAGAGCTCAGTGGGAAACAGTAGGAGAGACACAGGCTGAGGGGGAACCGGGACACAACACCGGAGGGAAAAGCACAAAAACGCGCCGCATCGTTTTTTGGTTGTGAGTGCGCATCTACACTGAATGGGTTTGAACGCCCCGCCCCATGTACACCCGGTTTAACCAAGGCGGTGGCGGCCAAAATCATCCGGACAGCTGGCCTCTGCAGAAAGGCAGAGAAAACTCTGCAGTCCAGCAGTTCCCTAAACTTTCATGCATGGCTTTTCCTAATCCCAGTGCAGGGGCTCACAGACACACACAAACACTTTGAGCGTGTCTTCGTGTCCCAGCGCATTGACTTACAGGCGCACATAAACGGAGACCGAGAAATATAATAGCCTACTTGTAAACTAACTCAGTCGTGGGCCGGATTCGGCACGCTGGCCGCCAGTTGATGATCACTGCAGTAGACTATATTGATCCTAAGGGAAATTCAAGCATCTAGTAGCAGAAGACTCAGTAGTATCAATAAAATGTCTCTATATCAGATATTACACATTATTGATATTGGCTGCTTCACTGTTCAGTGTGGTTGTGGCTGGTTCTGAATGGTGTGGTGCAGGTTTTAACGGATCTATATCCTCTGTAGCTTCAAAAAGGTAGTGGGCAGGTGGGCGAAGACTAGGAAACTCACCTGACTGACACTGTTGCCCAATGACACGGCGTTGCCACACGGCCGCCATCTTGGCTCAGTCAACTGTCTCCCTCAGAGCATTAAGTCTATGGTGCATGTTCTAATAAAATAACCAGAACCTGCTCAGTTTTTGACCGATTTTCAAACGGTTTGGTTTGTTATGAACCTCAGAAACAAGTTATTATACTACTCAAAATCACGAATCATTTTAATCATGTACTTTTCTATGAAAGTAACATTATAGTAACATTATGCAAATAGTTAAAGCCCCAGATTTACCCCCATCTAGCGGTGCGGTTGCATATCGTAACGTATTCTTTATGTTGCGTTTACGTGAACTTGGGCAGAATAGAGACAGATAGACAGATAACAGACACTGCACATAACAGGATAAACAAGCCTCTATGTAAAGTGTTCCGCCAGCACGAGGCAAAACAATACAGGCGTGACAATATGTTGTCATGGTGATGTCGTATTGTTTACCTGACCCACGTTTTACCGTCTTAAAATGACATCCAGTTGGTTTGCCGACGGCATCATTCAGGTGTCTGACTGCACCTGAATGCAACATCAGTGCCTCCGTCCTTCCTCACACAGTGGTGACAGTTTTAACAGGCGCTACAGGCGGTGAGTTTGTGGTTGCCTACGGTCACGCTGCCACTGAACGTAAAAATGGCGTTCAACGTGGCAGCCCCTGTGGCCCCCCTCCTCCTTGGTGGGCAGGATGGGAATATTAACCAAATAAATCTGATCCAGTATATGGACAAAATGCATTTAGTTGTGAATACAATATTGCCATGCAAAATATCATGATACTATGCTGGATTGATCCCCCCCAATTCTGCCTGTCATCAGCGTGGTTCAGTATTCATTCTACCACAATAGATGTACTGTAGATTAAAGCTGGGGTCTACGATCCTGGAAACGTAGGGAGAAAGCTAGCAAGATTTGAAAATAGCACCTCCTCCTGCCTCCTCTACGTCCCACCCCCCTGTCCCCCTCCCGTCAGTGTCTTGGTCTAAGCCACGCCCCCGCAAACCGGCACACAACAAGGGGGAGGAGGAGAGTGAACGGCAGGGACAGAGGGGGGTGTGCGTGCAGAAGGATTTGGATTGGTTGCTCCCTCTCGGGTCTGGGCAACGTGATTGGTGGAAGTTTTCTCAGCACTGTAGTTGCCAGACAGCACGGATTTTTTTCAATTTGATATGTATATCCTCTGTTTCACCCAGTATAACAGAACGTGCTTTTGAACAGGATATTAATTGTGCTGAGGGGACCGGTTATTTAGAATGGCTGTATCTAGAAATGAACAAATTATTGTTAATCAAGACAACTCACCTGTTATTTTTTTTCAATTTGATATGTATATCCTGTTTCGTGTACATATTAAGTGTAGGGGCTGCATCTAGAAATGAACAAATTATACAAGTGTTATTTTTTTCTTTTCGAGAATAATGCTTTTGGGGTTTTTTTTTTCGGACATAAAGAAACATAGAAGTTAAAAGAATATGATCACCAGACCAGATTGTAGTCATCAGATGTCTGGGTCATAAGCTGTGGGAAAGTCATGATCAGTATCTCAGCTCCTGTGTCCTGAAACAGTGCCAGAAAAACACTGAAAGTAAATGTGCTTTATTCACTTTTTTTTTTTTTTTTGCTGTGACATGTTAGGAAAGTGCTAATGTTCTGGTCAGTGCAGCGCTCATGCCTCCACAGAGCTGTTTGGGGATTCAGACTTGGCGTTAAGGTGAGGTCCAGGTCCAGGCCCAGAGGTATACGGCGTTACACTGGGTAAATCTCACCTGGTTGAGGTTAACAGCTCGAGAGCGCATGATATAAACAATTATCCTCACAACTACAGAAAGACCAGTGTGTGTGTGTGTGTGACAGGATGCTGTCCTTAGGAGCTGCGATGGAAGTGCAGAGTCAGCTGTAGTAATGCCTCCACTCACCCCCACCCCCTCCTGAGATAAAAGCTGTCATATTCTCTCTTTATGCTCACTAAACAACCAGTGTGCTTTACTGTCTGATGTCAGGTTGTATTATTCACTGTCCAAACCTCTCCAGTCTATTCACAGTCCTCCTCATCTGAGGATCAACCAGAGACGTTACTATTATTATTATTATTATACACCATTGTGTTGTACAGTATCACCCACTCCACTTGTTGCACAAGAAAGTAGTAGCTAGCTTGGTTAGCATAGGGTAACTATTAATAAATCCATAATTTAATGCAATGTAATACATTTTATTTTAACTCATTGGGAGCCAATAACGTAATTTTACGTTTTTTTTGTTTTGTTTTTAAATTATGAAAATAGACACTTTAACACACATTCGGTGTAAATTTGGGGACTTTACGATGAGCAGAACTGAAATAGATAACGATCAAAAACTCATGACAGCTCACAATCTGGAAGTTTTTATCATAACTCAGCTTTTGCAAACCGAGTTCTGCATGCAGATTGGTGAGACCTGGCCATGTTTAGCTTGAGTTTTCTCAGGAACAGAGGCATGTAGAAATAAACGGTTTGTGGCCATTTGAAGCAGAAAGTTTCACCTTTCAAATGAGCCACAGTATGTGTTGGTGGCCATAATATACAGTAGAATACATCGCCAAAAATGGTCTAAATTGCCGGTACACTTGACTAAAACTTTGGAAAGGAGTGCGGCACTCAATGAGTTAAAAAAAGTTGAACCACTATACATTTGGTAAAGTTATTAGATTTATTTGTATTTCTGTTATAAACCAGGACAAATCTCATAGGTTTTTTAATCAGTCCATGCACTGGGCCTCAGATCGTTCATTATTATTCCACTCACACAGAAGCTCAGCTGTCATCTGGGATCCACAACAGTTCAGTCTTTATTTATGTGGAGTTGGTCAAACTGATTAATAAGAGACAGAGTTACCGACTACTTCTCTCTCCCTGCTTGGCATATCTTCAATTATTCCTCTGCCTCCTTTTGAAATTAGTTTAGTTATATGTTTATTCATAAGCAATATTCACAGTCAGCTTAAATCAGCCTTTTTTTTTAAAAGGATTACCCGTTTTTCTTCTGTAACATTACAGATTCATATGAGTGGTGGGAATTCCAGCTCTTTTCAGGAGCCAGATCATTTGGCTCAGCTCACCAACACCAGCCGCCTCCTTCAGCTCCTCATTTTCCCACCAGACATATTTATCACTGTCCTGACCTATGATTATTATATGTACATATACATCACTTAAATTGCAGTTACAGCTTATACTTATTATAACTATATAATTCCCATAATGACTTAATTTTATGTTATGAAAAGATTAAATGCAAAAACATCACATTACATTTGATTAGTATTAATTTTTTTGTTTATGATGACCATTCTAGTGCTTCATTAAAAACACACAGACATACTTGAACTACTGTGAATCAAATCACACATCTGTTTCATCTGGAGTGGACCACAGGTCTTTAAGCCTGCAAATTACTTCATAATAATAATAATAATAATAAAACAAACCATAACAACTGCTGGCCAAATTCCAAACTACAATGTCTTGCAAAGATCCTGAATCTCTTTTCTCTCATGTCCCTCACAGAACTTTTTGAGTCTCTAACACCGTGTGTTCACCAATCACAGCGCTCTGTTCAGAGAGTCGTTGGGCGGGTTTAACATGATGATGACATAAACTTGCGATGATGAAAAACATGACAAGATAGCTTTGGCAAAGGAATCGGTGTTGGCATCAACTTTGAAAGAATTAAATTACATTTTCTTTAAAAGTTGAGGAAGAAACTGCACTGAAGTCATTCATTTGGAAGAAGGATGTATTTGGTGTTTTACCCACGGGATATGGGAGGGTTAGGCTCTTTGCTCTGATTGGTCGTAGCGCTACCCTATTGCGTGCCGAGGCAGTTTGAAAGACAGCCTTCATCCCGCCCCCTGGACTGAGCCGAGGTCTACTGGTCGTTGCCAGACTAGACATTTTAATAATATAGTCTGGGTTGTCAGGCTAAGTCAGTCGCTTTCTGCTTCTTGTGAGAGAGGTCGTCCCTCAGCCTCATCCCAGCTGTCTTAGCAGCTGTGAACAAAAGGCCTCACTTAACGGGCCAGAGTGTTGTATTTTTTATTCTGATTGTTAAATATGTACACTTGTACACCTTACCTTCTTGCTCTCTGTCCTTGTGGTGGAATGTGTAGAATTTCACTGAAGGGACAATAAGTCTAAATGTCTTTCATAGTTGTTCATAGTTGATTGAAAGTAAGTGGTTTAAGAGTGACAGTGTTTGTTTCCAGAGTGAGACTTGTTGCCAGTGTTGTGGACGAATGATCTTATTTTGAGAGATGAAATGTTTTGTTTGTGATAAAGGGTTTGGGGGATGAGATTCATCTGAGGTTGATGCTGGTGATGCAGACTGAAGAGTTTTGAAAGCTTCATTATTAACCAATTCTTTTTAGCAAACACTGTGTACATTTAGAGCCCATTGTGCTGCAGGGAGCAGGATTCTATTGTATTTCGTTTTATTTTTTTAAATTCTTCTGCTCAGCACTAAAGTTTAGTACTCAGCAGAAGAATAAAAAACATTCGAAAAAATCAAATGTTTGAGTGCCTCAAAAACTCACAAAACTTTACATATGCACAAATAAGGGTCTCCTACGAAGGGGTATTAGGGCCAAACCCGCCCCCCTCAAAAAAAAAAGCCAGACAAAAAAAAAAAAAAATCCGATGCAAGGGAAAAAAGCAAGCAAAAAAAAAATCCAGCACAAGATAAAAAAAAATGCAGAGGCTTGACCACGTACCACAACAGAGCGACAAGCGACTGACGGCTCCATGACAGCAGCAGAGTGACAGACAGGCTCCTGTAGTAGTATTTGTAAATACTACAAATACTACAGGAGAGGAGGAGAGGAGATTGGCCTATCCTATAGTATTTGTATTTGTAAATACAACTTCCGATTCCGATTTGAATTTTTTTCCCCCATTAACTTCATTCCACTTCTAAAACATACAGAACCAGTTGGTGAAGCTACATCATGAACACTGTGAAGCTACAAGCAATGGCGTCCGTGTGGCAACGCGGCAACCATCGTCCATCGCCATGAAATTACGTTTGCCCTTTTGATGGCTTTAACAAACCTGTATCATCATGAAAATTGATACAGCATGATAAGTGTAATGACTGTCCCATCCTGAACGCATGAACGCCACAACCCCAGGATGGCTCAGGCCCCGTGGTTGCATGGGGCGAGGGCCCGCCATTGCCACTTGCGGCTTTAATTTTGCGGCTTTTTTTTTCTTGTACCGGATTTTTTTTTTTTACCTGACTTTTTTTTTTCTTGTGCAGGATTTTTTTCTATTGCTCGCTTTCTCCCCTTGCGCCGGATTTTTCTTTTTCTTTTTTTTTGACTGTCTTTTTTTTTTTTTTGCTGGCCCTAATACTCCTTTGTAGGTCTCAGACACAGACTGGGTGAAATGGCGCGAAACTTTCACCTGGAACGTGTATTGTGTCTAATGTATTGTGTTGAAATGGCTTTACATGACCGTACGCTGTGACACACCCTGAACTTCAGCCTTTAACATCTCTTGTCTCTTTTGCAGGTGCCTCTCTATGATTGTCTGCGGTCATAGCCAATCAGCTGCAGCGTCAGGACCAGGGCAGCAACAGTCACAGCATGGACCTTACAATCACCGAGGGAGTGCTCTGTCTCCTGTTACTGACCAGACTGGTGCTGCCTTCTCACACAGAGAGTGAGTACTGTACAGAGTCTCACTGCCTATAACATGAGGATGTCAGCACTATGAAAAAAAGATCTATTTTTACAACAATGGAAGCAGCAGTGAGAGGAAGAAATCAAAGGAGGGTGAGAGTTAGAGGCTGAGGAGTGGTAGAGAATGGTAGAGCCACAGGGACAGAATGGGGACACAGCTGTCCAGATAATATCTGAGCGCTGTTAGTTGACCATGTCATCAACCATGGGTTGATACTGAGCTGGTAAGATGGTCCTTTAATGTTACCACGAGCACAGGTATATGACCAGATTACACCATGTCAACCTTGGTCGATACAGCACAGATCACATTCACCACACTATGAGATAATAATGGAACATGAGAGTTTGAGGCGTTTGAGGTGGAGTTGTTTTAGAGGTTAATTCATCAATTCAAAACTGCAGATGCATGTTCCTGTCAGGGGCAGTGTTTCATCAAGCAGTCTCTGCATCTGCCCCGAAAACAACTCTGTCTCATAACGTTCTGTTATATCATAGCGTGGTGAATGTGCAGGTCACAACTTGTCCACCAGAGCGCTTTGGAGTTGTTGTATTTGATGGCTATTAAGAGGAAAACCAAGAAATCCCATGAGCCTCCGTAGCGTAGCTCTGAGCAGCTCGTGGCTCCATTCTGCCGTTTTAAAAATAGCTTGAACCGACAAATAAAGGTAACAAACCTACTGCTATGACTATAGGGATTATGGCACCTTTTCACCTTTTTTGTAGGACGCACTGTGCTTTTGTGACAGATAATTTGTTGTCGATGTTTTGTTGTGGTTCTGCACAGTTTGACTCTCTTCTTTTCATTTATAACTTTGATGACACAGGCCAAAGGACCTTCCTTAGACCTAAGCATTCCACAACTAAAGCTCTCCTAAAATTTACTAACGATGTGTTCTCCTCCTTTTGATGAAGGCCAACTCAAGGGTGCAACATTTATTGATCTCTCCAAAGCTTTTGATATAGTTGACCATTACCTCCTCCTCGACAAGCTCTACTCTTTTGGTTTTTCACAACATGCTCTTCTCTGGTTTAATTCATATCTTCACAACAGATGTCAGTTTGTTGCTTTTCAGGGTTTTCAGTCCGATTACTTAATTGTCGAAAAGGGTGTCCCGCAAGGTTCAACCTTAGGTCCACTTTTTTTTCCATTTTTATTAATGATTTACATTGTATTCAATGTTCTGTTCATTTTTATGCTGATGATACTGTTATTTATCTTTCTCATACTGATTTATCTCACAAACAAAAATGTTTTTTAACAACAAATTTGTGCTTAATATGAAGAAGTCTTGCAATTTTTTTTTCATACACGGCACAATCATTCTCATGTGGGAAACACTGAACTTCATTTCCTGTTTCTCCTGCTCTCCCTCTCTCTTGCTTCCCTAACCTTTGTTTTGCCATCCTTCTGCCTTTAGGCATGCCGAACTTCATCACGTCCCCTGATGATCAGATAGGGATATCAGGAGGAGTGGCGTCGTTCATATGCCAGGCGGTGGGCGAGCCCAAACCTCGGATAACCTGGATGAAAAAAGGGAAGAAAGTCAGCTCTCAGCGCTTTGAGGTACAACCCAGGAGCTCCATGTCTGATGTGTTAGCTTATGAGCAGTCAAGGTGTGAGACAGGGAGGTGAAGCATGTGGTGGTTGCACTAGAGACAGAGGCAGAGAGACTAACCTTAACCCTTTTTTGACTTGTTAAAAAAACAACTAACTCTTTTTTCACAGTCACTTTAAAACAGGCAGACACACATACGTTAGCTAAGGAAAGCTGCAAACTTAAAGGGATATGCCTTAAAGGGATGTGTCTTGCCTTACTCCCAAGTCCATGACCAGCAGATGGACACCATCCTTTCGACTGTGCGGTCCGTTTAGAGTTGCTGAAGAGTTTCTCTGATGACTTTAGGTGGAGGCAGGCTAACACTACCCATACACTTCCAGTGTTTGAGCTAAGCTAATCACAGGCGATACGGCTCTATCTCCCTTGTTACTGCACACACAGTTGAAAGCATGGTGTCTATCTGTTGGTCATGAACTCTGGAGTGAGACAAGACACGAAAAAAAAATGTTGGCGTATCACTTTAAAGTTCACTTGTTCAGTTACCTTGCATAGCCTACATTTTTTCTTCTTTCTTTGTTTCACTGTATTGGAATCTCCTGATTAAAAAGAGAGGCAGAGAACACTACATTAAAGATTAAAAACAGCAGTTACCTAAAACACAAAAAAGACTCAGGGTGTTCTGCACTCAGTAAAAACATGAAACAGACTCAGACAGACTGCAGAGAGGGCACTCATTTAAAACACTGCAATTTTTTAAATGGATAAAAAAAGAGAAGAAAAACCTGATGAGACCAGTGCTGAACCGAAACTTCACCCTAGTCTTCCACAGCCTTTTCTTGATTTAATGAGACCAGTCCAATATTTATGCCCAGTGAACTGGATATCTCCAGAACATCCTGAATAAGGTAGACAACCTGCTGGGCACACAGTACATGTCTGAATAAACTCACAGCTCAGGAACTCATCACTAATGAACAGAGGAACATCAGACAGGTTGACTCAGTGGCAGCACCGATCGGTCTGTTCACCTCTGTTCACCTGGCTTCTCCAGAAACAGAAGCTTTGCCACATTCATCCAGGCTGCTGATTTTACATTCCAGGTAAATTCATGCAAAACCGCTGATGAGCGTTGCCTTCAGGGACAGTTTTTCATTAAGCAGTACTATTTATCTCTAAAACAACTCTGTCTGGTAACGTTGTGTTATTATTTCATAGCGTGGTGAATGTGCTGGTCACAACTTGTCCACCAGAGCGTTGTGGATTTGTTGGATTGTGTATTTGATGAGTTTGATGAGGGAAACCAAGAAATCCCATGAGCCTCCGTAGCGTAGCTCTGCGCAGCTCATGGCTCTGCTCTGCCGTTCTAAAAATAGCTTTGCCAACATGTTGAACTGTCCCTTTAAGCTTACGTGCTTTCTGTAAGATCTTCATCTATGTGTACAAGTTGACGACACATGCAACTGCAGGCTTGTACAGAATTATAAGATCAACATATTTTGAGTCTGTAATAAAGAAAACACGTGATGATGACCTCCTAACCCTACTGTACCATTGTCTGTCCAGGTAATCGAGTTTGATGACAGCTCGGGCTCGGTGCTGCGTATCCAGCCTTTGAGGATCCACCGCGATGAGGCCATCTATGAATGCACAGCCACCAACAGTGTGGGACAGATCAGCGCCAGTGCCAAGCTCACTGTGTTAGAAGGTGAGACCCGGCTACCTGTCTGTCCTCCTCTCTGGCTCAGCAGCAGTCATGCTATGTGTCCTTGTTGCTTTACTCTCACCCGTTCTGTCTCCCAGCCTCTGTCTACCTCGCTGACTCACTGAAAACCAAAGGCATTTTCATGGTCATGTGACACCTTGATGTTCTTCCATTAAAGTTTCTCCTCATGTGCATGGACATCACGTCCAGCCTCCTTTGTAACTCACTTCCACATGTCTCTTTGTGTTCAGCTTTAATCTTTTAGGTCGACTGAATTCAGAGTGAGACAGTCTTGAACTGAGTCATCCAACTTTTAAAGGGATAGTTCAACATTTTGGCAAATTGGCCCATTGCCATAACCCCTATAGTCATAGCAGTAGGTTTGTTACCTTTAATTGTCGGTGCAAGCTATTTTTAGAATGGCGGAGCAGAGCTGTGAGCTGCTCAGAGCTACGCTACAGAGGCTAATGGGATTTCTTGGTTTCCCTCATCAAACTCATCAAATACACAATCCAACAACTCCACAATGCTCTGGTGGACAAGTTGTGACCTGCACATTCACCACGCTGTGAGATAATAATGGAACGTTACAAAACAGCTGTTTTTGAGGTAAATTCAGAGACTGCTTGATGAAAAACTGTCCCTGAAGGCAACACGCATCAATGGTTTTACATGAATTTCCCTCTAAAACAACTCTGTCTGGTAACGTTGTGTTATTATCTCATAGCATGGTGAATGTGCAGGTCACAACCAGAGCATTGTGGAGTTGTTGGATTGTGTATTTGATGAGTTTGATGAGGGAAACCAAGAAATCCCATCAGCCTCCGTAGTGTAGCTCTGAGCAGCTCACGGCTCTGCTCCGCCGTTCTAAAAATAGCTTGCACTGACAATTAAAGGGTAACAAACCTACTCCTAAAACTATAGGGATTATGGCAATGGGCCAATTTCCTAAAATGTTGAACTATCCCTTTAGCGCAGCTAGAAGTCCCTAACAGTAAAACTAATCTGGAATGAAGGTGAATTAAAAAAGAAAAAAGCACAACCCCGACTCTTCTTAACAGATGACAAGCATTGATGAATTCAACATGCAGTGACGCAGCAAAATGTACATGGAGGAACCTCACACACTCAACATGGTATAGTGCCAATGCTTGTTTCTTTGTTTGTCACAGAGGACCAGATCCCTCATGGTTTCCCCACCATCGACATGGGACCGCAGCTCAAGGTCATAGAGAGAACACGTACCGCCACCATGCTGTGTGCGGCCAGTGGCCACCCTGACCCAGAGATCTACTGGTTCAAAGACTTCCTCCCTGTGGACATCAGCGGCAGCAGCGGGCGCATAAAACAGCTGCGTTCAGGTAAAGCAACTGTGTGAAACCTGCATGTTTCTGCATAGTCTGCATTATAAACTGTTTCCTGTCCGTCCTGGGTGAGGGATCCCTCCTCTGTTGCTCACCCTGAGCTTTCTCCAAATGTTTCCCTGTTAAAAGGGTTTTCTATGGAGTTTCTCCTCAGTGAATGTGAGGGTCTAAGGACAGAGGATGTTGTTATGATGGGATGTACTATAAAGCCCTTAGAGACACCCTTTGGATACGTCCCCCTCGAGTCCCACACACCTGTATGTATCTATTTATTCCTCATGAGTGCTTCGTGTCACCATACCTTGAGGAAGACCTGTGTTGGGTCGAAACGTCGTCCCTTTTTAATAAATTATGTTTTTCTACATGGAGGCTATGAGTTGAGCGACTGCTTTTTTCTTCTTTCACTGTTTTTGGAATCGCTGTCAGCTTCTGGTGTGCGCTCCTACCACGTTTTTTTCCAGATGCTTTTTCCCCCAGCTCTTAGTTCTGTTGGGGAGGGGCAACACTGATAAGAGCAGGAAGAGTTGGGGACCACTGATTTGTTCTCATATCTATGACGTTCTCAACTGAAAATCCACGTACATCATGTTCTGATGGACACAACTACAGAACCCCCCCCCAGCCCAGACATTGTGAAAATATAATAAAGTCCTATTATTTTTCACAATAGACTCCAAAACCCATCATGAGTGTTTTCATCGAGCTGTCAGACAGCTGGGCTCAGGACTGGCCCGCCCTCTGAAAGCTGCTGATGTCCCCGTCATCAGACCACAGGGGACACACAGCCTTCAGGGCCTCCCCACCCCCCCCAACCCCACACCCCACTTCTGCTTTCTCTCACCACCTATCTGCCAGTTCTTTGTCTTCCTGTTCACTCAAGAGCAGGAGCAGCTTGGTTTATTATGCAGATCACTGGCATCTGCATAGTAACCATCCCTCTGTCGTCTGTTTGCTGCATATGACTTGATATTCCCATGTGGCCAATGGATTAGGAGGGAATGCTACTACAGTACTGTTACTACAATATACAGCACCAGAGCTATAATCTGAGTTTACCTGCCATATCATAAGAGCTGCTATGTAATCTGTAAAAGGTCATAATCTTTCCTAGGTTTAATGATCTGAACTGAAGTCCTCGACTGTTGCTAATTTAAACAGTTTTTGACAAAAGGAAACCTATTTTGATGCAAGTGTCCACACTACAATCAATGCAGTTGGTCCTGCAAGTGTTTTTCACCACTCTGTATTTCAACCCATATGATATATGTTTTTTATATATATATAATTATCTGCAATGTTTCTAAAAACACTATTCTTTTGTATCATGTTATAATCTTAGAGGATGATGATATTCACCTATTTATCTACCACCAAATGAACTTTGAACTTTTTCTGTTTGATAGACAGCTCTAAATACTCGGTTACCCACAAGGCTCAGTAGTGGAATCAGGCCATGTTCAGACCTGCATTAGAATTGGCCTTTATTGATTCAATATCAGTTTCAATTCAATTGATTGTATGTCATCTCAAGATATTTTACAGGGTAAGGTCTTACCTTGACCTTTTCCATAGAGACATCCCAACAGCTCCCACAGCTCTTGGTGATAAAGGGAGGAGAGAGACCATGAATCTACGTTGTATAGTGCAGGCCAGTTTGTGCTGTGAGTTGATGGGTCCTATGACCTGGTATTAAACAGGCCAGCAGGGATACAATTTTAAACATTGTAGACATGAGTTTTTGTTTTCTCTACTAGAGAAATTAAGAAAATAGAGTAAAGCCAGTAAGTTCTCCTGCACGTTCTATCTCACCAACTCCCTCTCTGATTTGTCTGATGTATTTTCGCATCCAGACAGAGAGGAAGAACCACTGATCCTGTGAGTGAGGGGTGGGGACGACTCTGACAGTGACAGAGGTGGATGTGTGGTTCAGGTTTTTGAGTCAGTGCAAAAACAAAAGCAGTCTGTTGGAACATCCAGTTAAAGTGGCTCACATGTTTTCAGCTGATTGTTTCCGATCATTGCACCGCAGGCGTGTTTTGTTTAGTTTGCTGCAGTCTGGAGCTCACACACAGAGTTAAGGCTGATTCAGCCACAAAGGCTGTCACAGTCTCTTTGCTTTCTGCTGTTCTTGAAGATATTTTTGAGGCATTTTTTGCTTAATTTTTAATTTAACTTTTTAAAGGAATAGTTCACCAAAAAATGAAATTCATTATTGACTCCCCCTCATGCTGATGAATAGTTTTTCATTCCTCAAGTGCATCTGGAGACCCAGGAGGCCAGTTTGTAGTCAGATGAAAACATCCAACAAAAACTACACAAAAGCCATTTAATATTCCTCCACACTGCTCGTCCACTGCAATCCAAGTGTCCTGAAGCGAGATGGTCCCTGCAGTTTAACAAAAGACAAATACAAATTAAGAAAACATCATCAATTTGACAATGTGGGAGCTGTAAATACATGAATGGGGGGGGGTTTCCCTCTCAACAGGCAGTTGCATGCAGAAAGAAGATATTGGGTACAATCATAACTTTTAAAACCTTATTTGTATATTGATATTGAAATAGACATTGGATTAAAATTCCAAGTGGTTGCAATTAGAAATGTACATCCTTCACCTTAGGAAATTGTTTTGTTTTAAAGTAATCATTAAACTTATTCCTCCCTCTCAGCTCAGTAAGATAATATATTCACAGATGTGTGAGAACAGCACAGCAGTCGCTCTTGTCACTGCTCTTACCACTCTTGTATTTCTCTCTTGCACTTTTTCTTCCCTTTATACTAATGGATATCTCTAATCCTATTTGCATTCAAATTACCTCACCAGGTGGTACACCGATCCGAGGTAAGAATGCTAGGTTAAAACACTGTCTGTTCGTCCTCTCCATCTCCATCGCCTCCATCACCTCATTGTGTCCTCACTCCCAGGGCTCTGGCCTCTTTGCTTGCTCCAACACTTTCTCTGCCTTCACCACAGACACGTTTAGTGTGTATGGAGAGAAACTAAAGGCAGCTAAACTCTCTAAATTAACTCTTTATAAGTCATATGCTAACAGAATTAACACCGAGCCTCTCAAAATGAAGCACAACAGTTTCTTCCAATGGTTTCCAGAGAACACACATTAACTGTGTCTAACTAACTTCATGCTAGCCCTGCTCCTTCAAAGGAGGAGCTCACCCTCTCAGTATAAACCTGCCTGGGATTGCTAAATGTATCAATACCTTGTTCTGCTGTTTGTCCATCACTACTGTCCAGTTGGTTTGACAAGCTCAGTCATAACTTCTGGACGTGTATCTCATTTTGACCTTGGGACTTCCAGCCCATCCTCAGCACAGATGTTCCTGGCGTTCCTATACAGTCCCACTTGGTTACGGTGTTCCATACACATCCTGCCTGCTAGCATCTTACACCCCGTTGTTGAGGGCTGGATTGTCTTATGAGCATCTAGGAGTGGCATCTATTGATTTTGTGCTCAGAGAGTGTCCCTGTGCTGCCATGATCAGTGCCTATATGGAAATATCACTTTCTGAGAGTCTTTGGCATACCGTATTGACCCTGAATATAAGACAACCCACCTTTTTTAAAACCTGTTGTTGGAAAGATACCTTTTTCAGACAAAATCAAAGAAAATTTTAATCTTTTTAATCACGTTTTCAATAATGTTCTGGTAGATTGTAGCGCCCACTGATCTCTCTGAATGTGTGTATGTGTGTGTCCATCTCTCTTGCGCTCTGTTTACACAAAAACACACACGCATCAATTGCGGTGTTTTATTTTGAAAATTGTTTTGATTTTGAAAGTTGACCGGATTCTCTCGTGTTTCTTTGTTTGACCTGCCCGGCTTGACGCAATCACTCGCAGCTCGCGCACAAAATAGACCAGACACCGAAACGATCGCCGCAGGACGTCTGGTGTGAACGACACCATCGGTTAACGTGGGCCCCGAAAGGAAACCGGCTCAGCTTCTTGGCGCTTCACAGCTATTCAGCGTTTCCGCATCCGGTGTGTGTCCCTGTCCCCGGCGACAAAGCGGCCATAGCCGCTGTGATATGACGACCCCGCCCCCTGAGGAACTGTGAAGGAGTCAGCTGTGATTAAAAGGACCTAAACTGAGTTGAGTTGAGCTGAGCTGAACTTAAGAAGGAACACAAACTGACACACGTTCTCAGATGTGCATCTCTGAGGTCACTGGTGTGTGAGTGTGAGCTGTAACTTGTTTGGTGTCACCCGCTGATTTGCATATATAAATATCTAGACCCCGGATAAAAGACAACTTTTTCAAAAAATTTTTTTACTTATATTCGGGTCAATACGGTACAGTATATTTGGGTGTTTGTTTTGTCTTCCAGCCCCCAAAATGTGAGAAGTGCCAAAAAAATCTGTAATTTTCAGGCTCCCGAGGATGAAATCCATGTGGTTTTACGAGCTGTTCCCTCAGTTGTCTTCCAATGATGTTATTAATTTTCAAATTTGCATAACCCCACCCCTACCTGGTACCTGTAGAAAGGGCGGGGCAAGCAGTGGTTCATTTGCATTTAAAGGGACAGGCACTGAAACCAGACGTTCTGAGCAGGGCTGTTTTGAGAGGAGTTACATGTTAGTCTACATCAGGGATGGGCAACTTAAATGATGGAGGGGGCCACAATTTTTCCGTCGACACTACCGAGGGCCACATAAGACCGCACACTTAGCCAGATATGATAAAACTGCCACTTTAAATATGTTTATTGAACTTAACTTAACATAATTCATGCTCAAATGCATTTACAGCGTTTCACCCTCTGTCATTTCTGTCAGGCAGCCCCCTCCTCCTGCACTCTCTCACACACAATGGCGCACAGACACACACACACACACACAGGTTGCAGCGTAACGGTAATTAACTTTAACGCGCTAAATCACACTAAAGTGTTCAATTTACACGGCGATCGCGATCATCCCCACCCTTGCCTATTCTGTGAACAGATAAGCCTATTCTTCTTAACCCAAGTAGCCTAACGGCAGCGGGCAGCGGGCAGCGGCAGCACAATCTTCCTGATAGTTTCCTCTGCTCTCCACGTCTCTTCCTCACTGGTGGAGAAGATCCGGTGGACACGTGCACCAGGCGGCGTCTGCATTGGAGGCGTCATCTAGAGGCCGTCTGTGTCATTACAACTGAATCTGTGCCACAGAGGACACATTTTTGTAATTTTCAAAAATTGATACAAGAGCCACTTTGAGTGAGGGTGTTGGCCGTGTTGCCCATCCCTGGTCTACATGATAGTTTACCACTTTATAATTTATAGGTGGCAAATAGTGTGTGATGAAGGTCTGAGGTTTGACACCTGTATATTCTCCTTTGAAGCTGCAGATGCTTTCCATACCAGTTCCATTACTGAAGGCTCTATGTCTGAAGGGCAGAGGAAGTTTTGGTTGGGGGGGTCATTATTTCCATTTCATACTTTCTGCAGTAGCGCTGACTAGTTTTTTTTTTTTAATGCCAAGAGGTCAGAGAAAATGATGACCTCAACTCTTTAAAACTCTCAAAAGAATGAAGCGTTATTCCCTGAAACACTTCTGAATGATGTTGATAGCAGAGTGGGGGAGGGGGGGGGGGTCTACAGTCTCCTGTGTTATAGAGGGGAAAGGCTTAACTAATGCGTGCGTGTGTGTGTGTCTTTTGGCTGGTTCCCAGATGGAGGTTGCTCCTTCATCTATGGGTTTGCTGTCTGCACCAGATGCATGAGAGATGTTACCAGACATACTTGATTTCAGTTTAAACCATTTACCTTTTTTTTTTATTTTTTCTGAAACTAGAACATCGTTACAAACCCATTCCATATTGCATTTCAGGATTGTATTCTGAAATATGTAACTTTTAACATTTTATTTGTCAAATTTCTTAATATCCACTGCACAAGTGCATGATGTATGTCTCATTCATAGTCAGTACATATAGTATTGTTTAATCACTTACAGTAAGATTACCATTCATGTTTTCAATCTCAAACCTAATCTCTCTCTACTGACAAGTCAGTGTAAAGTGTCTTACATGATGTAAAGGTTTGATGTGATTGGAATAAGGGGTTTTCAGGTAAGTTACGTTCTCTTCCTAAAATGATTCAAACCACAAGTTGGGTCACTAAAGGCTTTGATGTTTGTAAAATTCAGATTTCAACAAAACCAACTTTATATTTTAATCCCAGTATGACATCCCTGTCTGTGCAGCTTCCTTGCTACATTGAAGCTTCTCAAACTTTGTCGAACAGCTTCTGTTCATATCATTGTCCAGGTGGTAAAATCTCAGTATTACATATGGCTGCTATAGCAACTAGCAACTTGGAAGTAGCAGATGGAGGCAAATCATGGGAATAATAATCACTGTTGACATTTGACCTTGACATTTACAAATGAGATACATCAGACAGATGCAGCCATATAAACAACAACAGCAGCAGCAGCAGCAGCAGCAGTATTTTCTATTAAACCTATTTCTGTCTGTCTGTTCTGTTTGTACAAAGCAAATAAAAGCCTCAACATCAGCCTCTGGCCAACCCAGTCGCCACCAGGAAACCTTCACCATGGACTATTCTGCAAACTTCAGAAACATTTCTGGGCTGAAATACGTTCAATTCCAACATTTTGTTATTCATTCGTTAAAATAACGTTCAATATACAGTACACGTTTTAACCGAAAATATTAACCTTAAAGACCACCTGTCAAAATGGCAAAATTATGTCCATGACTTGGCTGAGATGGATTAATACACTAGCGTGCTGGTGACTATTAAATTCAAAAAAATATATACCACACTATAATGAATAAACATGTCAATTGATGAAGAAAATAGAAGCACACCTTATTCTGTAGTTATTGCCTCTGTAGGTTGGAATTGAGCTGTGACCTGCTTCATAATGAGTAATGAGTAATTTACTAAAATAAAAATTAGTATTTGAATGTGTTAGTGTGACACGAAACAAGTCCAATATTGGTCATTTCCATAAATGGAACAATGAAAACGCTGCAGGAACATTTGGATGATGTCACCACGGGTCTGTATAGAGAGATGTTGTGTTAATGTGCCTAAATCAGGTTATTTTGCCGCCGTGTCTTGTTTTTGTCTTGTACTGAGCGAGTTGTATGTTTTGGCCTCCCTCCCTCACTAGGAGCGCTTCAAATAGAGAACAGCGAGGAGTCGGACCAGGGCAAGTACGAGTGCGTGGCAGTCAACGGTGTCGGGACTCGTTACTCTCCTCCGGCCAACCTGTATGTTCGAGGTAAGACCCCACTCGACCCCAGCCGACACCTCGCTGCTGCCATTCAGGTCCACCAGCTCCAGCAGTAGCTCCTTCATCACCTCCAGTGCACCAATACTAATAAGGAAACTGGCTCTGTCCAATCAAACCTTTCCTTTTTTTTACTTTACAGTTTTCCCACTGTCACATACTGAACTCTGTGTCTGTATCACCGTGTCTCCTGGGGATTGTTCATGTATTGTTGCTCATCTGGGGTGAAAAAGAGGTTGGCTGTGGTTTTGCATATTTATTTTGGGGAGATGGAGATTTTACACATCGATATGTGTCCCATTTGCAAGCAGACATGCAGGAAATTCCCCCAAAAGCTCCAACTGGCGTCCATCAAGGCGTCAACAAACAGCTCAGTGAGACTCAGACGGCTCCAGGTTCTCAAAGGCAATTTTCAAATCTCGTGTTGTTTGTGATTCATATTCTGCTGTAATCTCTGGTTCCTTTGACTTTTCCGCTGCTAATGCTATTTGATGATGTTTTAAAAATCATGTCAAAGTCTCTATACAGCTACAGCTACATGATGAGGGTGCCCATTCCTGTGTTAATGCTGCGCTCCACTTACCTCGGAAGTCGGTGCTGGGAATGACGTCACACCCGCATTATCAGCGTTTCAGTTACAAAGTTGGAAAAAAGCAGCCCATCGGCCGAAACTACCAGGCTAACGGTTAGCCGTTGCTAGCCCGGTCTGCTTTGTAGTTCACACATGAAAAATATAAATGACACTATGACAGCATTTCCATATAGCCTATACACATCTAACAATACCATGTTTATGGCTGAGTTATTGTGAAAAGTATTACTAAAAGGATTATTACAGGAGCTTCTACTGCTGTTTACAACCGGGGCAGCCATCTTTAAATGTCAACTTGGGGGTTTGTGTGGATCGTCCGACATTCCAATTGACAATTTCGACTCAGAGCTCGGAAATCCCGACTTCCGAGTACAACTGGAACGCACCATAAGAACTGTCTTTGAGAACTGGAATATAAAATGTTTCTGAGCAGTCTGCCACGTGAAGCATCCTCCACTGAACCCAACAGAGCTGCAGCCAACAGACTGAGGATGAAGCTCAAGGGTTTTTATCTCGGCCTCTTTTTCCAACGTCCCCGTCTGTGTTTTTTAACCCATAACATTTCCAGGTTTGCTGGTTTTCTGGCTTTATCTCTTATATTTCTCTGTTTATGTCTCTAAACAAACACTACAACATGTCACATTTCCAAAGTGTGTGTGTGTGCTTTTACATTTCTATGTGTCTTTTCAGTTTCTCTGGATTTATCTCTTCTGTGTTTGTTGTGGAGTCCACAGTCCCTCCTCTACTCATGTGTCAGTTACGGGCGCATACGTCTGTGTTCATATGTTCTGTGTTAAACGTGAAAGCTGCTTATTTTCATTGTTGTGTGTGCTGTGCTTTGTCTCCTCAATGTGTGTTATAATGATAGATTACAACTTGCCAGTAGGAGGATGTTATGACTCAAGATTTTTGAGCAAAGAGATACAGTAAGTGGCTTTGATAGCGAGCTCCCGTACTCCATCCAAATACTTTATCTTGCTCATTTGGCTGATGGAGGATTTTATGATAACATGTAACTGTATTAAAGGTATATTCCGGCGTAAGTTTAACCCATGGTCCAATGCACCGTAACACAGAGTTAGACCCCCCTTCGAGAGATGAAGTCTATTAACGGCTAGCCTCTCTAGTTGTAGCAACTTTAGCGATGACCGCACCATAACAAACAGTGCAGTATACGGATCCACCGATCAAAAAGACACTTACAGCCACAAATAATGCTTAGAATAGCACCAAACGTCATCAACAATACAAACAGGGTCCCAGCACGTGGCATCAAACATCTGTTAGCTTTGCCTGGTTTCTATTGAAACGAGACGAAAACAACTCATCCACTCTGCTCCTAAAGACTAATGATGTGTCCCAAATCGCGCACTTCTGCACTTATACTTTTTGAGTGCATAAGTGCATTCACACTGAGCAGTGTGCAAAAACTCATAATAACACAACAACACTAACACAATAAAACACAACTTAATAGCTCGTTTTGATCGGCAAAAAGCGCTGTCAAGTGTTGGCGATAGGGCTCCGATGGCTGGTTGCAATCAGAATTTTAAAAATAGAAGAAGAAGCGGTCGGGTCATTTCCAGTCAGTGCACAGCGCCAGTGTTTGATTTGAGATGGTACTACCATGTCGAAATTGCCTTACAGTGTACTTGCATGCATGGCACTGATGCTGTAACAGTAGTAGTTAAGCTACCACTGGAGAGCAGACCAACACATCTCCAGACCTTTAAATAATGAAATTCTACCCTTTTAAACAAAATAAATCAGGTGTAGCTTAGGGATGTTCAGGCAATTATTATTATTACTTTTTAAATTTTAAATCTTAGATTAAAACCCCAAAACCATAGAACAGAAAACACTGAGCCGTATATCTGTTTTTGTTTTGGAAACCCATTGGCTGCTTTCCTGCCATAAATGTGCCTTTACTTACAAAATAATTCCATTTATTTAAATTGATAAAGAAGTGTCTATCATCGTCATTGGTGGCATATGTGCGTAACAGTAAGATATCGTCACTAATGTGTATCTAATATGGATGCAACTGCTAGGGGCTTTTATTTTCCTGCATGCCACTACAGACACACACTGTGTTACCGTGGTTATGTGTGTGCTGGTGGAACACAAGCAGCAATCTCAGCCCTGCTGGCCTCTCTATGACTGAGGAGCATAGTGTGTTAAAGTAGAGACCTCTGCTGGTCATGTTAGGTGACACTTAACAACACTAAAAGGTTAAACAGTTTATTTCCATATTATTTCATTGAGCTGTTAATTTACACCTTTCACACAATGTTTACCATTAATATTGTGTCACCTGACTTCTGTCTATTCCTCAATTAACTGATGCTGACTGCAGCTTGAGTATGATGCTGCATAGACATCATCAATGGTTGTCCACTGAGATTTGTTTTTGTAGAATATCAAAAGAGCTAGGTACTGAGGATGTTGTTGTTATGTGGTAAAGAATATCTTATTTAATTTAATAATACGTGCAACTCAATCATCAGTAAAACATTGACGAGACATAAAAAGCTGGTTTGATCATGTGAATGTTTAACTCATCCATAGACAAGGCAGCTGACAGGATGTACAGAGCTCAGCTGTTTAAAAGGATATGCCAACATTTCTTTTTCACGTGTTAGTCCATGACCAGCAGATAGACTGTGCGTGCAAAGGGAGAGCCTGTAATTAGCTTAGCTCAAACACTGGAAGTGTATGGGTAGTGTTAGCCTGCCTTGAATGTAAAAGTACTTCTGTATGTAAAGGGCAACACGTGTTTTATTTTGTGAAAGTAACAGGAAATGCGTTGGTCAAACGGCTAGCTTGAGTCGGAATAAAAAATAGTAAACAGCTGGTTTAGACAAATTAACGACACACTGCTGATCTAACCGGCTACTTTCTCACCTAAACATGTTTGAAATGTTGATAAAGTGATATATTTACAGAGTTTAGAGCTAAAATGAAATCAGCTTCTGACTGCTGATTTCAGCTCAGGTAGGAGGCAGGCTACCACTACCCATACACTTCCAGTGTTTGAGCTAAGCTAATTACGGCAATACGGCTCTATCTCCCTTGTTACTGCATGCACAGTCAAAAGGATGGGGTCTATCTATCCATCTGGTCATGGACTCGGGAGTGAGGCAAGACACGTGTGTCTGTGTTTGTCACTCATTAATTGATAAGCAGATATTTGCCTGTTTTACTCTCTCTGTTTCTCCTTGTCTTTTTCCTCCCATTCCTTATTTTCCTTGACAATTATTTTTCCTTTTCATTTTATCTTGAATCCCTCCATCATCATTGCACCCTGCCATCAAAAAAACACAATCCAAATATGACCACTCAGATCAACGGGAAGGTTGGTTTCTTCACTCTTTTATCTCCTAATGCTGTGGCCTGGCAGACTGGAGCCGTGCTGCGCCAGCATGTTGCTAGGCGCCTCAGGCCCGTCCCGGCCTCTCTCTCAGGACCTCACAATGCAACCCCTCTGCTCCCCCAGCTGCACCCATCCCCACCTGCTTGTCTAACATATTGTGAAATGAGCATGTTTTTGAATGTCAGTAATGTGCTTTTTGCACAAAAATGCATGTTACAACCAGGAAAGGATGTGACACTTTAAAGGCACATGATTTTGTGTGTGTGTGTTTTTTTGCAAACTGAGGAGTGTCCAATCCCCAAATGTTGCAACATGAGTTAGAACACATTGAACCAGAGATAGGATAAGTTCATCATGGAAATATCAGTGCGCACTTTTTTTCAGGCTCTTTAAGATTTCCCGCCGAGCATTTAGGACACTGAGTGCCTTCCGCGGTCGTAAATATTGAGCTTGGAGAGCTTTGCGCGGACGGGTCGGGCCCCCGCTTTGGGTAAAATGTGAGAATTGAAAAGAGTAGAAAATCTGTTGGGGCCTTCAATTTCCGCGGACACATGGCGCCCCTAGTATGTTTTAAATCTTGGATTTGGAACTGGTCTTCCAGGTATGTCTGCTTATTCTGCTGCCACTGTTACCCGACCCTACGTAGATAATCAAGGTTGAACCCAGACATTTTATAGTCACTACAATAGACAATTCATATGGTGCATTCACAGTGAAACAGTTACTTGTAATATACACTTTATGGTCGTTCTAAGAAAAGCCCTTGAATTTTAGCTCTGAGTCCATCCACAAGAAATTTTGTTTAAAACAAGAGACACAGCTGTTTTCTCTATGAGGACCACAGAAGCTATAAGCGCTTAGTCTGGTCTATTCCAAATCTTAACACCTAAAATCTTCTGTCATGTCTGTTTGATGAAAAGAAAAACGCACTGCTAGTTCACATCAGTCAGCTCCTAGAGCATCGATAATAGATAGCTGTATGATATAAACTCACCCATTAAAGGGGACATATCATGGAAATATCACTTTTTTTTAATGCTCTTTAACATTTAGGACTTGCCTTCCAGCCCCCAAAATGTGAGAATTGAAAAAAGAAAATCTGTAATTTTCAGGCTCCCTAGGTTTAAATCCATGTGCTGGTCTTCCAGTGATGTAACTAGCTTTCGAATTTGCATAACCCCACCCCTACCTGGTACCAGTAGAAGGGGCGGGGCAAGCAGTGGTTCATTAGCATTTAAAGGGACAGGCACTGAAACCAGCTGAGTTGTGATGTTTGATCCTTGGGGGATTTGGACTGTCTTTAAACTTGGGGACAGGAGTAAAGATTTGGTAGGGTTCATGAAACCAGACACTCAATGTTTGTTTGTTTACAGTTTGTTTTTTTTACACATGACAAAGAAATGATGATGATGTGTCACACACTTTTCTTGGTGAAATATCACACTCATTACATGATTTGCATTTACAACATAATCTAAGTTCAGAGTTTGTGCTCACTTCACAAAATGTTGCAACTGCGTCACTCCCATAATCCCACCTCCAGCATGCTGATCATCTTGGCTGCGCACTACCACGAAAAGTTCTTGTATTTCAGTTTGTGGGGTGAAACAATGGAACAGTCTGAATGAGGAATGAAGGGATGTCCAAACATTAAGTAAGAGGATGCACAACAATATGATTTTCACTAGGTGCAGGGAAGCAGGTGTTTTGTCTTCCTTGGCTTACTACTGACTGGGACCCCCAGGCTTTCAACAATAGAACTTTACTTTATAAATAGAATTTTAAAAAATCCAACACAAGGGAAAAAAGCAAGCAAAGAAAAAAAAATCTGGCACAAGAAAAAAAACAACTGCTGCGGCTTGACCACGTACTGTACCACAACAGAGCGACTGACGGCTCCTTGACAGCAGCAGAGTGACAGACAGGCTGCCAAACTCTGCAGCACCATAAAAGTGAACAATAAAGCCGATTAACTTTGACTCAATGCCGGAGTATGACAATGAAAACAAGAAAACTTAAGCACTACTTCAGAATCGGCACTGGACTGGAGACACCTCCGTGACTGGACCACCACGATCCAGGTCTCTGCCTCCTCCTGTAGTATTTACAAATACAAATACTACAGGATAGGCCTATCTCCTCTCCGTAGTATTTACAAGTACTACTACAGGAGCCTGTCTGTCACTCTGCTGCTGTCATGGAGCCGTTGCTTGCGCCAGATTTTTTTTTTTTTTTTTTTTGGCTGGCCCTAATACTCCTTCGTACGATGGTCACCACCGGCAACCATGAGGATTTAGGTTACAGTAAGTACACGGAGGTGCTTTGAATATCACATCCCACCAGCCTTTCTCATCACATCAGTCATTTCAGTTTTGACTATAGCTCTCGACAGCATGTAGCTGTCTGTCTGTCTGGGCGTTCCCACTCCTGCTGCACCACAACCTGCTCACTTCTTCAACAGGAAGTGAGAAAAATCACATTTCCTTATTTCTGACCTCAATATTGACAACTAAAAAGGTTGTTATACTTGATTTAATTCAAAGCATTTGTCTGTTGTCTATGTTTAGTACTTGTTGATGAATCCTGCAGGAAGCATGCTGCCACATCACCACTGCTGCTGCTGCATGACCTGACAATGAACACAGATTTTTGCAACCTCCTCCATCCTGGCTTTTCCCATAGCTACTGTAGCTCCAGCCTTTTCTTTCTTCAGACTCGGTTCTCCATGTCTAAGTCAACCCTCCTTCCCTACCTTTCCCTCTTTCGTCTCTTTTCTCCAGCATGTTAGTAAAGATATATGTTTGTCTGCATTCTACTGGCCTCTACTAATATGCTTCTAGTACCCTACAGTAAAATGTCATTATTAGGGATATAAAAACAATCCTGTTTGATTAACCTGTCCCAGTTTGTTACCTTCAGGGCAAATGCAAAAAAGGTTGTTTTTTCTATGATGCTGAGGGATGTGTGTGCACATGTGCATGTGTCTGAGTAAGTACGATAAAAACCATTGCAAGTGAAAAGCTGAAACGTCCTCATTATGCCTGTTCAACTTGCATGAAAGTTAACATGGTGGGTTTTTTTTATAGCTGATATCAGGCCCACAGAGGTCGACTCTACTGCAATACAACAATAATCTATGCTTATGCCTATGAGATATCACCATAATGGCCCAGTGAGACATGCTGGGTTAGGTTCATAATTCAAAGTGAGGAGTACACAACACAAGTCAATCAATAAGTGCAGTCTCTACCATTTTGAATGACTGAGTTCCAATGCTAGTGAATGCAGGACGTCAAGATGATGGTGTGCATGTTTGCAATGGCTTGATTGCAGAATTATTGTGCTACTCATGTACAAGTGTAGACATACTGGTGAAAAGTTGTAGAAATCAATGGGAAGCACCGATCTCCACATCTGGAGCACCTGGATGATCTGATGCCCGAGTTCCAAAATGCAAACAAAAACATCCAAGACCAGTGTGGACAACGTCTGGACCATATAAAGCTGCACCGCCTCGGCTTATCAGACACCTCTCTGAGGACTTCAGGAGGTCCAGGAGGACCACGCAGCCTTCAGGTTCCATCAGTAGGGAGGAGTTAGAAAGAGTGGGCTCCTTTCACCCTTTGGCTTCCTGGCCGACCATAACCGAGGACCTAAC
Source organism: Decapterus maruadsi (assembly GCA_030347415.2). Lineage (NCBI taxonomy): Eukaryota > Metazoa > Chordata > Actinopteri > Carangiformes > Carangidae > Decapterus > Decapterus maruadsi. The sequence goes on along the minus strand of CM064886.1, from coordinate 16,809,449 downwards.
ACAGACAGGGAACGCCTCCAGCCTGGTGAAGAGAGCGCAGCAGCAGAACCTCTTTGTCCTTCAGAAACTAGAACCGAAGGACAACAGAGGGCTTACTCTGCCAGTGCTGTGCAGTGTGGGAGCTGACCTAGACTCTGTGTGCGTGGATTGGCTGCAGAGGAAGGCAAAACTCATTAGCCTAAAACCAGAACTGCTGCGTAAGCTGTTGCTTTGTTGATGTGACTGATACCACACTGATACTGATAAGTGTGGACAGTTTGTGTATCAGTTTTTCATCCTTGATTATGCAAAATAACTGCAACTAAAGAGACTGAATCCAAACTTGTAAATAACGTTGTGGGCTATTCTCCAAGTTGAAATTTGAAAGTCAAAAAGCAATTTATGGGCTGTTTAGACTATTAATTGCTTTTACCTTGAGTTGAAAAAAAATGGACAAATGTTCCCAATCTCCATAGTCTGAAATTGCCAACGATAGGACATAATGATGATAATAATTATACAGGCTCATCCACCCTTACTGCTTCACACACACTGCTGCACATTAGTTAGATGTTGAGGAATGAGACCGGATCTGATCGTGCACTTAGAATCTCGTTGTACACAGAAGTACAATGACAATAAAGTATCTTGATCTTGATCTTGATCTAACCCTCTGGTCCTGTGACACCAACACCCTCAACCCTCTCACTCCTTCTACCCTAAGACAACCGTTCTTTACCTCTGCAGTTCGTCGTGTGCCTCCCCGTTTCTCCATCCCCCCCACAAATGGTGAGGTGATGCCCGGCGGCAGTGTCAACCTGACTTGTGTGGCGGTTGGCGCTCCCATGCCTTTCGTGAAGTGGACGACCGGCGAGGCCGAGCTGACACGAGAAGAAGAGATGCCCATTGGCCGTAACGTCCTCGAGCTCACCAACATCCGCCATTCTGCCAATTATACCTGCATTGCCATTTCCTCCCTGGGCATGATCGAGACCACAGCACAGATCACTGTCAAAGGTGAGAAAATAAAAATCTAATACATTAAAGAAATAGTTCAACATTTTGGTAAATTTACCCTAATGCCATAATCCCTAGTCAGTCATAGCAGTAGGCTCATTTCCTTTAATTATCTGGGCATGTTGTTTTGAGATCAGCGGGGCAGAGACGTGAGCTGCTCAGTGAACACAATGGAGGTGAACGGTACAGTTCCCCTGTCCCTCATCAGACTAATCAAATACACAATCCATAAGCTCCAGAACACTCTGGTGGACAAGTTGTGACCTGCACATTCACCACACAATTGAATAATCATGTCTAATATTGTAACATTACGACACATGAAGCAAAGTAACGGGAGTAGCTGCACTAAACATGCGTGTTCACCAGAGTGTTTTGGAGTTGTTGGATTGTGTATTTGATGAGTTTGATGAGGGACAGGGGACCTGTACCGTTCCCCTCCATTGTGTTCACCAGGCAGCTCACGTTTCTGCCCTACATACTGATCTCAAAATAACATGCACCAATAATTAAAAGTAATGAACCTACTCCTACTGTATAACTTTAGGGATTATGGTAATAGGCTTTTGCCAAAATGTCGACTATCCCTTTAATTCAGATACAGTAAGGCTAATGAAATGTTAGACTGATTGTTGTGAAGGTTCAGAACGTGGAGATGGTTTGCAAAGCTCTAGTATCTGCCAGCGCTTAATGTCCGAGAAAAGGAAAAAAGACTTATTTGACTTTCTTGCCTCTCTCTGCTGTTTCACAGCACTGCCAAAGCCTCCCACCTCCCTCATTGTGACAGAAACCACGGCAACCAGTGTCACCCTGACGTGGGACTCTGGCAACCCAGAACCAGTGTCCTACTATGTGATCCAGTACCGCGCCAAAGTGTCTGACAACGGTTTCCAGGAGGTAGAAGGAGTAGCCACCACGCGATACAGCATCGGCGGACTCAGTCCCTATTCTGAGTACGAGTTCCGTGTCATGGCTGTCAACAATGTCGGCCGAGGCCCCCCCAGTGGCATTGTGGACACCCGTACCAGTGAACAAGCACCCTCATCGCATCCTCTACACGTCCAGGCACGCATGTTGAGTTCCAACACCATGCTGGTCCAGTGGGAACCTCCAGAGGAACCCAATGGCCAAATCCAGGGCTACAGAGTCTACTACAGCTCTACACACGATGCCCCGCTGAACACCTGGCAGAAACACAACACAGACGACAGTCAGCTCACCACCATCTCAGACCTCATCCCCAACATCACGTATAGCCTGAGAGTTCTGGGCTTCACCTCTGTGGGCGATGGCCCCCCCTCTGAGGTTCTGCAGATCAAGACCCAGCAGGGAGGTGAGAGCAATCTGACTGTCAATATACATGGCACAACAAAATTCTGTCATCTAATTAGCAATTCAAATCTAAAATGTTGCTTAAATTAAAGGGATAGTTCAACATTTTGGCAAATTGGCCCATTGCCATAATCCCTATAGTCATAGCAGTAGGTTCGTTACCTTTATTTGTCGGTGCAAGAAAGCCATGAGCTGCTCAGAGCTACGCTGTCAATCAAACTCATCAAATACACAATCCAACAACTCCACAACGTTCTGGTGGACAAGTTGTGACCTGCACATTCACCACACTATGAGATAATAACACAACGTTACCAGACAGAGTTGTTTTAGAGGGAAATTCTTGCCAAACCACTGATGCAAGTTTTAAAGCAAGCAGTCTCTGTATTTACTCATGACTCATACAGAAATGACCGTACTGGTTTCTCTAATTTAATATTGTTAAGGTGTTTTTTGGCCTGACTTGTTTTTTTCAGTGCCAATTTTTTTTTTTTTTTACCTGACTTTTTTTTTTCTTGCATTGGATTTTTCTTTTTTTTTTTGGCTGTTTTTCTTTTTTTTTGACTGGCCCTAATACTCCTTCGTACTTCTCTCTTACATCCTTCCAACTCTTTATTTCTGCTCGAAGTTCCAGCTCAAATGTCTGGTTTGGAGGCTGAGGCTGAACTGGATTCACGCATCATGTTGTCATGGAGCTGGCCTGCCCAGGACGCCATCGTCAGCTTTGAACTGCTCTACTGGGAAGCCAGCAACCCCACAGACAAGGTACACTCTACCTTAAAAACGCTGCCCACTAGGACTTCTGGAATGATGGTGAGAAGAGTGAAGGCATCGTTAATTAGCTCTCTTGAGTCAGGCAGAATAAATCCACAGAGTAAGTAAAAGAACTCAACTGATAAAGATGAGACAACGAGAAGCAAGAGAAACAACAAAAACAGGAAAGGGAAAATAACCTATTGGAGGAAATCTCTGAACATGAGGATTGTTCATTATAGAGAATGCACCAAGAAGATTTGTGACAGGGATCCTTTATGTGTGTTCATAAACATACATATACCATGTTTTCTTTATGGTCCTGGGTTTTTCTCTCCACAGCATCGTGTCACATTCAACCCTGCAGGCTCTTATGCAGTCAATGGTCTGAAGCCAGATACACTCTACATGTTTTCTCTGGCAGCTCGATCTGAAATGGGTTTGGGAGTCTTTACTCCGGCTGTTGAGTGCAGGACCACCCAGTCCAGTAAGTTCCACAGCTTTCTAATGTCACTCTCACTCAGTCACCACCAAAAAGAACATTTACAGAAGGCACTTTCTTCACGTCACTGTAATACGTTAGAATGCATCGAACAGTTACAGAAGCAGAAGATTCTTTTTTTTCTTTTAATCTTTCATGGATTAAGCCAAATTATACCATGGTCTGGGTGAATCCTCGATTCTGATTGGCTGCGTGGTGTCCATTAAAAAGTGATAATGGACACTCATAAAGATGTTCCACTAAAATTGCCTGAGCCTCATGAGTGAATGATTTAAAGGAACAACGAGGAGTTTTGGACGCGAATAAGAATAACGCCGCCGAATCGCTGTTAATGGTCGGAACTGCAACGATAACTGAACGTCTTTGAACCTCTGACTTTAATTCTTGATGAATGAAATCATGAGTCTGTCTTGCGCCGGTAAAAGAATTTCACGGTGTGCGCGGAGGCTCATAAATGTAGTGTGAAAACGCTTCGCATTTCCAAAACTCCTCGTTGTCCCTTTAATATGTATTTTTCTCGTAAGTGACCATGGTATAAGCAGGATAATGCCCTTCGAGGTGTCCATTATCAGAATTTAATGGACTTCGTCGGGCATTATCCCTTACGTATTTGCTAGAAATAAGGTCCAGATAGTAAAAACCGGTAATTATTCTTTAATAGTGAGTTTTAAATAGTAAAACACATTTCCGTGTGTTTCTAATCAATATCCTACAATATCCTACTGGGATGAAATCTAAAATGTCAACAAATTTAGTTACTGTATATTCCTGGGATGAAAATACTTAAGTTATAGAAAGAGGAACCTGGTTCAGTACCAGATCTTCCTCCCCTGTGAGCTGTGCTGACATATTTTGACTTAATTTAGAAGCTAAAGAGTTAGACAACACACCGACAGCTTTCTGTTCAGCCTGTTTGGACCAATCAGCTGTGTTGTGCTGCAGTGCCGGTCGGTCCTCCCAGGAGGGTGGAGGTGGACGCCCTCAACTCCACGGCTCTGAGGGTGACGTGGAGCCCTCCGCTGACTGTGAAGCAGCACGGCCAGACCAGAGGCTTCCAGCTGGTCTACTCCAGACTGGAGAACCGGGAGCCTCACGGCCAGCCCATCATCATGGATGTTCCCCATCCTGAAGCCCAGGTACTGTCACACTCTCTGAGTCGATTCCAGGCTAAAGAAGGAGAGTTCAGTTCAAATCCTAAGAGCAACCAGGAAACTCTTACTGCAGTATTATTTGACAAAGTCAAAGGACAATTCCGGGGGAATTCAACTTGGGGCTGTATTTTCCTAACATTTTAGGTCTAAAAGAAGGAATCTGAAGATTTTGTTTACTTTAAAGCAGGTCAAGAGTTGAATTTGCCCAGAATTGTCCTTTAACTTCAGTTACTTGTGGTAAATAGTGTTTTTATGATACGTGGATGAAAAACAGGACAAACACAGAAATGCACTTGAATGGAGGCCAACTTACTGCACTGTACTAGTCAGTACTGTGTACTATGTCAGCTCTGTGGATACCTCAGTCTTTCTTCTTCTATGTGACTCTCTGCAGGAAGCCATCATAACAGGTCTGCTCCCAGAGACCACCTACTCTCTGACTGTGGCTGCGTACACCACCAAAGGTGACGGGGCTCGCAGCAAGACTAAGATGGCCACCACTACAGGGGCAGGTGGGCTCATTAATACCGTGTCATTTGGCAGCACCTGATGCTGCTGCCAAATGACACGACGTGGATACTGTACATGGCCTCCATCTTGGCTCAGGCAACTGTCTCCCTCAGAGCAGTAAGCCTATGGTGCATGTTCTACTATAATAACCATAACCTGCTTAGTTTTTGACGGATTTCAAATGGTTTGGGTTGTTATGAACATCAGAAATACAGTTATGATGCTGCATACTTAAAATGACGAACGAAATGACGAAATGATGAACACGAATCATTTTAACAACATATAAATCATTTTATCATGACTTATAAGGTCAGGTATTATAATACGTTATAATTGTTAGTAACTGGCTGACAATACCCACATTTATAATGCATTATAAATATAGTTAAAATGTGTTATAATTGTCTTATAAACATGTATAACTATCATTATAAACACTCATTAATTATCATAAGGCTTTATAACAATAAACATCATAGAGCATTTTATAATGGCTTATAAGATCTTAGTATTATAATAGAGTTATAATGCTCTATAATGTGTTATGCTTATTGTTATAAAGTTTTCTGTGATTTATGAGTGTTTATAATGACAGTTATACATGTTTATAAGTCAATTATAACACATTATAACTATATTTACAATGCATTATAAATGTGGTCATTGTCAGTGAGTTACTAACAATTATAGCCTATTATAATACTTGACCTTATAAGTCATGATAACATGCTTTATAGTGTGTTATGATTATTATTATAAAGCATTATGATCATTTATGTGTGGTTATAATTATAGGTATACAGTGTTATAACTGCATTATAACTCATTATAAGTAATGGTTATAACGTGAGATAGGCGTCAAGTAGAGTGTTACCGATTATTCAATAAGAATAACAAAATTTTTACAAATATATATATATACACTAATGTAGGTTGTAGATTTTTGTGTAGGTCAGAGGGAATGACTGACACTTCTGTATGTGATTCTGTATCAGCATGTCATTGTTGATATTAAATATGTCCTGTGTTCCAGTGCCTGGTAAACCCACCATGGTGATCAGCACCACCATAGGGAACACTGCCCTGATTCAGTGGCAGCCGCCAAAGGAGCTGGTGGGGGAACACGTGGGTTACCAGCTGCAGTACAAGAGAGTGGAGGAGGAAGCTTTTACCATCAGAGACTTCAGAAGGATAGATGATCATTTCACAGTCACTGGCCTGCACCGAGGAGCCACCTATGTCTTCAAGCTGTCCGCCAAAAACCAGGCAGGCAACGGAGAGGAGTACATCAAGGAGATCAGCACCCCTGAAGACATCCCCAGCAGCTACCCCCAGAACCTGAGTGTGACCGGCCTGACAGCCACCTCCATCCAGCTGACCTGGGACCCCCCCGCTCTGGCCGAGAGGAATGGGCGGATTGTGAAATACACGTTGGTGTATCGAGATATCAACAGCCTGCACAACAACACAAACGCTACCACAGAAGCACAGATGACCATCCATGGTTTACAGCCTGACACAACCTACGACATCAGAGTCCAAGCATTCACCAGTAAAGGGGGGGGTCCCATCAGCCCCAGCATCCAGAGTCGGACCATGTCCACCTCTATGCCAGGTCAGAACCACAGTCTGTTGCTGTCCTGGTAGAAAGCTTCATCTGTGACCTCAGTACTCGTTACCTTACTCCATGATTTTAATGGGAGAGTTCACCCAAAATTCAAATTTCACTCATTATCTACTCCCCCTCATGTCGACTAAGAGCTGTGAGTCGTCCGTGTCTTCTCTGAGTTATGGGGGGTCCACGCAGCAGTATTTGTCCATATAATGGTTGTGAATGGATACCACTTTTCTTTGTCCAAAAAGACACACCAAAAAACATCCAAATACCTCCATACTGCTCGTCTGCAATTCTTGTATTGAAGCCCCGACATGAGAAATTGGAAGAGCAGTGAACTGAGACACTGGGAGCTTCCACTACAAACAAGCTTAGAATATAGACTTATTTAATTTTTTCGGAACAATTTCTCATGTCGGGGCTTCATACAAGAGGGACATTACAGACGAGCAGCATCGAGGTATTTGGATGTTTTTTGAAGGAATGGAGGAAGGAATTCTTCCAGCTCTTAGTCGACATGAGGGTGAGTAGATAATGAGTGAATTTTGAATTTTGGGTGAACCCATCCCTTTAAGGATTTATATGTGATATTTCCATAATATGTCCCCTTTAACGATAAAACTATGTTACTACAGTGCTACTTACCTTAACTTGTATCATTGCATTGGGAATGAACCACAGACGGCTGCAGGTTTGCAAACCAAGAGAAGGAAAACTTACTGCTAAACCTGAAAATTGGAGTAAAACTGCACAAAGCCCGAATCAGAAACTCACCTGTTTCTATTCATCTAGACTACTGTGCCAGATTTTTTCTGGTATTTTGGTTAATTAAGACATTTTGGTTAATAATAGTGTGTAGTGTTTGCATAAATATACCATAATGTTTTTGTTTTGTTTTGGGTTTTTTTGCTAATAATGGTCCTGACCTTCCTCCAGTGTTTATCCAGAACTTTGGAGTGAAGGCTGTGATGAAAACCTCGGTCCTGTTGACCTGGGAAGTGCCAGATGACTACAACTCTCAAGTGCCTCTGAAGGTGAGACACAGCTCCTCCCACACATCAACTACGTCACTGACAGACATTCTGTTTGATAACTGAAGGATGTTTTTAAGTGTGAACTTGGTCTTGGCTTCAGATCCTGTACAACCAGGACAGCGTGGAGGTCCAGGGTGACCTGAAGAAGAAGCTGATCACACAGCTGCAGCCAGATACCGATTATTCCTTTGTGCTGATGAGCCGAGGGAACAACGCCGGCGGCCTCCAACAGCAGGTGTCCATTCGCACCGCTCCAGACCTGCTGAAGATCAAACCTGCTCGATACCAACACAGTGTGGAAGAGGGTGGTAAAGTGACCATCAGCATCCCCAGGGTCGCTGCTGCAGCGCCGGTCAGGTGTGTGCTGTCTGCATGTGAAGTAAAAATAAATATGAATGAAGTATGATTTCAGAATTGGCTCTGAAGCATTTCCTCTCTGTTACTTTGATTAAAAAGTCACATAAATGTAATTATGGCAGTCATTGTTTAAAAGTATATAATAGCTATGATGACTGGGATATGTACAAGTCAGTAATAGCTGTTATCAACTCTCTACTTCACCTGGTTCTGTGTCCAGCCATGCTCTGCTGTTTCCTTGCATGGCTAGCCGACTGTCTGAATGATGTAAAATATAATAGAATAATTAAAACCAGTAATGTAAGGCTGGCAAATAAAAGGGCAGATCTGACCACTTTGTCCACAGTATGGAGCCCTGCCTGGAATAGAAAACTCAAAAGCTGCAACACTGGCTGTTAGTTTAATAAGCAGAAAAATAGGCTGTAATTTTAAGCCACAATCTAACATTGACTTAGACTGCAGTTTTTTACCTCAGCAGCAGCTGTGGCTGTCAGATGTTTGAAAAAAAAACAAACAGCCAGAATGCTTATCAATTAATCCGTCACTGCCAATGTTATGGCAATTAAAAACACAAACACCCCGGTAATCTAAATAGTTTCAGTCTTAAAAGTGTTTACTATGTTAAACTTAATTAAATTTTCCCCTGGTAGAGGAGGAGCGAGTTAGCCAGTACAGCTTTGGAGTAGAGAATTGACGAAGCTTGCTGTTGTACATATCTATATGTAACTGTTATCAGCACAAAGTTGTGTACATGGAATTAATGTATGTGACGTAGTTGTGTATCTGTTTGGTTCAGGTGGTACTACATAGTGGTCGTCCCTGTCACCCCAGCTTCTCTGAGCAGATGGGAAAATCCTGAAGTGATGGACGTATATGAGGTGAGTGGATGTTGATGTAAACACAGTTACAGAGGCTGTACAGACATGTAAGCCACGTGTTTTGGGTTAATACTGAGGGTTAAGGTTAGGGTTTGACGTGTAGTAGTTATTAAAGAGTAAAGAGAGCTCTGCTTAAATTTGGTGCATAAGAAGGACTTGGTGGACCATGTTCAAAGCCTCCATTGCAGATGCGGCAGCTGGGAGCTGCAGCCTCAAGGTTGTCTGTGACAGTCTGTGGACATGAGCAGTGAGGGAAGCAGGGTATCAGGAACCCAGAAGAGTTGCAGCCCCAGCAGTTGAAAAAGCAAAAGCTTGGATGCGGGAAAAGGAAGTCTATGAAGAAGCTTTGGAGGAGGACTTTCATTTAGCCTCCAGGAAAGTTCTGGACAACCACTCTTCCACACAGGAAGGGGAAGCAGGGCTCGGCTCAGGCTGTGTTTGATAATGGGGTAGAAACGCTGACCCTGACTGTAGGCAGGGAGGTTTTTGGGTTTTTTTGGAGGTTTTGTGAGCATGTCTGCAAGGCAGACCCAGAATTGACTGAAGGTATTACATTACATCTCCCCAGGGATCAAACCTGCTTAGCCTGCTTCCACTGTGACAGACCTTGGATAAAAGGTAGATAATGGATAAATCTTAGCACTTTTTCTTGCCTTTAGTAGACTGATAACACTATTAGAAGTCCAACAGAGAGTGGGAGAAACAACTCTGCCACAGTGATCAATTTAGTTTTGTCATGATTTATTTTCCGCTGTCATGCATCTTCACGTCTCCATTCCAGACTCTCATACTGTGTCCTTCCTCTGGCAGCTCCTGGAGGCCGGTGCTGGGAGCAGTGTGCAGAGAAGGAGGAGACAAAGCCAGGACTCGCTGCAGCCCTACATCGCCGCCAAGCTGGAGGTTCTGCCCGAGAGCTTCACTCTGGGTGACGAGAGAAAATACAACGGCTACTACAACAAACCTCTTCTTGGCCATCAGCTCTATCGCTGCTTTGTCCTGGCTGACCTCACACACCATGATGCTGTGAGTGGCCAATGTGTGTTCATAAAGACATGATCATATAAAACCTTTAAAGGGATAGTTCACCCAAAATTCAAATTTCTCAAATTACTCATTATCTACTCACCCTCATGTCGACTAAGGGCTGGTAGAAGTTTCAGAGTTATCCGTGCCTTCTCTGAGTTACAGGGGGTCTCGGTGTAGCAGTGCATGTCCCTATAACGGTTGCAAGTGGATACCAACTGTCTTCGTAACAAAAAGACACACCAAACACATCCAAATACCTCCATGCTGCTCGTATGTAATGTCCTCCTCAGTCCTCAACCTCAGACTTTAGATGAAAGGCATAAGGTCTAAGGAAAACCTCCGTCAGGTGTCTACTAAACAGCCTCAGAAAAAAGACGTCAGATTAAAAACAGACTATTTTTATTTCTTCAATCTTTGATCCAGTGAGGGCATTTTTTTGGAGGGGGGACTAATAATTTATTTTGCCTGACCTTTTGGTTTGACGTCTTTTTTTTTCTGACGCCTTTTGGTTTGACATCTTTTTTCTGAGGCTTTTTTCATCTGACGACTTTTTTTTCTGACGCCTTTTGGTTTGACTTTTTTTTTCGGACACTTTTTGGTTTGAGGTCTTTTTTTCTGACGCTTTTTGGTTTGACGTCTTTTTTTCTGAGGCTGTTTAGTGGACAACTGACAGAGGTTCTGATCTTATGCCTTTTCATCTAAAGTCTGAGGCTGAACCCTGACACCTGAGGATGTCCTAAAATGTACACTGTAGTTGTGTGTAACTGACCGACTCACATCCTCTGATGATCTGCAGCTGACAACGTTTGCAGCCAGCCCGTTCTCTGAGCCCATCATGGTGAAGTTCTACATTGGAGTGACCCGACAAAGTGAGGACTCAGAAATGCTGTGGGTGATGGGTCCAGTCCTCGCCGTCATTTTCATCATCACCATAGTCATTGCAATCCTACTTTTCAAAAGGTGAGTATGAAAAAACAATGGACACGTGCATGTAGTGACCTGCAGAGTGATTATACATGGTTGTCCATGAAGTTGTAATAATATTGTTTTCAGACACATTCCTCTTTTTATTCTTATTATAAAGAGTAATTTTGGTTTAATTTAAATTTCACAGTGATATTTTTGGCAGAGATCAATCAATGGAGTTTTGAGAGGATACTTTATCTATCAAGAATAGATCACATTGTAACAATCATTTCAAGAAAGGAGGTTCTGAATGAATCTGTCTCTCTGCTCCCTTGTTTATCGTCTCCCTTCCCTCTGTGGATGCAGCAAACAAGAGAGGTGAGTGAAAACATTTTCTGCTCTGTATATGAAATTGTGCTCTTACTGTTCCTTAGATAGATATTGAATATTTCCGACAAACTTTACAGCTAAACACTTCCTCAAAACCAAAATGAATACATTACATCCACAGCACAGGTTGTAGCCATTCCTTGTAATAACAGGAAAGTAATGTCATTTCTAGCTTTTAAATTGTATTCAATTTCTCAGTGTTCTTTCTTTCTGAGACAGAATCATATCTGCATGAATGTGACGTCTGGCTTTGTCCAAAGTTTAAATATACCCTGTTATCTCCGCCTTTATTGTCCAACCCATTTCATTTTTCACCCTTTCGTTGCTTGATTACCTGTAAATGTTGCTCCAACTACTCAACAGTGGTAGTGATAGAATCAACATGTAATGAGAAGTGCATTCACGCATTCCAAAAGGTTTTGGTCGACATCTCAGACCCTGTGAGTGTTGGTGGATTCAGTGGATGATGGTGAAAAGATCTTTGTGTCTAATGTCATTTTGCACCACCTGTGACCCAAACTAACTTGTTTCCATGGCGGCCTTCACTCATCGTACCACTTTTCTTTCCACCAGGAAGCGAACATCTCCAGGCAAGGATGAGCTCATGGCAGGGGCCAAAGACTCGCTGGCGGCCCATTCCTCAGACCCAGTGGAGATGAGGAGACTCAACCATCAGACACAAGGTACAGTAGACACACACACACACAAACTCATCTTTGATGTTGTGTGTTTGAGAGAGTGACTGTGAGGGTCAGGGTCACACAAACACAGCCAATGGGAATGTCCAGTGAAGTGAGGTGAGCATAACTTGCAAAGATGGTGGCTGACAATCAATACTACACATACAGAAAGAAAAATGACAGAAAACTGTAAATATACAGTATATATTTTTAAATACTCCAAATATCTCCCAACTTTTACAGTTGTACAGTGACTTAAAGGGATAGTTCAACATTTTGGCAAATTTGGTCCATTACCATAATCCTTATAGTCATAGCAGTAGGTTCGCTACCTTTAATGTTGGTGCAAGCTATTTTTAGAACGGCGGAGCAGAGCCGTGAGCTGCTCAGAGCTACGCTATGGAGGCTCGTGGGATTTCTTGGTTTCCCTCATCAAACTCATCAAATGCACAATCCAACAACTCCACGACGCTCTGGTTGTTTTAGAGGGTTAATTCATGCAAAACCACTGATGCGTGGTGTCTTCAGGGACAGTTTTTCATCAACAGACTCTGTATTTCCCTCTAAAACAACTCTGTCTGGTAACGTGAAAATTAATTCAGGGGTGAACTATTCCTTTAAGTGTGCATCCAAACAGATGTACCTGGTTTCAATCAGTTGATTTGTAATTTACCTGTTTTATGTGGGTTGTGTGTGTGTGATGATGAACCGTACTTCCTGCTCCACTTCTCACTGCAGGGATGAAAGAACATCCACCTATTGCTATCTCCGACCTGGGAGACAACATAGAGAGACTAAAGGCCAATGATGGCCTGCGCTTCTCTCAGGAATATGAGGTAACACTTCCTGCTTTCCATTTACTTAAAAATGAAGCATTACAGACTTAGTAGCTGGAATTGTTTGGCAAGAATGTTTGAATTTGTGTCAGAGGCATTGGGCTGTACACATCCTTTTTCATTGTTTTATAGTCGCAGACACTTGTTGTCTACCCTGTGTCATTTCACTTTATAGCACATGGATTGGACTGTTTTAAATGTCTTTTTTTTTCATTACATCAATGTCTGGGTTGTATTTTATTTGAATAGGGACAATGGGAATATTTTGAATTAAACATGTTGATGCGTGGTAATATTAGATTAATATTATTATGTGCCTTTATTGTCTCCTAGATTGGAGAAATTCGTCCTGAGCATTGGAGAGATATAGACACACAATAAACAACATGTAAACAAACATGTATTTCTTCCATAAATGTATACCCCCCCCCCCCCCCACCAGTCTATTGATCCAGGACAGCAGTTCACCTGGGAGCACTCCAACCAGGAGGTCAACAAGCCAAAGAACCGCTACGCAAATGTCATCGCCTACGACCACTCCAGGGTCATCCTCACTCCTGTGGACGGTGAGAGACATCTCAAGAGAGGTGATACCATAGATTCTCAAACAATGTGTCTTTAGTAGAACAACATAAGTCTTGTGAGGTAGAACAAAATACCGTGCTACTTTCATATCTCTGTCTTTGTCATGGAATGGTGTCAAATGTGTTTATTTAGATGATATGAAATCCTCCCCCAAGACAGAAGAAATTTGGATTCTGCAAAAGAGGCTGCATCTAAATCTCCAATTAAAACATTAAATGAAACATACACAAATATATTTGACTATTTTGAAAGGACCTTTCCTCATTAGAAACTACTGTATATTCAGTGAGATAGAGACTTGACTTGTTGCTTTTCTTTTGGACTGGTGCGTCTCTTCACTGAAAAGTTCCACTGATGCAACAAATGACAAACCTTACTGACAATATTTCAAGGTACATGAATCTATGATACTGCTATTGTTAACAGGCTCTTTTCTTTTGGTGAAGTTAAGTCTAATTTCTATCAGCTGACACTGACACTGACTAGACACTGAGATTGTAGATAAATCAAAGATATGAAAAAACATGATCTGCTTTGTTCTACCTCAGGTGGAGGGATATCAGCAACATTTTTAAACAGGCTTTTTATGAGACAAACCTCTGATTCTTACCATTGATTCATGAATGGGTGGAGAAAGGACACTCATACATGATGATGCTGCTGACCACTTGGCCCTTACTGCAGGACTGTCGGGGAGTGACTATATCAATGCCAATTACATCGATGGCTACAGGAAGCAGAATGCTTACATCGCCACACAGGGACCGCTCCCGGAGACGCTGAGCGACTTCTGGAGGATGGTGTGGGAGCAGAGAACCTGCACCATCGTTATGATGACCCATCTAGAGGAGAAGTCACGGGTGAGACTTTTTCATTTTAAGAAATAGTACAAATTAAAGCTCAGCAAAGTGTTGAATGGGCCCGTGTACCCTTGAGTGATATCATTAATTCTATTGCTTTTGGCAGTTCTTAAAATATTTACAGGTTAATTACTAATCTGTAATCAATTACACTTCACCTGTCACCTTCTCACACCATAGGGGAAGTTGTTTGTTCTTTGTTGTCTCTCTGACATTATCAGTAACCTTGTGGTGTGTGGGTGTGTGTGTGTGTGTGTGTGTGTGCAGGTGAAGTGTGACCAGTACTGGCCCAGTCGTGGCACAGAGACATATGGAATGATTCAGGTGGCCATGGTGGAAACTGTGGAGCTGGCTACGTACAATGTACGAACATTTGCCCTGTATAAGGTGAGAACTGTCTCTGTACCTCGTATGTATGTAATAAACATTACATATATGACTCCTAAACCTTTGGTTCAGGGAGGCGTCTACTTGGATTTACTGTAGCAACAGTGAGAGAGTGAGTGAATTTCTGGTGTATGGTAATTTTGCAGTGAGATTCTGACATTACCAGTCTGATGATCATGATGGTCATTTAGCTGTTTCAATGTTAAAGGGATAGTTCAACATTTTGGCAAATTGGCCCATTGCCATAATCCCTATAGTTTTATGAGTACCGTGGCAAATACAGAGACTGTTTGCTGAAAAACTGCGCCGATGGGATCAGCATCAGCGGTTTTGCATGAATTTCCCTCTAAAACAACTCTGTCTGGTAACGTTGTGTTATTATCTCACAGCGTGGTGAATGTGCAGGTCACAACTTGCCCACCAGAGCGTTGTGGAGTTGTTGGATTGTGTATTTGATGAATTTGATGAGGGAAACCAAGAAATCCCATGAGCCTCCGTAGCATAGCTCTGAGCAGCTCATGGCTCTGCTCCGCCGTTCTAAAAATAGCTTGCACCGACAATTAAAGGTAACGAACCTACTGCTATGACTATAGAGATTATGGCAATGGGCCAAAATGTTGAACTATCCCTTTAATGCATGTTTACTAATTACATAATCAAATCATAGAATTTTTAGTGTGTTAAATCATCATTTTTCGAATCACCTCACTTGTATATTTGTGTGTGTTTGAGCAGAACGGCTCAAGTGAAAAGAGAGAAGTTCATCAGTTCCAGTTTATAGCCTGGCCCGACCATGGAGTGCCAGAGTATCCCACTCCAACACTGGCCTTTGTACGAAGGGTCAAAGCCTGCAACCCTCCAGACGCTGGACCCATGGTGGTCCACTGCAGGTACACCATGTCTTATACTGATATACACACTTACTGTGTGGCACTTCCATTCACAATCTTGAGGTAAATCAAAGAACCAACTCACGTATCCCTCCGCCCACAGTTAGTGCCCGCCGATCAGCAGTTGGTTAGGTCCAAATAAAAACTGTGTTTTTCCTCCATAAAAATTATATTATAGTGAACAATGGAACTGTGTATTTTTGGGTTTCTTTGGGTCTGTTCACAACACTGTATGTTGTAAATCTCTGGGCAGGGCTATTATGGGCTGGTGTTGCTAACGGCAAGAGTGCAGAGAGTCTTCTACTGCAATTAAAGTACTTAGGGGCTATTTGTAGATCATACAACCTCACTTTAAAAAAAATGATACTATCCCTTTAAATGTTACATTTTGTGAAGGGACATTTTGTCTCTTTTACAAATATCATACCCCATATTAATAAAGCATCAAACATATTTTCTCCTTGTCAGTGCTGGTGTGGGCAGGACAGGATGCTTCGTTGTGATTGATGCCATGTTGGAGAGGATGAAACACGAGAAGTCTGTGGATATTTACGGTCATGTGACGTGTATGCGAGCTCAGAGGAACTACATGGTGCAGACAGAGGATCAGTATATATTCATCCATGAGGTCCTGCTAGAAGCTGTAGCATGTGGCAACACAGAAGTCCCCGCCCGCAACCTTTACACCCACATCCAGAAGCTCACCCAAATCCCTCCTGGAGACTCTGTGACCCCCATGGAACTGGAGTTTAAGGTAACTACACCTTTGTGTCTTCTGTTTCTGCTATGTTTGCCTTCACTGACTTGTGGTATTATGGAATTAATAACTGTTGTTCTGAGAAATAAATATCATCATATAAATATCATGTTTAGCAATACATAACAGGATAAACAAGTTACTTAAAGGGATAGTTCACCAAAAATTCAAATGTCACTCATTATCTACTCACCCTCATGTCGACTAAGAGCTGTGAGAATTGTCAGAGTCCTCTGTGCCTTCTCTGAGTTACGGGGGGGTCCACACAGCAGTATTTGTCCATATAATGGTTGTGAATGGATACCACTTTTCTTCATCCACAAAGACACACCAAAAAACATCCAAATACCTAATATTTTAATTTGACCAGATGTGTTTCCCAGCAGTCTAAGCCTATAGAAGCGGAGCTATAAAATGGTTCAGAGCTACCTGAACTAAAAGCCCTGTCATAAAGAAAGGTCTTAAGTCTAGACTTAAATGTAGTTAGAGTGTCTGCCTCTCTGACCCATGGCGAGAGCTGGTTCCACAGTAAAGCAGCCCGGTATCTGAAGGCTCTATTTTTATTCTATTGTGACAGTGAAGTGCAGTGGCCTCTTGGTTGAATGCATCAGCATCAGAGACGTGTGTCCTACTCTCTGTCTCCACAGAAACTTGCCAGCTCTAAAGCACATACCTCAAGATTCATCAGTGCCAACCTGCCGTGTAACAAATTCAAAAACCGCCTGGTGAACATAATGCCTTTTGAGTCCACCCGTGTCTGCCTGCAGCCAATCAGAGGGGTGGAGGGTTCTGACTACATCAATGCCAGCTTCATTGATGGATACAGGTGAGCTCATATTAACCCTTACAGATGGTTTCACCCGATAAGGACTCATTGAGTCCTCGTGTTGGTGAAGTCATAACTTTTTAATGGTTTTATAGATAATTTTTTTTGTCATGTTATTTAAATTCTCTCCTATCATGACTGTTAATTTCAACCAAGAAAATTAATTAATTAACCCTTTACAGGCTGGTTTCTGTGATGTACACTAATTTCTCAAAAAAAAAAACCCAAAACAAAACAGCCCAAAAATGAAATATTCAGTGACTAAAGATGGATTTTCTTTTCATGATTACAACTGTCTGAGGCCCGAGAGTCAAAGGACAGCTCTTGTGTGGGTCACAAAAACATAGATTGATTTGATTGTTGATTGTTTTGATGGCTCATCTTCACATTTATGGTGGGATGTCATTGCAGTATAATATAATTATCTCATCAGAGCCACCATTAGGGCTAAGAGATAAAGAAAGCTGAAGTGGAATCAGTTATATAACAGCAGTGGTGCCAGAACCCTGAGGAGGAAACACAGACGTGTGTTTGTTGTGATGTGCAGGCAGCAGAAAGCGTACATGGCCACCCAGGGCCCGCTGGCCGAGACCACAGAGGACTTCTGGAGGATGCTGTGGGAACACAACTCTACCATTGTAGTCATGCTCACCAAAGTCCGTGAGATGGGACGGGTAAGACATCATTATCAGGTCACACTGTGCTCCATGTTATTATGCATAGTATTATAATCCAATCCAATACACTTTATTTGTATAGCACATTTTAAAAACAACAAAGTTACCAAAGTGCTGCAAAACAGATAAAAAAAACAGTTAAATAAACAAAGCTAAAGTTAAAATGCAATAAATCAAAAAGCAATAAGAAAACAATAAGATCAGATAAAACACTGAGAAATATAAAAATACATTAAAAGACAAACAGAGACCACGCAACTCTCACGCAGTATTAAAAGCCAAGGAGTAAAAATGAGAAAATGAAATGAATGAAAAAATTATAATTACTAAAATACTATATAATTTACTAAAGCTCTTCTTTAACTGATGTCAGAATGGTAAAAATGCAGATTTTAGACAAACCACAGCTCTGACAGTGAGCTCTGAACAATATTCTTTACATCTCCTGATCACGCTCTGATTCATGTTCTCTGTCCATGCTCCAGGAGAAGTGCCATCAGTACTGGCCTGCTGAGCGCTCTGCACGCTACCAGTACTTTGTTGTGGACCCCATGGCGGAGTACAACATGCCTCAGTACATCCTGAGAGAGTTCAAAGTCACAGATGCCAGGGTAGGTTCACCTCAGGAAACCTTTGCTGCTGTCGCATGAGGCAGAGGAAGGAAGAAGGAAAACTCCAGCTGGGACATCAACCCAACTTAGGCCTGATCTTTATAACTTTGTTTTAAATCTACTCTATAGAAACAGAGCATGTTTGTGTCGGCAGAGATTGGAGGTTTCTGTTTCCATACATGTATTTGACATGAGAATTGCACTGCACTGAAGTGGAAGGATTTGGTCTGCAGCACATTCCACACAAGGACACGGAGTTCATTACTGGGAAAGAAGAACAGCTGAGCTGAGTGATTAAAGCTAAGACCAAAAGTAAAACATTTGTAGGTCAAGCACCATACAACAACAATAACACATTTATATAACACATTTCATGCGACAAGCGCAAACTCAAAGTGCTTCACAAAAACAAAACCAAGCACAACATTACATAAGGAATACAAGTAAAGCACAAAAAGACAAAAAGAAGGAAATGTTGCAAATTAAAAACAATGAAAAACTAAAAGCTTGTGAGAACAGAAATGTTTTTAGTCTGCTTTCGTTTTATAGGTAAATTCATGCCAAACCGCTGATGCACGTTGCCTTCAGGGACAGTTTTTCATCAACACTCTCTGTATTTACCTCTAAAACAACTCTGTGTGGTAACGTTATGTTATTATCTCATAGCGTGATGAATGTGCAGGTCACAACTTGTCCACCAGAGCATTGTGGAGTTTTGGGATTTTGTATTTGATGAGTTTGATGAGGGAAACCAAGAAATCCCATGAGCCTCCGTAGCGTAGCTCTGAGCAGCTCACGGCTCTGCTCTGCCGTTTTAAAAATAGCTTGCACCGACAATTAAAGGTAACAAACCTACTATGACTATAGGGATTATGGCAATGGGACAATTTACCAAAATGTTGAATTATCCCTTTAAAGAGAAAACTCTCAAGTGTGTGTTCTGAACACAGTTCTGATTGAAGCTAGATACCTGAAGCCTTGTGTTACAGGGAGACATAACATAACATAACATAACAGGAGTTTTCTTGGTGATGTTATAGTAAATACCTGAGTCCACGATTCTGCATTACCACAACACGTTCTGGTTGTAGTTCATCTACAGTAACTACAGGGAGCTGCAGCTGCAGAGTTACAGTGTTTGTCCTCATTTTCCTCTGTTTGCAGGACGGTCAGTCGAGGACCATCAGGCAGTTTCAGTTCACTGACTGGCCGGAGCAAGGAGTGCCCAAAACTGGAGAGGGATTCATTGATTTTATTGGACAAGTCCATAAAACAAAGGAGCAATTTGGACAAGACGGACCAATAACTGTGCACTGCAGGTAAGTGATTGATTGATTGATTGATTGATTTGTTTGGACTCTAAACAATGAATGAATTTGGAGATGGCTAAAAGGTCTTCTCATATGTAGCCAGACGTATCCATAGATACTCGAGAATTTAAGAGTGCAGCAGATTTTCCAAAATATACAAAACATATTAGTAAATTGTAGTCATATGCAGGATGCTGTGATTTCTGTCTTTATGTCAATTCTTTTTCAATGAATCTGGGCAAGAGCAGAGATCTCCTCCTTGAAGAACCAGCTCAACATGTTATCCTTACATCCAAAATAAGTCAGGATTCAGGATTTGTCTGAACTTTTTCAAGCACGGATTTGCTCAGTTTATTGTACCGAGGGCATTGAAACAGAAACAATATTAAGATCACACAACACGCACACATGCTGTTCTTCAGGAACGCCATCGTACTGTACCTGCCATCACCAAAGCTAAGGCACCAGATTTTAACTATGCACATGAGATCTGAATAGAACATAAACAGATGAAACTCCAGCACCAGAAATGACACAGTGTTTTGTGAGATGTGAACTCGTTAGTTGGTGTCACGTTTTAATCTGTATTAATTCAGTTGGGCTGAGTTTCCAATATGTATGCCTGCCAACCCCCTTTGTTATATGCATAGTGATTTATAATGAGCGTCTGATACTGTGTGTGAACCAGTGCTGGTGTTGGGCGGACCGGTGTGTTCATCACCCTGAGCATTGCCCTGGAGAGGATGAGGTACGAGGGAGTCGTGGACATCTTCCTGACTGTCAAGATGCTTCGGACTCAGAGGCCGGCCATGGTGCAGACAGAGGTACCATTCCCTACATAAATATATACAGTACTACTCATAAAAAGTCAGGGATATTTGGCTTTTGGGTGAAATTTTAGGGTGAACATACCATCTTTTTTATACATTATCAGCTGCTGATGTATGTATGCTCTCACATAATTCCTGTTTACCTGAAATATCATGATACTGTATCTACACTTGCTGACCAAAGTTTCTGACCCTAGGACCAGTACCACCTGTGCTACCGGGCTGCTCTGGAATACCTGGGAAGTTTTGATCACTATGCAACATAACCACACCCACCAGAGAGAAAGCCTCAGATATAAGTCTGTCTCCTTTGAGCGACATCCACTGGGCTCCATCAGCCCCTACAGCCTGACGAGAAGGTTATAGGGAGGACTGATGAAGAGCCGACCACAGTGCACATCGGGGGGAGAGGAAAAGAGAGAGGAGAGGGCACAGCGCGATCCATCTCCTGCTGGACTGGTTCCATGATCCTGCCACAGACCCAAAACCTTCAAAAACCAACCCTTGAAAGACTCACTGTAATGCCCATCGCTGGTTCTTCACTGGATACTCCACACTTATCTCTGCCTCCTCCTTAAAGGGATAGTAGCATTTTTTTAAAGTGGGGTTATATGATCTACAAATAGCCCCTAAGTACTTTAATTGCAGTAGAAGACTCTCTGCACTCCTCCCGTTAGCAATGCCAGCCCATAATAGCCCTGCCCAGAGATTTACAACATAGGCTACAGTGTTGTGAACAGACCCAAAGAAACGGTACGAAGGAGTATTAGGGCGAGCCAAACCAAAAAAAAACAGCCAAAAAAAAAAAAAATCCGGCACAAGAAAAAAAAAACAACAACAAAAAACTGCCGAGGCTTGACCACGTACAACAACAGAGCAACAAGCGACTGACGGCTCCATGACAGCAGCAGAGTGACAGACAGGCTCCTGTAGTAGTATTTGTAAATACTACAAATACTACAGGAGAGGAGGAGAGGAGATAGGCCTATCCTGTAGTATTTGTACAGGAGAAGGCAGAGACCTGTATGGCGGTGGTCCAGTCACGGAGGTGTCTCCAGCCACGTTTAGTCACGCTAAACGTTAGCTTATATAACGTCTCTATGTAACTTATAAATGATTGTGTGTGTTTGTTTTTTTGTTTTTTTGGGGGGACAGTAATGAAGAACATGCATTGCTGATTGCTGTACGTTAGCAGCAGGGGTTGGACACGGAAGTGATTCGTGTGCCGATCCTGAAGTAGCGCTTAAGTTTTCTTGTTTTCATTGTCATACTCCGCCCCGTGCGGAGAAAGTACTAAGGGGCTATTTGTAGATCATACAACCCCACTTTAAAAAAAATGTTACTATCCCTTTAAAGACATTTGTTGCTATTGAGCAAAAACTTTTCTTTTTTTATATATATTATAATTTATTGTCATTGTTACTTTGTTGTTGTGATTATTTAGAAATAACTTTGTAATTATTCATAATATTTATTTAGTTATGTTTTTATTAGAGCAAAGGGCATGTGTTCAAAGACAAATACTGGAGAGCATATACTTACAGCTGCTAATTTTTATTTTCATTTTATAGATTTGATATCATAATATTATCACTACTCACTCAGCCCTGCATAGGAGGAATTGTTGGTTCTGGTTTTCTGCCATGACATCCAGCACAACGATGACGGAGATTTCACAGTTCACAAGTGTGTTGAGGACAGTGGGGACCATAGACTTACAGGTGTAAAAGGAGAATTCCTGTCATTTTTGACCCCTAAATCCTTGTCCTGGTGGTCACTCGGTGTTGGTTTTTTGCTCCCCCCAACACTGGGTGACCATCAGGACAACGATTTGGGGGTAAAAAATGACAGGAATTCTCCTTTAACTTCCATCAAAGGAAATGTAAAAACAGAACAAAAGAGTATGCACAATAAGTTTTTCTATCCCTCTTTGAAATGGACTCAGGTAGACTCAAGATCCTGCTCTGGAGAATATTTGCAGAGAGCAAAGAACAGCAAGATTTTTGGAAACCACAAGATCCATGCATGAAATGAAATCCATCATAAGAACCCAATTTATAACCAGGTTACTGGGAGCAGTAGGCCTAGACCTGAACCTTTAGCTGAACCTAAAAGAAATGAGTTTAGTTGGTAAATCTCAGTTGGATTCATTCTTTCCTTTTTTTTCATGGAAACACTTGATTGATACAAAATAATGATGTTAATCTCTCTCCATACCTTCTTATTGTCCCACCATGTCTAGCATCAAGCTCTTCCTATTGAAAACATTGCTTATGATTATAATGGGTGCTTTTTTAAATAGTTGATTTGTTGGGGACTATTACTGTACCAGCATCAGATTGATACACAATTGGAGCAGTGAATATTACAGTAGGTGTAGCAGGACTGTGTTTATGGCTGAGGAAGATGGAACAGCGGTGAACTGCTCAGCAGATGGACAACACTGGAACTCAATGAAATACGATCGACCATAATCCATATCTCTATCTGTTTAAGCCCCAAATGTTCTGTACCTGTTTTTGGATTTAAATCGGAAGTGGGCTTTTTTTTTGTTTGTTTGTTGTTTCTAGATGAGAACAGAAGAAAGCAAATAACCGAGAGACATTCAGTTAAAGGAAGTCATGTTAATTATGGCAATGCACCAAATAGTTACTACGGTATACTGTTGCCATATGAATAAATATGACATATATTTTCTACCTTTTCATACTGTACTTTTTATTTGTCTCTTCTTCAGGTTAGCAGTGTTTACCAGCACTGCATGCAATGGTGTCAACAGCAGCTGGGGACCTGTGGTGTGGTTTTGAGGGGCAGCCTTTACATGAGGCTGTGCTGTCTTTATTTATTTTACTCTGATTAAAGAAAGGATGGTAAGGCTTCTCAGTAATATGATGAACCTCTATGTGCCTGGTATCTTTTTTTGCATTGATATCCTCTCAAAAGCAACCAAAACATTAAAAGGGTCTATGATGTAATGCTAATTTTAATGTGTCCATATATACTTTAGCCAATTTTAAAAGGCTGCACCACAATGAAACAATTGTATTCCATGGAAATTCTCAGTGCCACAAAGACTGTCTGATCGCTGACGAAAAGGTTTCAGACCTCTTCACCAGACACCTCGTGTTATCTCTCTGGTTAAAGGGATAGTTCACCCTAGAATGAAGTTTCGCTCATCTACTCACCCTCATGTCGACTAAGGGCTGGAAGAAGTTTCAGAGTCCTCCGTCCCTTCTCTGAGTTACAGGGGGTCTTGGCGTAGCAGTGCATTTCAATGTAACAGTTGCAAGCGGACACCAGAGGTCTTCGTAAAAAAAAAACACACCAAAAAACATCCAAATACCTCCATGCGGCTCGTATTTAATGTCCGTCTTGTACTGAACGCCCGGAGATGCGGAATTGAAAAAAAAAGTCCATATTTCAAGCTTGTTTGTAGCATTAGCTCCCAGTGTCTGTTGTGCAGCTCCTCCGCTGCCAGTGCGCATGCGCAAGCTTTGCACTGAGACTCAATGGACGGCAACACAGGGGGAAGGGAGGGGGTGCATGCGCGGTTCCAGGGTGCCATTCCGAAGGGCCGCCACTCCGAACGTTTACTTTCATTTGTCGGAATGCCGACCCTTAATTATTTATGGGAAAGGGGTGCCATTCCGAACCTGAAAAAGAGGGTGCCATTCCGAACCTGAAAAAAGTTGAATGGTTTTAACAGGGTACCCACACCAGCAAATGCATTGGTAGTGTAGTTGTAAGAGTATGCGATTTTGGTGCGGTAGATCAGGGTTCGACTCCCCGGGGAGACAGCTATTAATAGTGATTTTATTGGCCTCTACCTAATCTTTTTACTAAACTTAACCAACTCCTTTCTACATTGCCTAAACCTAACCAAAGCACAGAGCAAGGACATTTATTTTCAGCAGGAGCGCCGCGGCTGCATCAGACTCGCACCTGGGTGAAACTTTGGAGGCGGAGGCGGAGGGGGAGGGGGAGGGGGAGGGGGGCGTTGTCCCATGGATGTACGTTGTCCCCGCGGCGCGTCGTGTCAAGCCGGGCAGGAAGTCAAACCACGAGAGAATCCGGTCAATTTTCAAAATAAAACACATTCGGAACGGCGGCCCCTCGGGAAGTTCGTAATGACGGACCTTTGGGAATTTTCGGACTGGCAGACCGTCGGAATGGCGGTCCTTCGGAATGGCGGTCGCCCCCCGCATGGCGCATGCAGACTGGCAGCGGAAGAGCTGCACAACACACTGGGAGCTAATGCTACAAACAGGCTTAAAATGTGGATTTATTATTTTTTTTCCTGACAATTCCGCATTGCCGGGCTCCAGTACAAGACGGACATTACATACGAACCGCATGGAGGTATTTGGATGTTTTTTGGTGTGTTTTTTTTTTTTTACGAAGACCTCTGGTGTCCGCTTGCAACCGTTATATTGAAATGCACTGCTACGCCAAGACCCCCTGTAACTCAGAGAAGGGACGGAGGACTCTGAAACTTCTTCCAGCCCTTAAGCCTAGTTTATACTTGACGCAGTCGCGAGGGCGCAAGGGCGCACCTCCAGGATTTTGAAACTCGGCGCGCGCCGCGTGAGTGTCGCTCGGTTCAAAATGGATGAATTTGAGGGAAGACTGGCTGAGCTGGTATGATCTAGCATTTGTACAACTCGTCATTAAAGTTATTCAGAGTCAGACCATCAAATGGCCCAGAACTCGAGGAAATATGTAAATCCAGTCCCTCCTCTCCTCCATGTGCATCTGTTACAACAAGCCGGCGAAAAATCAATACATGGAGCGATCGATAACGTTATATAACGTCTACTACACTGATGTTGCAAGGACGGTTGGTTTTCAAATCATGTAGTTGACTATCACGATCATACCGAAGCTTTTTAATAAAGGTAAATGTGTAGCTTAGCTACAGGAGAAATCCTGCTTACTTCTTCTTCTCTGTTTTTAGCTGCTTCTGCTACTTCCTATTGCATTTTTTCTCTACCGCCCCCTGTCTTTGCTGCGAATGTTGCAACGGTGAATGCGGCAAGTATAAACGCCTGTGCGCTCTGCTGAGGTGTGCGCGCCAACCGCCAACGGAGCCAGGCGAAAGTATAAACCAGGCTTTCGACATGAGGGTGAGTAGGTAATGAGCAAAACTTAAATCTAGGGTGAACTATCACTTTAAACTACCGGAGGCAACCAAGGAGAAGAAGATGGCAATAGAGAGCCTAAGCGGAAGCAGGAAGTAACGGTCACCATGGGACCTCAACTCTAAAAAACGGTCCATTCAAATGAACGAGAGTGAGATTTTTATTTTGTCTTCTGATTGAATTGCGCCACGAGAAAAAAATATGACCTCTACCTGTTTAAAACATCACGTTTCATCCGAAAAAATCCGCAGTTTATCGTAAAACTATTGTAGAATAAAATTCTGAAGAATCTGTAACCAGAAAGACTACAAGTCGTGTAGGTGACGCCACAAACCAAATGCCGCCGTTTACCGTGTCAGTTGGTGACGTATTTTTTGTGGGACACCAGATCTTTAGTCCGTAGAGCAGCCTTCACACAAAATACATTCTTCTGTTGCCGTTTTACGATAAACTGCGGATTTTTTCGGATGAAACGTGATGATTTAAACAGGTAGAGGTCATATTTTTTTCTCATGGTGCAATTCAATCAGATGACAAAATAAAATTCTCAGTCCCATTCATTTGAATGGACCGTTTTTCAGAGTTGAGGTCCCATGGCCGCGCTACTTCCTGCTTCCGCTTAGGCTCTCTATAGCAGGGGTACTCAAATACAAATCATCAAGGGCCACAAAGATATTTTTCAGTGACTCAAAGGTCCATTTATTGAAGTCGGTGCTGTACTGAAATATTCAAAAGATATATTTTTACAATATTGAGTACCGCTGCTAAATAAACATATTTATGTGGTACTTCTAACCTGAAAATGGGTCACCAGAACCCTAACACAAGAGGAAGGTTAATTTAACAACTGCACTTAAATAAAATAAATTAAAATAAATATTTGAATAAAACAAGAAATTGATTCACATGGAGCGTTTTTTGCGCGAGCGTTTCCATTGTCTTCAATGTAACCGCGCGCCCTGCGCGCGCAAAATCCGAGGCGACGCCGACGCGCCGCGCACGTGTCATGTGATCAGAACTGACCAATCAGCAGCACGGACCTGCTTCTCCAGCAGCAACAAGCAGCCCAGCTCTCTCAGTACTATCCCACTTTCAACTCTCCCTCTCGGCAAGTGGCAGCTCAGTTCTCCCCGGTCCAGACCCGGTCCAGTCCGGATCTCTACTCCATAGCTGCCGACTGCCGTAGCAGCAGTGTGATACCAGTACATTTACCAGTACATTTAACCGCATTTTTAACTTTTATTACACACGGGAGTTCACGTCTCGCCTGACTCTGCACTTCTCCCAGAACAAACATCAGAGTAAAGTCTGAAGCGTTATAAACTGACCACAGACTCTGGATTAAAGCAGATATCAGTGGAATGTTTTTGTTAATATAAGTCCCAAATAGTCCTATTTTCCGTCAGCAATCACTTACATGGAGTGTTTCAGCCGTAGCATGAGTCTCTCCGTCACTCTACTCTGCTGTAACCCGAGGAGAAAATTTTCCTTGTGGGATACAAGTGTTATCCAATGAGGAGAGAGAACGGCATGAAGGGCTGTGTGTGCAGCCAAGGGGTGCGCGTGAATGTGGTGATGTAGCACGAGGACCAATAGATGCACGACGAGGGCGGGGGCTGCTAACTCATGGTGCGTTCAAGGAAACTCGTACTTTGTGGTTTTCCTTCCTGTGAAGTCATACCAGTTAGATCTGGTACGAGTTCGCGGGTCGGAAGTTACGAGTGGCCGTTATAGGGAACTTTCACAGACAACAGGACGGTAAAAACACGAGTTACGGGTTACCTGGAATGCTACAAAGTCGTAGTTGTGACTTGAAGCTGTAACTTACGGTTTCAAAAGCCTGCCTTGAACGCAGCATTAGCCGAAACGGCCGTGCTGCTGATATCTGCTTTAAACGGTGATGTGTTACCAGCGCTATAGCCAGAATTAAAACAGTTTTTAGCAGCTTTACTGGCTGTAAACAACATGCTAATTTCTGTTAGCCCGTCTATGAGGTTTTACGTTAGGCTAGCTAGCGGACTTTATATGCTTAGTTGTGACACTGGCAGTGTGTGTTTTGAACCGTTGTTTCACACAATGTGGGTTTGATTGAACATCTTTGATGGCTAAATATATTGCCGCTTAATATTGCTTTACTCCTCTTTCTCTGTGCCATTGTTACTGTAGGGCAGGCTAAGACACCGTTTGTTTACTATGGGCACTTGCGTCCCTCCGACCCACTGTTATTCGGTCAATTGTTGAAATTTGAGTCCTTCGTGTGTTACTACCTTAGTGACTCTAAAGTAACGCTTTTGATTTTCCCGGTTAGACCGCTTTGAACAGCTGTAGAC
Organism: Decapterus maruadsi; assembly: GCA_030347415.2. Taxonomy (NCBI): domain Eukaryota; kingdom Metazoa; phylum Chordata; class Actinopteri; order Carangiformes; family Carangidae; genus Decapterus; species Decapterus maruadsi. The sequence continues at coordinate 16,781,279 of CM064886.1, read as the reverse complement.
AGCGCAGACCGTAGGCATTTTCCTATTGTTTTCCTACCAGCAGAATACTTCCTGCCCTCCATCTGCAGTCGTGACGTCATCTGAAAACAACCTATACTCTTCCGCACCTCCCATGCGATTGCCAAGAATGCTCTGCAGTTTTCCGATTTTAAATGGATGTGCAAGTAAGTTGATCTAATCTCACGTTAATGTTTTGTGTTTTTATTACCCATCAAATATTCACCTACCTGCTTCACTCCTGAAAAAAACAGGAACAGCTGCGTTTCAGGGGGACGTTCGGAATTGACCCTTCGCGGACTCCGCCCTAAAACCGCTATTGACCAATCATACGTTAGCAACCGTCACCTGACCCGTAACTATAGGCCTGGCAAGCTTCATTACATTTCCTGGGACGAAAAACAAAACGTTTGTAGAGAAGGATATTGTTATTGTTGCTGCTACTGCTGCTACAGCGGCGGCGGCAGCAGCAATATAGAGATGTTCAGATACGATCTGACTTTTTTTTCGACTTGAACAAGTGTAAATATGGGGATAACCATACGTTCACCTCCGACATGACAGCTGTACCAAAGCCGTACTTTTGGGGCTTTTACCTGGGCTTTCAGGCGAGGGATCCTCCAGGCAGGGGCTGCTTTTACTGACTGATACAGTGGTGGGAGAAAAAAAACTGCAGCGGAAGCCGTATGTGGTTCACAATCGCCCAAAAACTTGCAGTTTGACAACCAGTGAGATGACTCGGAGTGAAAGCTTGCCCGGCATGGCAACAGTAACCAAGGGGGGCGGGGCTTACGCGAAGGGTGAATTGCGGTGTTTCGGAGTGGATGTGTCACAACAGCGGTGTGTTGGAATGGAGGTGTTTCGGAATGGTGCCCCTTCTCGGTGGTGGAACAGAAGTCATTTCGGAAAATTCAAAATGAGGTTACAGTAATACAGTAACGTTACGGTAATGTGTTGCTGTGAATTGTGGGTTGGACAAAACATGGGCTGCACAAACAAAAGGCCTGGTTTGGTTTTAATTTGTATTCTAAATATATAACATAATTATCATTGTCTTATTTCAAATGAAATGAAATGAATCATAATTCAGATTTTTTATTGGACTGGAGGATTAGGATGTTTTTAGTGGTGGGGTAACCGGAGCACCCGGAGGAAACCCGTATGCAGACACGGGGAGAACATGCAAACTCCACACAGAAAGGACCTGGGCGGCCGAGGATTCGACCCAGGACCTTCTTGCTGTGAGGCAACAGTGCTAACCACTGCGCCACCGTGCCGCCTAAGATAGATAGAGAGAGATGACAGAGACAGAGATGATAGATAGATAGATAGATAGATAGATAGATAGATAGATAGATAGATAGATAGATAGATAGATAGATAGATAGATAGATAGATAGATAGATAGATAGATAGATAGATGAGAGAGAGAGAGAGAGAGAGAGATCAAGAAGTGCTGGTGCTGCGTGAGTGTGTGCAGGAGAATAGTTTCCTCACTCTGCCAAAGAAACGGCCAATTCTTTGTAGTACGGTCTTTCTGCGAACTCTAACAGGGCGACTCGCACTTGTAACTGCAGTTGCAATCTGAGCTCTAGGTTTTGGATCAGGTTCTTCTTCATCCTCTGGCCTAGTAGACTGACCACAACCGCTCTTTACTGGAACACATTCTGTCTTTTCTGTCTCTTTGCTCTCTTCATCAAGGGTAGCATGAATTCCACTGGAGCTCTCTGTGTCTGTACTGGAGCTGTCCATTATTGGACTTTCTCCCAGTGAGAGTGAAAGGGTGGAAAGGTCTGTCCAACTGTCATCTTTTGCGTTATCTAAATCCTCTGGATTATGCTGTTCTTCATCCTGTGGCCTAGCGTCGTCTGTTTGACCACAACTATGTTTTACTGGAGGGCATTCTTTCTTTTCTGTCTCTTTGCCATCACCATCAAGGGTAGAATTAATTCCACTGGAGCTGTGCGTTATTGGACTTTCTTCAGATGAGAGTGAAAGGGTGGAAAGGTCTGTCCAACTGCCATCTTTTGTGTTATCTAAATGCACTGGATTACACTGTTCTTCATCCTGTGGCCGAGCGTCTGTTTGACCACAACTGCCATCTTCTTCAGTATCAATTCCACTGGAGCTGTTGGTGTCTGTACTGGAACAGCCAATTATTGGAATTTCATCTGAATCCTGTGGCGAATTGAAGAACATGTGTTTCATGGCTTCTTGCGGTGTAATTCTGTCATCATAATTTGGATGTAGGCAAGACGTCATGAGGTCTGCAAACGCCATCCTGTCTTTGGAGTCGAAGATAGTCATTTCACTTGGATGTGACCTGACTATATCATCTAATGTCTGGTTGCCTTTCAAATGCCACGTGTTAATACATGGCTTCAAACCAGTCTCTTCTTCATACTCCTCTGGTGTCTTTAGGGTCCATCTTGAGTTGTCAGCCTTGGTGAAATATTTTTTGCTGTATAGTCCAATATCCAGCAAGCGATCAGCTGGCTCACCCAGTAGCTCCAACATAAGTTTCATACGTTGATATGGACAGTCTTTAGGGAAGAGGTTGTTACCTAAGTACAGGAATGCCATGATACAGCCAACTCCCCACATATCAACAGACTCAGACAAAGGCAGACCCAGTGTTACCTCTGGAGCCCTGTAGGCATGGGCCTGCATTGTTCTCCCAACCTTCACTTTGTTGACTGGAACAGCCACACCAAAGTCAATCAGCTTGATCCTAAATGGCTGATTCTGGTGGTCGACAAGCATCACATTGTCTGGTTTCAAGTCTGTGTGCATTATTCCGTTCAGTTTCAGGGCTTCAAAGGCTACCAGTAACTGGTGGGTCACAGTTCGGATTTCGTTAAGACTTAACGGCTTCCAGTGCCTCTCCTTCTTCATTAGATCCCAAAGGCTTTTGTCGAGAATCTCAAAGGTCAAACAAGAGAGCTTGTTGAATGTGAAATACTCCATGAATTTGACAATGTTATTTTCGTCAGGGTCAATAGTCTTGATCTTCTCTAACATTTCCACTTCCTTTTGAATGGCGGTAGATTTGCTTTTCTTGTGAATTTTCACTGCAACTGTTCTGCTCTTAGAAGAGTCAAAACATTTCGTGACTTTACCAAAGCATCCCTCTCCAATAAAATTCATGATCAGATAGCGGGATCCTGAGGTTTTACTGCGAAGTTCATCCCCTTCTTTCAGTTCAAACACGTCTAAGGATTTTTTGAAAAACATTTTCAGAGAAATGATTCCAGTTAATCTGCAAACGTAGTCACTTGTCTTACTGTGAAAACAATCAAATGCAACTGAGAAGAATTTTCACAAAACACTCAAACTTTATGATGTCACGTTCCTTTAATCTTGCCAACTATGCTATGATGTCATGTCAGAATTTACACTTGATGATGTCACATGCTCCTTTGATCTTGCCATCTATGCTATGATGCAATATCTGACGGAACACGCACTGTGAAGATTTATGTTTCTATGGTAACGTCATCAGTGATGTCATAACAGTTCCACTTCAGTCAAAAGCATTGTTCTAAATGAATGAATGAATGAATGAATCTATCTGTCAACTAGTACCGAAATTTGATTCAAAGTACGATAGAATACGTACAGTGTTGGGTTGTAACGCGTTATTAGTAACGCCGATCACGTTTTCGGACTCGATCGGAATCGGACGTTACATCCCAATCCGGATCGGATATATGACATATCAGCTGATTTCAGGGTTTTCCCTATCTGTCTAAAGCGAAGACGGTTGCAGGGCGCACTACTTTTTTTGTACAGTAACTAATAACGTAAGCAGAGTTCCATGTTGTTTTTTGGCTGCGCGTCAAATCAGTAACTCCGTTCCCGTGACCAAATCGCTGTTGTTGTTGATGTTTAGCGCAGCTTCTAATGAGAGCGAGTCACTCCGTTCCTTTCCATTCCTTTTGGTGAGATTTTACAGCGATCAATAAAGTTTCATTGAATTGAAAGAGCACACTGTGACACTGTAGCTGTGTCCCAATTCAGGGACTGCATCCTTTTGATATCAACAATACTGCAATAAATGTCATGGGCTTGTTATTGAGGTGAAGGCTATTATTGTGAGATTGGGATATTGTTACATAGTAGAGCACAAAGAACAGAAAAATAGTGGGATGATACATCTACATTAAAAGCTTTACTGCATTGCCAAAGTATCGGATCGGGACTCGGAATCGGCAGATACTCAAAATCAAATGACGACTCAGATCGGGGGCAAAAAAACGTGATCAGAGCTGCGCGAAGGCTGTCCCAATTCGTCCAAAATCGAAGGATCCTTCAAATGCAGCCTTCAAATGCGTCCTCCTTTCCCCTGAATTCGGAGGATGCATCGCTACCATCCTTCGCGGCCTCCCGTATCCCAAGATGCTTTGCACACCGGTGTTGTTATTAGCAACCTAGCCGCTAGCTGTCGGACGTAGCAGCTGTGCTGCAGCCACGGTAACTCGGCTCTGCTGCCGGCGACAGGCAGCCGGCTTGGAGGCGCGGTCGCCGGCTGAGCCGGGCTCTGCTGACCGCACAGTCAGTCAGGTGAGGAGCTGAGGCAAAGCACTTGACTCAAATAATTAAATAAAAAAACTATGAAAACGTATCACTCTGCTCTTTATTCTCTATTCACTTAGCCTCCCCCTGGCTGCTGTTCAATAGTTTGTTTATTAGTATATTAATGATAACTGCCCTTGTATTTTTTACTACTTATTAAAAAAGTGAGGAGCGGAAGAGCCGTTGCAAGTGCCACATTCAAATGTTTAACGTTAGGCTGTTGTTTACGTTCGGCCGTTGTTTACATTCGGATGCAATCAGGAAATGCGCCGAAGGGTAGACCGTCCCATTTACCGACGGTTGATGCAGCTCCGGAGGAGCCTTCGGAGGCCGCGAAGGCTGGATCCTCCGAAGGATGCAGACCCTGAATTGGGACACAGCTTGTGAGAAACAAAGCGCTTGGTGGCCGCCCTCTAGCGTCCCACACGTAACCAGACACGCTCCATGACAGAGCAGGACATGACGGCGAGCTAAGGTAACGTTAGCTAACGCAGCATCCGAGACCGAAGCTGTGTCCCGGTTCAGGCTGCAGCCCCTGAACCGGGACACAGCTCCAGAGTCACAGTGAGACACACCAGCACTCACTCCATCGAGCAGCCGCGTCTCGAATTCGACAGACGGACGTCTGACGTCCGGTAAACACAGAGCGACCACTCTGGGTAAACGCAGCTGATCGATTGAAAAAAAAAAAAAAAACGTTGGAGTGAATTTATTACGGTCATTGAATGTAACTCAGTCAAAATAAGACGTAGGCCTATATCGTCATGATTTTTTTTGCAGTTCTGTTGGGTCAAGCTGCTGTAGCCTCCCAGCAAACACAAACCGTAATTTCAACGTTGATTTCCGGTTGAAACCAGGTTGATATAAGGTTTGAACGTTTTTCAACCTCTTTTCAACCGTCTAAAAAGCGGTTACAACGCCAACGTGTCGCAAAACACGTATTTGTTTAATTTTGGTTGATAATCATTTCCGTTGTAGCTCTCAAAATAGATTGTATTGATTCCCAGCAAACATTTTTTGGTTTAAAAAACGTTTAAAAAACGTTTATGCCAACCGTTGAAAAGACGTTTAAAAAACGTTTGCCAACCGTTGAAAAGACGTTTATGCCAACCGTTGAAAAAATGTTTAAAAAACGTTTATGCCAACCGTTGAAGACGTTTAAAAAATGTTTATGCCAACTGTTGAAAAGACGTTTAAAAAACGTTTATGCCAACCGTTGAAAAAACGTTGATGCCAACTGTTGAAAAGACGTTTAAAAAACGTTTATGCCAACCGTTGAAAAAACGTTTAAAAAAAGTTTATGCCAACCATTGAAAAGACGTTTAAAAAACGTTTGCCAACCGTTGAAAAGACGTTTAAAAAAAGTTTATGCCAACTGTTGAAAAAAAGTTTATGCCAACCGTTGAAAAGACGTTTAAAAAACGTTTATGCCAACCGTTGAAAAGACGTTTAAAAAACGTTTATGCCAACCGTTGAAAAAACGTTTAAAAAACGTTTATGCCAACCGTTGAAAAGACGTTTAAAAAAAGTTTATACCAACCGTTGAAAAGACGTTTAAAAAACGTTTATGCCAACCGTTGAAAAGACGTTTAAAAAACATTTATGCCAACCGTTGAAAAGACGTTTAAAAAACATTTATGCCAACCGTTGAAAAGACGTTTATGCCAACCGTTGAAAAGACGTTTAAAAAACGTTCATGCCAACCGTTGAAAAGACGTTTAAAAAACGTTCATGCCAACCGTTGAAAAGACGTTCAGAATTGGTTCAAAAGTGAAAGTTTTGCGGCGGTGTTTAGCTCAGTTGGTGGAGCGCCCGCCCCATGTGTTGAGGCTACGGTCCTCGCTGCAGGCGGCCCCGGTTCGAATCCCGCGTCGGACGGCCCTATACTGCGTGTCATTCCCCCCATCTCTGCCTCCCATTTCCTGTCACACTCTCAACTGTCCTGTCAAATAAAGGCATAAAAAGCCAAAAAAATATACTTTAAAAAGTGAAAGTTTTTTTAACGTCTATTTGTGGACGTCTATTCAACGTTCACGTATAAACCATATTTCACCAGGAAACGCTGTATTTAGTTTTTTCTGCTCATTTAGTGTGTATGCAGCATGATGATGATGGGTTTTTTTTCATCAGCATCAGTAGCTACAGAACTGACATGGGGTTTGAGGGGAATTCAATCAACCTTTATTTAATGGGAGCATTGAAAAAAAAACCTTTGAAAGTAACAAAAAAGTTACTTTTTCAGTAACGCATTACTTTTTAGTTTAAGTAACTGAGTTACTAACTGAGTTACTTTTTTATGAAGTAACTAGTAACTATAACTAGTTACTATTTTTGAGTAACTAGCACAACACTGGATACGTATTACTTTATTAATCCCCAAAGGGAAATTTAAGTTAAGTTAAGTTAAGTTTATTGGGATAGCCCCTTGAGATGCAGCATCTCGTTTTCGAGGGGGTCCACCCCCTCGAAAACGAGATTCAATTCATTTGTCTGTCAGCTCATCGACCATTTGCAAAAGAAAAAGAAAAGCCTAATGGCTGAAGGTACAAATGATCTTCTCAGGATCTTCTGGAAGGAACTGAATCAAAAATGGCAGGCACTGGGTACCCATGAAAAAAACGAATTACACCTACCCACCCAGTTCTGTTGGGTCAAGCTGCTGTAGCCTCCCAGCAAACACAAACCGTAATTTCAACGTTGATTTCCGGTTGAAACCAGGTTGATATAAGGTTTGAACGTTTTTCAACCTCTTTTCAACCGTCTAAAAAGCGGTTACAACGTCAACGTGTCGCAAAACGCGTATTTGTTTAATTTTGGTTGATAATCATTTCCGTTGTAGCTCTCAAAATAGATTGTATTGATTCCCAGCAAACATTTTTTGGTTTAAAAAACGTTTATGCCAACCGTTGAAAAGACGTTTAAAAAACGTTTATGCCAACCGTTTAAAAAACGTTTAAAGAACGTTTATGCCAACCGTTGAAAAAACGTTTCTGCCAACCGTTGAAAAAACGTTCATGCCAACCGTTGAAAAAACGTTTAAAAAACGTTTATGCCAACCGTTGAAAAAATGTTTATGCCAACCGTTGAAAAAACGTTTAAAAAACGTTTATGCCAACCGTTGAAAAGACGTTTAAAAAACGTTTATGCCAACCGTTAAAAAACGTTTATGCCAACCGTTGAAAAGACGTTTAAAAAACGTTTATGCCAACCGTTAAAAAATGTTTATGCCAACCGCTGAAAAGACGTTTATGCCAACCGTTGAAAAGACGTTTAAAAAACGTTTATGCCAACCGTTGAAAAGACGTTTATGCCAACCGTTGAAAAGACGTTTATGCCAACCGTTGAAAAGACGTTTAAAAAACGTTTATGCCAACCGTTGAAAAGACGTTTAAAAAACGTTCATGCCAACCGTTGAAAAGACGTTCAGAATTGATTCAAAAGTGAAAGTTTTGCGGCGGTGTTTAGCTCAGTTGGTGGAGCGCCCGCCCCATGTGTTGAGGCTACGGTCCTCGCTGCAGGCGGCCCCGGTTCGAATACGTATTGGATACGTATTACTTTATTAATCCCCAAAGGGAAATTCATTTGTCTGTCAGCTCATCGACCATTTGCAGAAGAAAAAGAAAAGCCTAATGGCTGAAGGTACAAATGATCTTCTCAGGATCTTCTAGGAAGGAACTGAATCAAAAATGGCAGGCACTGGGTACCCATGAAAAATACGAATACCTACTCAATTAAATCATTCTTACTAAAGACATTACTAATACAACTTTGGAGACAGCTGCTAATTACTGAGCAATACATACATATGACAATTTTAGAGCTTTCCTGGCCTATCCCATTAATGACCTTTAATCTGACATTTGATTTCATAGTCAAAATGGAGGACATTCTTGATGTTAGTAAATGTCTCCTCAGCATTACCATTAGGCAGTCATCGCTGGTGACATCTCACATCCCTCACACTGCCTCCTGCCATCAGGGAAAAGTTACCAGAGCCCCTCAGCCTGCTCCATAACATAAGACTGTCAAACAGCTTCTTCCACCAAGCTGTCATGATGCTGAACTCTACCCACTACCTCCTATATACCTATAATTTGTACTAGGCTACTGATGTACAGGGGTGATATTATATTACATTTTATTTTCTACACAGCATATAATTTATATCTATAATATTTATCTTAGGTCAGTGATCATCAACTGGCGGCCCGCGGGCCGAATCCGGCCCGCCGGACCTTCCAATCCGGCCCGCGACTGAGTTTTAATAGTTTACAATATAGCTATTTATCGGGGTCTGTGCGCCTGTAAGTCAATGTGCTGGGAAATGGAGACACGCTCAAAGTTTTTGTGTGCCTATGAGCCCCTGCGCTGGGATTAGGAAACACCGCATACCCAAAGCACCATGCATGAACGTTTAGGGAGCTGCTGGACTGCAGGGTTCCCTGCCTGTCTGCAGAGGCCAGCTGGGTGATTTTGGCCGCCGCGGCCGCCTCGGTTAAACGCCGTGGTTGGTTGTGCATGCGTGCAGATGTAGAGTCTTTTGCGCACTCAAACCCATTCAATGTAGATGCGCGCTATGCACGCTCTCAAAACAAAAACGGTTTGTTAGCGACGCGTGTTTGATGCCACTCAGTTGTTGTTTTTTTTGTACGGACCGCCTCCGGTGTTGTGTCCCGGTTCACCCTCGGCCTGTGTCTCTCGTGTGTGGAAAAATGTCACCTCTGAGATGTAAAATGTGCATACTGACTTGTATCAATCAGAACCGATTGTCAGCCTCCTTTCATATGTAGGCTGAAAATCACAGGCCAGGTCAGTGTAAAGCTCCAGCATGGGAGTATCTGAAAGTCAGCTGTCAAGATTTTTCATTTTATATCATACCAAACACCAAAGATATGTAAATGAAAATTATGAGCTTACAGGTAAAATAAAATATAAGCAACTAAATTATTAGGCAAAAAGGTGACTTTAATTTCAATCTTGGCCTATTTGAATGTCCGGCCCCCAAGGGGTCTGTTGAGAAAGATTCTGGCCCTTCGACAAATATAGTTGATGACCCCTGTCTTAGGTGATATAGAGATGTATGTCTTACACATGCAGAGAATTGACAATTAAAATCTTGAATAGCCATAGTATTAGTGTAAAAGACTTTGAGTGGTCCAAGTAAAATCTGACCAATAATCCATAATACCATCAGTCACTTTAATGAAACTGTTAGTGGATTTAATTTTAGAAAACCCTGCGATAGGATTTGACTTGTCATGCTGAAAGGATGGAAAAGATTTATCTCTTTTCTCATCTGATCATCTTGCTTCAGCTTTGGTTGATGTTTTTGTTACAGGCCTCACGCTCACGATGAGTCACCAGGTCTCAGAAGATAATTTGCCCTGTTTTCACAGGAAAAGAAGAGACAGAAGTCATTCCGTGCGTTCTCATGGCAGGCTGGTAGCTTTTATTTAGATTTACATCACTATCACTGGTGAGTTTTGTCTGGATGAAGTTGACTAATGTAGTGGCTTTATCCCTCTTGTATTGAAGCCCTGACATGAGAAATTGTTCTGAAAAAAATTAAATAAGTCTATAAGCTTGTTTGTAGCAGTGAACTGAGACACTGGAAGCTTCTGGCAAATAAATGTCTATTATACATTTTCTTTTTCTGTTAACTTATTGTTTACTTTGATGTTTTTTTTGTTTTTGTTTTTTACTTTCTCTTGTTTGTTACTTCTCCTTTAATGACTTGTACTGACCAAAATAAACAAAACGAAAAAGTGATATAATGCATTGAAAGAGATGTACCATGATATGAACCTTCTAGCCACTAGGTGTCCTGTTTCCTCGAGTGAAGGCAGGCACATGCAACTAAAGCAGGGGAGGGGCATCAGTCACAAATCAGTAATGAAAGCATTTGTCTCTCTCTGTAGTATTGCTAGTACGGTAAAAGCGCAATAAATTGTTATCAATGGTGGCATATATCAATAATTTGGTTTATTTTGTTTTTGTATCTAAAACAATTTCAGAGCTGAGTTGCCCCGTTGAGTGGTGAAAATGGTTTAGTCCACTCCTGCACTGAGTAGACTGGTTCACTCCTCACATGATCAACACAGCATAGCATATGTCTGAGGATATTTCAGGGTTAAAGTCCCTCCACACAGCACTGTTTCATTGATGAGTAACAGCTCTGTGTATGTGAGTTTACAGACTCTTTAACATCTGCTCATATACTGTAACTGTGCAGGACTTCCAGAAGAAGAAGAAGGTGAGAGCAGCTCATATGTCCTAACAGTTGTTCTGACACTGCACTTCTTACTACAAACACATAAAACTTTGCTGTGGTTAAGGCAGGAATAGTGTCTTCTTCCTCCTGATAGGTGGTAGGTACACTCTGTGTATTCTGAATGTCTGTAGAATTTGCAATGCTTCCAACAAGGAGATTTTAAAGTGAATTAGGAATCATTTATTTACAGAACTTTATTTTGCAGGTTAAAGTCAGGCAGTAGAACTTCGATAAATGACCTAGTTTGTGTGTGGTTTGGTGACCTCATAGGCGAGTTGCATGGATGAAAATATAAAGGCAATGACTGCATGTACAACTATTTTGGGTCATGAGTTTTGAATGAAACACTTCATAATATTGTGTACAGCTAGTTAGATGTCACTACAGGGCCTCCAAGTTTTATATCCTGGGGAAAGAAAACTATGCACTGGGACTAAGGCTACATAAATGACACTCATGCTGAAACTTAAAGGGATAGTTTTGGCAAATTGGCCCATTGCTATAAGTTTGTTTCCTTTATTTGTCGGTGCGAGCTATTTTCAGAACGGCCGAGCGGAGTGGCGAGCTGCACATTCACCATGCTATGAGATAATAACGGAACGTTACGAGATATTTTCAAGGTAAATACAGAGACTGCTTGCTCAAAATTGTTCCTGAAGGCAACGTGCATCCGTTGTTTTGCAGGAATTTACCTTTAAACCAACACTCTGGTAACGTTGTGTTATTATCTCATAGCGTGGTGAATGTGCAGGTCACAACTTGTCCACCAGAGCGTTGTGGAGTTGTTGGATTGTGCATTTGATGAGTTTGATGAAGGAAACCTAGAATCTGCCGTTCTAAAAATAGCTCACATGAACAAATAAAGGTAACAAACCTTTTGGCAATGGGTCAATTTGTGAAAATGTTAAACTACACTTTGGGAGAAAGAGGGTCATCTGGCTGACTGGAGTTTGACCTGATAATCTCCACTGCACCTGCCCCAGTTTCTAAACAAAGAGGAAACTTCCCACTAATGTTGTTGATTCCTTGATCCCACTGAAAAACGTTTTCTTCTCTAAACAAGTGCTGAGTGATGGTTGGACGTGTGGCGGTGGTCGGAGCGGGCAGTTCAGGTCTGGTTTGTATCAAGACCTGTGTCGATGAGGGTCTGGAGCCCGTGTGCTTTGAAAGCAGTGATGACGTTGGCGGCCTGTGGAGATTTACGGTGAGTTAGATCATCCCACATATTCATCCTACAGTTTCATTTTGCATCCAAGACACAATATGAGCAAAGCATTACTGTATGTAGCATTTCCACAAGCAAGATGTCCTTATCAACAATGGTCTCTCTGTGTCCACAGGAGTCTCCTGAACCAGAGCGATCCAGCATCTATCGCTCCCTGGTGGTCAACACCTCAAAGGAGATGATGTGTTTCAGTGACTTTCCCATGCCGGCTGAATTTCCCAACTACATGCACAACTCCCAGCTCCTGCAGTACTTCAGACTCTATGCTGAGCACTTTAACCTGCTTAGATACATTCGATTCCAGGTTATTGCTGTTTTACCATGTCAACAGTGTTACTACCTTATCATGCATGTATACATATTGTCATGTGAAATTGAAAATATCAATATGTTTCAACATGCACGTTCCTGATCCAGACCACAGTGAGGAGTGTTACACAGAGAGCCGGTTTCTCTCTGTCCGGTCAATGGGATGTAGTGACCGTAAACAGAGATGGAGAGGAAGAGAGACACGTCTTTGATGCGGTTCTGGTGTGTTCGGGTCATTACACCCACCCGGCCTTACCCCTGTCAGATTTTCCAGGTCAGTGAAATTAAAGGGAGAGTTCACCCAAAATTCAAATTTCACTAATAATCTACTCACCCTCATGTCGACTAAGAGCTGTGAGAATTTCCAGAGTCCTCTGTGCCTTCTTTGAGTTACAGGTGGGGGGGGGGTCCGCGCAGCAGCATTTGTCCATATAATGGTTGTGAATGGATACCACTTTTCTTGGTCCAAAAAGACACACCAAAAAACATCCAAATACCTCCATACTGCTCGTCTGTAATGTCCCTCTTGTATTGAAGCTCCGACATGAGAAATTGTTCTGAAAATAATTATATAAGTCTATATTTTAAGCTTGTTTGTAGCGGAAGCTCCCAGTGTCTCAGTTCACTGCTCTTCCTGTGTCTGTGCAAATTTCGTGTGGTTTGTCACTGACCAGCGGAACAATTTCTCATGTCGGGGCTTCAATACAAGAGGGACATTACAGATGAGCAATATGGAGGTATTTGGATGTTTTTTGGTGTTTCTTTTTAGATGAAGAAAAGTGGTATCCATTCACATCCATTATATGGACAAATACTGCTGCACGGATCCCCCCTAGGCAAGGAGGAAATTTGAATTTTGGGTGAACTATCCCTTTAAATGTAACTGAATTTGATGAAAAACTGGTGAAGTTGTTCATTTATACATTGCCTTTTTTTTTTTGAACCATCTGTATCTCTCCAGGATATGAGACATTTTCTGGCAGGTGTTTCCACAGCTGGGAGTATAAGGATGCAGATGCCTGCAGAGGACAGAGGGTGCTGGTGGTCGGTATTGGGAATTCTGGAGGAGATATTGCTGTGGAGATCAGCAGATCAGCAGAGAAGGCGAGATGCAAAGAAATGAAAAGCTTTTCCTCCAATGTGCTTTGAAGAACGTTATTACTTTTTATAGATCACCATCACAGGACATGAGCTCCCTATTCTTTTCTCTGACAGACATTCCTCAGCACACGGAAAGGGGCCTGGGTGATGGGCAGGATGTCCACCGGTGGTCTCCCTCTGGACATGACAGCTATCACCAGGGTCAACAACATCCTCATGAAGCTTCTACCCAGAGCTCTGGTCAACTGGGCAGCAGAGAGAGCACTGAACCACAAATACGACCACAGGGTGTATGGACTGCAGCCCAGACACAGGTCACACAGTTTTTTGTCAGTTCCTTTTGGCCTCGTGACTCTGGATTTCCTGCCATAACATTTTCAAACATCTTTGTACTTCAGTATGTGTTTGCTAATTCAAAAAAGGGGAAATGTTTAGTGTGAAATTGGAAAAAAAAAAGTTCATCATCTCATGGCTCTCGTAGATTTTTGGACCGAAAACCTCTGATCAACGATGATCTTCCTGGTCGAATTCTTCAGGGGGCGCTGGTCATGAAGCCCAACCTGACAGGGTTTGTGGATTCAGGAGTTGCATTTGAAGATGGTACAGTGGAGGAGAACATCAACGCCGTAGTCTTCTGTACAGGTTATAATGGAACCTTCCCATTCCTGCCTGCAGCTCTGTCTGAGGGACCTGGCGGAGAGTTAACATTGTACAAGTAAATACACTGATGACTAATTACTATGTTTAATTAAATGGGTTTTCCATTTATTTTTATATATTACAGATGTAGAAAAAAACATTTAGTGTTTAGTATGAGTTTGATGAGGGAAACCAAGAAATTCCTTTAGCCTCTGTAGCGTAGCTCTGAGCAGCTCACAGCTCTGCTCCGCCATTCTAAAAATAACTTGCATCGACAATTAAAGGTAACAAACCTACTGCTATGACTATAGGGATTATGGCAATGGGCCAATTTGCCAAAATGTTGAACTATCCCTTTAAAGTAGCATTACCGCAAATTCCAATTCTTTGTTCGGCTACTAGATGCGGCCAGTGGTGCAGCGTATCAGGTATAAACATCCTCATTCTCTTTACGCAGCGTGCTGTTCAGGAGGTGGAGCTAAGCGCCAGGCCAGCTTGTCTCATAACACAAAGGAATTCTGCATTTTCTCCATGGGCACAACACCATTGGCTATATTTTGTGTACATATATTTATAGCTCCCCTGGACCTATTCATTGTGTATTTCAATTTTTTTTTATTGCCATTACTGCTGTAGCCTGATTTGCGATAATGCCACTTTAATTAAAAAAGTATGATTTCCAAATTTGCTGAACTATATTGTCATGTCGGGTCTGAAAAATTTGATTATAGGTTATACATTTTATTATATTTCTGTTCACTCATGAGTGAGGATTGTAACCAAACTATCATTTCACAACTTGTTTTATTAGAAGAGTGTTTCCTCCTTCTCTACAACGCCCCACACTGGCCATCATGGGACTTTTCCAAACTAAAGGGCCAATCTTGCCCATAGTAGAACTACAGGCACGGTGGGCTGTGAAGGTCTTTACAGGTAAAGATTATACACAGCTTTAACACACACACACACACACACACACAAAATAGATGAGACGTGTCATTCTGTGCTGTTTATCTTCAAGGTTCAAGCCGTCTTCCAACTAGGAAGGACATGCTGGAAATCACAGAGTCTGAGAGAAGGAAAAACATGAAAAGGTAGAAATCAAATCATCCACCTTACAGTATACTGCTGACCCAGACACATCATTAAATGGACATTGTGTAACTTCTTCAGTTATCTATTCATGAAAATCAAGTATTTGGTTCTTCAGTGTAATTCCTACACAACATAATGTCTCTCCTGCGGAAAGTTGATGCTCTCAAAATGAAAAATGTGTTTCATTGACAACAATGAGCAAAACACTCTCTTCATCTCCTCAGCTATCCCAGTCCAAGACAGGCTGCTCTTCAGGTAGATTACATCCCATACCTGGATTTTATGGCCAAGCAGGTCAGTTCACTTCAGCTTTGAGTAACACTGTGCTACCATATTTATGTGGAAAAGACACAATCATGTTGAATTTCCAATTACAGATAGGAGTTGGACCCAACCTACCGATGTTACTTCTGAGAGATCCTGCGCTCTGGGTCCAGGTGGTTTTCGGTCCCTGCACTCCGTATCAGTACCGCCTCACTGGGCCTGGTCAATGGGCCGGAGCCCGACACGCTATCCTCACTCAGTGGGAGCGGGTGGCTCGGCCTTTCACGACCAGACCGGCACCAGAACCAGAGAGCCGGGCGTCGGTGCTTTCTTCCCGCTGGCTGCTGATGTTTGGAGGGACTGTGATCGTGGCTGTGCTTCTGTCTAAGGATCGACTCCTTCCAGTGCTGCAGGGAGCAGCGCACCTTCTGGAAAGAGTTTTCTGAGGGACACCTGGTTCACAGCAGGTACAAGAACATGATAGAAGATGTGTCAACGGACACATAAGTACAGAGAGCAAAAAAGAAAAATCATTTACTGTATTTCTGGTGTTTTCCAACCAAACAATCATGATTTTTATGAAAGACTTGTGAAGTAAAGAGAAGGAGGGTAGAAAAGGGAAGTGAACTAAAGAAAAAAAAATCATTTTAATAGGACTTATTCTTAAATTTATTTTATGTGATCCTCACCCGAATTGCCCCTTGGGCCATGAAATAAACTGAATGTATAAACACACTTAGCAATACACACAACTGTCCTCCACCAGTTAGTGGTTTCACTTCTCCTTCCTCCTCACTCACTGAGAAATTGTTCCGAAAAAAACAACAACAACTAAATAAGTCTATATTTTAAGCTTGTTTGTGGTGGAAGCTCCCAGTGTCTCAGTTCACTGCTCTTCCTGTGTCAGTGACCGGCGGAACAACTTCTCATGTCAGGGCTTCAATACAAGAGGGACATTACAGACGAGCAGTTTGGAGGTATTTGGATGGTTTTTGGTGTGTCTTTTTGGACAAAGAAAAGTGGTATCCATTCACAACCATTAATATGGACAAATACTGCTGCGCGGACCCCCCGTAACTCAGAGAAGGAACGGAGGACTCTGAAAATTCTCACAGCTCTTAGTCGACATGAGAGTGAGTAGATAATGAGTGAAATTTGAATTTTGGGTGAACTATCCCTTTAAATAACCCGCCCTATTTGGGCGAGGAGAGCATGTGATTAGTCGGCTGGTCACGATGGGCGCTGCTTGAGTCATCTGCCTGAACTAGCTTCACATCATAAAAGGCATCTGTTCTTATTGTGTACCAAATACAAAGGTAGAGCAAAGACACAGTTGTCTGGACAAGTATCACTACTGCAAGCTTGAATGCAATAATGAATTTAATAATAATAAAAAAGTGTTTTCTTATACATTCTCAACCAACAATTTGTACAGTGGTAAAAAACAAAAACAAAGAAAAAAACAAGTGCTGATCCTGAGATATTTTAAAAGAAGGCACACTGAGCTCAGAGCTGCTGCGATCACACCAGGAGGCCGTCAAAGATGGCCAGCACGACTTCTCTCCAGAGATCATTTGTTGATCAAGTTGTGTTCATTGGTGTTGACCGACAGGAGCTGGTCATGTGTCCACACAGCGCTGAGGCAGCCTCAGTCTTCTTGTCCTGCCACAGCTTCGTACTGCGGTGAGTGTCTGTAGAGGCAGTAGTGCTGAGTCATGAAGAGGATGTCGAACACCACCGAGAACAAACCCAGGCCAAACTTTGTAGGATCTCCAAATATCAGCTCCCACTGATCTGAGGAGAGAGAGACATCAGCATGTTCTGTCAGTCCTGTGTGCAGTATCTGAAGACTTGAAACCATGTTAGCAGAGTTGTTGGTCAGTTTCCACTCAACCCAACGCAGTGAAATGAGCTTCTGCCAGCTGTTCTCACCAGACACGCTAAGAATGCGGCTGGGCTGAATCATCAGAGAGATGAGACTCCTCCTGAACAACGTGCACATACTGATCTGCAGCTACTCTCTGATGCCAAAACAGGTTTGACCAGCAAAACATGGTGGCTCACTGAGGGCGTATTAACACCAGGCTGGTTTGGTCCGCTTGAAACAGACTTTTCATCTGGTGCGGACCTTTTTGGGGTGGTGTGAATACAAACTACCGGACTCTGGTGCGGATCAAACAAGCTAACCGAGCATCAGCTACGGTACTTACTGTTGTTGTAAGACTGTAAAATCATCTGCAGGATACTGAGGGTTCCTCCAGTGAAGTCCAGCAGCACGTTGCCAATACTCCAGCCTTCAGTGCTCTTTCTTCTGTAGTTCATATACGCCTGCAACAACAACAACAGTCACTGTCAACTCCCTCTATGACAAAAAGAAATGCATCAAAATACACTAGTGGTTTTTGGTGGAGAAAATTACAAAAATGTTTGAACTGGAATTTATTTCAACAGTACTCTCTATAACAGTCCCCACCTATGTGTGTGTGTGCGTGTCTTACCTGCGGCACATATTTGACCAGAGTGACTGCTAGTTTTATGTAGGAGAAATAGTACAGGTAATCCAGCCAGGTGATCTGTTTGCCCACAGCCACAAACAAGCTGATCAAAGCAAAGGTCCAGGCGACAAGCAACAAGATGCGGGCCGTCCAGGAGACTCTTTGACCCCCCCTCTGAAACAGAGAGGACACAAAGGCTCACACACAGACTCAGAGTCAGTGACAGAACAAACTACCTAAAGCTACAGCCTGTCACTTTTCCTGACATGTTTTGGGTGAAATACTGAAAGCAGAGTCATTGAACAACAATTGAGCAACATTGCAGTGATATTCAGGACCAGAAAAAGCCACGGGGGGGTTGGGAGGGTGAGGGAAGGAAGCCTCGTGCCAAGGCTCTTGCATCATTTTTGTGCCACGTCATAAATGGATCCATCTTATCTATACATTTCATTTTTTATTGTGTGTGGAACGTGTCATGGCATCTCATAACCCATTCTAAAAATCAATATAAAATCATATTTAAAAAGTAATTCCTAACACTCTACTGTACTTATGCAAAGGCGGATTAAAGGGATACGCCAAAAAATTTTTTAACGTCTCTTGCCTCACTCTCGAGTCCATGACCAGCATATAGGCACCATCCTTTCGACTGTGCGTGCAGTAACCATGGAGATAGAGCCGTATCGCCTGTAATTAGCTTAGCTCAAACACTGGAAGTGTATGGGTAGTGTTAGCCTGCCTCCACCTAAAGTCATCAGAGAAACTCTTCAACAACTCTAAATGGGCCGATCTTCGTCTCAGAGCTGACAAAACTCTGTAATTAAGGCATCTTGAGCGGTCAAAACGGAGGGTTTAAGCTAAGACGGTTTATTTTGGTTCAAGCTAGCTACATCAAGGGTTAGCTTCCTGTTTCAAAGTAAAAGCACAAATTCTATTGTCATGGTTTTCTGTATGTTAAGGGTAACAGGCGTTTTATTTTGTGAAAGTAACCAGAAGTTCTGACTGCTGATTTCCGCTCAGGTAGGAGGCAGGCTAACACTACCCATACACTTCCAGTGTTTGAGCTAAGCTAATTACAGGCGATACGGCTGCATCTCCATGGTTACTGCACGCACAGTCGAAAGGATGGTGTCTATCTGCTGGTCATGGACTTTGGAGTGAAGCAATACACAAGAAAAAAAATGTCGGAGTATCCCTTTTATCCCCCTTTGCATTAGTACAGTAGAGTTTTAGTTCCAAAGTGCAAACTCCATCAGTAGTCTCAGTCACTTCTCTGCCGTCTCAACAACAGAAATTATGTTCCATTCACTAATTATTTAAAAACATGTGCATTTACTTTATTTGTGCTGTTGAGGCCATGTGAATGAAACTTCTTAGAGAGGTTTTAGTCCAGATTAGCAGTGGCTCTCTATTAGACATGGTTTCACTTCCCTCTCAGGTTTCACGCTTCAAGTATCTTTTAAGCGTGAGAGGAAGCGCTGCTAGTATGACTGTTGCCGTGGCTACAGTGCATTTAGTCATCAACAGCTGCCACAGAATTCACATGAAAAACGTATTTGCCTGGAAAACTAACAGTCGATTTTCTGCTTCACTGAGCTCAGACAGAAAAGTGCAAGCACCTCTACGTTAAAGACACACACCTCATACATAGCAGCCTGGATGACGTACACCAGGCAGAGCAGCACGGCGTGGAGGCTGAAGAAGACGTCGTTGGCGTCGACGGGGTTAATTCCATTGGGATTCTTCTTCAGAAACTCCTCCTGCAGGACGATGACACAGCAACTTAACACATGACTGACACCACACACTGATCATGTGCTGTTATATGACTGATCCAAACCCTGCTGCTAAGCTGTGTCACATTCATTCAATCATTCAAATGAATATGGCATCGGGTATTTATCTGTTTATTTATACACTGAATATTGTGTTTTTGCCTTTTATTGTTATGTGGTGCTGGGACAAACAGATTTCCCAATTCATTCAGTTCATCATCATTGTAGACGTACCCCAGAATATGCAATCTAACAGTGTCCTGGAAGGACAAAAAAAAATAAGTAATTTTGCCATCAAATAAATATGAATGACTGTTGTTTACCAAAAGGAATAAGTGAAACTGACTGAAATGTGGTCTGAGTTTCACTTTCACTTTTTCTAATCATGTTCTTTGTTTACTTTTCTTTTTGTTCCAATACTTTCTTAATATTTGTGTCATGTCATGATAACTTTTATTATGGATTTTATCATTAGAAACATCATTTTTTATTCTTGTGAGTATTGTAGAATTAATCGGTATATGTACGCATGAGACGGTATGTTTTGTGTATGTGCATGCATGATATAAATTTAAAATAAAAAGTTTAAAACCTGTAACTTCCCCAACAGCTGTGTTTCAATCCAATGACTCCATTCTTTATAAGACACGGTCTATGATGATACTGTCACCAGAGGCAAAAGTGAAATGAGGTGGTCTGGTTTTACTGAGGACCTCCCCTTTATCCTCAGAAGCTGTTTTTATTTATGGAGGCTGTGCAATGAATCTTAGCTGATGCTGAATTCTTTGCTGCTCAGGAAACAGGAAATTACTGTGAAATGCAGTAGCTTGACCCCAGAACTGAGGAACAGCTGTCAGGTTTCACAGGAAGAGTCTCCTACAGTTATCAGGTTAAAGTGCACACTTGCTTCAGTTCCCAGGGTAACACTTTGAGGGTATGTAAACTTTTGGGTGTTTGCATTTAGATTTAAAAAGAAAACACAATTGGAATCTTCACCCAGCTCCAGGCTCAATTATATTTTTTGCAATAGTAAACATGTGTATGTATGAACAGTGGAAGAGGAAGTTACCTTTATATACGGGATCCAGAACAGACCGATGTTGAAGACGCTGTAAGCGATGAAGCCGGTCAGGTTGAGGGCCAGGAAGTCAAAGTTGAGACCCACAACGCTGAAAACAAGACGACACAAACACTCATGTTCTTGTTTCTATGTTCTTCCTTCAGTATTACATCATGATCCAGATCAACAGCAGCAGCTCCATGACATAATTCTGTCTGTGTGTGTGTGTGTGTGTGTGTGTGTGTGTGTGTGTGTTTGTGTATAATGTGTGTGTGTACCTTTTCCGTCTCCAGTTTTCCCATGCTTGTGGATAGAAGGACACGGACCAAGCCAGAAAGTAAATCCAGCCAATCACTTCACTGATCACAGACACGATGTTGCTATGGACAACCATAAAGCGGATCCTGACGGGTAAACTAGAGACAGAGTGGGGAAGGTTAATACTCACAGATTCAAACACACAACACCATTAAGCCTTCCTGGGTCAAGGAAGGAAGGACGAAAGGAAGTTAGGAAGGAAGGAAGGACAAAGGGAAAGAAGGAAGAAAGGAAGGATAAAGGGATAGAAGGAAGGATGAA
Source organism: Decapterus maruadsi (assembly GCA_030347415.2). NCBI lineage: Eukaryota > Metazoa > Chordata > Actinopteri > Carangiformes > Carangidae > Decapterus > Decapterus maruadsi. The sequence continues at coordinate 16,759,894 of CM064886.1, read as the reverse complement.
GGGAAAGAAGAAAACAAGGACAAAAGGAATGACGGGAGGAAAGAAGGAAGGAAAGGTAGATGGAGGGAGGGAACAGATTGGGTAAAAAAAGAAGGAAGAAGTAAGGACGAAGGGAAGGACGGAAGGAAAGAAGGAAGGGAAAAAGGAAGGATGAAGGAAGTGAACAGATGGGTCAAGGACAAGAGGAGGGTTAAAAGTCACATATCTACAACCTTAGTGTCCAAATCAGCACATTAGCTGCTGCAGAGCTGGACTCATGTCAGAAAACAAACATGTCCGTCTGCACCGATGCACCGACTCACCTGCTGACGTCTGTGCTGTTGCTCAGCAGGAAGGTGGTGACCTGGCCGACATCTTGAGCCGTCACGTCGAAGCTGACCGCCGTCGCCTCCCGCTGCAGCACCACCTTCACGAAAACAAGAGCCCCACACACACACACACACAGTCAGTCAGTTAGTCAGCAGTGTGTGTGTGTCAGCAGACTGATCCGTTGTAAAACATGCATTTATTGATGAAAAAGTGGTGATTTCTGTAGCGACACACATTAGGCTACAGAGCGTCCAGGCAGCGCTGCTCCTCTGTCTAATGCACACGAAGCTTCACTTTTAATTCAAACAAACTAATGCGACTGCCACAATTATTAGATTTCATCAATGAGACCAGCATTTATCTCCCAGCTGGCGGTACACCTCTAAAAACCTACGGGTAAGTTAATAAGCGATCGTTTTGTCCCCCAGAGAAGAACAGAAAGACATTACCAGGAAAATCTTCGGACTCATTCTTTTAGACCTAAAACATTAGGAAACTACAGCTGCAGGTTGAATACATTTTGCATCAAGACTCATGCTTTACCTGTTCTGGCAGTGAGATTATAGATGAGTAGTTGGACTTGGAGCTGTAGGTGACATTAAACTGAATCACAAGGGACTGGTTGGCAGGAGAACTGGGACAGAAACAAACATTCAGTCAGAACAACTTCTTTATTACTGTACAATTAACTGACTCAATGTACTCGTCTAGATCAGTCATTTTGACTTCTTCTATCTATTTTAGGCAGTAGCATTGCTCATGTACAACATTGTATATACATGATTCATCGGTTGCGTGTTTGATACATAGCAACCTCCAGTCATTTTTGCAAGGTTTTGTTGATTTGTGCTTTCATGTGCATTGGCTTCTCTACAGCTGAGCCTCTTTTATTTAACAGGGAAAAGGAATCGAACACTGCTCCGTTGTTCCTTTTCAATCTACCATTAAGTTAGTTTGAACAATACAAGAACCTTGTTTTGTGTAATGTGAGAGCAGACTGAGCTGGTGAAGTTACCTGGAGGTGATGCTGATGTTTGCGTTAGAGCCTTTCTCCAGTGTGACAGCCGCTGGAGCCGACAAGTCCACGCTGCAGTCTGGAGAACAAAACAAACAAAGAGAAATCTATTAAAATCTAAAGAAATCCAAGATGCTCATCTACTGTAGACATCTGGATTTATCATACAGCTTAATAAGATTTAACATGAGGGATGTTATGATTACTTGTTTTCACAATTAATCGCGGTATTAAATACCACAGTTATTTAATTGTAAAGGTTCCTAAATACCGTCACTTTCCTAAAAAGATTATGTCGGCAGATCAGCGGAATGGAAAGGATATGACTCATCACCAGCGGGATAGCCACCGTGCTTTATACACAGTAATGGGTTAAATTATGTTAATGACAATTTACCTAACGTAATTTCGACTATATTTGATTTTACATATTCATAGTGTGGTTAAAAGTATTTAATATAATAATCGTGATAATCATTATTATTTCTCTGACAATAAAGCAAGAAAATGTACTGTACCATCCCTACATATGTTACATGTTCTCAATGAAAAGAAAAAAGACAAAACAGTAAAACCTTATGAGGAACAAGCCTGTGTTGTTACTGGAGGACTATCGGTTCATACTGGTTTAATGTATCTTATCCAGTGATGCTGATGTATTAATTTTGTTTAGTCAGAATAAGCAGAACAGGGAGTCACCACAGAGGTTGGCCACAGTCCACAGCAGCAGCAGCAACAGCTGGGCAGACAGACTCCTGGCTGACCCAGGACCAGCCATCTCTGCAGAACGTCAGGCACCGCCAACCTGAGGGACACACGGCAAACACCACAACACCTCAGCAATGAAAAACACAGCGACGTTTTCTACACAATTAATAATGACAACACATTGGAACAACAGTTCAAATGGGGTTCAAATCCAACCAGACAGTAAACACACAAACTGTGAGAGCAGACAAGCCTCAGATCGCAGCGGAGCAGCAGCGGAGCAGCCCTTCAGCGAACCTTCAAACTCTGTGGTGAATTTATCTACAAACTGTAGAAATGATAAGAACTCACCGCAGCTGTGTGTCTGTGTGTGTGTCTGTGTGTTTGGGTTGTTTCTGCCGCTTCCTCATCAGCTGGTCACAAGACAAACCTGCCGAGCTTCTTCTGCTTTCTCTCTCTCTCTCTGAGTGTCGGTGATGGTGCGTGGCGCCCTCTAGTGGCCGGGAATGCACATCTTACCTGAAAACTTTACACAGCGGCTATATATTTTTTTTTTTACAAAGATGTCTGTCATGGCTAAATGTTTGGGTATCTTGGACTTTGTGTTAGATTCGTACTTTACCTGCAGAAAACCCATATTGAATTCCTATGATGTCTTTGATGATTCCACCACTACCCGAACTATAAATGATAAAAAAGAGCATTTTGATAATTCCCCCAACTTTTCTCTAAATTGCACAATTTTTTTTTTGTGTCTTTTTTTGCTTTTATTTAACCAGGTCGGTCCCGTTGAGACACAATGACCTCTTTTTCAAGGGAAGCCTTCATTATTTTGTTTCAAGTTGACATGTTGTGTTCACTCAGTGGACTCTTCACTTCCTTTTTAAATGCCTCTTTTTGTTTCATTGATGGTCCATCATCCATTTCATTCTATCATTGTACAGCTTTTATCCAATTTGTGTTGTCTAGCAAAAATATTTTTGTTACACACAGCGCTCCTTTTCTTTTCAAAGACTGCAAGTATTTATTTGTATTGTGGATGTTTCAATGGAGATCAACACAAGAATGATGACATTTTGGTTTATTGACACTGGAAAAATATTCCACATTCATGGTGACTTTAAGTTAAATATGAATACACTTGTTTAGCTTTGTGCTTTTGGGCCTTTAACTATCGGTACATGTCAAAGACAAACAAAAAACACAGAGCAATAAAAAGACACATTTAACTTATCCACATCCAATAGTTTTGAAGCACAGTGACTTTCACATGACTGGTTCATATGATTTTCATCAAGTCATTTCTCATTCTTTCCATATTTAATACAAAATATAAATCACATTAGAATTAATCTTACCGACTAAAAGGGTTTCACATTGTTTTCAAGTCAAAGGTTTTAAATAAATATAAAGGAACAAGACATGGGGCCTTACGGTCATGAGACTTTCTTATATTTCTGATCTAGAAACAGTGGTGGTTGGTATTGTTTATCACATGCAGCTTATTCAGACTGTTTGCAGAGGCAGCTTGGACATCAGCGTGGGGACGACAGTAGGGTGGTGCACGTGGACGTAATAGGCAGCGGCTCCTCCAGCCATGACGGTCAAGCTCAGCTTCGCCAGGCGACCGGTGAGGGAAGGCTCGTCGCCCGCCGACTGCAGGAAATGAACATGTTCACATTTGCATACTGTAATGTACTGTTGAGATAGTGTAAGATTAGGACTTAAAGGGATAGTTCACCCAAAATTGAAATTTCACTCATAATTTACTCACCCTACTCAGCCCCCCTAAGGGCTGGGAGAAGTTTCAGAGTTACCTGTGGCTTCTCTTAGTTACAGGAGGTCTTGGAGTAGCAGTGCATGTAACTCAGAGAAGCCATGGAGGACTCTGAAACTTCTCCTAGCACATGAGGGTGAGTAGATAATGACTAAAATTTCAATTTTAGGTGAACTATCCCTTTAAATGCAGGATTTCTGACCTTTCTGGTTTTCAGGGGCTGGTACATGCGCTCAAACTGTGTGAAGATCGCCCTGCGCGCTCCTTCCCATTTCCCGGGTCCCATCAGGCGGTACTGGTAGGCCGTGACTGGCCCCCACAGAACCTTCTTAAACAGCTGGAAGTCAGTGAAGAAGAGCCAGGGGAGACTTGGGCGCACGCCGACCTCTCCAGCTATTTCGTCCATGTAGGAAACAAAGTCCACCTGCAGGGGGGTCAGCTTCGACACGATGTAGCTGTGCAGAGGATAAACCACAAATTAGCATAGGGTATAAGTTTGGCATGAAAGTATGCTATTCATGCATTTCATTTGAGGAGTTCTGATTGCTTCTGGTGATTTAAACAAATAGCCAGCGTGGATCTAGACTTTAGTTTACAGACTTGAGAACTGCTTAACTCAGTGGTTTTATAACTAAAATGGATAAAAGTAAAACGTGTTCTGTGAATGTGCTGCATCTAAGAGCTAAAGAGACAGATACCTGCTCACAACACCTTAATATGGTGGCTGTGAACTCATCAGAAAATCTATGAATGCATCTTTTTGTAAAGCAAATTCATCATTGGTTTACTTTTTCTCCATGTCCGTTGTGTCCTTCTCCACAGACTTGATCATGGCCTGGTTTGAGGGCAGCTTTTTATGTCCTGAGGAACAGAATACAGAGGACAGACGGAGGTGAACGACTGGCAGAGACTGACACGCTTGCAAGGTATTTAGACCAACGCCCGGTGACGAGCGACAGACGCGCGGCATCACCTTTGAAGACACGTGTGACCCAGCGAGACTGCATCTCTGCCTGGGGCATGATGGCTCCCAGGGCGTGGATGAAACCCACGACGGCCAGGGTGGGATGCTCCAGGTTGGGTGGGAAGATGTGCTTGTACAGGCCCACGCGGTGACCAGACTTATACAGAGCGTTGCTTGGCAGGAAGGGGAAATCATAGCTGTATCCTGTGGCGAATACGATGGTATCGACCTGTAACGAGGAAGAGGAAAATAAGTTATTGATTAGCTTTAACATTCGTCTTGTGTCAGCTTTCTGCTGCCATCTATGGTGTTTGGGACAGTTTTGACCCATGTTTTAGATCAGCTGTAAAACACACAATTATTTATCATCCCGTTTGTTTCTCATCTCTTGGTTACGTTGTTAGACTTCCTTATCCATGAAAAAGTTAATTTTGCACTTATGATTTCAGTTTGAACGCTCATTGTTGTTCTTATTGTTATAACCAGGTCAAAATTGACACAGATGTCATAATTTTAACCTGAGCATTTTAGAATTTTGTGAAAAAAACTATAATAAACAAATTTATGTGGTACTTATATACATTTAAAACCTGAAAACGGGTCACTGGTTACTGAACACCTGAAAGTGAAGCTCTGACCCTCTAATCCTCAACTGACCTTTTCCACTACGCTGCCGTCCTCATAGACCACGGTGGAGCCACGGATCTCCTTCACGTTGGGTTTGACAACGACCGACCCAGACAGAATCCTCAGAGGCAGGTCGTCGTTGATCACTGGGATCTGACTGAACAGTCTGGAGGCAAAAGGAAGAGATGATGATCTCACTGACAGATGGAAGGTAATTCATACTCCTTCAGTGTCTCCACACGTCAGCAACGGTGTGAAAAAGCCTCCCGGCCGGCAGCACCTACCTGTGTTTGGGTTTGAGGGCGTACATGGAGTGGTCGTACATGGCGTTGAGTTTCTTCTCACCGAACCAGTTGAAGAAGCTCATTGGAAAGAGCTGGAACAGGATGTGGACAAAGCGCGTGTTGTACTTCATGTCCACCGGCAGGCCGTTGTCGGAAACCTGGCGGATGACCCAAGCACCACGGCGAGTGCTCAGATGCACCTGCACAACGAGAAGCGAAGACACGACACATACTGTGTGAATATCAGGAATCAGAGTGTTGTGTTAATAAAAAGATGACAAAAATGTTTTAAGAACCTCGTCCGCCACTCTGCTGGCCTCCACGGCGATGTCACCACCAGAGTTACCGATGCCGATCACCACCACTTTTTTCCCGTACATGTCCTCAGGCCCCTTGTAGTCCCAGCTGTGGTAGTATTTACCTTCAAACGTCTCAATCCCTGCAACGCAACAGATGTTTGTGTCACTCTAGCTGCTGTCATCCAGATGTGGAGCAGATGTTGAAATCTTGATTCTGTCACTGTTTCAGTGCAGGATGTAAAACTCTCTGAGAATTTTATGTGAATGATCATGGATAACATAACACAACTGTTGGTCCCTTTTGCTGCCAGATACACAACAAACTGTGCTGCACTGTGTATCCTGACAGCTTTCTATCAGAAGCAGCATGAAACAATCTGAATATATGAACTTGTGTATATTTGAAAAACACCAAAGCAATACGATAAAACCAAAGCAATGGGTTTACTCGATGCAACCAACCGAACGCCGACCCATGTATCAAACTGACATGTGAATGAAAACTGTCTCTACTCAGCGGGAAATAAGTGAGTCAGCACTGGTCAAGGCAGGGACTACATTTAGACAAAGCGTGAGCTTAGAATTATAGGGTTCTATCTCCGTTTTGGGTAGTTCCGAGATATTGAGCATCAAAGTTCCAACTGAATAACTAGTTAAAAAATGTTGAAAATTTAAAAATAACACCACACAGGCACTAACAGGCCACTAATGGATGATATTATGCAAAAAACTCAATTTTGAAAAAAACGGAGATAGAACCTTATAATTCTAAGCTCAAAGGGAAGAAAACACTTTGATGCAGAGGTCTTCAACAGGGGGTCCGTGGAAATGCTGCATTGGGGTTGTGGAATTTTTGGTTGATTAGACAATGTTTTATATCTTTTAGTTTCCACTTCCACATTTATATCTCAAATAAAAATCAATTTAAATGGCTGGTCTGCATGATTACATGCAGTTGACAGATATCGTTGATATTAGCATTAGCATTTTTGTTTAAAATGAGACTCTCTGTTAGATATTTGAATAGGTTAGTATTGAATGCACAATAACAAGCTATGTTTATATATGGTAGCCTTCTGGGCCCGGTTGAATATAATACACATTTTTTAAATAAGACTCTCTGTTAGATATCCTTAGCCTGAAAAACGTTGAAAACCCCTGTTTTAATGGGTATTTTTCTGGCTTACTGGACAGTTTTTGATTATTTTGAATTATTAAATGTTGGAAATAAAGGTCCCTGGTAGCAACTGGCCCTGCTTTGGACCTTATTTTTTCTCCAACAAGATCCTGACCACTGCAAACCAGGAACACCCCACAAGAGCTGGATCAGACCCTTGTTCCTGCTTCCAACACATCAACTTTGAGGACAACATGTTCACCTGCTAAAGTACGTATGTATGTAGCTAATGTAATGTATGTGGAATACGTCTTTACCTGGGAAGTCCTTGAGTGGTAAGTTAGGATAGGTGTAGTGACCGGCGCAGCAGATGACAGCATCGAAGACGTGACGCTCCTCCTGTCCATTGCTGCTCTCTGTCACCACTTCCCACTGACCGGTGCGTGAGTAGTTTGGTGTCTGTCTGACACTCTTCACCGCGGTCTAAGATACACAAACGATTCATCGTTAGTTACATAAATAGAAGCAACAAATACTGAACGACTCATCTTCTTTCTGCCTGCCTGCATTTCGTTACCTGGAAGCGAATGTGTTCCAGCAGTTTGAAGTGTTCTGCGTACATCCTGAAGTATTTGAGGATTTTAGAGTGGTGCATGTAGTTGGGGTAATCAGCAGGGATGGGAAAGTCACTGTAGCACATCATCTCTTTGGAAATGTTGATGGTGAGGGAGCGATAGATGCTGGCCCTGTCTGGTTCAGACACCTCCTGCACAGAAGAAGTTTCCAGTGACAAAGGAAATAAAAAGAAAGAATAATAGTGGTGAGATTGACAGCATATAAACACAATTGTTGTCTGGTGTTTGTTTTTTCTTTTTCCTTGCCTTGAACTTCCATAGTCCGCCCATGTCATCACTGCTTTCAAAGCAGGTTGGCACCATGCCCTCGTCCAGGCAGGCCTTCATGGCGGTCAGGCCGCTGGGGCCAGCACCTATCACTGCTACCTTTTGCACCATGATGGAACTGCAACAGGAGAAGGAGAAAAATGTATTTGAAACACCATATGTAAGTATAGTTCCAGTTGTGCAACTCTCAGTCTCGCACAGCTCATGACAAATTCAAAACATTATACCAGTTCTACACATAAAGTGGATGTCTTTATGCACCTAAATGCATCATAAATTTACACTGTTCAGTCTCATTTTCATCTCATTCACAGTGCTCCAGTGAAACTTTAAACTCAAACAAGGAGATAGATCTGATATATTAATGTCCTTGCAATGGACTATTGATATCTTTACTATCACACACAGTATAAAGCAATCACTGGTTTAATTCATGTTATTGAACTCTTCCCTTAGCAAAAAGTAGTATACAGTATTTGAAGTTCATTTTGTTATGTATACTTGAGTATAAGTACAATAGCAAGTATGGACCATGTACTTGTAGCATACTACAAACTATACTAATTCAATACTTCTTCAGACTAAATCTGAACAGTTTAAGTTTACAAAAGTACACTTCCAAGTATACAAGTATACTCATCTATACTCCTAGTGTACTAAGTATATACTTCTAGTCCACATTTTAGTTTATTTAAGTATACTTTTATAAGGTCATTTTAAATTTACAAAAGTACACTTTTTTTAGTATAAATGAGTATACTTGTAGTACACTTTAATTAACTATTTTTTTGCTAAGGGTTATCCCCTGATTTATCATCCTCTCTATCTAAAATGTTCTCAGTTAAAGAAGACTAAATTAGACTAAAGACTAAAGACAGAATCACCCACTGCCTGCAGTTTTCTAGATAATTTTGCTGAAAATGACTAAATTAGATTATTATCATTAACTATTGTCACATTGTCCACAACTGGATTTGAATCTCATCTCTGTAATTTTCATTAATCTATGTAGCAGTGTGATGCAGCAGGAGGCCACATCTCCCTTCAACAGACTAAATTTACATTTCTCTAAAACTAAAAAATCACAACTCATTTTCCAACTTACCTTGATCCTTGTGGTTTGGCTTTGAGTGCCGGTCAAGTGGGATGAACATCTGTGGATCACAGACTTTTATACTGACACCGTCACTTACGACGTGCGTTTTTTGATCGCCTCCTTCCCAAAAAAGATTAAACGCCAACTCAGGTTTTGTTTACCAAATTGCAGCTGGTTTGACTTTGACTAAAGTTCAGCATGTGTGAAATCAAGAGGGCAGAATTTGGAAAAAGGGCTAATGAGTAACAAGACTGGAGACAGGTTTTTTCTTAGTGATCCATTTAATTAAAAATCACGACTACAATCAAAATCTACAATCAAATCATTCAGCAATAATAACCCCTCAAGTAATAACGAACGGCACATTCAAATCCTCGGAATATAACACAGTGTAATCACACGATGTCCATAAAGGAATTATCACATTTCATTATAAAGCAGGCTAAACTGAGTGCAGTGCAGTGCATTGGAACTGGAATTGTCCTGTTTGACAATGTGCAAGAAGATGTGGCTGAAAATCTTAAAGAGCTGAATAAATAAATGAATTCAATGCATTTTTCGGTAACACTTTACTTTGATGCCTATCTCTATAACACATTATAACCATACTTATAATGAGGTATAATGCAGTTATAACACTGTATATATACTATAGTTATAAACACTCATAAATGATCTTAATGCTTTATAACAATAATCACAACACACTATAAAGCATTTTATCTTGACTTATAAGGTCAGGTATTATAATACTTTATAATTGTTAGTAACTCACTGACAATGACCACATTTATAATGCATTATAAATATAGTTATGTGTTATAATTGTCTTATAACGTGTATAACTATCATTCAAATCATATAAGACTTTATAACAATAAGCATAATACATTATTGAGCATTATAACTCTATTATAATACTAAGACCTTATAAGCCATTATAAACAGCTCTATAATGAGTTATGCTTATTGTTATAAAGTCTTATAATTAATGAGTGTTTATGATGATAGTTTTACATGCTCATATGTAGTATATTATACTATATTTATAATGCATTATGAATGTGGTCATTGTCAGCCAGTTACTAACAATGATAATGTATTATAATACCTGACCTTATAAGTCATGATAAAATGCTTTATAGTGTGTTACGATTATTGTTATAATTATGATCATTTATGAGTGTTTATAACTATAGTTATACAGTGCTATAACCGCATTATAACTCATAAGTAGGCTATGGTTATAATGTGTTATAGAGATACTCGTCAAAGTAAAGTTTTCCTCATTTTTCTTATTGGTGGTATTAACAGGTGACAGGTGGAATGTGTTCCCAACACACACACACACACACACGTTCATTGTGATAAACATTGTCTTTTGTTTAAGAGTCTTCTTGATATCAACATGCAAAAACAACAAAAAATCTAGTGTAAAAATCATTTTGGTCACAATGTTCACCGTCCAGCATATTTAGATTTGCCACAGAAGTGTGATGGAATAAAAAGCCTGGAAGCTGCTGCCGCCTCACTTTGCTGCTCATCTTGTCACACTTGGAAGATCATGGGTGAGTTATTGCAGAAAGAGGACACAGCAGCCTGTGAGGGGTCAGTGAAACAGTCTACGGTGATTCATCAGCGTGTCTGGATACAGGCCAGTATGTTACGCTGGTTCAGTCCAGTACAGTATCTGCATTTGGACCAACTGGCAGAAAACCCTATGACAAGGCTCACAGTCAGACGTCTTCCAGAAAATCAATCAGATTTGTAAAAATTACAGACACACACACAGACACGTTCAACATATAATATGTCAAAGAAATTCTTAATAGCTGAAATACAGTAAGAAAGAGACAGGATGTTCACAGAACCAGGGCCGTTGCTAGGAATTCTGGGCCCCCTGAAAGAATACTAAAGGGGGCCCCATAACCCCCTGACTTTTTCACTCTTTTTTTCTTAGGCTACGTATGTATTATCATTTTTTATTTAGCCTATACTTTGTCTATGGATATTCTCATTCATCCAGGTCATTGTTTTTTTTTTTTCTGGGCAAATTGATTCACAGGCAACTTGTATTTGTCTGGGAAGATGTTTCGCCTAGAGTACTGGAATAAGAGAGTAACGAAACGCATTGGTCCAATGGAAGTGCCTTCTGATGGTGGAATATAATGGGTATTGCAAAAGTGCCCAAGAACTGACATCTCTGCATTGTTGGTGAATGAGCCCCACTGGGCGCTGGGCCCCTAGAATTATCATCACCTTTCTCCGGCCCTGGTCAGAACCCCAACTATTACAAATTAACACAGACCAGCACACATGGAAATCAGGACTGCGGACAGGCTTGTCCTGGTTCCTGGCAGTGCTAAGGTGTGTGTGTGCATGTGTGTGCCCACTGCCCAGTGTGCAAGTTATTATGCAATGCAGCACTGGCGTCATTTTAGGCTTTAATGTTAATGTTGCGTGGCACTTGCCTCCCAGTCAGTGGGTCAGTGCACACTAGATAAGGTTTAATCATCAAACATGCTGTTTCTTGATAGCAGTATGTGCACTTCATCACAACGGCATGGACCAGCCAAGTGACATCAACACCCCCCCCTCCTCTCCTGTTGGCTTACATATGTGGCTAAACATTAAGACCTTTACACATTATTGCCTTTGTGAATCTTCAACTGAGAATCTGTGCATTCTGGACTGAACTAAAAAAGGAATAGATTACTTGTCATCCACAGTGACACACACAACTGTCTTCCATTGATAGATGAAGATTTTTATCTTATTTCATAGTTGGCTACAAAATACGTCACTACCGTCTGACGCTGGTCTCTGCTCCGTGGACCCTGGCATCACATCAGGTTGTTACATAACTAATTAAAAGAATTGAGACATTCCCACTCATCCAAACTGCCAGCTGCAAACATGCCAACGTGAACCTGCAACACCAATGACGACAGATACTGTACGTCCAGAGTTACACATTCACCACCGTTTTTGCCTAATGAATAAGCCTATCATCCATCTCAGCGTGGGAGAAGAGAACCACTGCTGTCTGATGATTAGCACGGTCATTTCAGGTGATTGAAAAATTCACATAATCCATAGTGGATTATGTTAAAGTACCACTTCAGCCATCCAAGGAATGTTTTTTAAATCTCACTCACTTCTCTGGTGGCATGCAGTGATTAGCGCCACTGAAAAGTCAGTTTCTTCAAAATGGAGCTTATAAAGAATTGCAATATTGTCTATTTTTTCAGGTCTGAGCCTGTGTGGAATGGAGAAAGAGAAAAGGAGATGTATGTAAAACTTGGATCCAGACCAGCTCCATACTTCACTCTGAGAGGCATTCAGGTGACGTATTCTCCAGCCTGAGGTTCATGTGAGTTTCAATAAGTAGTGATTCGGTCATGAGCTAAATAACAGTCATTTAGTTGGCAGGTTACAGAGAACCAGTAGCCTATTGTTTTAAAACCACAATTGATTGTGCTCATCTACTCAATGTCCTCCAAATTAAAGGACAATTCCGGGCAAATTCAACTCTGGCTAACATTTTAGGTCTAAAAGGAGGAATCTTTTGTTTAATGTCTCCTGTTTTGCAGTAGTTGTGTCTGTCCCCGGATCTGAGAAGTTTTTTTTACTTGAAGCAAGTCAAGAGTTGATATTCCTGTGGTTATAACACAAACGGTAGCTCCGACTGCACCTGAACACAGACTCTGGGAGACTTTGAATTAAATCTAGTTTTACAAACATGTCGGCTTGCTTGAAGTAAATAAACTTCTGGGTGCATGTTTGAGTCGCCATCTGACGCTGTCTGTGGCTTTGAGGGATGTAAACAGCCTAAACAGCGGAACTTCAATCCGCTCCCATTCATTGCTGCTGTGGCGATCCGGGGACGGACACAACTACTGCAAAACAGGAGACATTAAACTCTAAAAAGTCTTCAGATTCCTTCTTTTAGACCTAAAATTACAAATACAGCGTATAAGATTAGAAATGATCACTGCCTAGAGAAGAGGACTCCTGCATGCTTTGAATCAATAATTGTAATTTCCTAATCAATAGTGAGTTTGATACGAGCTGTGATTCAGTGTTGCAATACTACAGTTAGTTACCAAACCACATAGATGTGTGTGATGATGTCAAGGAAACAGAAATAACAAAATAAACCCTCAAAAATTGATATAAATGAGGGTTTGTGTCTGTTTAAGAGCGAGCTTCAAATAGATATAGAATGATTTATAATCTACTCTTAAAGGGCCAACGAGGAGTTTCTATTTGGTTATAAAAAAGTCTCACGTTAATGTGGATGAATCTACGTTACCCACACTTGTTAATGGCTCCATTTTCAATAAATATATCGTTTTGTCTCTATCGTTATTTTGTTATTATTATTGGTGGCGGAAATGCTGGGCGAGCCGACCAGCGTTTCCTTACTTTCGGTTTCGCGGACGCCCATGAGAATAACGCCGCCGAATTGCCGTTTATGGTTGGAACTACGACGGCAACTGAACCTCTTTGAACCTCTGACTTTAATTCTTGATGGATGCAAACATGAGGCCGTCTTGCGCCGGTTGAAGAATTCTACGGTGCGTGCGGAGGCTCAAAAATGTAGTGTGAAAACACTTCGCTTTTCCAAAACTCCTCGTTGTCCCTTTAAATGAGTGTATTTATTTCACTTGAACCACCGTCTTTTTACTTTGGCTTTAAATCAGTACAGTGCAAAACCCAATTAGAATTAGTTTTCTGAAATAAATTATTATTATTAGTTACAGGAGACCGCACTCGACTTCCCCCTGTGTGCTAATGCCAGTGAAGCTCTCACAGCTCTACAAGCAGCTGGAGGCTGTTTTCATGGCTGATGGAGACTTTAACCATGTAACACTGACAGTCACTCTGCAGCCACATCTCCAGACAAACCAACAACACACCAGACCATGTGTTTCCAGACAAACAGGATGCATACAGAGCGCGGCTCCGCCCCCACCTGGTTTCCTCTCACCACGTCTCCATCATGCTGGTCCCTGCCCACCCCCCTGTGCAGCTACATGCAGGGATCAAGAGAGTAAAAGCCATGGCAACAAAGGCAGTGTTTTCACCAATGACTGTTGAGACAAACATCAGAAATACTGTGAAATGTAGCGATGACACAGTCATGGTGGTTAACTACTGGGAGGTGGAGAGACCAGAGGACGGAGCCAATAAAACAACCTCTGCATTAACGTGGGGAGGACAAAGGAGGTGACTGTCCACTTCAAAAGGAGAGTCTACAACCCCCCAAACTCTGGGTCAACTCTGCCAGTGACCTCACCTGGATCCATTACACAGCCAGAATCATAAAGACAGGAACTAATGTCTTTACTTCTTGCAGAACTTTGCCTTGAAGCCTTTGTCGTGAGCATCCCAGCAGACACTGCTGCTCTGCTGACAGGAAGCCACTGTCTCCCCTCCATCCAGAGCATCTATGTCAGCAGGTGCAGGAGCGCAGCTTCCTGCATATGATAGACCCCCACACCAAGGCTGTGCATCACAGACAGGACATCACAGCTGAGGCTGAGAGTTACCAACTGACTGCTTCATTAACTGAACCCTTGCCTCCCCCCTGCCCCCCCCACTGCTGCTTTTCTACATTTTACTGTCACAATAGATATTCCACTGCTGGGACCTGAGTATGAATTTTGTTCTGCTCATGTGAAAGCAGGTTTTAGAATGACAACAACTGAACTAGAGCTGCAACAAACAGACAAAAATTGATTAATTATTTTGATAATTGAATAACATAACACAGAATTTTGACTTTTTCTTTTAAAGGAAGGGCCCATATTATGCAAAATCCACTTTCTACTGGTTTTGTAGCAGTGGAGGTGAAAAAAGTCTGTTCACTCCCTTAATTGATTGCTACACAATTTTGAGATCATGTGAGTCTCTCTGTCTCTCTGAGGACGGTCGGTACCGCAGCTGCCAGGTGATCGTTTTGAATCACTGACTAAAAAACAGCCACCTGTCATTAAAAATGAAATCGCAGATCGGAGAATATTGGAACTATACCCCTTCTCATCAGCGCAACGGTCCTCGTCACGGACTGAGAGACATCTGAAGGAGGAAGTCTCCTCTCCCGGCGCAAAACCACATCAATATTCTCCCATGTGACCCACGTGATTTGAGGATGTCGTCTTTTGGTTTGGGAAACACTGATTGATGTTTTTCAATAGTCTTTAACATTTTATTGACCAAAAAACTAATAAATTAATCATTTAAATAATCAACAGATTAATCGATAATGAAAATAGTCGATAGCTGCAGCCCTACAATGAACCTTGATGTCTCCCTACATTTCAACTCATTTCCCAAGTTCAACACAACTGTCCATGTATCAGGTGAGTGTGGATGCAGCTGATACGGTTTCAGAATAAGCTGATTAAAACCCTGCACCATAGGATGAAGTGTCAGATAATAATGGAGAAAACTGTGACAAAACTCTCTTCTCCAGTCAACGAACCACCATCGATCTCTTGTATGTGAGCCTAAAAGGAAGCTGTGTGAGTGCAGACTCTCACAGCCGTACCACCTTCTTCTGGAGTCCTCAGTGTTAAGCCAGCTGTCCCAGAAGCCCCTGCAGCGTCTGAGGCGACAGCCACAGCATCTCCACCAGGTTGTACTGCCAGTAGCCCATCCAGAACCCAAACAGCACGTCAGTCACGTTGTGCCGGCCCAGCAGCACCCGGCTCAGCCCCACCAGGCCGGCCCACAGCAGCACCAGGACTCTGAGCGGTGCCGCCAGCACCAGGTGGGCCAGCAGGAACCTTCCGCACATGGCGGCGCGGGTGGCATGGCCGGAGGGGAAAGAGTAGCGGTCCACGGAGAAGGTGGCGAACATGTCCATGCGGTTATGTGCCGGCCGACGCCGACGCACCACCGCCTTTACAATGGCAACCAGGACCAGATCCAACAGGAGGCCTGGAGGAGAGGAGGTGGAGGAGATGAAGAGGAAGATGTGTTACCATGGATTTTACAAACATAAAAACGACATATTGCAAACGTTGAAGGGATAGTTCAACATTTTGGCAAACTGGCCCATTGCCATAATAATAATTCCTATAGTCATAGCAGTAGGTTCGTTACCTTTAATTGTCGGTGCAAGCTATTTTTAGAAGAGCTGTGAGCTGCTCAGAGCTACGCTACGGAGGCTCATGGGATTTCTTGAAGTTGTGACCTGCACATTCACCACGCTATGAGATAATAACACAACATTACCAGACAGAGTTGTTTTAGAGGTAAATACAGAGACTGTTGATGAAAAACTGTCCCTGAAGACAACGTGCATCACTGGTTTTACATGAATTTCCCTCTAAAACAACTTCACTGGTAACGAACCTACTGCCATGACTATAGGGATTATGGCAATGGGCCAATTTGCCAAAATGTTGAACTATCCCTTTAACAGATAACAGATACAGTATGAGGCATGAAGAGAGAAGAAGGTATAATGTGTCTGCCATCATTATCTTTTCTTCTAGGTCAGTTGAGAGCTCTCTTTTCCCAGGGCGCCCTGATTACTAAAACAGCATAAATATTCATATAACACAAATCTAATCATAGTCCACAATTACATACGGACTGCAGAACACTTAAAAGGATGTTGCATCATTTTGGCAAATTCGCCAATCACCAGAATCCCTATATTCTTAGGAGTTGGTTCATTATTGTTGGTGCAAGCTGTTTTTGGATCGGCGGGGCAGAGACGTGAGCTGCTCAGCTAACGCAACAGAGGGGCTCGGTATTTCCATTTCCAACTATATACACAATCCAACGACTCCAAAACGCTCTGGTGGACAAGTTGTGACCTGCACATTCTCCACGCTATGAACCACCAGAGTGTTTTGGAGTTGGATTGTGTATTTGATGAGTTTGACGAGAGGAACCAATAGGGTGGACCCTTCGATTAAAATCGATTTTACGTCCGTGAAGCTTCGATTATCAAAATACGATAATCGGGTCAGCCCTAGAAACCAAGAAATCCCATGAGCCTCTGCGTAGCTCTGAGCAGCTCACGGCTCTGCTTCGCTGATCTAAAAACAGCTTGCACTGACAATTACATGTAACAAACCTTCCCCTACAACTACAGTATAGGGATTATGGCAATGGCCGAATTTGTCAAAATGTTAAAATATCGCTTTAATAGTAAGTTCTTAAAGCTATAAGGTGATCAAGTTTTGGACAGTTCTGCACGTTATTCCACTTCTGAGGGGCATAGCATTGAAAGGCAGGCACTAGAAATGTTTCAAACCATCCTGTGAACTAGTGGCAAGTTACAAACCCTTAATGAGATTAAACTGGCCAGATTAACAGGTAAAATGTCTGGTGAGGCTTTGTAAATAAAGGTTCAGGTCACAGTGATAGGTTCGGAACACATTTTGATAGACCGAAGTGCAGAATGATAAAGTGCTGCATCAAGGGGCTTCAATGTAAGAGAGCAGCATGCTCTGAATCCGTGTGTCTTTGGAACAGATTTGCAACATGACATAAAAACGAAGATGATCATGCCATTGAACGGTTCATTGCTTGCGACACGCTGGTGACCTGTACAGAGTGTAACCCTCCTTGTATGTCAGCTGGGACTGGCTCCAGTCCACCTGGCTGCATCCCTGCACCGACACGTGTTATTGACAATGAATGGATCATCAAACAATAGAGAATTCCCATTTTTTAATAGTTTTGTCAATAACTTCATGTTGAAGCCAATGATGGACCAATGACGGACATGATACCCACATCATACACAAGGTTTCCAATTTGGAATATTTCCAAAATTTCCCATGGAAAGTTTCTGGAAATTTACCATAAATATACTGGAAATGTTCTGCCTCTTTGTGACTGTGGTTTAGGTGATAGGAGCCTGACTGACAAAGGATAAAAATGCCTAAAATATCAAAACAAGAACTTCTAAACAAAACTATTCGGCCAAAATCTGAATTTTATTTGATTTTAATGGAGAAAAATCAAGAATCGGGTCAAGAAAAATAAATCTGGCCCTTCAACAAATACAGCCTTCAGACTTCCAGACGCATCATTGCCAGAGGTTTAGCAGCTCTTTGCCACCATCTGCTGGATCAGGTCTGGCTCCGGACCAGATGCCGGTCCAGTCCATTACTCATGTTCACGTCCAGTGGGAAATGTTGATTGGCCTTTTGCACAAAGTAGATTTTCCAATTTAATAAATTTCCGGTTGTCTGGAGTTCTCCATCACACTGGTCATCCTGCTGAGCCCTTTGCTGCTACACTCACATCAATAACAATTAATGATGCTTGTTGAAGTAGCAGGTAACAGGCTGCTTTAGAGCTCAAACAGCTCCTGTCTCGTAGGACATGAGGTCAGGACTAAACATCCCTTTGCATGTTCTTAAAGATAACAAGATGTTACAGTAGATACACATGTGAGTAGTAGGCCTACGGTATAAAAGTTGTGTTATTTTTTTTTTTTTGCTGTGTGGTTGCATTGAGCATATATGTTTAGCTCTTTTTTAATGATCAGATGCTTCATTATCTCCAGGACTGCAGCAGCAGTGTTGAAAAATTAATGCACTCACACTGAGCTGGCAGTGACCCAGTTACTGCTACTGTAGAAGTCCACTAAATGTGAATGTGCAACAATACATGGTCATTCACTTTGGTCAAATCCAGCTGTATGTTGACTAACACGACTCTCTCCAGACATTATGGGATTTTCTGATTCCTGGTTTGCAAAACTTAATTACTATTAAAAAACAAAGTTTCTGGACTGGGTGTTGAGACAAATTTAGGCTATCATTCAAAGAAGTGCAGCTTGTCAATGGGGAAGCTCCACATCGTATCATTAAATGACTCATTATGTTTGTGTTGCACCAATCTTTTCAGTCATAAACTGAGTATATCATGTGGCACAATCAGTATTTGATAACAAAAACATCAAAATGCTTTGTCAAGTGTTTCAGTTCCCATACTCAGATAAGAACAACCGAATAACATAATAAAGACAAGAGCAGAGCCTCATATTTGAGAAGCTGGTTCTGGCAGCCACTTGTTTAATAAATGACTTTAAATACTGATAATTTTTTTTTTTGCTTGCATGCTTTTTTCATTTGCGTCGGATTTTATTTTATTTTTTTGGCTGCCTTTTTTTTTAAATTCTTTTTTTTTTTAATTCTCTCTTTAATCTTTTTAATTCTCAAAATGTTTTTCAATTTTCTGTCAATAATTAATCATCAATTCATTTGAATAGTTTAAGGACTAATAATACAGCCAACAGACAATAGTTACACACCTGTCACTGTCACTATCCCACACCAACGCAAAAAACACAATCTATTGCGGAAGTCAGTGCCAACAGTGGCAAAAACAACCAGGATGGAAACACACTATACACATCTCCTTCCTGAATAATCCAACCTGAGATGTGTGGATGAAGAGCAGCGACAGGCCGTTTGGTTTCATCCTTTGTGAGCTTCAGTACAAAATGTTGGGATGGGTGTGTTTACATGCAGAAAACATACTTAAGTCCTTTGTAGATTTTTACTGGCTGTTGAGTGGAATTATAAATTTAAAAGGAATTAATGGGATAGTTCAAATTTTTGGCCAAATTGCCATAATCCCTATAGTCATAGCAGTAGGTTCATCACCTTTAATTATCAGTGCATGTTGTTTTGAGATCGGCGGGGCAGAGACGTGAGCTGCTCAGTGAAGACACTGAGGGTGAACGGTCCGGGTTTATACAGTAATTATGTACGACACATCAAACAAACACAATAACTCTGCCAAGCAGCCGTGTCTGGAATGTAGTTCTGTCTGCATTTTCCTCAAAAACAACTCTAATATTACATGATTATCTCATAGCATAGTGAATGAGCAGGTCACAACTTGTCCACCAGAGCGTTGTGGAGTTGTTGGATTGTGTATTTGATGCGTTTGATGAGGGACAGGGGACCTGTACCGTTCACCTCCATTGTGTTCACTGAGCAGTTCACGTCTCTGCCCCGCCGATCTAAAAACAACATGTGATAATTAAAGCCAGGTAATGAACCTTGACAATGGTGATGTGAGAATCTGCCAAAAATGTTGAACTATCGCTTAATTCACACAATGATCTCCACATCCAGGCACAATAAGGAAACATGTGGTTTTAACTATATGAAGGGCTTTGTATAACAGAGATAAGGGAAAACCAGAAACAACAACTGACATCAACAGGTGAGATGCAACCTGGACTGATGGAGGAAGAGAAGAATGGGTGATGGGGATAAAGGGGGGTGGAATCAGTTCTACAGCTGAACAAGGTAGGAAGAGAAAGGCAGCGACACAGATACTGCATCTGAGCCCAGGCAGTTCAGAGCCAGGAACTGAAGGATCTGTCAGTGTGTTTACATGAAACACACGGGGACAACACAGACACACACACACACACTAAGCAGAGCTGTTGTTTTACCCAGGAGCAGGTTGAGCATGACTTCTTGTCCTGCAACGCTGTCGCTCTTGTACAGGCAGTAGGCGGTGCCAGCCAGCCAGGGGATGCCATGTCCGGAGATCTCTATCAGCTTCATAAGAGGACGCACGCTCCCCCAGGACGAGTCCTCGCACGCGCAGACCCCCAGCCGCTTGGACAGCCACAGGTCGATGGCGAGCAGCGAGCTGAGCGCTACGCGGATGAAGGACGGGTTGAGCCGGATGCCGTCCTCCTCCGGCCCCAGACCGCTGGCCGAGCCGGTGGAGGAGCTGGAGCCGCGGCGCCGCGTGGGGCTCTCCGAGGCTCTGAGCCGGGCGGCGGCCGTGGGGTCGGAGCCCTGCCGCTGCAGCAGGTGCGGCGGCGAGGAGCGGCTCAGCGGCTTCGTCAGAGACATGAACTCGTAGCGGCCGTTGCTGCCGAGCACCGGGCTTCCTCCGCTGCGAGCCGGGTTCTTGGCTTTGGGAGAAGGCATGGTGTGGAGGTGGAGGCCGGGGTAGCTGTGTGTTGACTGGCTTCACCGCAGCGGGAGGTTGTCTGCAGTGCTGTGTGGTAGACGCTCCTTCAGCTCATCTATCGTACGCCTCACGATTCATATCACGTCGACTTGCACCGAGCTCAGCCGCCATCTTTGTTGTTCCTGTAGCAAAGAAACCTGGGAAATTGAGTTGTAGGCTATCAGAATTGTAGCCTACTCGTGACCTTTTTTGTCATTATCAATTTGCTTCAAGTGCACATTTTTTTCAACAGACAGCGCCAGGTGGCTACTCAAACATGCGCCGATATTTTTTTTTACTTGAAAACATGGCTCCTACAATTTATTTTTGCTATTAGGCTAACTTACACAACACATTCAGTACATGCATTTACAGTATATATTAGTTTATTTTATTCCTTAATTGTTCCATGTCTGTCTGTGTCAGTCACACTTTTTAACACTCTGTCTGTATTTTTCAACTGTGAAATAAAGGTTTTCATTGAAAAAACAAAAAACTACAGTCTATTGGGCTCCTCCCCCTCCCACTCATGTGCAGCTGATAGCAGGTCAGCAGGCAGTCAGTCAGCTTCTCCTCTTCCCTCGTCGTGTGTGTGAGCTGCAGCTGCAGACAGGACAGGACGGACCATGCCGGGCATTCTGCTGGGAGACGTGTTCCCTAACTTCGAGGCCGACACCACCATCGGCAGGATCAAGTTCCACGACTTCCTGGGTGGCTCGTAAGTGCATGCGCAGGCTTCACGTGCAGGCAGCGTTACCTGTAACCGTGTAGTGAGCCGCGGTGTGCGTGGGTTCACTAGGCCTAGAAGAATTTATTTAGTCTAATCTGAACCCAAAAAGCAAAAACTATGTGTGCTGCGGCATGTGGCCGCCTCCCTGCTGGCTGTTACACAAGCATGACTGTTGTGTCTGCTCAGGGAGGGACAACGGAGAAAATAGCAAAGTGTGAACAAAGTTGTCAATGCTTCATAGTATGATCAAAGAATCACACACTTTCACTTTGTAATTTTCGACCCATAGAAAACCTGCATTTATAATTTCAGTAGATAAGACCAGAACTGTGATAGCTGCAGGTGAGCAAACTTATTTTATACTTTTTATTAGGCTAAATCACTTTATAAATGAAGCTGCAAGTGTTTTTTGTTTTCTCGGTTCGGTTCATTAGTGAGGCGTCTCTAGCCCTAACCCAGTCCGGACAAGGACTGCATTGTCTGGAGCTGGAACGGTGCCTGTTTGGCTGCATCTCAGGCTGTTGGCCTGAAGTCAAACCCTGTTTTGACAGATTTTTACAGTAACAATGGAAAGAGAAAACACTGGACTACGTGCTGCTGTGCTGTGTTGTTATCCAAAAGCTTAATGATTAAAAGAATTCCTTGTGATAAATCAGCAAAACCTGCTTTGATTTGTTCCTCTCATTTCCTCATCTTCTAAAGTTGCACAACAAGTCAGCATGTGATGAAACATGGAGCTGCTTCCTGTAACAGCCTTAAACCTGATGCTTAAATGAAATATGAAGTGATGAATTCCTCTTGGGGATAGATGTTGGGCTGTAAGAGGTGATCATACTGTGTCTTGTAGCTTTTCATATGATTTCAGCAGGCTGGCTGAGTGAACTGGGTTCGATTCTGCCAGTAGTTGTACAACTGAACAAACAAACATCAACTGACATTACAGCTGCCAACCAGGTATTTGGGCAGTTGGAACAAGTCCTGTCTTGATTATGCAGTTTGGCACAAATTTGCAAAAAGTTCTTATCAATATTTAACCAGCACCAGCTTCCAGCTTGTACCAGTGGGAGGAAGTTCTGCTCAAACCATGTGGGAAATCCCAGGTCTCTCTGAGCCTCTGGTCTTTCTATAACCATGTGGTCCTGACCTATAATCCCTGTCAGGAGAAGTGGCCCAGATGCCTGCACCCTGTGTCACAACGCATTGCAACACACTGAGGAGAATCATTTGAGGAACATGTGAATCAGTGTGAGAAAAAGTTTTCTAATGGGATGTTTTTCCAGGAAAAGCTGTCCTCTGACCCCCCGGCCCCCCTGAAATCCACTGTAGTGCAGCACAGCTGGATTTTATGTCTTGGAGCTTGAATCCTCCAGATTCTTCACAGACACCTGTTGCAGCAGTTTATGTCTGGAATTTCCTCCACAGAGACTGATTATCATCTCTTTCCCGTTCCCTCCTCCTGTTGTCCCCTGCTTCTTATGATTATACTCCTCTCAGTCTTTTGAGGATTATAGTGAGAAATACGAATTTGTCTCCAGTATTACAGTATGCTGCAATATATTGCAAGTTATAAGATTTTTCATCTGCAAATGAAAACTTAAACATCTCTTTTTCTAATAACATAAAATATTGTAATTCAATGCTGGATCAATCCCTCCACCCAAACCGCTACAAGTAGGTCTTGCACTTAGAAGTGGAAGCTGTCCTACGTTTGTGCAGCTTTGACTTTTTCTCTAGATCATGCTGAGCCCGCTTACTTAACCCTCCTGTTGTCCTCCTGGGTCAAGGAAGCCAATGGAGCAAGTTTTTTGTGCTTGTAATAAGAAAAACTGCTCCATTGACAGTTTTTGTCTACTTATTTCAAGTGAATATTTGTTTGATGGGTCTTATTTTAAGTGCAATGAGTTACGTTTTGACTAGAAATGAGACATTTTGACAAGAAATGAGACAAATATTCTTCGAAGGATTTTGAGTTTTTGCAGGGAAGGAAGGAAGGAAGGGAGAAAGGACGGAGAGGAGGAAGGATGGAGGAAGTGAACAGATCAGGTCAGTTTGACCCAGAAGGACAACAGGAGGGTTAAACTTGGGTCTAGATTAGACGGACACAACATGGCCCATTAAGAACTGCTGATATTGTCATGATGTAGGTTTCTGTGGTATTAAATGGTGAATAGAACAAGAGCTCATTGTTCCGTGGATCTGTTCCTGTGCAGGTGGGGTATCCTGTTTTCCCACCCAAGGGACTTCACTCCCGTCTGCACCACTGAGCTGGCCTGCGCCGCCAAGATCAGTGATGAGTTCAAGAAACGAGGGGTGAAGATGATCGCTCTGTCCATCGACAGTGTTGAGGATCACCGCAACTGGAGCAAGGTTAAGGACAACACACAGAGACACGGACACAAACACACTCCAGACTGTACCCCGACTTCTGTTTCATTGTGGTTTGTTGGAGGACAAAGGACAACTGTTAATCAGGCTGGGAGGAGTGAAAAGTAGATGAGAGCAGTTAAAGTTCAGATACTTACTGAATCGCTTCCGTGGACAAGTTGTGACCTGCACATTCACCACACTATGAGATAATAATGGAACGTTATGAAACGGAGCCGTTTTCAAGGTAAATACAGAGACTGCTTGCAGAAAAACTGTCCCGTATCAGCGGTTTTGCATGAATTTCCCTCTCAAACAACTCTGTCTGGTAACGTTGTGTTATTATCTCATAGCACGGTGAATGTGCGGGTCACAACTTGTCCACCAGACCGTTCTAAAAACAGCTTGCACTGACAATTAAAGGCAACGAACCTACTGCTATGACTGTAGCGATTAGCCTATGGCAATGGGCCAATTTGCTAAAATGTTGAACTGTCCCTTTCAAACGTTTTCACAAAAGTGCCTGTAGTAACCTGGACATCAGTGGCTTTATCTGTCCAAAGTAACCATGAATGATAGTGCACTGGTCTTGGTAGAAACATTCATGGGTTAATGATCACCCTCAACACTGCCGTGGTTCACTGTGATCCTCTTTTGACTTTGTTAGCACATGACAAGGCGCCTGCTCAGGAAGCCCAGTGATTGGTCCACGTTCACTGGACCAGTGTCAAATAAACTGGTTTACAACCGACAGCCTCACTGGCAAGAACATACTGTAGGAAGCTGCATGCTTTGTGTTTTCTGTCATTGTCCTCCTAGGTTATATTTACTAGCTGTGAGGTAACAGGTTTGTCAGAGCAGTAGGTCATGACCCCCACAGGAACTGTTTATTGCTCATAAAGGAGATAAGGATCAGACACCGGGGGGTCAGTGGTCCCTGGTCGAACTTGTGGTGCCAGGATGGAGAGAATAATTAACGGACTGTGTTTACATGCACTTCAGTACAGTTTTAATCGGGTGTTTACCCCGTTTTTTGATCTAATTCGGGGTATGGTGTTTACATGAACTTGGAGAAAACCGGTTATTCAGTATCCCTATATACTTGCATGATAAATACAGTATACTGGTGTCTGATTACTGGGTCTTATGTGCGTATGTGTGTTTCATGTTTATTGTTTCCAACAGGAAGCGCAACTGCTAGGAAATATGTAGGTCAGAACATTTACAAATTAAAAAGTTTAAAACTTATTTATTAAGAAAAAGGGAAATTTAATCAATAAGACCAGCCTTTATCTCCTAAAAAGAATTTAACCAGCCGGCGGTAAACCTCTAAAAACCTACGGGCAAGCGATCGTTTTCTCCCGTAGGTTGGCCGGGCGTCACACATGGGGAGCTTCACTCTGAAAAACGTCGTAGCAAACTTGTAAACGGCCGTCATTTGGATAAACCAACTGCACATTAGGGGTCTAAACAGTTACTTACTCACATGAAAAATACAGTCTCCTCGTCACTCCAGAAATGTGCTCTTGTTGTCGCCGCCATTTTGCTAGAAACGCATCTCTGGTAACGGTTACGTCAGCTGGCTGAGCGGCTTTCAGATATCGGGGTACTATGTTTACATGCTGCAGTATCCTGGTTTGGGAGTTCTCCAGGCAGCTAAATCGGGTTTCTCAAAATCGGGAAATGAGCTTATCCCAATTTCATTTACATGTGCAAACACAAAGACGGGGTATTTAAAAAGCCTGATTAAAATAAGGATACTGAAGTGCATGTAAACGCAGTCTGAAAACTCTTATTCCCAACAAATGTGTAAAGGCTGACACTGTGCTCCTCCTCTCGCTGTGCAGGACGTGATGGCGTTTAATAGTCAGGCTGACAGCGCCCTGCCCTTCCCCATCATCGCAGACGACAAGAGAGAGCTGTCCGTCCAGCTGGGCATGTTGGACCCTGATGAGAGGGACAAGGACGGGATGCCCCTCACTGCCCGCTGTGTAAGAAACCTGCCCCCCCTCCCTAAGTAACCTATTACTTTGGTTACTTAAAATGTATCTTTACCAATGTATGTATTTAATTTTTAGGTAGGAACAAAGAAAAAGTATTCAGCTTGTCATTTTAACCTGACGTGATCTCATCCCACTTCAGGTGTTTGTCATCGGCCCGGACAAGAAGCTGAAGCTGTCCATCCTCTACCCCGCCACCACAGGGAGGAACTTCGATGAGCTGCTCAGAGTCATCGACTCTCTGCAGCTCACTGCACAGAAGAAGGTGGCCACGCCGGTTGACTGGAAGGTACATGGGTTTCATATCGCATTGTATATCAGCAGCCTGGGTGATCATAGGGAACAAGAGAATACTTAAAGAAAGATCACATAATGACACTAACTGTGAATCCAGCAAGTGTGAATATTTGAGTTCTTTAAAACGAGTAGCAGAAAATAGTTTTATTAGAAGATGGTTATCTATTTTTCCCGTTTGCTATTTGGAGAAATGACCAGTGCAAAGTTCAGCTTGGTGTCTCCTTGACCCAGCTCCTTATTTAAAGGGATAGTTCACCATTTTGGCAAATTGGCCAATTGCCATAATCCCTATAGTTTTAGGAGTAGGTTCATTAGCAAGCTGTTTTTGGATCAGCGGGGCAGAGACGTGAGCTGCTCAGCTAACGCCACAGAGGCTAATGGTATTTCCATGTTTCCCTCAATTCAAAGTCATCAAATACACAATCCAACAACTCCAAAACACTCTGGTGGACAAGTTGTGACCTGCACATTCACCACGCTATGAGATAATAACGTATGATTATGCAACATTACCACACATGAAGCAAATACTCTGAACTACTTGCACTTTTGAAATCACTCCTCCCAGCAGCTGTGTCTTGAATGTAGTTCTGGCTATGCATTAGCCTTAAAAACAACTGTTGGGTTGTGTATTTGATGAGTTTGAAGAGCCTGGAAGATACTGTGCAGAGCTCACATCTGCCCAACTGATCTCAAAACAGCTTGCACCCACAATTAAGGTAATGAAGCTACTCCTCAGAGTGTACTTTAGGGATTATGGCAATAAGCCAATTTGCAAAAATGTTGAAATGTCCCTTTAACATGCAGATATGAGAGAAGTTTTAATGTTATCATCAAACCCTCAGCTAGAAAGTAAATACAAGCATTCCCTAAAATGTGAAACTACATCCCTGCAGACACTCCGACCCTTCCTCCTAGTCCGTCCTCTTTTTTCTGTCAGTCTTTTTTCTTCAAACATTTCAGTTTTCATATTTGGTGACCTCATTGTGAGCTATATGACCTCATTGTGAGCCGGATTCAGGAGCCATATAAGAAAGCTGCATGACTAACAGCGTGTGAAGGTCAGACTCTAAAACCAGACTCTCGTCTCTTTCAGCCCGGTGACAAAGTCATGGTCATTCCCACGCTCTCCGAGGCCGAGGCGACGGCGCTCTTCCCCAGCGGTGTCACAACAAAAGAGCTGCCTTCTGGGAAAAAGTACTTGCGCTACACCCAAGTCTGAAGACCCGAAGAAGGACTTAAATACTCGCAGATAATTGCATCGTAATCCACATGTAGACCTGACCAAAATCATAGACGCACTTACCAGGTTTGGTGACCACTATTTCCAGGGATAATTCTAGTGTCATTGTACAGTGCCTTGTTTACCTTCACTCATTAAACAACCTTTTCACGCATGTTCTATCAGCTTCTTTTTTTATACTGATTCCAGTTTGGGACAGAGGAGGTTTTTGCTACAACTCATTGTACCACTAGGTGTCCTCATGTAACCTAGAATAAGAATATGACAGTGCTGCAGTACCACCGTGTCCAATAGATGGCAGTAAAGTCACAGTGAATGCTGCTGTGTTTCTGCTGAGAGAGAGAGAGAGAGAAGCTGCAGGGAGTGTTACTGCAATGATTGGTGTGTTTACATTTCCTGTTAATAGCAGGTTGGCTACATTAATATCTACTCTTTGCCATATTGTTAGATTTCTCAGTCTCAACAGTTAAGCTCTTAAACCTTTCCCTTTTACTTTTCTCATTCATTTTGCCAGCTCAGCATTACAGGCTAATACCCCGGCTGCCTAGATGTCTTTAATGCACCACGGATTAGTCTTTTAAACTGATTGTTCTGTTTGTTCTATACTCAGCATCAATCATGAGTTATACTAAACATTTATTTAACAGCTAGTGGGTGGTTACTTTTATGAGCTTTTCCAAAACATACATAAAAATATATGCGTTCTACAAATTAAATCTCTATCAAGTTTAACTGTGAGATTAGATCTATTTGGGGTTATGAATTTAGAATAAAGTTTGTGGCCACAGTTCAGTGAAGGTGTTCAGCAGGTCAACATTTCCACTAATTTCCCCTCAATGACATGATATCATTGTTTCACAGATCTGAGAAAGGCCAGGAAAGTTTCATTTGTTTTTGTTTTTCTTTGCCATCAGTCATCACACAACTTTAATCAAATCAAATTTATCCTGTGACCTTGTAGAAACTGCCCGTTCCCCTGGAAAGGAGCAGCTGCGTTTCTGCTAATGCATCGTAAGCTGGAATGTGCACTTTCACTTTTGATATTTAAAGTGAGTTTTGTAGTTGACAAGACTAATATTATAAAACAAATGCAGAACTTTCACTTGTTATGAAAGATTTGTATCATATTTATTTATATTATAATATTGCTCTGCATTGTTGTAATGGATACGTGTGCCTGAATAAAGTGTTAGGATTTAGTTAAAGAAAGTTACTGACTATAACAGATCTTAGGGTGTCCCGTGACCAGTTTATCTTAACATATTTAAATAAATCCTTGTGCCACTTTCCGAGCCAGATGAAAGCCTGAATTCATGTTCATTTTGAGAGTAAGTTGAGATGATTAACTCATCTCAGCAGGTCGACCTCAACTGCAGACGTGACACTGAAGCCACGACCGAGGCTTAGGTTTCCCCTTTGAGTTATTCAACCCTCAAAACTGCACGACTGAGGACCGTATGAGTTGCTTTAAGTAGTGCGAAGGTGAATGCTGCTCTCACGCACAAACGCGCACAGTACTACACACTCTGGCCTCTGCATTCACTGTGTGTCTGAGGAATGCCGAGGTCAAAGAGAAGAGAAGGGATTCCTTTGGAGAAAGGAGGGAGGCATCGTGTGTGCAGAGCCAGATAAAATATCTGTGCCCCCCCCTCCTACCTCCCTCCTCCTCCTATACTTCTGTCACACCGACAATGTGAACAGGAATGTCCTTGTTTTCTTTTTAATCAGCCGCTCACTTATCACAATCAAGCCACAAGTCACCTCTGTCTGTGGAGAGAGTGAATTTAAAATTGCTGATTGTGCAGCAAACAACATCCACCATCTAAAAAGTGGTGGATTCTCAAACTGTGAGATGATGAAGATCCATGTATTCCTCAGGCGACCCCTGCCCTCTACCTCCTCTGTCTGTTCTTCGTCCTTCTTCTTCTCTGGTGGCTGCTTTTGTTGCTGGGAGTCATGATCCAAACTAACACGCACAGAGACGCCGTACCGATCAAATGCATTTCTCAAATTCCACATGACAATAGGCCGCGCCAGAGCACGAGAAGCTCTTTGGGTGTCAGGCACTGGCTTAATTGCCAAGAACCCCCCACACCCCCCACCAACCCCTCCCTGGCTCACTCACTCCCCGGCTATGGAGCCAACTCACCCCACCTTGCCTCAGCAACACTAGTCCATGTAATACAACACCAGTCAGGGCCACGTCTCACAGGGCAAAACATACACACAATACCAGCTGCTGCCTCTCTCTCTCTCTCTCTAATGAACACACACACACACACGCTGCTGATCAAAGACATAAACAGCGCTCTGAGAGGAGAGTCCTTAGTCAAACGAGTCTTTCCTCTCACACTCACCAGGCTCCTTTCTAAGAAACGATGGCTGTTACAGTTCCTTTCATCTCACCGTCGTCACTCAGAGTCTTAAAGGATGGTTTGATGACAACGGTGATGAATTTAATGTTTCATTTGAGTGCAAGAACACAAGTATAATACATATCAGAGAAAGACATCCTCCAAAGTATGACATTAGTCATCTATCTATGTTTAAACTAATTCTGTTACTCCAGTCTGATTATTAATAAGTTAGGTGCCTTTCTGAAGAGCGTCCTTCCTCTACCCAGTTCGTCCAAATTTGACGAACTTCCGCTACAAAACAAGCTTGAAATATAGACTTATTTAATTTTTGGGGGGACAATTTCGCATTTCGGGGCTTCAATACAAGAGGGACATTACATACGAGCAGTATGGAGGTATCTGGATGTTTTTTGGTGTGTCTTTTTGTTACGAAGACAGTTGGTATCCATTCACAACCGTTATATGGACATGCACTGATACGCACTGCATGGACATGCACTGAGTTACAGGGGGTCTCGCCCCCTGTAACTCAGAGAAGCCACGGTGAACTATGCCTTTAAACTAGCTCTTGAAAGTTGCAGGGGTAATAGACTGAAACCCACAGCTCACTATGGCAGTGCTCATTGTTCCCATGCCGGGTGTAAGGCATTGACCGCCTCACCTGAAGCTGCCAGTGACCTGCAAGGAGCTGCACAGCACCTCACGTGCACATGTACGTGCACATGTACGTGCACATATGTGGAGCTATGGCTTGATGCTTTCCAGACGCGCCCTCGGTCTCTCACCCTCTCTCTGCACCGCCCGGTACTCTTGCCACATCTCCACGTCTCCCACTCACTTGAGTACACAAATGCACAATAGCACCTCCCCCGTCTCACCCGACCTCGTTTATCAAAGTTTCTGCTTCCTTCGCCTTCCGTTTTCCCATGCACAGACAAAATACAGAACTGGCCAAGCCTCTCTGTTTCCTCCTCATTTGTGGTTCTAGAACATTTCTGTGCAGCAGCAGCAGCTCAGCCCTGCAGTGACTCAGAGTTATTGATAGACGGTGAGACAGATGAACAGACGGGTCAGACAGACACATGTGTGTTGACCTCAGGATTTGGCTGAACTTTAAAGGAGCATTAACTGCCTTGCAGTCGACACTCACCCTTGAGCCTTCCTCACTCCCTCTAAAGCTTTTCAACACACACGCCTGTGTGCACACGGGCATTGTGATAAAAGTCACGAAAGTGTATGATCCAAGTGCCGAGATAAATGCCATTGTTTTGATGGCACGTCATAAATACAGCAGCATCCAGACAGGCTATTACTGCAGAGCAGGTTAGAGTCCGTTAGTGGTCTGAGCCAGCTGGGTGATAAATGAGAAGGTAAAAGTGCAATCACTCTCTTTGCTTATCTTTATCTCTCTCTATCAATATTGCTGTCTTTCTTGTGCTTTTTGCCCCCCCACACCCCCCGTTCCCTCTGTTAGAGACACATTGATCACCAGCCACTGGCATATCACCTGAGTAATGGCAAAGGGTGTCTGGGCTTTAAAACAAGTCCAGTGCAGCACCAAGAGCTTTATCATAGCAACAAGGCAAATGGGTGCTCACATAATAAAGTGCCCCCCCCCTCTAATGCAAGGGTCTTTGCCATTAGGAGGAGACATCAAACACAACCCAATAAGAATCACAGACCACCAGCCAGGCCATAAAATGCAGCACTACTAGATCCAAGACACTCCCACTGGGAGTGTGTAGATTAACTCTGCAGCTACAACGTAGAGTTTTATTCCTCCGTGCCATAAATGACATCGGCCTTAACAATTTGACTTATTTGCTTTCTTGCAGGGACATTAAACTACAGCTGTTTTTACAGCCGCGTAAATTCAATGAAACTAATAAACTACTAAAACTAAATAATAATGAAATCATGTTAAATAAATGCTAATTTGCTTTAAGTGAATTAAACAAATTAGTCATAATTTTTGGCGATATAACCAAATCCTAGTACGGTGAGTTTAAACACCAGAGACATAAACTAGCTGCGCTTGTTTCCAGCTTTTGTGCTAAGCTAAGCAACACTCTGTCAATTTTGTCTAATTTGCCATATATATATATAAAAAAGGACATGTCCCAAAAAGTTGAACTACTTCGGAGGTTGGGGAAAAATGAGCAGGAGGCTGTCTCTGGAAACCGTATCTCCACTGAAATTTTATTGGTTTGAACACGATGTGGCTCCACACTAGTTGTGTGATTCACACAGTTAATGTTTAAAGGGATAGTTCACCTAAAATTAAAATTACACTCATTATCTCATTATCTACTCACCCTCATGTCGACTAAGAGCTGTGAGAAGTTTCAGAGTCCTCCGTACCGCAGTATTTGTCCATATAATGGTTGTGAATAGATACCACTTTTCTTTGTCCCAAAAGACATCCAAATACCTAGCAGTGAACTGAGACACTGAGAGCTTCCGGTACAAACAAGCTTAAAATGTAGACTCATTAATTTATTTCAGAGCAATTTATTCCTCAATACAAGAGGGACATTACAGATGAGCAGTATGGAGGTACTGTATTTGGATGTTTTTTGGTGTGTCTTTTTGGACGAAGAAAAGTGGCATCCATTCACAACCATTATATGGACAAATGCTGCTGCGTGGACCCCCCGTAACTCAGAGAAGGCACGGAGGACTCTGAAAATTGTCACAGCTCTTAGTCGACATGAGGGTGAGTAGATAATGAGTGAAATTTGAATTTTGGGTGAACTATCCCTTTAAGCATTAAAATAGAAGGAAAGCCTATTCTAATGAAACTGGCCATTAAACTGAGCTGATTCAATCAGTCTTCATGCTGCTCCACTAGGACTTTGCGGGGGTGGGGGGGGGGGGGCAAAACCAAACCGAGAGGAAAACAGAGCCACAACTCCACAACCCTGCTGCTGGTTTTCATCCTCTGTTTCTTTTCCATTGGTTTATTTTTCTTTCAGCAGAGGGCAGTCAGTGTGAGAGGGCAGAGGGATGGCGGTTGTGAAACATTATCGCCGGGGGGTGGTGGTGGTGGTTGGGGGGGCACGTGCGTGAACTTGAGTGCGTGGCAGTTTGTGTCTTTGTGTGTGTTCATTGTGATGTGGTGGAAAGAGTGGAGGCACAGTGGGGGTGGGAGGGAGTGGAGGGGGGGAGTGGGGGGTGAGGAGTGGGTGGAGGTGAGGCACTAGAAGAAATTGAAAAAGAAAGAGCAGAGGGAATGAGAATGTTTGGAAGAAGAAAAAAAAAGAGGTGACATGGCATTACCATAGCAACTGTTTAGGGTTTGGATGATTTTCCCTAACCATAATGGGCTGGTTTGGAGTATAATGAAACCAGTCTGGCTTTCCTGGCTCTCACACTGTGGGTCATATGTGCATGCACGCACGCACACACACACACACACACACACACACGGAGAGCGAGCTGAGAGAGTAACATATGTTTTGCTTTAGTACTTGTTTATGTTCATCCAGCAGTGGGAGAGCAGAGCCATGGTTAACTATCAATTAAAGCGATGATCATAAAACAAGCACTTGTAAATAAACACTGCCAAGCTAACGTAGCGAGAGGCAGGAGAACTGAAAAAGAACTGTTTCATATTATTGCAGTATCACAAACATACCTGTCTGAGCGTTAGAAGATATTTAACTATTCACTTCTCCTAAAGTCCCACCTTAAAGGGATAGTTCAACATTTTGGTAAATTGGCCCATTGCCATAATCCCTATAGTCATAGCAGTAGGTTCATTACCTTTAATTGTCGGTGCAAGCTATTTTTAGAACGGCGGAGCAGAGCCGTGAGCTGCTCAGAGCTACGCTACAGAGGCTCAGATTTCTTGTTTTCTCTCATCAAACTCATCAAATACACAATCCAACAACTCCACAACGCTCTGGTGGACAAGTTGTGACCTGCACATTCACCACGCTATGAGATAATAACACAACGTTACGCCGTTTTCGAGGTAAATTCAGAGACTGCTTGCTGAAAAACCGTCCCTGAAGGCAACGTGCATCAGTGGTTTTGCATGAATTTCCCTCTAAAACAACTCTGTCTGGTAACGTTGTGTTATTATCTCATAGCGTGGTGAATGTGCAGGTCACAACTTGTCCACCTGAGCGTTGTGGAGTTGTTGGATTGTGTATTTGATGAGTTGGGAAACCAAGAAATCCCATGAGCCTCTGTAGCGTAGCTCTGAGCAGCTCACGGCTCTGCTCCGCCGTTCTAAAAATAGCTTGCACCGACAAATTAAAGGTAACGAACCTACTGCTATGACTATAGGGATTATGGCAATGGGCCAATTTGCCAAAATGTTGAACTATATCCCTGTAAAATCCCAGAGTGTGTCTTTGCTACACACAGTTGGACCTCCTGGAAGACACACACACACATACACACACACACACATATATTCCTTCCTTTCTCACATTGGAGCACAGTTTGCAGCTCCACCAGGAACCAGAGTTTTCTGTTGAACCACTTATAAAGCTGTGTGTGTTAATGGGGCTTAAAGCAGCACATGCTACACACAGAGGGTAATAAGTCTCTGTGTGTGCGTTAAAGAAGTTTGGAGGTGTGTTTGTGTGTCCTCTGTCTGAGTATAATGAGCTCCCCTGGGCCCCCCCCCCTCCATCACTCCCTCCCTCCTACTTTCCCCTAAACTTGGCCCTATTAACCCCTCGCTTCCCCCCCTCCCATGTTTATTTGAGTAGGGAACGGTGGGGAGGAAAGGTGAGTCAACGGCCTGTACACATGTTTATTTATACGTTGGTAGGTCGAAGGATTTAAGGAGGAGGAGAGTGGGGGAGGGGTAAGAATGGGTTTGTGAGACTTTAGGTGTCTCACTGCGTTCGTCTGCTGGGGACAAAAAGACAGCGAGACAACAACTCAGGTGTCGGGTCAGTGACTTCACACCTTGGACTGACGCAGTGACCACGACGCCGAGGTCGACTTCACTCCTCACACGCTCAGAAGTCACATGAGGCAGCTGCTCATCATCTCAGACCTTTATGCAGTCATAAGGCAGGAGATGCCCTTTACCAGTGTCAGTATGGTGTAGGGGGGGTGGGGCGGTAGCACACCTGAGGGTGCAGCTGAACATAAACTTTGTTACATGACCTAACTGATGTCTGAACCATACTGTACACTCCATGTTCCCTCAGTTCATCATTCTCAGCAGTTAAAGGATAATTACTGTTTTTTTTACAATCTGGACCTTATTTCTACCATAAAATACGATCATTTACTCCCCCAGATAACTTTGGTGTCATTACAAGTCGGTCCGGCGAAATGAGCTCCAGCCGAGAGCCGCGTATATCTGTATAATGTGAGAACACGGGGCAGCGCAAAGCAGCCTCTAAATAACACATTATCTGCAGAGAAACTCGTTAATTTCACCAATATTTAGTTATGATAGGCTAGTGCTATTCCGCTCTGAGTAGCTGTTATCAACATCTGGGGTCTGTAGGTTGACCTGCTGACCTCTGACCTGGATGATGTCATCTCTGAGCGCTGCACCATAGATATATACACGTAGATGCCGCATCTGACGCTGCTGCCCATTGGAACGGACTGCCGCCGCCGCCGCCATCTTTTGCAGGGGCCTCGATGTTAGAATGCAATGATGATATAACGTGGGTGATCTAGAAAAGTCCTTAAATTATTGTAAATACCGTACTTGCTCATTCACCAACAATGCAGAGATGTCAGTTCTTCTGGAGAAGGAGGTGTGTAACTTTTACTTTCTGTAGTACAGAGGCAGAGGTCTAGCCTAATTATATAGGTAGCGTCTACAGTGGTTTACACTCACTAATCACCATAGCAACCACACACTCGCTACTACCACAGCCGGGGATAACAGCTGATAAGCCGATAGCCTTACAGGCAACAAAATAACAATTAACTAACTACCGGTATATGCACTAAACGTAACACCTATCTCACCCTATGATGCGTTACCTTAGTTTCATTTATATCAGATATCTTATCTACATCAAATTCAACAAGTTCATAACAAATATAAAATAACTTATTAGAAAAGTTATTCCACGTCTCTTCGTTTTGGCGTTTATTTCATGGGAACATCCGAACTTTGGCATTTTGCCAGATTCACAGCTGTCAAACCCAGTCTGAGCGATTGCTTGTCAGATGGAACACCTGCACAAGATGGCGGCCGTGAGGCAGTCCAAACAAGCCCGAATGCGGCATCTACGTGTATATATCTATGGCGCTGCACGGCTCATTCTGATAATAATCATTCTGCTTCGGCATTCAGGTCCATTTTTATCTAAACTATCCAGAGCTTTAGAGAGTCCAGTTTGAGGAGAGGAAGCCTGTGGAAGCTGAACTTCATCCAGCTGCTCATTTTGTTCTGACAAGTCAGAAACACGGTCGGAGATGACATCATCCAGGTCAGAGGTCACTTTGGTTTATGTGAGGTAATTCGGTAACTTTAAGATAATTAAAATTGTACAAATGCATCTGAAAAACTTGGCTGCATCATTGTCAACAGCGGGAGACCTTAACAGTTTGTGTGTTGTGTTCTTCTGTTCAATCCAAACTTTGTTTCAATCTCGCATTGGCGCAGCCTTGGTCCTCAGTCTTGCCCCCCGTTCTTGGTCTTGGTCTTGACTTAGTCTCAGGTTCGGTGGTCTTGACTACAGCGCTACAGTACAGGATTTAGTGGACTGTTTTATTTTTACTCTTTGATTTTTGATTGGATTTAGCAAATAGAATATAAATGCTGGTTAGTGAGCTTTAGAGGTGAATGGACAGCTGGAGCTGTCTTCAACTCCTTGGACATACAGATGTGGCGGTTATAGGCTTTCAGTAAAACAGATACATGCCCTTTTCAAAAAAGTCAAAAACAAAATAAATGGTTTTATTAAATAAAAACTGATGAAAATATGGCTCATTACATCCACAGAGGTGGAACCAGACCAGACCAGAGGCTTCAGGCCTCAGAATAGGAGTGTGACCTCAGCAGGGATTTCCCCTCTCTCTGTTGTCACATGCACCCACCCTCCCCTCCTCCTCCCGCTGTTGGTTAGTAGGTGCCCTTTAGGCCTCTTATAGCAGGATTCGTGCCAGGCTTCCACCTCGGTGCACCTGATTTCAGGGAACCTTGTTGCTGTGGGATTTGTCGCAAAAATCAGTGGAGGAAAATCTTCTTGTGTCCCTCTCCTTCCCCCTGTTAAAAACAATATGCTGCCAATGGATTAGTGTGCAAAAGGCCAAGCTATTTTGGACGTGACAATCCTCTTGAAAAGTAGTAGCAGTCCTCTTCGCTGCCTGCTGTGATAAATACTGATACTGATGGTGCTGATAGCGTGAGAGAAAGAGGTAGAGAGGCGAAGAGAGCGAGAGAAAGAAGTAGGAAAACACAAATCTAGGAAGAAAAACCGCCAAATAAGAGACATCCACCTGAAAATGTACTTTACAGACAGAATCATCCAGACAGGGGTGGGACGGCACCGTGAAGACAGGGCGATGCCAGTGGGAAGTAGAATGAGGTGGATGGAGGTGAAAGGCTTTTCAAGTGTTGCCCAGCGTTGGTGGTGCAGGTCTCAGAGCCGCTGCCAGGCTGCAGCGCTCGCTGCCACTGCAGCACACTGAGCCTTTGTAACCGTAGCTCTCAGTGGAGCCGCGGGCCGGTCCAGCTGGCCCCGGACCCTGCCTGGGTTTCTCATGCTAGGGCAACTGACAATCAGGCACAGTGGGGTATAATGGATAATGGGGAATTTTGAGTGTGTTTCTTATTTTAACTCTCCAAAATAGCAACGGAAATCTACTTGATACCATTTACAGAACACGCTGGGCAACAGCTCGGTATCAGTGGTCCATTATTTTAACAGCAAACATAGACATTTTTAAATAGAGCTCTTTGTTTTATTTGCATTCATAGTGGTTACTGCTCTTCTGGGAGCAGTAAATACAGCAGGAACAATACTTATACTGTACCATGTTGAACAGTGTTAAATACCAATACTGCAACACCACTCTGTGCTGAAGGCCTCATGTTTGGCAGCTCCAAATGTTTAATATTTAAAGTTACAAATCCCTCATTATTGCACTTCAATAGTTTTATGCAAAATCTAAAATGATTTTATTGGTAAACTATAACGGGAGAATCATCTGTTTAAAGTGACGGTCAAAGGTTTTAGAACACACCAATTTTTTATTGAAATTCAAGTAGTTCAAGTCCAATGAATGGCTTGAAATGATACAAAGGTAAGTGGTGAACTGCCAGAGGTTTTAAAAAAAAAAAGCAGGTAGGGTTACCAAAAACTGAAAAAGAAAAAGAGGCCTGTCTGGGCCATGAATACAGAAGACTGGAAGAAGGTGTAATAGACTGATGAATCAGATTTGAAATCTTCCGTTGCAGGATGTTTGTACGCCGTCGAGCAGCAGAAAGGATGCTGTGGTTCCTCAGTGTGTAGCATCACGATCTGGATCCAGGATCGTGACAAAGCATCCTGAACCAAAACAGCTACCACAGCATTCATGCAGGATGCTCTGGTGCAGTATCATCCTGCAGGTGCGGTTCATCCTGCAGCAAGACCATGACCCAGAACACAGTCAGTTCCTAATTTTGCATCTACCAGCCTGGTTTCACTTCCCAGGTGACGTGGCCTCCTCCTGGCGTAAATACGTGAGAGTGAAACATGAGAGTGAACGGTTTGACACTGTCTCAGACTGATGACCTGTCCAGGTACAGTGTGACCTCTCTGCCAGCTGGATGTGGATCGGCTCCTTCCACCGGCGTCATGGGTAAAGATGATGGATGGGGCTACGGTCTGGATGCCACATCGCCATCGGGCCTCTGAGTGCAGCCTCTCACTCCGACAAGGGGGGAAAAAAATGAAGCATGCTGCACAGTAGAGTTTTAGCATTTAGCATATATTCAGATTTTTCCTATAATCTGTCGCCCACCTGAAGCTGAAGCTGCACCGCTGACGGGAACAGAAGCTGAAACTGTGAGTCTGCCGTGACCCCAGGCTCCTCCTCAATAACAGCATTCATCATTCAGTAATATGCACTCTCTGTCTGTTGTGTCAGAGTTAAGAGGTGAATATAAATCACAGCTTAAAAGAGGGGAGGCAACGAGGGTTGGGGGGGTGGGGGGGGTGGGGGTTATCTACAACCTTTGCAGCTCCTCCTCCCCCTCGCCCCCTCTCCTCCTTCTCCTCCTCCTGCACAGATGCACAGATAAGAGGAGAGCAGACAATCCACTTCTTTCAACGCAGACAGGGAGGAGAGAGCTTTGACTGATGAGTGTGCTCACATGCACATACACACATGTCGAGGAGAGTGTGTGACAGCCAGTCACATCTCCACGAGTGTGTTATCATCTCTGTTTTTATGAGTCTCTGACAGGAAGTAAAGCCTGCACTTTAAATTACAGGTCTCCGCGGGTCCCCAGCCCCCGTCTTGCTGAACAAAATAGTCGCTTCTCCTGCACAAACAAAGGCTTTTGAGTTTTTTATGGTCAAAGAACAAGTTATTGCAAGTACACGTGCGCAGGCACAGGCACGTGCACGCCGGGGTTTGTCCTCAGCATTGAGATGTTTGTGATGGAAGAGTGTGTATAAAACAAGCAGACAGCTGAAAGGGCACTTTGCCATTTGGCACGAGGCCATTTTCCATTTAACGTCCCCTCGTTTCTCCTCCATTTCACCCTGCATGCACCGACTTGGCCGCGGTTCATTTCCACCTCCATTCTACCTTTCTTTGCAATATGCACTTAGATAAAGCATATCAATCCATCGCATGTGCATAGAGGTACCCTCATGTTAGTGTGTGGCCAGATGAGTGAAGCCTTTTTTTTCTGTTTTGGTGATCAGATCATCATCATCAGCGGAGATGGGAACGAAGACCGAGGACAGATGTGGAGGGGCTGAGCGGTGGGGGAGATGACCAGAACAGCTGCAGCCCAGCAGCTACTCTTACAATGGTTTGGCAGGAGTTCAGATTTCAACTTTCTACCAGCCTTCTTTTCAACTACTCTGTTGCCCTTTTCCCCTCTCTCCACCTGCCTATATCTGCATGACTGCTGTCAAATCCATATTTCATCCATATTTTTTAAACATCTTTTCTCATCTCATCCGGGATTCATGCCCTCCCCACCCCCACCCACCATATACTCTCTTTGCCTCTTTGCCAAAACCACAACACACATTTAAAGCCAGCCTTGCAGTCTTTTCTGAAGGTCGGGGGGGGGGGGGGGGGGGGGGGTAGCATTGCCATAATTAGGCCATAATCCACGAGCCCTCCGCAGCACAGGGCTGTGATGAGAGAGACAGAGAGCTGGAGTGTTGAGGCTAGATGTGGTCACCTGACAGAGACAGACCGTCGCTCACCTCCACGCCGACATCTGCGTCAGTGTGTGTTTCACTGTGAACGCAAACACATCACATTTCTCTCCGAGACCTTGAGAACGGTTTCAGTTGCTTATCTGAGATAACACTCTGTCTGATAATGTGTTAGGAGAGTTTCTACTTCCTCCCCCTTTATCACCACAGCTGACACAGTTAATGGTCTCAACTTTCTCCTGCAGTTTGTTGCCAGAGTAAAACAATAACAACATATAAAAAGGTAATATACACAAATTTCCTTAAAGGGATATGCCAACGTACACTGCTGATCTAAACGGCTACTTCCTAACTTCCTAACTACCTAAACATATTTGAAATGTTGATAAAGTGATATATTTACAGAGTTTAGAGCTATAATTAAATCAGCTTCTGACTACTGATAGGCTACAGTGCTATAACTGCATTAAACCTCATTATAAGTATGCATTATAGAGATAGGCGTCAAAGCGTTACCGAAACTAGCTTTAGAGACTAAAGAAGTTTTTTGTAGCAGGCTGTAAACATGTTCATTCATTTTGTCGAGTTTGGCTTTTTAACTTGGGGGTTTGCTTCACTTGAAGCCGTTTGAAGAAGTGCAGTTTTAGTGCAGTTTAGTGTTAGCTTCATTTTCAACCTCAGAGGTTACTGTTGGGCTCAACCCACACAGAGGTGAGTGCTGGTTTGAGTGGGTTTTACTTGTTGAAATGATTTCATTTGCATGATTTTTATTCCTCCATTTGATTACTTTATTGTTGTTTTTATCAACACAATTAACATATTACATTATCATTTTGTTCCTTTGTTCCTTTGTATGCTACTATTGTACCTTTGCTGGTCAACTTGACAAAACTGGCAACCCCTTGTTCTCTCCATATGTCTGTCCACAATGGAGTCTCACAAAGGATGAGAAACCTCCAATCACCCACACACAGACACTCACGCACGCACACACGCTTGCACGCTATTGCACGTGCACGCACGCACACACACACACACACACACACATGCATGCACGAACACACACACACACACACACACACACTAATTCCCTCAGTGGAAACCTGATCCTCTTCATATTTCCAGTTCAAACGCTGAGAGAAATGCTTCAGAAATGCAATTTGGTCGAGAGGCTTGGCAACTCAAATAGCAATGGCAGCGAAACCTAATGAACTTTGTGGGAAAAGATGAAAAGAAATTAGTTGCATGGCAGATATAATGCATATGTGTGAGTTTGAGAGAAGACAGGTTCCCAGAGTGCGGTTTTTCTCCGAAGGAACTGAGCTTCTTCAGCTATTTAAGGAGAAAAAAAGTGCAAACATTATTTTCTAAGTGCTTAAGTTGTGTGTGTGTGTGGGTGTGTGCATGTGCTTATCTTAAAAATGCAGTTATCTTTGTTGTTGGTATCAAGCATGATGATTGGTTCAGCTTTTATCATTGATTGTAATGGCCAAGTAATGGGGCACATGTGAAGACAATTGTGCACGTATTGTTTGCATTTTGTGTGCACAGTTATACTGAACCATTGACTTGTTGGTGAAAGCTAAACAGTAATCCATCCCACTCAACAGAGAAGCACGTGACCACTGCTCAGGTCTTTGGTGCAAAACTATTGTAGGATATCAATCAAGCAAAAAGAAAAGCACGGCTGAAATCAGCAGTGTTTGTTTTCATTTCAAATGGACACATTTCACTCTGAAGCTTAAATACCTGGAGGGACAGATGATAGATAGAACAGAGGGACAAAGAAATGCTGCAAAGAAAAGACATGAGGGGGTAGGACAGACAGGGGATCAGCCCCACAGCCCAGGATCCTAGCTAATCTGTTTTCAAGGCATATGGATCTTTGTGCTTTTTAATATTCCAAATGTAGAATAAAGTCTAGGACATTATTCATGTTTATTCGTCTCCATCAGCTGAATGGCTGCGTACTGGCTGGTGGTGCAGGCAGCCGCTCTCTCACTGGAGCGGTGCGAGCCTGCCAAGCTATAAAAGCAGCTATAAAAACCACCTCCAGAACCAGCTCAGATGCCGACCATATGGCCACCAGTTTAACAAGGACAAATTGCACCTCCTCGCAGCTGCATGCTCTCCCGGGTTCAATCCTTCCCCTTTTTCTGCCCCCCCCCCACACCCCCCTCCTCCCCACACCCCCTGTAATCTCCTTCCCATGTAGTATCTGAGTTTGGTGTCTCCTTTTCTGAGACTCATCCAGTAACTGATATTCTGTCATTATTATGTTTTCTCTTACATTTATGCAGGTAACAATGCCATGCAATTTTTTTTATTGATACAAATGCTGCTAGTAGCTACTGCTGCTACTCCTCCTTTATAATTATGCAGGTTGCTACCTGTTTTCTCATTGTTGTAACTGCTGCTATTGTTGTATGTTTTCTCTTGCACTTATGCATTGAAACCCTGAAATGCGAAATTGGCCCGAAAAAAATTGAATAAGTCCATATTTCAAGCTTCTTTGCAGCAGAAGCTCGTCCGCCTAAGTCTCACGAGATTTGGACCACCGCCATCCAGGTCTCTGCCTCCTCCTGTAGTATTTAGAAATACAAATACTACAGGATAGGCCTATCTCTTCTCCTCCTCTCCTGTAGTATTTGTAGGCTGATTTTTTTTTTCTTGTGCTGGATTTTAATTTTTTTTTTTACCTGACTTGGATTTTTTTTTTTTTTTTTGTGGCTTTTTATGGTATGTCTGTCCGTTTTGAAATGTGAGGACTACGGATGGAAATGAGCTCCTGGCTAAATCCAGTACATTTACATGAAGTGAAATTGTTCATTCAGTGTGCATTGTCCTTAGCAAATAAACAATAAATGAAATGAAATGTGAAAACCATGTGATTAATTACTCCTACTCCCACCACAGCGCTGATTACACTCACCAGCATTTTGCCAAAAACTTATTTTATATTACTCTGGAGTAAATTGGAAACACAATTGAGGCAAATTAAAGACCAACAAGTGCTCATCTGTCTTCACCAGATCAGCCATTTGTCAATGAAGAGCTCAGTCCACATGTAACCATGTCCTGACTGTCCCCTGGGACACTTTTCTTTTCAGCCAGGCTTCAGGTCTGCCGCCTTGTCATTAGCGCTAGGCTTTAATTAACACACACCTGTCACCACCACGCTGCGCGCACAGAGGCAGCAGGTCGTTCTGGGGACGCTGGGGGAATTCCCAGCTAAAACTGTGTCACACACTACAGTACAGTGCCAACAGGTTGTGATTGATCCTCTCACAAAGGAAAGCCAAGAGCTGCTCACAGGGTTTTCTCCCACAGGTGTTGCAGCCACGGCCGTTGCTAGCAATTCTGGGGCCCCTGAACGAATACTAAAGTGGGCCCCTGACTTTTCCACTTTTTTTCTTAGACTACCTATGTTATCATTTTTTTTATTCAGCCTACTTTGTTTTGATGCTAATGCAGCATTACTATGAGTATTAGTCAGGGTCTAAGCAGAATAATTCAGTCACAAAGATCAGACTACATGGTTTTTTTGTGGCCCTACTGGGCGCTGGGCCCCTAGAATTACCATCACCTTTTTTCTCCTCTATACAACGGCCCTGGTTGTTGCAGCCAAAAAGCCGTCTCACCTGCACAACCTGTGTGTGTTTGTGCGTGAAGCGCAAAGCCCTGGGTGAGTGGAGAGCAATGCTAAAGGGAAGCATCAGTGGGATTGTTTGAGCAGAAAGAGAGGGGCAGCGGGTTTGTTGGTCATCTGCCATGCTAACAAGCAGAGTTAAAAGCCCAGAGTGACAGCCCTATTAGAGACTAATGGAGGCTGAGACAGCTGAGCCCCTGACACACACACACACACACACACACACACACACACACACACACATAGACAATAAAAGACCACCACGCCCAAGAGATGACTCCCCCCTGAGCTCCGGCTCCTGTCTTTACCTTGATCCCTCCTGTCCTCCGTCCCTGTAGTTAGAGATGTTTATGGGGGAGGGAGGGGCTGCTGGATGCTCAGCCGTCCCCGGAGCCAACAGAAGGTCAAGGACTCTCATTTTTCATCCCAGCCTATTACCCTACCATTTCCAACCTGGCTTCCCTC
The DNA here is from genome assembly GCA_030347415.2 of Decapterus maruadsi. Taxonomy (NCBI): domain Eukaryota; kingdom Metazoa; phylum Chordata; class Actinopteri; order Carangiformes; family Carangidae; genus Decapterus; species Decapterus maruadsi. Next base: position 16,715,408 of record CM064886.1, on the reverse strand, counting down.
TGTGTCTCCTCCATCTTACCCCACTGCTCCCCACCCAGTCCTCCAATCACATCCATTCATATACACACACACATATGCATTCAAACGGTCCTTCAAATGAATTTGGATGAAAAAAATCCGTTGTTGAGGAGAATAAGAGTCGAGCCTGATGGTAAAAATCACTCCAATTAACATTCCTTTTCCTTTTCCTCCAGATATTTTCCCAGTATTCCCTTCATTCCTGAGTCTGGTTCTCTGCTGTATACAGTTGGGGAAGAACGCTGAATGTCTGGGACTATGGTGTGCCTGTGTAATTGGATGACCCTGGGGTTCAGTCCAGAGCAAGTCCAGAGTGGAGCGACTTGGACAAGGCCTGACCTTCTGGTGCACTGTGGAATGCAAAATATGTAGCAGGAAACAAGCTTAACATCTATCTATCGACATAAAACGGAGACTGTTTGCCTGCAGGCTGGGATCTGAAGGGACGCTACAGAGGACAGAGAGCTGGACTGCTGCTAGAGCTGTCAAATGTGTGTGTGAATGTGTGTGAGAGAGAGCTGCGAGGCATGATGAGGGAGGGGGGTTGAAGAGGCGTGGGTGATGTTACCGATTACTTCTAAGAGGGACTACAATTAACCCTTTGCTTCTCTGTGACCGTCTCATTCCCATACTTAACCCCTACAGAGGGCAGAGGCCAACAGGCTCAAGTGGCCTGTGGGTCTCTAACAGGCCAGTTGGCAAATTAATGTGTACCAGTGAGAAGAAAACAGAAGCTCACAGAGGAGAATAAACACAGCTCCAGCTAATGCTACGCTGCATGTTGCATCAGGTGGCTGACGGAGCTGAGGCTCAGTCAACAAGACCAGTGTTGAAATGTTGTTTTAAAATGAATGTGAGAGGTTACTCAGTCCTGAATGCCAGGGTTGGGGAGACTTAAACTACATGTAGTTGAACTACATAGCTTAAATCTGCTGTAACTTGCTGGTAGTTAAATGATAATTTCATTTTTTTTTTTTTTACAATCTGGACCTTATTTCTAGCATAAAATACGATCATTTACTCACCCAGATAACTTTGGTGTCATAACAAGTCTTAGCCGAGAGCCGCGTAATCTGTGTAATGTGAAACAAAATGAAATAACACATTATCTGCAGAGAAACTGGATGTCAAATATTTAGTTATGATAGGCAGTGCTATTCCAGTCTGGGGTCTTCCTCTGACCTCTGACCTGGATGATGTCATCTCTTGTTGCTAACGCTAATGCTATGGTCAACCTGGACTTACTAAAGCTCTGGCTAATTGAGATAAAAATTGACCTGAATGTCAAAGTGGAATCATTATTATCAGAATGAGCCGGGCAGCGCTCAGAGATGACATCATCCAGGTCAGAGGTCAGCAGGTCAACCTACAGACCCCGGATGTTGATAACAGCTAACCCCGGACTCAGAGGGGAATAGCATAGCCTATATTAAATATTGGTGAAATGAACGAGTTTCGTAATTATCGTTTAAACTACATTCATGTTTTTTGCTACGTCAATTTCACCAACTTTTTGGGTCATTTTTAGTAACTCAATTTACAAACTACAGTTCTGGCCAACAACATGAAATATTTTTATTTTACCATTATTGTGTTCAAGCATGAAGTCCCAGCCAATGCAGCATGTGAGCAGCTTTTTAGTGACTAACAGAACCGATGCTCATGATGTCAAATTCCTGTCATGGTTTTAAACATTGTTGTTCAAGACACACTGATCTAGAATATGTTGACCTCACCCAACATTTTTTGTCTGTTTACCAGTTTTCATTTTCTCTTTACATCACCCAACATGTCTGTGGTGAATCTACAGTGTGTTGACCAAAAATGTCAGTTTTTTTCCTTAAAAAAAAAAAAACTGAGTTGAGTTAAGATGGATATCTGAGTTAAATGAGTATAATGACTATAAGTAGTTGCTAAAGCTACTTATTTTTAGCTGTAATTAGTTCAAACTACAGCCAGCCTGAACTACATGGAGTTTTACAAGCTCTGCTTGCAAACAGCTTCCCCAACACTGTGAACTGCTGACTAAAGAGTAAACAAGAGTAACTAAGAGTCATTTAAAAGGGTGTTTGGTTATAAACCAATAATATTGGACACATTAAAATATTAATAGAGTGCTTTTCTGATGCTAAAGTGGCAGATAAATGTTTTAAAAATGTTAAAACATCCAGCCTTTTCCTTTTTTTGTTGTAATGTGGTGCAGCTATAAAAGATGGGAATGTTTTACTCATTACATCTGTGATATCCAGTGGCCTGCTGCAGCTTCAATAAAGTGCTGATGTAGCAGAGATAGTGTGGAAGAAAACATTTGATCTAATTTAGAGGCTACTTGAGGGAACAGGGGATATGAGGGCTCAAATGGAAAAGAGCCTCATGGAGACGGGCTGTGAGAAATGTGGTTGTAAAGCATGGAATGGGATTTTTCTTTTGTTACTGTTGAACAGAAAGGTGCTTCAAAATTCAGGTGAGACATTCCTCACCATCAGTCATGTTCATGTAGAGTTTTCTACCAGTCAAAGGAGTCAGGGTGATGATGGAGGCGTGGGGTTGGTGCTGTTACAGGTCTTGTTTGTGTAATATTGGTTTTGTTTGCCTTGTTGTTTAGCCTTATATTTTCTTTCAGGTATTCTGAGACTCACCTGAAGCCGGCAGTGGTCACATGACTCCATGGTTATAAGACACATTCCTCTCATACACTCAGGACGACTGCAGGTCGTCCTGTTGCTTCAGTAGATATAGGCTACTTACACTGAGCATGTGTTGCGTATGTTCATTGTGTTGCTTCCTTCTAAGCCAGAGTTGTAACAGCAGATAGTCCACAGCAAGTTTTGATCTGAAAGCATAAGTCAGTGGAATGTTTTTGTTAATATAAGTCCTAAATAGTCCTATTTTCCGTCAGCAATCACTTACATGGAGTGTTTCAGCCGTAACACGAGTCTCTCCTTCACTTTGCTCTGCTGTAAACCCAGGAGAAAACTTTCTTTGTGGGATACAAGCGTTATCCAATGAGGAGAGAGAACGGCATGAAGGGCTGTGTGTGCAGCCAAGGGATGCGCGTGAATGTGGTGACGTAGGGACGAGGACCAATAGATCCATGACGAGGGCGGGGGCTGCTAACTCATGGTGCGTTCAAGGCAACTCGTAACCCGTGTTTTACCGACAGAAGTCATACCAGTTCGATCTGGTACGAGTTCACGGGTCGGAAGTTACGAGTGGCCGTCATAGTGCACTTTCACAGGCAACAGGTCAGAAAAACACGAGTTACGGGTTGCCTTGAACACTAAGTCGTAAGTTGTGACTTGAAGCCGTAATTTACGGTTTCAAAAGCCTGCCTGGAACACAGCATTAGCCAAAACGACCGGATCGCTGACTTATGCTTTAAAGGATAACTTTCGTTTTTTACAACCTGGACCTTATTTCTAGCATCAAATACGATCATTTAATCACCCTGACAAGTTTGGTGTCATTTGGAGTCGTTTTGACGAAATTAGCCCCAATCGAGCGGCGCGTATAATGCGAGAACACGGGGCACCCAATGCAGCCTCTAAATAACACATTATCCGCCGCAAAATTTGTTCATTTCGCCAATATTTTGTGATGATACACTAGTGTTATTCCCCTCCGAGCCCGTGGTGGCATGTTATCAACATCCGGCTCCTCCAGGCTGACCTTAACCTGATCTGGATGATGTCATCTCCGACCGCTGCCCCGGCTCTTCTGATAATGATCATTCCGCTTCGGCATTCGGGTCCTTTTTAGCTCAACTAGCCAGAGCTTGTGATCCAGGCTTGAAGCTGACCGTGAACTTCATCCAGCTGCTCATTTTGTTCTGACGAGTTCAAAACATGCAGAAACTGCCTGAAACGATAGCAGCATCATCCAGGTCAGCAAAGGAGCAGGATGTTGCGACCGTGTATCAATATTGACTTATGCTTTATGCTAGAAATAAGGTCCAGGTTGTAAAAAACGAAAGTTATCCTTTAATACATCTCACAATTAGTCATTCAACACTGTTTATTTCACAGGACAGACACATGCATTGTCTTGTCATAAAGGCTTTGACAGCTGAACAAAGAAGAGAACAATAGTAAAAGAGTTAAAGAGACCGAGTTTCTACAATGTTTAAAAGAAGCGGGTCTCAAAAGACAAGAATGACAGAAAATGAGAGGAAAAGACAACAAAAACACAGCTGGTAGTGTGAGATGAGAGGCAAAAGTCTCAGGTTCCAGTTGTGAAAACACCCTCTCGGTCTACTTTGAATACCCCAGTCCCTTCTTTTGAGGGGAACTACGGTCAGTCCATGTTCACTAGCACTAACTGGTTTAAGCTGCTGTTACAGTAAATGGTTATAAATGGAGTCAGGTTGGATGGACAGGCGTACTGACTTACCTTTAGCATGCTGTAGTTTACATACAGAAGGACTGAATGTGGAGATAGACAGTGAAACAGAAAAACGCCTTCATACTTCCAGTGAACAGATACCACTGACACTGATTCAGATGGAGGCTACGTCTCAGCAGCACCTGCTTCAAACCAGATCATGGCTTGATGGGTATTTCGTACAGTCATACCTGTTACTAATATTTTCAGGAGATTTTGTTTTACTTAGTTTTTCCCATTCCAGTGATTCATTATTTTCTGTCATTTCGAGTTTGTTTCATTTCCACTGTTGAGCCGTGAGTATCATAGCCCCAGGTCTAGACCCGAACCCCATTTTCTGTGATGGGTCATCTTCAGAGCACAAAACCAGCAGAGCAACACACATAATAGTTAAAGTTTGTTCATATTGACTTGTTACATTATCATAAATTCAGATAGTTTCTCCAGTTCATGTGTAATAACTTAAAACATAGGCTACTGTCATCTTAAGTTCGGGTGTCAGGATAATTGGTCTGCCACATAATTTAGACCAGTGGTTCTCAACGTGGGGTCCACTTTTTTCTATACGTTTTTTTTAAACCTTTTTTATTTTACGACTTTTTCTAGATTTTTCAAAAAACCTTTTTGTTTTAGAAATTTTACTACTTTTTTTCTAGAAAATTTTAACTTTTTCAGGAGAAATTTTACCACTTTTTTTTTTCTTTTTTCAGAAATTTTTACCTTTTTTTTGAGAATTTTGACCACTTCTTCCTAGAAATAGTTTTTGAAATGTTTTTGGAGAAATTGCACCACTTTTTTCCAGAAATTTCTCTATAATATTTCCAAAAAATTCACACCATTGGCACTAAATTAAAAGTATAAAAAAAGTAACGTTCTTCAGTCTCAGAACAAATATTTGTGCATTTCTGGTCTTCACTTCTAAATTTGGTCCAATGAGGGTCCGTGGTCTAATTCTCAAATTAGGGGTCCCTGATGTATAAAAAGTTGAGAACCACTGATTTAGACTAAGTAAAATGATTTGATATTATTAATGTCGGCAACAACCCAAGAAATGCACACATACAAAGAAATTCAAACATTTATGTCCAGAAATTAAGTAATATGTAATCAAGTGTAAGTATTGAACACATAAGGAGGTGGTGAAGGCCAAACAGATGGAGTCTGACAGTATTTAGAAAGTAATGTTCAATACTTATTTTCCTCGCTGTATATAGGCTAACTGAAGAAAAGTAATGTAGCATTAATCTTTGTTCATTTAAGTGCCCCCCTTTCTGTCCAACTGTCTCTCTTTCATCCCTCTCTTGGAGCACCATGGCTCAGCTCCAGTTTCATGAGCTTAAATTGAATCAGGAAAATCAACTTTGTCTTCATCCTCATCTTTAATGAAGGAGGTGGAGGGATTTCCAAGGTGCTGCTCTGCCCTGTTTTCTTTAGAAAGGTCTTACTGTTCTGGGAAGGAAGCCTAGGGAAGAGGATTAGCTAAAACCCAAAGGAAGGAAGATATGCTGGACCTCATCATACTACACACACACACACACACACACACACACACACACACACACACACACACACACACACACACACACACACACACACACACACACACACACACACACACACACACACACACACACACACACACACACACACACACAGTGTAGAAACAAACCTAAACACTAGGACGCAGAGGTGTTATAAGACCTTTTAGGATATTATTCTCTTTCAGCTTAGAATCAAACAGGACCAGAGAGGAGAGAGGAGGAAAATCTAAACCACATTTTCACCCTTCACCCTGACATGTGGAACCTGGACTGGGACTGTTTTCTTTTCATCTGGCTGTGATGGGGCTGAGGGCTTTCTACAGCGTCCTCTCTGCCCTCTCCTCCCAGGAGAGCTGTGCTGACCTAATTATCAACCAGGACGCCCGCCTGCTGAGAACAACACAACCTTCACAGCTTCATGTGAGCTAAAGTACAGCACCATGTCACCCCCCCGCTAAGTGACCCTCCATCCCTTTGTGCTCCCTCCGGTCTCTGGCTGAACTCATGGTCATTCATAGGAAGCTGCAACTTCCAATCAGGTTATTTCCCCATGTAAGGGTGAAATAACTTAGTGTTTTTATAACTGAAAATCCTTCCAGAGACAGTTGGGTTCATGGTTCAGTCTGTTTGTCCTGCTAGTTTACTGATAGTATGTAAGGTGAAACCAAAAATCTCAATCTCAGTGGAGATCGCATATTATTCCGTGAAAGGAGAAATACTCACACCAAATTACAAACGCTTTCATTCACAGTTTGAGACAACTGTATAAAACCATATGGAAGATCGTTTTTAATCATTCTAGCTGCACATCTTTACAGATGGAAATCTTGCTTGGTGTTTTGTCACGTGGAACCAGACTGTGATAACTCAATAGGCTACTAGACTAGATGCATTGTTGTTATTTAAACAGAAATGGTCTTCACAGGATAAAACCATCTAATCCAGGGGAGCCAAGATTTTAGTTGAAAGGCCACATAGAGTGCAAATTGATATCAATAGTAAATAATAAAAGTAAAAGGGGATTCTATTTTTTTCCCTTGTTTGAGTGCAAATAAGTACAAGTATATTAGGCTATTAATATGTTTACAGTTAATGAACAACTGTCCTTGCATGTGTACCATCAAAGTCCCTGGCTATACCAACAAAGCTGTGTGCTGATGTCAAAACCCAAAAGGGAGCACATTGGCATTATGTTAAATTATATTAAACCTCAGAATATATATATTTTTTTAATTTATCCTTTATTTAACCAGGTGAAACTAATTGAGATTTAAAAAACCTCTTTTACAAGAGTGACCTGGCTATAAAGCAGTGCTAGAATAACAACCAGTTAGACAACACAGCAAATGTGGTAGATGTTCAGTCTTCCAGCGTAGACACACATTTGGAAGAGAATACACACAGATAATAAAATTAATGCGTGTCAATTGTGAACCTGTATAACAAACAAACAACAAAAACCATTGACCTCCATCCTCTGCTACTTTTTCCACTTATACTTGCACTTAAATTGGTTAAGATCATTTAGTTAAATTGTTATTTCCCCATGAAGTCATGCAGTCGAACTTTCATTGTAAACAATTATGTCATTATCATAACTCCTTATAATGGAGTTATTAAGACAATACACTGCTGCCAGGAGCTGTAGGTGTCTTATAATTGCGGAAACACACTGAGCTGTTAATTCACTGAGTTTCTCTTCAGTAGAAACGACAGATTAGACCCAGGAACATTTAGAGTTTGTAAGTGTGTAATTGTGGTTACAAGTGAGACATCATGGGTTTCTCCTTCTTCAGGATTCTCATCAGGGAGAGCGTAAAGATCAGCTCACCACAGCATGGAGTCTGACTGACTCACGAGCAGCGACAGCCTCACCACAGCGTAGGCAGCGTAGGCTAACCACAGGGGAGGTGACAGCGACGCAGAGGGTGGGCTGCAAACTATAACGACCAAGTATAGCTGGGAATCCCTCGCAGCCTGATGAGAAGAGAGTCTGGTGAAGAGAGCGGGCGACACAGATGGGTGCACACACAGGGTGCGTGTCGGCAGATGCAGCTGCAGAGCAGAGACTCCGAGCTGCACAGCTGCTGCAGGGGAGGACAGAAAGTGTAAACTTTAAAGGCCAAGTGTTTCTCCACAGGTCTGCTCTTTCTCAAGATTGAACATCAGCAAAAATCCCAGGTGTGAGAGTTGGTGGAAATTTTTTAAAAGTGATTCTTACTGGGAAAATAAACCCAGAGAACTGAACAGGTGTTTGCATCAGTGCATGAATCCTTAAAGATGAAACAGGGAAATTACTGTTAATATTTCTGTATTATTTGGTGATTCAATTGACCTTGAAGGAGATAAAAAAAATTAACACTGGAGTCTGTGAATTACAAAATGTGTCACTTTTAGTAAGAAAACAGTCTTGGTAGTGTTGTAGTGAATGACCAGCTGTTTTGACAGTTGGTTTTCTGGGGAAGCGCGGCCCCTCCCTGACTGGATGCGTGGGCCTTTACTGATGACGCTCACCTCAGTGGCAGCAGCAGTCCGACACAGTCTGATTTGGAAATGACACGCTGCGGTAACTCAGAATGAAAACTGAAGAAGAGGATCTCCGCACACTTAGATTTAAGCAATGTCCCTTATTCAAGGCTAAGCTTTCGGTCTCACAAGACCTCATAAATGATCATAATGCTTTATAACAATAATCATAACACACTATAAAGCATTCTATCATGACTTATAAGGTCAGGTATTATAATATGTTATAATTGTTAGTAACTCGCTGACAATGCTCACATTTATAATGTATTATAAATATAGTTATAATGTGTTATAACTGGCTTATAACTATCAGTATTAACACACAAATTATCATAAGGCTTTATAACAATTAGCATAACACATTATAGAGTATTTTATAATGGCTTATAAGGTCAAGTATGATAATAAAGTTATAATGCTCTATGATGTGTTATGTTTATTGTTAATAAAGCAGATATCAGCGATTCGGTCATTTTGGCTAATGCTGCGTTCCAGGCAGGCTTTTGAAACCGTAAGTTATGCGTTATAGAGATAGGTGTCAAATAAAGTCTTACCATTATTTTACTTTACTTTATTGTATTTATTCTTTTTTGTTTTGTTGTTTTGTTTGTGTTTGGTCTTGTCCATGTTGTGCTATATATTGTCTGTTCCTATGTTCCTACTGTCCTGCATCATATGTGTGCACAAAAAGTAAAATAAAATAAAAAAAAATAATGAATGAAAAGCCATTATGTAGAAAAAAGTGTGAGTAGAATATTAAAATGTTGTATTTGATTGCACACATTGGAGATTACATTTAAATTTCCATTTCAGTGAATTGCACACTATTTTTCAGCCATGTAATTTGAGACAGTGGGTTTTCCCAGTGTGAGTGGTGATAGGCAGGTTAGTGGAGTTGTATGTCTCTGTGTTATGACCTCAGGGCACCAATGAACTGCTAAAATGAGGTGACATGAGTTGAAGGCAGCAGGGGGTGGACCTCATATTCCAGAGGTGAGAGGCCTTATTGGAGCAGCGGCGGCGCTAATATGTTTGTAAAAGAGACACAGACGGGGCGGCCAGGCAGATATCTGAGACCTGCTGCGTCTCTGCCGACATGTGAAACCTCACATCAAGTCAGTCACAGTAACAACAGCACATGCACAAACACAGGAGAAGTTAGCATTAGTCAAGCAGCCTGTTTAAAGGGATAGTTCACCCAAAATTCAAATTGCACTCATTATTTACTCACCCTCATGTCGACTAAGGGCTGGGAGAAGTTTCAGAGTTATCCGTGGCTTCTCTCAGTTACAGGGGGTCTCGGCGTAGCAGTGCATGTCCATGTAACGGTTGCAAATGGATACCAACTGTCTTCATAACAAAAAGACACATCAAAAAACATCCAAATACCTCCATGCTGCTTGTACGTAAACCAGGGTCCGTCCTCTTCCCGGTTCGTCTAAATTGGACAAACCGGGAAGAGAAGCTTCTGCTACAAAACAAGCTTGAAATACAGACTTATTTAATTTATTTTTCGGGAAATGTCGCATTTCAGGGCTTACAAGACGGACATTACATACGAGCAGCATGGAGGTATTTGGATGTTTTTTGGTGTGTTTTTTTGTTACAAAGACAGTTGGTATCCTTTTGCAACCATTATATGGACATGCACTGCTACACGGAGACCCCCTGTAACTCAGAGAAGCCACGGATAACTCTGAAACTTCTCCCAGCCCTTAGACGACATGAGGGTGAGTAGATAATGAGTGAAATTTCAATTTTGGGTGAACTATCACTTTAAATTTCCACAGGCCTCCTCTACTCCAGTCAGTTCAGTGTATGTTCTCGCGCCTGGACCCGAGTCCTTCCTGATAAAGCTTGCACAGACGTCTGGCTTTTTTTTTTTTTTTTTTTTTGATGGAAAACCCTGAAGTCCGCTCCACAGGCGCTCTTTCTTCCCTGCTCCTCCCAGCTGCGCTCCACCTGACGGGTCCCCCCCCACCACCACCACCATCACCTCCTCCTCCTCCTCCTCGGCGTCCAGACGGACCACGACAACAGCCAGACTTTGAGTACAAACACACGGTCGGCTGGAAAGTAAAGGTTGGCTGGTCTACAGAGAGACAGCAGCGCGGTGGGAAAGAGAAGAGACACAGGTTCATCTGAGGTTGACTTGAATTGTATCAGAGAGCAGTTGGCGGGGGAGGGGGGGGGGGGGGGGGGGCGTAGGCAGGACAGACAGGTAGGTGGTGGTGGGGGGGGGGGGGGCATGAACCTGCTGTTCATGCTGTTGTGGGTGTGAGGAAAGAGAGCAGGAGAGAGGGAAACCCAGACACAAACATAAACACTGGCTGCTCCTTCAATGATTCCTCTCTCTGCTTCACCCCCCCACCCCCCCTTCCCCTCCTCACAAAGCCAAACATAAACAAACAGAACATGGAAAGAATCAAAGAGGCCTCATACATCTCAGGCGGGCCACGGTGAATGAGAAATAGGAAAATCGTCATGGTGAATTTGCTCGTTTCCATTCTATAAAAAGATCAATTAGACCCCCCCCCCTCCCCCGACATCCAAATCACATCAGCTGTAAACTCAAGTGGCTGCTGAGAAATGTCAACCTGTTGGACATACGTCTGCAGCCGTTAGACTGGGACAGGACAGAGAAAAAAAGAGGAGGAGGAGTAGGAGAGGAGGAAGAGGAGGAGGAGGATGAAGAGTTGGAAGAAGAGGAGGATGAGGATGAGGAGGAGGAGGAGGAGGTCATCTTCTGATGAGCAGAGAATGAAGGAGGAGTCACTGACACACACCAGGACCAGACAACTGACAACAACCATGTCCAACAACCCCCCCCCCCCCACACACACACACACATACACACACACATTGTGCTTGTCTCTTTCTTTCAAAGACACAATGTCACAGATTACTGTGGCTCCTCGGTCTGGCTGGTGATGACATCATGCTGGGTTTGCCCCCAGAGATCCTGCTGCTGGCACGCTGCCAGCCCTACATCTGCAAACAGCTCTATACACACACACACACACACACACACACACACACACACACACACACACACACACACACACCCACACACACACACACACACACACACACACACACACACACACACACACACACACACACACACACACAAACACCCGTATGCACACAAACCACATTTTAAGAGTCCAAGTCAAGATGTTCCAGCCTCAGAAACCCACAGTGAGCTCACAGCCTGGTGAGAAGCTGCAGAGTGGACCTGAGCTGTTGTCAGTTCAGCTTCAGAGCCTCAGGTCCAGTTCTTCCACTCCTCACGTATTCTTACAACACTCACAGACTTATTAAGAACAATATCGCAAACTGCACCAGCGGGAGAAAACCAACAGAGCAACATGTTGACCCTCAGCCTTCAAAATGTGTTGTACTGATCTCAACACAGACCGCCAGTCATCTTCCTCCGATGTAACCTTTCAGGAGTTATTGTATTGATTTTACATGACGTTCTCCAGAATAAGAGGAGTGACGTGTGACATCTTCATCCTTCCATCCTGTCTCTGTGTTCTCCTTAGCTCACAGATAACCAGCCGGTAATGAAGCCGCGTATAGACCGAATCTCCTTATAAAAAAATAAAATAATTAAAAAAGAAAGAAAAAAAAGGAAAAGTCAGGGGGTTAGGAGGCCCACTTTAGCATTCTTTCAGGGGGCACAGAATTTCTAGCAACGGCCCTGTTTGTGTGTGTGTGTTGGTGCTGGTGTGAGGTCAGCCGGGCCCAGCTGCCTGGAGCTGATGGAGTGAGCTCCACACATGGTGAACTGTGACCTTAAGAGAGGCAAAAGGGGAGAAGAGGAGGGAGTGAGGTGAGGAAGAAGGAAAGGAGTAGCACTGTAAAGGTCAGTTTGATCTGAAGCTGCTGCTGCTGCTGCTGCTGACACTGATGCACATTAACCTGGCCTGACAGTTTAAGACTGAGCTTCACTCTGTCACAGGAAAGGTCAGCTCCATAATGCCGGCCATGGACGACCCAGTAAAGCTTTCAAGGATCAGATCATCTTTCTGACATGACACAGATGTGTCGGTGATGTCACAGGTGGCAAAGCTTGAGCCTGGTCCTTACAGTTGCATTGTAAAGAGCTGCTCTGGTTGCCGATAGCAACATTAACAACACAAGTCAATTTCACAAAAAAACTTGAACTTGTGAACCAATTCCATGATTGACATTGTCATCCCTCTGTTTCCTGTTGGTGTTGTGAAACTAACACCGAGATGAACACAGAGTGACACTTTTGTCTTTATCACTTGTTAAAGGATAATTACGGTTATTTTTGACCCCTAAATCGTTTTCCTGATGGTCAGCCAGTAGAGATGTGCGGTTTGCGGGCACATCCACTGAGTGACCACTAGGACAACACAAAATGGCCAGAATTCTCCTTTAATTGCTGCTGGTGATCCTCTGTGATGTCTTTGCTGTCTATCCAGAGCGTACAAGGCTGAGAGTCTACAGTCTATTTTTACATGAAGCGTTGTGTGGTGTTCCAGCTTCTGAAGCCTGTAAAGGCCTCACATAGACACGGACACTATCTCATGCACACACACACACACACATGCACACACGCATGCACAGACTGTCTCACCACCCACTGCTTAGTGTTTATTTAATATGGCTTTTCAATATGAGCAGTGTAGCCTGCTCCTATCTTTATAAGGGCACAGCTAATGCATTAGTGAGGCGCGCTCCTATTTACAATTACACTCACTCGTCTCTCTCTCTCTGTCACACACACGCACATACAGACACACACACACAGAGACGCACACACACACGTGCGTAGTGGTTAGTCCCGTGCCAACGGCTGCTGCCTCCTGGCACACAGCAGAGTGAGCGTTGCCCTAACTGAGAAACAGCATCTGCTTCATCTCTCTTTTCACCCAACCGCTCCACTCCTCTAAATCCACTAACACCCTCCTTCTCTGCTCCAAAACCACTCACACACTCACTCTCATGGAGCTACGTGCACATAGCCGTTGCATACACAAACACACACATATATGTTTTTCTTTTTTTTTAAACTGGCACCGGTGCCGGAATCCTGTCTGTCTGTCCGTCCGTCTGGGATGGTGAGAAGTGCACAGAGGAGCGATGAAAGAACAGATTTGGACTTTTGTGTGTTTGGCAGAAGTAGGCCAAGTCTTCAAGAGACAAATCCCTGCTTACCGTTGGCCCAGAGCTGTCACACTGGAGCTAATAAATAGTGGGAAACAAACTGGGGAAGGAGTGGTTATCCCATATCATCTGCCTGAAACACTAGTGTATCCAGCTCACGTGGCCTGTTTGTCTCGGCACAACCCTGCAGATCACTTTTCAACAATCCAGAGCTGCTGCTAAATTCAACTCACGAATAAACACTGATATTCTTCACAGACATTAAGATGTGAGGATTGGCAGCAGATGTGCACTATATTTGGCCAACAGCTATTTAAAAGAGCAGAGAGTTAGATTTTGCATTTTGCTTGTGTGTGTATATATAGTATATAAGACAGGAGAAGGATTAGATTAGATAGATTTTGCATTTTGCCTGTGCGTGAGTATACATATATATATATATATATATATATATATATATATATACAGTATATATATATATATATATCAGAGGAGGCTGGTCCATTGAGGCAGAGGAGGTTGGTCCTCCTCTATTTTTGAGAGGCAAGAGGAAATTGATTTTTTATTTAAAAAAGATTAACTGGTTGAAATAAATCATTACCAAATCTCAGTATAATTTATAAAATATTATTTATGTATTTTATCACAAAAAAAAGTTTGTTTTTTGGAAGAAAATCCACTTAAAACGGTTCAAAGGTGCCGCCAGCAGCTCAGGAGACAGAGCAGTCTGTGTGAGGAGCAGGGAGCAGGAAGGTAGGGGCTCTACGGAGGTGCTAAGATTTTTACTTCCCTAACTCACCTCGGGGCGGGATCTCCTTCCATTGACTCAATGCATTTAGGATGTGTTCATCCTGACCTGTGATTGGCTAAGACACGTAAAATTACGTCATGACGGAGGAGGCCCTCCTGCGATCAGAACACAAGATTGACAGCAGGTTGGTCCAATGACAGTCCAACCCCCTTGGTTACTGTTGCTATGTGCGCCAAACTTTCACTCCCAGCCGCGCTGCTAGTGCTGCTCTCAGCACAAGAAATACGAGTTTTCAGAGATATTGGCATTGATTTCAAAGTAAATATCAGCAGATTTTTGATAAACTGTTGGGAGATATCAGTGAGAAGCAGTCAGGAGCTACCAGGAAGGAGAAATGACCGCGTGTGGTGTCTAGTGGTAGGCTACTGATAGCATACCGACTCACCCATAAAACACCTGCTAATCATCACTTTGTTAGCTAATCGGTTGTTGGTGTAGTGGTTAGCACTGTCGCCCTTGGTGCGGGAGATCTGGGTTCGAGGCCCGGACCCAGCAAGTAATTTTTTATTTTTTTTATTTTTTTTTATACATCCCACATCCATGATATCATTAGACCTGTGTTGATCTGAAAACAGTATGATTTCATAAAATTATGTCGTTTTTACAAAATCTTGTAAGACATTGCTTTACTGTTTTCATTATAAGAAAGTAGGGATAAGTAGCCTACTAGTCAAAATAACATGATGCTGTGGGCTGGTGTTCCTGTCCTCCCCAATTTTTTTAGTCACCAGCCGCCACTGATATATATATATATATATATAGCCTATATATATAAGAAAGGGGAAGGATGGAGACAGCAGAGGTCTGACAAGTGCAGTGTCAGACCTCAAACAGCAAAGAGGAATCAGATAGCAGTCTTTCATGAGCTGATGATAGAAAACAGGAAGTCAACAAAGCCGTGATGTGCATCTCATTCTGAAAGCTAGTGTGTCGACAGGCTGTTGAATTTAGAATAATAGTAATTATAGTAATAATAATAAATGTTTCTAGGAATCCTTGACTGATATTAAGTCCATACGAGTTATACGAACACAGTGAGCAAGAAAAATATTAGCTGGGAGTCAAAGCAAACATTTTCTCCTGTTGCTTCCCTCAGTGTGCAGTCTGTTCACACAGCAAAAGAAAACACAGCCCACTCAGACCGAGACACGCAGGGACGGAGGGGACGCCTGAAACCCAATAGACTATCGGCATCTTAGAGGAAAAGAGAGTGAATGAAGGAGAAACTTCATCACTGAGCGGAGCCAGACAGAAAGCAAATGTCCAGCCAAGCATAAACAAAAAGAGAAGAATGGGGTTTGCACATGGAAGTGAAAAACTCTTCATCTCAAATGCTGAGGAACAAGAATATACAGTACATAGAGCAGCAGGCGCTGTTGTTGTTTCGTCTGTGAATGCACTGCTTTAACAAGAAGCACAGAGTGACAGGAAGGGGGGGGCGGAGGGGGGGGGGTTACCCGAGAGAAACAGTGTGGAAAAGGGAGATAACGCTGCTCAGTCTTTGGCTTCTACAGAGGACCACCGTCATGCCTGAAGGACCTCAGCTCACATTTGGACTGCACCTGGGAAAAAAAGATGTGATCTGGAAGTTGCGATGCAGATCTCTGTCGACGGCCCCCAGGGAGCAGAGATTTCTGGGTAGGAAACACACACAGCTGAGCTTGCGCCGCTCTAACAATCATATGAAAAGGCCTCATTGTGCATCAAGCAGCATCCAAACCTGCACAGGATGCCAAAACTGAAAGGGCAGCCCCATGCAGCTCCGTGATTATGATGCCGTGCTTAGTTTCTCTGGCGAATCATAAACAATCCCGGCTTACAGATGACTGGTCTAATGCTGTGGCACGCTATGCTACGCTAACGTCCCCCCCAAATACAGGCACAAGCGATTATACCGCTCTAGGGCTTGCAACGGGACAAAGGCCTTCACAATGAGACACGTCACAACTCTAAGCGAAGCTAAGCTGCGTGGCATTTCTAGGATATTTCAAGTCAAATTTAATACAAATTCCTGCTGGCAAAATGGTGAAATCTATTTTTACCAGCACTTGAAGGACTGATCTTTGTTTACGTCACGCTGTGTAAATCCTCCCGCTTTTTCTCTTCTTAGTGGACTGAGGGGCTTTCTTTTCTTGTGGCAAACCCTCTCTAGCCAAAATTACAGAACATGCTGGAAAAAAAGAGCTCTTTATCTTCTTTTTCTCTGCAGACACATCAGAGCAGAGATTCTTTTATTTGGGCACGGTCTTTTTCATTTCCAACCACGAGAATGGTAAACTGCCAGGAAAGCTTTGCCTACTGCAGAAGACACTCTGTGATCTCAGGACATCAGTCTCAGATATTCGAGTTTGGTGTGTAACATTTCAAAATACAACTTTAAAGGTAGTACATTGTATAGGAATTCCTCCATGTAGCATTGTGGTTGTATATTTTTCATGCTGCATTCAGGTGAAATTGGGCAGACGGCAGACGGACGACGACCGCTGCAGGTAACCACATAAACAAGCCTCTATGTAAACAAGTGGTCCGTCAGCACGAGGAAAAACAACACGTGACAATATGTTGTCATGGTGATGTGGTATTGTTTTACTGTCTTTCTCTGGACTTCTGTGACTAAAATGATATCTGGTTTGTTACCGACGGCCGTCTGCCCGACTGCACCTGAATGCAGCACCAGTGTAACGTTCCATTCCTCTTCACTGCCTTACCGCGGTGACTTTTCACAGACGCCACCTCGACCTGAGCCGACAGCTCCGGTGTCTCCGCTGAGTTTCCGTGGTTTCCTACCGTCACGCTGCCACTGAAGGTAAAAACATGATGACACGACATGGCAGCCAGCACCGAGCTTACCCGCTCCATGTAGATATGAATGATATGAACGGCTCATTCAGAGCTGAAAGGAACACTTCACTTTGTACTGATTCATGAAAAACAGACTTTTGAATGAAATAATCGATTTTCGTGAATAAATAACAGGAGAAGTTACAGAGCCCCTGCATGACATAAGGTAGCAGGGTCCGCTTCAACATGTAAATATTGTTCTGAAGTTGTCAGCGTATCTGAAAGGGGAAGCGGCCCTGCAGTTACAACACCTCTCTAATCTGGATCCATGTCCAGCTCAGTGCTGCTCAGCCTCTCAGCCCAGATTGTGGGTCAGATTTTGTTGGCGTGCTGCATTAATTATGTCATGATAAGGATCGTGTTCGTTGTGCTCTGATTTCCTGCTGAAACGTATATTTGTTCATGTGATGTATTCAGGTCTCTAAACTGTTCACTTCTGTGTCTTTTGGGCTAAATGGGGTAATTTGTTTTGTTTTAATAAAGCAGGTGTTTTCCTTGGGTCAGATTGTCAGGGAGCAAATTGCTTTCTAATCACATAACACGTGGAAAGTCCAGATGATGGTGGACAGAGCGCAGCGCTGCTTCACAGCTGAGCCAGTGTGCAGCCCCGACACCCCCCCACTCCGCCGCACACACAACTCCACATGCAAGTATTAACACAGCTCTGTTTTCTTTGCAAAGCAAAACATGTCACTTCATTTGCCCCAGTTTAGCCCCTAATCACGGTGACGGGCAGGTGAGAGGGAGGCTCTGTGACGGTGAGCGGCTAAAAAATGAACTGCGAGGCAACAAATGAACGCTCTGCACTGTTGTATTTCTTTGGTCTGGAATCATAAATGGACTGGTTTACATCCAACACATACACAGATAGGAGCAGACGTTATTTACCAAGTATTATGAGGAGCTCCGAGTAAATTTCCGTGCAATTGTACCACACAGTAGAGTAGAAGGTTGCCAAGATAAAGACAGAGAATAACATAAAAAAAGAGAACACATTGTGCCCATTGCAGCACAAACAGTAAAAGCAGTCTTCAGGAAAGAGGCAGCCAGCAGAAGGGGGCCTGTGTGGCCATTCAAACAGGCAGCATGTGGCGTTGGGCCTAGAACAGCCAGCAGTACATTTCCATAACAGGAAAGGTCAGTGTTGTGGCTCCAGGGGCATTAGAGACACTAACACAATCCATTCTTGGAGCTCTGAGCTCTGCTCTTCTACCTGTTGACTGGACTCTCCTTCTAGGATTTCATACTGCATTGTATATCATCACTCTAATCGTCACTCAAATTTGTATTACATTATAAATAGTACAAATTATTATTTGGTGATGTTGCAGCAGGGGCGTGTCTACAGTAGGGGTGTGCTGGGGTGGCCCACCCAGAGGAAAATATAGATAGATATATAGTTTGATTTTTTCCCCTTTTTTTTTGTTTTGAGCGTTCATATTTCTCTTGGTCATCAAAAAATGCCCTGCTTTCCAAACTGGCAATTTTGAAGGTGTGGGTGTGCTCCTCCATTACATTATCCCCAAACCACTGCACATGGGTTTGTAGCGACTCTCAGCAGCTCAATTCATACTGTTCATACCTTTAATTCTTGTTCATTCTTTCCTCTGGTTCTTCTATAAGTTGTCGTCTTGTACTGTATAGTTTCACAGCTGAGTTTGCGTTGTTTTGCAAGCTGCATGTTTCTTTAAAGACCCCTCTCCACCCCACCCACAATTTTTTGTTTTAGCCCACCCAAACACTCCAAATGCCCACCCAAACATGACATCCTAGTAACACCTCTGGGATGTTGACCAAGAATTACATTCAAAAGTAGCTCATGATCTTCAAAATAAAATACACTTAGCTACAGACAAGACTAGTTGTACTTGAGTAGAGCTATGAGGCAGTTGTATTTGTTGCTGTACTTGGTTATTTCATTAAAAATTTATTTTTTAAAATGCTGAAATGCACAGCTGTATAAAAAGCAGTGAAAATTACAGCTCCCTCTGACCGAATAATACATTAAAATGAACATTAAAAAAAATACACATTATAATGTTAAAAAAATAATAAAAACATTAAAAATAATAATAATAATAATAAAACCAATGTTTCTGTTTTGTTGGTAAACTTGAGTAAGAAAACCACAGACAACGGAGGGACAGTGTGTGTGTTGTGTGCTGTGTGTAACTGTGGTCGGCTGTGTGTAGCTCTGACGTGCAGTGTTTGAAGTTGTGTTCCATACAAAACAACAGTAGAGGAAGTTGAAACAGCTTCTGGTCTTTCTCTTGGACCAGGCCTTGCGGCCTCGGGGGGCCCATAGGAATAAAACCCTCCTTAGCGCAGCCTCATATACCTCAGCACCTGCAGCACAAAAGCCCTCTGTGAGCGAAACAGTCAGTCAAACGTCAGAAAAGCTCATGTACAACAAGGAAACAGGACATGTTGGGAACAGACTGTGGTCATTAGAAATAACAGGTTGGACTTTTCAGGATTTTTCACAGTAGACTGTCTTTTTATAACCGTAGCAAAAAGTAGTTTATTAAAGTGTACTACAAGTATACTCATTTTATACTAAAACTGAGGCAGTAGGCTATACTTGGAAGTGTACTTTTAAAAACTTAAATTACCTATAAAGTATATTTTTATAAACTAAAATGTGGACTAAAAGTATATTCTTAATACAATAGGAGTATATAGATGAGTGTACTTGTTGTATAGTTGAAAGTGTACTTTTGTAAACTTAAAATGACCTATAAAGTATACTAGTATACAGTAAACTCAAAATGTTTCAATTTAGTCTGAAGAAGTATTAAATTAGTATACTTTCTAGTGTGCTACAAGTATGGTTTGTATGGCTTTTCATATGATTGGCTATATTTACTTATACTCAAGCATACTTAAAAAAAATTAACTTCAACTTTTCTGAGGGGATATTCATTTCTTATTTGTTTTTTTTATGTCAGTGTTCTTGGAAAATACGTCTGATCTTCAATAATACCTCAAAACTACTCTATCCTTATTCATCATTGCTTGAGCTTAACAGAGATAAACAAAATCCATACAAAATCCTGACATCATGGCCGTCTCTACCTGGTCCACACAGCGTTCCCACGGGGCCACGGTGCTCTTAGCTCTGATATTGAAACAATATTGACATTGGAGTGGATGTAAAGACACAACATGGCTAATGGATATAATTATCTGTCACAGTTATCTCCAATAATAACAGCAGATAATACCCCTTCTGTCTGAGCACATGTTTGTTGTTGTGTCTGTCTGACGGGATCCACCCTGGAAAGATGGGCAGTGCCATGCATGTCCCTCCCAGCCGGCCTCGCCCTCTGTGGCTGGAGGAGAGTCACATTGCAGCCTGTCAGAAGCAGGTACGGCTGAGGTTTGAGCTGAAATCCCTCGCTGGCAGCAGCATTTGCCGACTCTGCTCTTCGGAAGCTGTGGAGCTTTCACCTTGTCCAGAGTCTGAGAGCAGACTTAAGAAAACCAAAACCAAAAAAAGAGCACATACACATACACATCTGCTGCACAGCCAGATTTTAATAACATTAACTTGGACCTCATTAATTTAAGAAATCGTTATGACAGTGCTGGAGTCCAGAGAGTGATTTCTCTGTCTGGTCCAGAGGACTCGAGTCCATTTACCTAATTAAAAAAATAAACGGGCGGTCCCCGTGGCTCTCATGTTTACTGCTGTGACGAAGGGGATAAAATACAAGCAGCAGTAGAAATGCAAATAAAAGCAGAGTGACATAGAGAAGACAGAGGACACAGAAAGGAGAAATGAAGTGAGACAGTGCGCTTATTCATGTCGCATCTGGTTTTACATGAATAATTAGGGAAATACAGAGGTTACAGCACAGCTAAACTTACTGACGACTGGCTCCTGCTCCACTGAAGATACAAACATGAGTGTGTCTCCTCAGAATCACAGCAAATACGTGTTCTTTCTCAAAACAAAACAAAAAAAGGGTGAGTTTTTTTGTTGATTAAAGGTCAACTAATGAGTATGTTAAAGTGTCTTACATGCTATGTGATTCTCTGTCTTTCTTTTTCTTTTTGGTAACATTATAACCATACTTATAATGAGTTATAATGCAATTATGACACTGTATAACTATAATTATAAACACTCATAAATGAAAATGCTTTATTAATAACACATACTTATTTTAACTAATCAGGTATTAGAATACATTATAATTGTTATAACTAGTTTTATAAAATTGTTATAATTGTTTTATAAACGAGAATAACTATCATTATAAACACTATAAACTATCATAAGGCTTTATAACAATAAGCATGACACATTACAGAGCATAATACTAAGACCTTATAAGCCATTATAAAATGCTCTATGATGTGTTATGCTTATTGTTATAAAGCATTATGATAATTTACGAGTCTTTAGTTATACAGTGTTATAACTGCATTATAACTCATTATAAGTATGGTTATCATGTGTTGTAGAGATAGGCGTCAAGTAACATGTTACCTTGTTTTTTTCTGGATACCTAAAACTAGTTTAGGAGGAGTAAAAATAATAAAGGGGCCATAATGAAGAGAAAGAAAAGGAAGAAAAAGAAGAAAAGGAAGAGGAGGAAGAGGAGGAGGAGGAAGAGCAGGAGGAGGAGGAGGAGGAAGAGGAGTATATTTCCACAATAAGTGGACTGAAGAGTGAAGAGAGTTAGGGAGAGGAAAGCGATGAGAGATGGAGAAGGTGAAAGAGGAAGATGAGAGAAGAGGCTGTGTGATGAGGTGGAGGCAGAGGGAGGGAGGACGGAGAGCTGATGCAGCAGTTAAAGGAACAGTACGTAAATGCTGCAGGGGAGAGATGATCTGAGCATGTGTGTGTTCCAGTAAGAGGCCCACGGCATCGCCTGATGACTCACCTGCCGTAAGCCTGCATCACCCACAGAGTGACATCATCAGGTTAATCTCACCCCCAACTGACACTCTAAAAACAACACACACACACACACACACGGTTGGGGCAGAAGGAATACATCATCATTTTAACACGAAACATTCACCCATCGCTTAAAGGGATAGTTCACCCTCATTATCTACTCACTCTTATGTCGACTAAGGGCTGGGAGAATTTTCAGAGTCCTCCGTGGCTTCTCTGAGTTACGGTTGCAAATGGACACCAGCGGTCTTCGTCACAAAAAAACACACCAAAAAACATCCAAATACCTCCATGCTGCTCGTATGTAATGTCCGTCTTGTATTGAGAAATTGAGAAACATGAGAAATTG
Source organism: Decapterus maruadsi (assembly GCA_030347415.2). Taxonomy (NCBI): domain Eukaryota; kingdom Metazoa; phylum Chordata; class Actinopteri; order Carangiformes; family Carangidae; genus Decapterus; species Decapterus maruadsi. The sequence goes on along the minus strand of CM064886.1, from coordinate 16,692,888 downwards.
TCCCGAAAAAAAATTAAATAAGTCTATATTTCAAGCTTGTTTTGTAGCGGAAGCTTCTTGAAGCTCCTTTTCCTGGTTGGAGGTATTTGGATGTTTTAACTCTGAAACTTCTCCCAGCCCTTAGTCGACATGAGGGTGGGTAAATAATGAGTGAAATTTGAATTTTGGGTGAACTATCCCTTTAATATTGTTCTTGCTGAACACGGGCTGCCTGGAGTTTCAAGTAAAATATCAATAATTGATGAATGATGGCTAATAACAGCTTCTCCTGATTCACTTTAATATGCTGCCATCCATTCTGATAGAGGTGGACCAGGGGGAAGAGCAGAAATATTCACACCATTATTTTACCAGACATATAACACACAGGCATCAATCTGGCCATGCAGCTCTTGATGTGCTCACTTTGTGCTTGTCGGTTCCTAAAACTCCCTCTTAGAAAGGTGAGTCAGACAAAGATTAATCAGGAAAAGAATAGTCTATATAACAGTCTTTTACCACACACTGCATTTAAAGCAATAAACTAAATAATTCATTGGTCTAATCTGGCCTTGTGTTGATCTGTAGGAGTTAGAGCGCAGCACGGGGCACGCTGAGTACTTAAGCTGCAGCCCAAATGACACTTTGGTGCTGTGGGACGAGCATTGGGTTACATAGGAGAGAAGAAGAAGCACTTCAGCGATGTTAGAAGGAGAGAGATGAAGTGAGATGGAGTAGGGGACAGAAATGGAGAAGAGCAGGGCCAAAACTGAAATACAGGGCAGTTTAATAAAACGAATCACTGCCAGATGTCTGTCTGGTTGATTATGGATACGACAGAGCCGATCTGCTCTTCATTACGCCGGCCCACGTTTGTTGTTCGAAGCAGGCCAGTGTTTCTGGAGGACGGAGTTACTCTTCATTATTGATGCTGAAACAAGAGTGGGTGCTCTGAAACCAACCCTGGTTACGTGTGTTTCAGTAAACCTCAAAGAATATTTGCCTCACCTACACTTACCTAGAACCAGGGGATACTGTTTCATAATGCTCATTCTGAGAGTAACAGCAGCGGCTACAGAGATTCCTTTGAAAAGCAACAGGAGTTTTGCCAGGTCCTGTTACTGGAGCTACTGGCCTGAAAACACCGACCCACAAAACCCTGTATAGCGCAACCCACCCGGAACTAAAGCAAATACCAGATTCCCACTGGGGACGTATAAACTAACGTGCGGACATCCTCCGGGGAGCACGGGCCAACGTGCACGCATGGAAAGTATTTCACATCTTTTCATGCCTCTCCACAAAAAGCCTGAAAGCGCCGGGCTCAGAAACAGGCCCATAAAGTCCATCAACCAACTGTGCCCTTATTTTTTGCGAACGTGTTTGTTTAGTCACACTCCTAGAATGCACCGCGCTTTGAACGCTGCTCAACCAGCCCCTCGCAGTAACGGTGTTGATTGGGTATGAGCTGGAGCACGAGTAGAGTATGCAACTTCCATAAAGCGGAAGTAAAGTCAAAGTCGTCTATTACTGACCATTCTAAGTTCATCTATTCATATTCGAAGTTCTCTGTTATAAGGAACGGTGAAAAGGGTGCTTCTTGGAACCAGAAAGTGTTGTTCAATATGCACACACTGATTTGAAATACATGACATTATCTTTGTCAAAACCACACTACACATACAGTAGCACTTCTGTATGTTCCGGAACACTCATCAGCCTCTTGTTTTGCTCGGTAACGATTTCTAAAATCTCGCTGTGAATCGGCCTTCTTCGGACTTTTGTGGGGTTTTCATGCAGTTTCAAGAGAACAACAAGACTTGCTTCGACCACAAAAGAAAAAACACAAACACAGTGAATCTTGACTGATCCCACACCCACAGGCAGTTACTAGATGGTTAGTCACTGACCACAGTGGCTTCAGCCTCTAGAATAACATACAGGCAACCGTTCAAAAGGAACTATGTCATCAGTTTAACAAAATAAAAATGCATCATTAAATTTAGAATTTTTCTAAGAAAGATAAATGATTGAATTCCCCGCCCCTCCCCCCGACATTCTGAAATTGTATGTAAATAAAGCTCTGGCTGTTTTGAAATTGTGCACTTGTGTGTAACTGAGTGGGTGTGAAACAGCTGGGCCAAAAGTCCAGCATCAGCAGCAGCAGGAGGAGAAGAGGTAGAATTACCCCGGGTTTAGACTGTGATCACACTCACTGCACCACTGAGTTTAAAGGGATAATTCACCCCAAAATGAAACTGCACTCATTATCTACTCACCCTCATGTCGACTAAGGGCTGGGAGAAGTTTCAGAGTTATCTGTTACACCGAGACCCCCCGTAACTCAGAGAAGCCACAGATAACTCTGAAACTTCTCCCAGCCCTTAGTCGACATGAGGGTGAGTAGATAATGAGTGCAATTTCATTTTGGGGTGAATTATCCCTTTAAACACAGCTTTGTTTCACCAAAAACCTCTTTTCATCTCCAATGCCAACGTGTGCACACACTCAGATACACTCAGACATCTTGCATGCAAACTTCCGTCGTCATGGTTTTCCGACCGAGTCATAATGACACGTGAATATTTTGTATCTCAGAACTTTTTTAAAGGGATAGTTCACCCAAAATTCAAATTTCACCATCTATTCACCCTCATGTCGACTAAGAGCTGTGAGAATTTTCAGAGTCCTCCGTTCCTTCTCTGAGGTCCATGCAGCAGTATTTGTCCATATAATGGTTGTGAATGGATACCACTTTTCTTCGTCCAAAAAGACACACCAAAAAACATCCAAATACCTCCATACTGCTCGTCTGTAATGTCCCTCTTGTATTGAAGCCCTGACATGAGAAATTGTTCTGAAAAAAATTAACAAAGTCTATATTTTAAGCTTGTTTGTAGTGGAAGCTCGCAGTGTCTCAGTTCACTGCTCTGACACAGGAGCAATTTCTCATGTCAGGGCTTCAATACAAGAGGGACATTACAGACAAGCAGCATGGAAGTATTTGGATGTTTTTTGGTGTGATTTTTTGGATGAAGAAAAGTGGTATCCATTCACAACCATTATGGACAAATACTGTTGCGTGGACCCCCCCGTAACTCAGAGAAGGAACGGAGGACTCTGAAAATTCTCACAGCTCTTAGTCGACATGAGGGTGAGTAGATAATGAGTGAAATTTGAATTTTGGGTGAACTATCCCTTTAATGTTTGAAGTTACACACTTACTTATCCCTCAGTGTGACTTCCAGTGTCATCTGATACTGATCGATCTATATTAAGGACAAGGACAGGAGCCATATTTGCACACACACACACACACACACACGAGCGCGCATCTTCTGGGAATCGACCTCAGGCTTGGTGCGTTTCCAGTAGATCAGGTGACCGGCTCTGCTCGAGGATCTCCCGGTTGTCACATGACGTGCTGCTCGCTGCTCTCTCACTTTCTGTCTCTCCTCTTTCCCTTTCACTTCTGCCCATTACCGCCCCACTGCCCCCCCCCGCTGACACCCCACTGATTTAACGCTGCTGCTGCTGCTCAGTGGATTTCCCCTTCGTTCCTCAGGTCTAATGGACTAACCCCCCCCCCTTGTCCCCTCTGTCCAGCCCTCTGCCACCTCCTCCTCCTCCTCCTCCTCCTCCTCCTCTTCCTCCTCTACGGGGACTTAACCCCCCGTCTTTCCCTGCTGGCGCTCTGAATAATTCAGTGGAGCGCTGCTGCTCGCCACAAACAGCCACGTCTGAGACAGGAAGAGGGCGACTTGCACGTAGGCATGGCGATGGCAGAGTGGTGGACGAGGGCGGTAGGGTGGGTGGGGGTGGGGGTGGGGGGGCAGAGTGATGGCAGCAGATGTCTGGCTGGGAGCTTCCCAGGAAACCCCACACTCATCTTCCTCCTCCTCCTCCTCCTCCTCTTCGTCCTCTCTTGGCAGCCCTAATCGCGTAACCCGGGTTTATAACTAGCTGTCACGGCAGGTCAACTGGAAATAGACGGCATTCTTGGCGGCGAGCTTGACCCGATACAGACACCAGCAGCAGGGTGCCGCCACACGGGGTGGGGGGGTGTGCTGGGTGGCCATCATCATGACCAAGCAAATCTCCTCTGAAGGGAACGTCAGCCTCAAGAGGCCGTAACACAGAAACACTGCTCATTTAATTTAAAGTGTTATTACCTGAAACGGGCCAAAGAATAGTTCAACACATTCTCGTTGACAGACTTCATCATTTTATGGTCAATACGCTGCTACAGCTGGGAGGAGGTTAGCTTAGCTCTGCTTCAAGACTGGAGACACGACTGACTGAGTCATCCTGCCATCACTCACTAGTTGCTTCTCTTATATTGTGTTTAACCCTACTGCCCTCTTTAAAAAAGTGCAACACCGTGTCTCCTAAGGGCAAAAAGTGCCCGTCAAAAAGTACAGTAATATAAAAATTATGTATTAATGTATTGTTCCAATTTTTGTATTATTTTTAGTTTCAGTAGGTTCTAATGTTTCCGTGGATACCCAATGTTCATTCATTTTCAACATTTTAACCCCTCCAGTACGAGCTTTTATGATGAGAGTCCCAAAAAAAAACAAAAAAAAAAACACTAAAAGTGAATTATTTAATAATCCATAAATGCAAAATTGCTAAATTTTTGCAGGCTTATCAGGGCAGGGGAGTATCAAAAGTTGAAACAAAAACCATTGAGGAAAAAAAAAAAAAAAAAAAAGGTCCTCCAGAGGACCGGGTATGGCCAGACATTATGCCCAAGATAGTGTGCTTTTATGCGGGTAAGAAAAGCACCAAAACCCGGTGCCTGTTTTCAGGCCTCTGAGCGCGCATGGACACGGAAGCAGGAGCAACTTGGTCTGATCCGAGATCAGCGGAAGTGCTTGCGTCCACCCGGAAGCGCTTCGACGAAAAAAAAAAAAAAAAAAAATCCAGACCTCCAGAGCCACTATGTTGCAGACGTCGGTTGTCCCCGCGTTACCGCGCTGATTTCCGGGTAAGAGAAGCGGAGATTCCCGGTGTCTGCGGAGCCCCCCGGTTCGTGTCTCGGCGCTCCTCAGTAATCAGCCCGTGACGGCGCCGGACTGTTGTTGTGAGTCACTCCTCGGAGTTCATTTGATGTGATACAACCCGGGCGACATCAGAAACACATGCACATGCACACACACACACAGACACACACACACACTCTCTCTCTCTCTCTCTCTCCACCAGTTTGCAGCAAGTTGTGGCATTTGATGACGCCTGTACCTGCAGTTTTGCACAGAAATCCACACTTTTTTTTTCTTCCGCATACAGTCACAGTCCTAAGGGATTCATTTGATGCAAAAAACCCAACTTTTTTTATTTCTTTTTTGGCCATACCAGCTTGTATAAGTTGACAATGGTAAAAATGCATGTTATTTCACCACGATTTATATGGTGCATCTACTCCTGCAGGGGCAAACATACAAAAAAAGAAAATTAGCTAAAAATTTAGTAAAAACGTGAAGTTTCAAGTCCTGGCATCTGGTTAGAAGCATTGATCAAGAAAAAAAAAGTTATTTTGCTGTAATAATGATGAGCTGAAAAAATGATGTTTTTCATATATTTACATATGCTAATTTTCTCTATCATGATTTAGTGTCAAGTTTTGTACCATGTCATATACACAGTAAAATAGATAAATATGTAAATATTTGTATTCAGGCTAAGTCACAGGAGCCCCCTTGACTAGATTCAGCAAAAAAAAAAAAAAAAAAAAAAAATCACCTGGATAGCAGGACCACACTAAGCCCACTGGGTGGTAGCAGACTCCGATGACTTTAATGGCACTGATGGGGTTAATGGAAAAATTATGCAAATCTCAGGAAAACAAAAAAATATAAATTTTTGAAGGGTCCTTTTGTAATTTAAAAAAAAAAAGTTTTGATTTTTTAAAATTTACACACTATAAAAACACATCCAAAAAAAGTGTTTTACATGGAAGTCAATAGGGCAAAATTTGCCCCTAGGAGACATCATCATTTTTAAAAATCCCTGAAATATCTAAATACCTCCCCAAAATACACAACTGTACCAAATTTCATGGCAATTGCATTAACACAGCCAAAGTTATTCACAAAAGAAAATCCAAAAGGGCACTTTTTGCCCCTAGGAGCACAGGAGGGTTAATAATCTAATCTGCAGTTTTTTTAAAGGTCCAGTGTGTAAAATGGAAGGAAACCCGTGATAGCGTTGAGATACTAGGTTTCAGCGCTCACTCGCTTGCTAGCAAAGTGACGGTGGCCTCTAAGGGCAAAACAACATGTTCACCACGACTGGGAGTATTTCAGGAACATGGAGCGATGAGGCGAAGACCTAAACCATTTGACCATATGTCTGCTGTTTCCTCCTCCTTCTTCTTCTTTCCTTCCGCTTTCTTCTTCGTTGGTTTATTTATGAAGACGAAACTCGCAGAACTGCCTAACTGCCATGTTTGTACGGGCTGCCGTACAAACATGGCGGTGCAAGATATGATAGATATTAAGAAGATAAGTATAAAATAATAATTATAAGGCTACGAAAACCAAACAAATTTCGTTTTATAGCGATTATACACTGATACAAATATATTCATGGGTAGTATTCAGATTTTGCCAAAAAACCTACACACTGGACCTTTAAAATTCTTGAAGATGTTCTCACACCTTATTCTACAGTGTGTCACACGCCTCTGATGACAACAGCTTCTTGAACAGCACCATCCAAAGTCAACTCAACACAGCCGTTTCAGACGTAACTCTTTAATGCTCGAGTAAATACGCAGTGAACAAAAGCGCTGAATCATCCTCTGGGTGGAGACGATTCAGCACAAATGGAGCACAGCTGACAGAGGATCTAGATCTGATTAAGTACCAGATCTGCAGATCTTCAGACACGAGGTTTACGGTAATTGTCAAAATAAAATAAAAATGTAATTATGAGAGAAGAGTGGAGAGAGCTGTGGGTGTGGTGTGCTTTTACAGGTTAGAACAGACTTACTGTCAGACTTACTCATTAGTTCTCATGGGGGTTATTTGGGAGTTTGGCACCTTGTTTACGATCTTCATTCTGGTGAACTTTTAATTCCTTGGCCAAACTTGTGTCAGTCTTATGTGGTGCACTGTGTTGGAGGGAAAACCCTAGTAGTGAGTGCCATGCAAATGCTGAGGGGGGGAAAGGGTGGAAGAAAGCCCCTCCTTGCTGGCGAGGTGCTTCACTAAGCACTGAGGGGAAGCAGAGCACGTCGGCACCACTGTGGGAGGCGACGCAGTGTCAGGAACTACAGGCTGAGGAACTCCTGACCTTTCCTTTCACCGGTGCTTTCTGTCTCTGTGCATCACCAAATGTCATTGTGAAATGTTGGGGAGGGGGGGGGTGGAGGAATGTAAACTCAATAAACAGTGAGAAAAAAAATACTTTCAGAATCGTAGTGTGTCTTACCGTACGGATCTGTGTGTTCACGTGAATGTCGGCGTGTGTGAGTGAGTGAGAGTGAAAGAGAAATTAAAAACAGAAAGGGAGGAGGGAAGGGGGCAAAAGAAAATAGAAAGTAAAGAAAAGATGAGACAAAAGTACAGGTGAAGGAGACACGACTGAGCAGGTGCAGAAAAAGCAAAGAGAGTTCACTTTGACTGCATATGGTAAAGCCATATAGCGCTGCAGTGTGATATAAGTAGATGAGGTGTTTTTGGGCAGATAGAGTGTATGGTAATACCCCAGACTGGGGCTATTCCTGTACTGTCTGTAAGCCTGTGATGTAGACCATGCAGAGTCAGTCAGTCTGCCGTGGGGCTGTGGGGGATTCCTGTTTAGTCCCTCGCTGAGTGTCTGGGGCCTCAGTGGGGAGGGAGTGGGCCGGGCTGCTGAGTGGGCTGGTGGTGGTGGTGGTGGAGGGGCGGGGGGGAGTCAGGGACTATATCAGCTGACCTCGATGATGTGTCTAATTCTTGTTGTTTACAGTTCTTTCTCCTCTCCTTCAGACTGATGAGAACACATGGACCACACCTTGACGACACCTTGATGACAGCTCTGTCCAGCATGAGCCCACTTCTGTCACCATGTCTTACTGTAAATGATGTGAAATAATACCACACAACTTGACGCATCTCTATAACAAATTATAACCATACTTATAGTGCAGTTATAGCACTGTATGACTATAGTTAAACACTCATAAATTAACATAATGCTTTATAACAATAATCATAACACACTATAAAGCATTTTATCATGACTTATAAGGTCAGGTATTATAATACATTATAATTGTTAGTAACTCACTGACAATGCTCACATCGATAATGCATTATAAATATAGTTATAATGTGTTATAATTGGCTTATAAAGGTGTAACTATCATTATAAACACTCACGAATTATCATAATGCTTTATAACAATAAGCACAACACATCATAGGGCATTTTATAAAGGCTTATAAGGTCTTATTATAATAGAGTTATATTTACAATGCATTATAAATTGTCAGCAAGTTACTAACAATTATAACGTATTATAATACCTGACCATATAAGTCATGATAAAATGCTTTATAGTGTGTTATGATTATTGTTATAAAGCATTATGATCATTTATGAGTGTTTATAACTATAGTCACACAGTGATATACTGTAACTGCATTATAAATCATTTTATATAAGTATGGTTATAATGTGTTAGAGACAGGCGTCAAGTGAAGTGTTACCCAAAATGTAAAGGAATGTGTGTTGTGGGACTGTTCTCATACAAAACAATATGCTGTTTAATTTCTATAGTCATATATCTCATTTACATAGTACACTACAATATCACTTTCCTGTTTTCTCATTGTCATCTCACAAACCACTAACACCATGCTGATGTAACAACTTAACAGCAGCAGCTCAGTCCTTCACCAGAGGAACAGTACAAAGTCATGACAATGAGAATAAGTGTGTATTAATGGCTTTTAACACCTTGCCAGGAGGACTACAGTCTGAAATTAGCGTCTGGCTAACACTGGCACCTTTACATTTATGTTCATTAATATGCACTGTCCTCCTTAAACACAAAGAAAATTGAAAAAAATCATCATGAGTTTACCACTAGCCATTTTTGAAAATATCCCATATAACAATGAATGTGTATTTTATTTTATACATTTCCCTATATATCTATTGACTGATTTCATTTCAAATATTGAATATGGAAATCTGCATGGGTGAGTGTGTGTAATAAATATAAAGGGCGTATGCCTTCAACGACAGCTCTGCCCTCAGCCAGTACGAGTATAGGTCCAGTGTGCCTATGAGTTGGTGTTAAACGCTAAGCGTTTCATGCCTGGTGCTCTCTGCCACACCGACAGCATGTCACTTTCTTAAATTAGTTGCAGTGTCTGTTTTGCTGCTGGTATATTTTAAGATGCTGCTGTGCATTTCAAAAGGACTCCTGATGAAACTGAAAGATTTGCTGGCAGCGCTGTGCACTGTGGTCAGACCTGTGGTTCTGTGTCACTGAAGCTGAAGCTCTGACTCTTGTTCTTCTTTACATAGGCTACCAAGCTATGGATCAATCAGTACATCAATAGTAGATCATTTTCAGTGGCTGGATTCACCCTAAAATGACTGAAGAATTTAAAAATTGAATGAACAAGCGATGTACACTAGCCTACTCTCTACTCCCATATCCCACAATGCAATGTGGTCGTGTTTGCCAGAGAAGAAGAGGAAGCTAATTAGCTTTGATTTCTTTAGGTTATTTACCAGTAGGCCTAAACTCGCTCCGTTAGGGTTAGGGTTAGGGAGCTAATTAAGAAACTGTAGTAGAATAACGAGCTAACGAGCTAAGCTAGTAGCCACAGAGCCATTACGGTCAGGATACACAACAGTGGTTGACCAAACCAAACTTCCGATATTTCAACAGTTATTGTCCGAGAAACACAACCACACAGAATCACATCCTCAAATTTTCCCACAAGTGTCCAGTTTTTATTATTTTATTTCCTATGTGTGCAGTGTTTCAATGGTAGCTACATGATTCTCAGCGCGTCTGCTTCCGTCACATAGCATCTGCTGACGCAACCACGTTCAGTAAATTACCGTGTAGTGTCCGAATTCTCCTCACATCGTTCCCTACATCGTCCTACTTCAGTGGTTCTCAACGTGGGATCCGGGGACCCCTAGGGGTCCTTGAGAGATCTGAGATCTTATTCTTGAAATTTTATCATTAAAAAAATGATAAAATTTCTAGAAGTTTTTTTTTTTTTTTTTTTTTACCACTTTTTTTAGATTTAAAAAAAAAACTGTTTTGTTATAGAATTTTTTTTATATGCTTTTTTTGAGAATTTTTACCACTTTTTCTAGATTTCTTTTTACCTTTTTTGTTTTAGAAATTTTACATTTTTTTTTATTTTTATTTTGAACATTTCTTATGAGAAATTTTACAAACATTTTTACTTTTTTAAATGTTTTACTTTTTTTTGAGCATTTTTACCACTTTTAGGGGTCCTTGATGTACAAAAGGTTGAGAGCCACTGGTGTACTTGATGTAGTGCACTGTATCATATACGATGTAGGGGAGAGGGAGTGAGTGAATGAGTGGATGATTTTGAACACAGCTAACACTGCTATTCTTCAGCTCCATCCTTTATCCTGTACTTCGTTCCTGTCCACAAACATCTGTTTTTTAATCTCTGCCTGCTCTTTATCTCCTCTGACGTCCACACACTCTAACCCTGCCTGCATCCACCCATCTCTTCCTCTGTCTGAACGCCACCATCTCACATACACATGATGTGAGTCTGCAGTCCTCATGACCTCCAGGGAGTGTAGGAGAGGTCAGAGGTCAGGCAGCTACTTCTGCTCTTCAGAACCTGACACTCCAGTAACATGACAGCTGAGACCAGCGTGTGTTTATGCACTGCATGTAGATGTGTGTTCACATGACTGTTTGAGGCTGAATAAATAAACCGCAACGCGTTCTGTGGAAAAGTTGTTTATTTAAATGGAGGGCGACTGGTCCGCCAACATGTGTGTGAGTCCTGCGGGCGAGTGTGTGTTTGCGTTTCTGTGTGTGTGTGTGTGATATTGTGAACAGAAAGACCAGATAAACACACGGCTAAACAAGTGACAATTTGACAGGAGAGATTTGTGGAGATGGCAACTTCTTTACATCCTCCTTCGTGCCGTGTGTGCAGGCGTGTTTCTGTCAGTCACACACGCACACACACACACACACACAAAGAAGCCCTGCTGTCAATCAGAGTTCAGTAAGAGGCAGGAAACAGACAAGCTATTCTGTCCCTTGGCACAAGTCCCTAAACCGTGGCCTGGCTGCTGCAGAGAGAGCACTGTGTCACACGCTACAGATACAGGCTTCGCTCTGTCACACACAAATAAACCCCCCCACGCCCCCCTCTCTCCCCCCTTCCCCATGTGTGTCTCAATCTCTTTCTCTTTCTCCCACAAATCCAGCGTTCACATCTGCATGCGACGCTCATTCATAAGCACTGCATGGCGATAATATGGGAGACCATTTGTGAGCTGAGCTGAGAAAAGTCAAGAGCATTCACTCTGACTTCATGTTGGAACCTACGGCCTCTCCAGAAAGTATTATCATGTTGATACTTTACATCTATTCTCAGTTTTATGGGAATTACAGTACAGTAATTACAGTAAATTTATTTTATTTTATTTAAATGCATATTGTGTAAGAATTACTCTCATCTAGCGTTGTGGTTGTATATCTCAAGCAACTCCGTCATATTTTTCATGCTGCATTCACGTGAAATTGGGCAGACGGCATTGTCCACATTGTGTTGCTTAAGTATTGTTTGTGTGCAAATCTTGAAACTGTTAAACTATTTCTTTCAATATCTTGATAATTGTCGTGTGGTTTTAATTTGTTTTTTCATGCTATTTTTACTCTGGATGTTTTGTTTTGTACTGTATAATTGTATATGTGGGACCCCATTGTTCCTATCATACAGTAATGGCTAACTAGGATCCCAATAAATAGACCAAATAAAAAAAAAAACAGTTCAATTAACAGCTGCTCGCACACTTCATGCAGAGTATGATCTCTTTTCATCTGTGCTGTGGGCATTTTACTGGAGTTCAATAAAAGTGATGGGTGTGGTTGAACCAAACAGGGAGCAACATGGGAGTAGTATCAGGAAACAGTGCAAACGTGTCAGATGTGTGCTGTCTCTTCTCAAGCTCCTTCTCTCTCACACAGGCTGTATTCGAGACCGCATATACTATACTGCTGGTATGTACTGATTTGGCCAAAATGCAGTATGCAGTATGCAAACAAAAGCAAAATCTGCGGTATGTGAAAAATTCCCGGATGTTGTACTGATTCTGGAAATATCTCCAGTATGCATCTGACCAGTCTATATTGTGTACTGTATCCCACAATGCAATGCACCCCTGATGTCTAACCGTAACCAAAGAAGTTATATAGTTTAATGCCATACAACTTAATACAGACTGATCGGTTCATTGTAAAACATTTATTTATTGAATAAATAAATGTGGTGATTTCTGTACCTACAGAGTCCCGAGGCAGCGCTGCTCTTCTGTCCCAGGCACAGGACACAGGAAGCTTAACTTTACATTCAAACAAACTAATGCTCCTGCCACAATTGTTAGATTTCATCAATGAGACCAACATTTATCTCCTAAAAATAATTTAACCAGTCTGTGGTGAACCTCTAAAAACCTGCGGGTAAGTTAATTAGCGATCGTTTTGTCCCCCGGAATGATGATGGAGGTTGGCCGGCCGAGCAGCTCTGCAGACCGGCTGCTGTCTCTGTGATGTCGCCAACGCTGCGGAGCTTCACTTCTCCGAAAAACATCGAAACAAACTTCTAAACTGGCCATATGTTACTTTCTTGCATGAAAAAATATTAAAACCTAATAAAGTTACATAATAACAGACTAGAGCGGGAAATAAAACAGCTTCTCGCCTGTTTTACAGCTACCGCTGCCGGTTGCCGCGAAATGCATTCTGGGAAACTTGTATACTTCATACTGCGGCGTGAACGACGTCGGTCTGCTGAAGTAGCAGACTGAATCCAACATTCAGTATGCAGTATACAGTACATACTAACGCAGTATGTAGTAGGCAGTACGGTAGTATGCTGTTTCAAAAACAACCACAGTCTTCTTTTCATTACTCTGGTCCACTTCCTCCATTCACACTGTGAAACTTGCATCAGCACAAGCTGCACCAGTCATATTCCTGGAGCAGGGAGCAGGTTGGACTCCTACAGCAAGTTCAAACACACACACATGCAGCCTGGGAAACACAGTGAGCTGATAGAAAGCTGACAAATAAATGCTTTCATAGATAGGCACAGATGCATGATGAGGCGGAGGCACAGCTTTTCCTCCTGTAGCTGAGTGTTCAGGATCGGCTCCTCAGCTCTGCATGCATGGCTGTGGAAAACTGACGCCAGACTGACCAGTCAGACGAGGCCAGGGATTAGAGAAGAACTGTAAAAAGCTGCACTTAAAGGGATCAGGAAAACCTCAAACAGGTGGTTTAGGATTTTTCCTCTACACTAATGACATTCTTGAACCAATAAATACTATTCAAAAAGTTCAGCGATCAAACAGGTGCTGTCAGACGAGGTCCCTGTGAATGAGCTGCTGTTACCGGGGTTTTCCTTCTTATCGGGCACTTTTCACACAGGGAAAGTCCAGTGGTGAGACTGGCATTGACCTTCAAGTCAAGTCTTCCAACTCACACTGAAGCCATAATGAGGCTTTTCCTTCCAGAGGCTTCTCTACAGTCACTCCCCAAACGACTGCAGGAAATGGAATTTTCTGAAAGGATCAAAACAAGTCAAGAGTTGTAAATGGTTTGAGTTTCCGACAAAGACAATGTGCCAGATTCCAGCGCCTTGAGGGACGCGGCCCTATCACAATGAATCCTCTGTCTGTCCTGAAACGTGTGCACGGGAACACACCCACTTGTTCGCACACACACATATACTTCATAATCTCATGGACCCACACAGCTTTGGGCACATGCACACACACACACGCACGCATGCACACACACAGGGCTTTTAATAGTTTGGAGATCCAAGGAAACAGTTGAGTGCAGTACACCAGTGGAATCTTATTCATACCTGTGTGTCAGGGCTTAGCGTGCTGCATGCCTCTGCATATCATCTCCCTGCTTGTCTGAGTGTTTGTTGTCCTCGGAGCCCAAAGGCAGCGTTACATTTGGCTACATTTGGCTAAATTAAAACTGATAATACATATAGTCTAACAAAAAAAAGTGTAAAAGTCAGCCACTTTGGTATTCTTTAAGGGGGCCCAGAATTCCTGGCAACGGCCCTGGTTGGTTGGCATGGTTAACCACCACACTTCCAAATTTCTCTCTAGTTGCAAGTGTGTGACCCTGAGGTAAACAGAGAGTGATAATTATCGAGCACACTCATTTAAAAAGCCTCTTCTCCATTGCTTTAAATGTATACACTGTTACAATGAGCTGCAAAGACTGCGCTCTGGGAATATTCAACAGGATCTCAACTCCCCTCTTTAACCACAACCTCTAGAAGTCAATGGCAATCCACAGCATGTGAACAAATATGGACAACATGATGATTTCCAGCTGCACAGTTGAATGCTGACACCTGGAAATATTTTTTTGATTTAAGCTACACAGGTTTTCATCGGCTGTGATGGTTTATGTATTAAATCTCTAATATGTCATGAATCTGGAAGGATTAAGTGAGTGTTAATATTCCTGCAGAAAGCCCTGCTACGTTTCACATACATGTTGAGAGGAATGCAATTCGGTTGCCACATACACATGTATTCAACTACACAACTGCAACTGTAGGATTTAAATAAATAAATAAATAAAAAAGTCTTTTGTCACAAGCTCTCAAGGTTTTTTGGGGGGGCATTTTACTCCCTCACAAACACATTCATACTACAGCTACACCTCCAGCCAGAGTGGGTGGAAAGGAAACAGAAAGAGAGGTCAGCTTTAAAGAGAATGCTTTCATCTTTCCCACAGGCAGGCTGAGAGTCGTCTTATCTCTGAGGCCGGGCCCGGCTATCTAGAGTAAACCACAGTGTCTGCACAAAGAGCTCAAAGTGATGGTGCAGTCCAAAATCTCACTGTTAAACATTAGTCCCAGGAATCCCCCTCGGCTGTTTGTGTGTGTGTGTGTGTGAGTGAGTGTGTGTGTGTGTGTGTGTGTTAGTGTGTGAGGGAGAGACTCTTTACAGCCATCAGGAGATTTCCAAGAAGATAGCACCTGTTCTGGAGAACAAGGAAATAAACATTCCAGCAGCAGACCTGTCTCAGGAAGGTTAAAGACACAGTTATCAAAGGACTACGGCAAAACTGCACACATTCCACCAGACGCATTTTTAGCGCTCTGGGCGTCAACTTTCCATTCAAACCCTATGGAGTTGGGCGCTCACAGCGCTCAGCGCCCTCGGCGGTAAAACGCCCTCGGCACTTGCTTCTTTTTGTCGCGCCGCTCAGAGCGCTTCCAGTTGAAATCTGTTCAACTTTTAGAACAGCGCCGCGCTCGTCAATGTCACTTTTCCCCGCACTGACCAATCAGAATCAAGAATGGACGGGATATACGTTACCGACAGCAACACAACCAGAGACGTGGCTCGGTTTATATCATGACCCACACTTGTATTGAAGGTAGGCCGACCTCAGGGTCCATGTCAAAAGCTGACGCTAATGCTATTGTGTGTTTCTGACACTCGTTGTAGTATTTACATTAAATAAGGCAGGAACAAGTTAGTGTCGGAGGACTCGTTTTGTAACCTAGCAACAGCGGCATTCTAACGAGGGGGAGAGAGAGTGCTAAGCACTGGGAAAGCAGCGCTGTTAGCGCTAGAAACGCGTTTGGTGGACACGGCCCCTTAATTTGACAGCCAGCCAGTCACAGTGAAGAGAGAGGAATGACAAAACAAAGACTGAATTGGATGGACAGCAACAAACTCTCTCTCTCTCTTTGTCTCAGGCACACACACACAAACACACATCCATCCTTAAAGTGATATGCCAACATTTTTTTTTTCATGTCTTGCCTCATTCCCGCGTCCATGACCAGCAGATAGACACCATCCTTTCGACTGTGCGTGCAATAACCATGGAGATAGAGCCGTATCGCCTGTAATTAGCTTAGCTCAAACACTGGAAGTGTATGGGTAGTGTTAGCCTGCCTCCTACCTGAGCTGAAATCAGCAGTCAGAAGCTGATTTCATTTTAGCTCTAAACTCTGTAAACATGGCCATAGCCAGCTATGAGGTCATTGAGGTCCGGACCTTGGTAAAAAAAATTGAAGAAGCCACACGGCCTAAATAGCATGATAAAAATATCGGTAAGCTTTTATTTTTGACATGCGGGAAGTTGATGCAGAAAACTTGAATTGAGATGACAGGTGCCTTGGTGTATATTTTTTTACAGTCTGTGGTGTATGTGTGCATAACTTTCAATGTACAGTAGATGCGCGTGGGGGGCAACCGCCATTTCGACATTAGGCCCTCATTGTCGGAACCAAAATAAACTGTCTTGAACCCTCCGTTTTGACTGATATCGTCCCGTTGACCGCTCAAGATGTCTTACCAGAGAGTTTTGTCAGCTCTGGGACGAAGATCAGTCTGTTTAGAGTTGCTGAAGAGTTTCTCTGATGACTTTAGGTGCATGGAGGCAGGCTAACACTACCCATACACTTCCAGTGTTTGAGCTAAGCTAATTACAGGCGATACGGCTCTATCTCCATGGTTACTGCACGCACAGTCGAAAGGATGGTGTCTATCTGCTGGTCATGGATTAGGGAGTGAGGCAAGACACGAAACAAAAAATGTTGGCATATCCCTTTAACTGAAACACATTCAGTAACAGATCATCAAAGCCAACAACAACAAGCATATTGTGTTAGGTGAACGGTGAACAGTCGACTTTTAAACAGCAGTAAACAGAGTTCATAAAGTCTACAGGTTCACTTTGTCCTTTTTCTACCTCAAAACATTGTTTTCCAGGCTTGACAGTTAGTGGCGTGTGTGTGTGTGTGTGTGTGCGAAACAAACCGCCTGTTTCAGCTACAGGACTGCAGTTCCCAGACTCTGTTTTATTTTGGCTGTATCCTGGCAACGGAGCTGTTTCTGCTTACTTCTCTCTCCACCCTCTGGCCCAAAATGCTCCAGGCTGCTCTTCTGTGTGTGCACGTGCATGTGTGTGTGTATGTGTGTGTGTATGTGTGTGTGTGTGTTGCACATCTGCTTTGCATTGTGGAGGATCTCTGCGCTGACTGCTCTCTTAAGGCTGTGATTCTGTTTCAGCGAAGCAGCCAAGCAGCGGCAGGCGGGGGCTGGGCTGGTGATGGAGAGAGAAAAAGATGAAAAATGGGAAAAAGACAGAAAGGAACTAAGTTTAAGATAACAATGATAATGCTACAATAAAGTTAGGAACAGCTGGGGCACATGAAGGAAGAATGTGACTGCTTAATAAGAGGAGAAAAGTGTGTGGGTCGTGGGGGTTGAGGAGAAAGTCTGAAATCTTATGGAGCTATAAAAGTTTTCCAGAGCAGCAGAGGTTCCAGGCTTTGCCTCCTGCAGCGGACTGGACCGAACCATCTCCTGGTTTGCTGTAGGTGAGGCTGGGACGGAGATGGTTCTGCTGCCAGAGGAGGAGAACATCAGGGAGGGGAAGCAATAAGACGAGGAGAAGGGGGTCAACGGGTTTGTTTGGCTGCTGCCGCGTCCGCACAGCTCCATCACTTTTTATGCCTTTTACTCCCCTCTCTTTCTGTCTCTCTCTCTCTCCACTCCTTCCTTTTATATCAGCCCATTCCTGTGGGCATATCCTGATCTGAATAGCCCTCTCACACCTATGCCAGCTCATTACTGGCCTTCACTTTGCAATTATTTATTGCACGTGAGAGCTGGGGCAGAGAAGTGGAGAAGAGGTGAGAGAAAGACCGCGCTGCAGTCAGCTCCCCGTTGCAGTGAAACATTTGGCAAGGGCAGCGAACAATCAAAGCTTTGGGGCTGTGTATGGGTGTGTAAGGGTGTGTGTGTGTGTGTGTGTGTGTGTGTGTGTGTGTGTGTGTGTGTGTGTGTGTGTGTGTGTGTGTGTGTGTAGAGGGAGAGAGCAATGAGTCAGTCTGGCTCTGACCCAGGAGATCAACTATTGGGTACTTGAACTTTGGAGAGCCGAGGCCGCGCCAAGAGAGCATTGTTTGCTCATTAAAAATATCATAAAGCAGCTGTGCGTTTTATGCACGAGTGTGTCTGTGATGAGTTTCAGCTAAAGCACAATGGAAACTGTCTACTTAAAGGGATAGTTCACCCAAAATTCAAATTTCACTCATTATCTACTCACCCTCATGTCGACTAAGAGCTGTGAGAATTTTCAGAGTCCTCCGTGCCTTCTCTGAGTTACGGGGGGGTCCATGCAGCAGTATTTGTCCATAATGGTTGTGAATGGATACCACTTTTCTTCATCCAAAAAGACACACCAAAAAACTAACTATCTAAACTATCCCTTTAGGAGGGGGGAGGGGGTGGGGGGGGTGTCCAGAGAGTGATGATGCTTCTCTCTGTTCACAGCCTTCAGCTGGAAACACAGTGTGTGTATCATTGTGTATCATTGTGTATCTGAGTCACATCTAAACTCTACAGCTGCTCAGATGTCACATCACGTGTCGTCTGTGAGCCGCCGCCTTCACACACACACACTGACACATACACTGACACACACACTCAAACAAACCTCAGCACAGACGGATCATTCTCCTAACGTTGTTTGAAAACACGTTGGTCTCTAGTTTGTTTGTTTTCTCTTCTCCCTGATGCAGCTTCACACAGCCAGCTCATCAAACACATTACTGGAGCGTCTGTCTGTATTCACCTCTACACCACCTAATCTCTGTGTGTGTGTGTGGGTGTGTGTGTGTGTGCGTCTATGATGCGTGTGTGTGTGTGTGTGTGTGTGTGTGTGTGTACAACTGTTACTGTCTGTCTGTTTAATGCTCCAACTCTGACGATTTTATGGGAAGATATGATCTGAAGATATTTTAAAGTACTGTAACGAGCAATGTGGCTTTTTAAAAATCTCCTGCATATGCACACACACACGCGCGCGCACACACACACACACACACACACACACACACACACACACACACACACACACACACACACCTAGACAGACACACGGATCCTGTTCATTTCCAGGAGGGTGATAGTTATACTAGTATTAAACCACTTGCTGTCGGATGAAAGCTGTGGAGTAAAAGCCTCTGAAAGTGTAAAGTGTTCAATTACAACTGGAACACAAACTGATCAGCCCTCAGGCAACAAAACCCAAAAATATATAAAATATAAATAGTTAAATAGTATAAATAGTTACAGAACGCAACATGACCGGTCTGTGACCAGAGAAGTTTCTCTGGATGAGACACTTTTTGATTATATGATATTATATAACACTTTACTTGACACCTATCTCCATGACGCATTATAACCATGCTTATAACGAGGTATAATGCAGTTATAACACCATATAACTAGTTATGCGTTGTTATAACTACATTATAACTCATTATAAGTATGGTTATAATATGTTACAGAGATAGGCGCCAAGTAAAGTATATTAATTTATGTATTTATATTCATATTCATTATGTTTGTCCTCTTTTGTTTGGGCAATAACATTGAGATGGATGGAGATATAACAAAAGCAGTAACTGTTGCAGTAACACAATCATTGCTCCTGTTGTTCTATCTATTCGTCTCTATTCGGGCAGTTCGTCACAAACCAGCTCGTATCTGGTAGAAGGTACCCAGCCAGTGTGTGTGTTTGGAAGGGCTAGTTCAAGACCTACACACTGAACGCGCTAAAGGCCTGTGGGCAGTAATATCAGAGACAGTTGGTATTTTCGCAGCACTTAGCGGCCCAGTATTACCTTACCACAATAACATCCAATCACCTGCCAGCTCCCGACCTCCGACCTCTGCTGCAGAGTGCATACCGGTGTGGGGTATAGGCTGACGGCCTGGGTTTGCCTGGAGGCAGGGAGAGCTGAACAAAGCCTGGTACCTCCATGACAACCACAGGAGGCTGTTAGCTGCTCATCAATACACTGCATTAGGCCGCTACATGGATGACTATCTTTTCATTACATTTGTGGACAGATGAACCTCCCTGAGGAATTTCCCCTCCCTTCACTCCACCATCACCCCATCTCCTCATCATCCCATCTCCCCCTCCCCCTTCCCCCCATCTGAATCACACAAACCCACACATATTGGACATCTTCTCCTCCCACTCTCAACCCAACATGTCTTCTCAGCTCAAGTGTAAACCAAAACCTGCACTGATACAAACACAATGTACATGAACAGGAACAGTTGCAAAGATTTCTCTCTCAGTTTTTCAGATGGTTTTCCTTTATTGTTTCTTTCACCTTTCAACTCCCTGTGACCTCTGGTTTATGTTGATGTCATCGCTTCATCAGCAAAAAGTGCAACCTGTATTGAGTTGTTGTGTCTCAGTTGCAATTGTAAAAAAAAAAAAAAATTGTTATAGCATAATTTCCAACAGTTCATGCCATTTTAAAATTCAATAAAATATATTTATGTAATTATGGCTTTTATGTTTGAATGTCTTATGAAAACAGGACATCCTACTGTGTAATAGACGTTTTTCTCCAAAAATTAGTGTTGTAAAACTACAGATATACCCTCGTCCTGCTCTCTGAAGCATTCATTAAGGATTAATCATACAGGAAGGATGGAGGGAGGGAACAGAATGGGTCAATTTGACCCATATGGACAACAGTTAATGTGACTATTTAGACATTCTAGAATCTAGATCGATCTATTGTTTCAAATCTCCTATGAGGGAATCCTTGGTCCAGGCTGGACTGTAAAGGTATAAAATAAGAGCAGAATGTAAAGGTTTAATATTTATAATTATGATAATTATGCGACAACAGTGAGGACAGTGTTCAGCTCCTGCAACCTGTGTTCACCAACTATAGGTGCATCACAATGCACAGTGTCTTTTAGAGAGTTTTTACACAAAAATGAAATGAATCTGCAACATGTGCCGAAAATTGTTTATGCAAACAATACGATTAATCAAAGTCAGTTTATGGGATGTAAGATATTACCATGAAATCAACCTGTTTATTTGATCAGGTAAGGGCACAGACACAGACACACATGCACAGGCTGGCCTTGTGTTTCATGAGAAAGGTAAAGAAGGGCATCGGTTAGCAAGCACAGCACTGGTGAACAGTCATGGTTTGATGGGAAAGGTTACAGCTTGTGTGTGTGTGTGTGTGTGATGGGAATCCAGCTCACTTACCAGAGGGAAAACGATGATTGAATTCTGGACCGTAGTCATGACTCGGTGCTTTATGGGGAGCGCTGCTCTTTCTCAGAACCACTAAGTGCAATGAATAATCACGTCTGAGTGTGTGTAGAGTGTGTGTGCGTCTTCTTCTTCTTCATCCATGTATACGCAGACTCACGGTCCTGTTTCTAGCAGGCAGGCTTTATCAGCCTCCACCCCGCTGGGCCTTCCAATATGCATTAAGACTGAACCACTGTTGTAAAAGTGTGAGGAGGAAAGTCCTCTCTTACTGTTTCCAGTCATTTAGCAGAAAAACTGTGCTATAAATTCTGGACAAATGAGCCAAATAGGAACGCTGGCATGGAGAGGAAAACATTCCCACTGTCTGTGACTGACCGTATGTTTTTACTGCGGGATTGTCTACAGACTAACTGTGCTGCTACCATCCTGGCTGTGTTCCCGTGCGGGGCTTCATTCAGCAAATAAAGATTAATTTCAGGAAAATATATTAAACTGTAGTAAGTACAACACCAGCAGCACCTAAGTCTCTATGTGTTCCATGGACCTCTCAACTGAGTTATCATGGTGTCTCCTAGTCCTACCCCCTCTGTGTGTATGTTATACACTGTGTACTGTATGTTATGTGTAAGTGTGAGGTTGAGGGGACAGGATTAACCTTCCTCTTGTGTTACGGTCAGCAGTGACACATTTTTAGGTTTTTAAAGGGACAACGTGGAGTTTTGGAAAGTTTTCACAATACATTTCCCATGAGCCTCTGTGTGCACGCTGAAATTCTTGGAACAGCGCAAGATGGACGTCTTGCCGAGAAGGTTTGAAGACGATCAGATACCATCGTTGTTCCGACCATAAACGGCGATTTGGCGGCGTTATTCCCATGACCCGCCGCGCAGCGTCCACAAAACCGAAAGTAAGGAAACACTGGTCGGCTCGCCCAGCATTTCCACCACTAAAAATAACAAAATAATGATAGAGATCATATCAAAAATGGATTTCATCAAGGCTCTGTAACAAAAAACAAAATTAGAAAATTCAAAAATGCTCTGGTTAAATTTATGACATTTGTGTTGTTCGGGTCAGTTACGACTTGGTTATAGGAACAATAATGAGAGTTATAACTGAAATTGAAAGTCCAAAATCAAGCTTTTCATCGATAAAGAAGCCCAACAACGTAACGAAGACATGAGAAACAAATCGGATGATAAATAATTGTTTATAGTGTGTTTTACAGCTGATTTAAGACTCGGGTCAAAATCGACCCCAACACAAGAGATGATAGCAGAAAGCTGACACAAGACAAAGGTTAAGCATCCATAGTGAAAGTTTAGGGTCGAAGATGAGGGAATCAATGAAAGACCCTTATCTGCTTGAAAGGCACAATGACATGTGTGTGTGTGTATGTATGTGTGAGGGGGGGGTAGCAGAGGGGTGGAGTGGACCTGGGGCAGCAGCTGTCTGTCTGGTGGCCTCACTCCCTGGCTCCATGTCCCCAGACCAACATGTCAGGGGGCTAACAGGGGCTAACTGGATGTAAGTGAAGGATTAAGCACCTGGACGTCACACAGAGCCCGTCTGCCTCGTCAACAGACGGATGTGTCATCACCTTCATAAGTAACACGGAGGGGGGGCACAGGGAGAGAAAGAGTAAAGAAAGAGAAAGATAGAGAAGCTGGTGTCTTTAAAGGGATACACCAATGTTTCTTTTCACGTGTCTTGCCTCACTCCTGAGTCCATTTACCCGTATCGCCCATAATTAGCTTAGCTCAAACACTGGAAGTGTATGGGTAGTGTTAGCCTGCCTCCACCTAAAGTCATCAGAGAAACTCTTCCGCAACTCCAAACGGGCCGATCTTCGTCTCAGAGCTGACAAAACTCTCCGGTAAGGCATCTAAAGCAGCGTTACGTGAATAATGCCATAAAATCAGACCAACAAGAGTCCATCAGTTAGCCAGGAGAGGAAAGAGGAGGAGGGAGGGAGAGAGGGGGGGGTCCTCCCTAATTGGCATCAGGGTGTAATGTCATCAAGCTGCAGGTCACACCTCTGTGCCAGAGTCTGGGCTGCGGTCAAGTTCAACATTGGTTCAGTGTTGTCACTCACTAGAGTATCAGCGGCTGTAGCTGCCTGTCTGCCGCCAGTCTCCTCCACTCACCTGTCACTGCATGTATGTCTGTGTGTGTATGTAGATGATGCTTGATGAACAACAAAACAAAAACAAAGGGCTCAACCTGTTTGTATCAAAGTGTTTGCCAGTCCATTGGGAAAATGTTATGACAGTCCACTGTATATGCAAGACTTTGACCTGATATGACCTGAAGTGTCTGTAGAGCAGTGGTATCCAAAGGTTTTTAC
Organism: Decapterus maruadsi; assembly: GCA_030347415.2. Taxonomy (NCBI): domain Eukaryota; kingdom Metazoa; phylum Chordata; class Actinopteri; order Carangiformes; family Carangidae; genus Decapterus; species Decapterus maruadsi. Next base: position 16,669,216 of record CM064886.1, on the reverse strand, counting down.
ATCAAGGACCCCTAAATTGATAACAATTAGACCACTGACCCTCATTGGACAACATTTTGAAGCAAATGCCAGAAATACACAAATATTTTTTCTGAGACTGAAGAACATTACATTTTTAGTCAATGTACGACGTTCAAATTAGGGCCAATTAATTTCTGGAAATATTCTAGAGAAATTTCTGGAAAAAAATGATACAATTTCTCTAAAAACATTTAAACATTTCTAGAAGTGGTAAAGATTCTAGAAAAAAAAGTGATATGGGAAAAAAAAAACCTTGAACCTTCTCAAGGACCCCTGGGGGACCCTCGACCCCACGTTGAGAACCACTGCTGTAGAGGATTTCATGTCTATCCATCTGATAGATATACGGAGGAGTATTAGCCCCCCCCCCCAAAAAAAAAAATCCGGCACAAGGGAAAAGAGCAAACAAACAAAACAAAAAAATCTGGCACAAGAAAATAAAAAAGCCTGACAAAAAACCCCAAAAAACTGCAGAGTCTTGACGACGTACCACAACAGAGCGACAAGCGACTGACGGCTCCATGACAGCAGCAGAGTGACAGACAGGCTCATGTAGTAGTATTTGTACTACAAATAGTACTACAAATACTACAGGAGAGGAGGAGAGGAGATAGGCCTATCCTGTAGTATTTTTTGTATTTTTATTTTTTTTGTGCCAGATTTTTTTTTTTTTTTGCCTGACATTTCTTTTTCTTGTGCCGGATTTTTCTTTTTTCTTTTTTTTTGCCTGACTTTTTTTTTCTTGTGCCGGATTTTTCTTTTTTTTTTCTTATGCCGATTTTCTTTTTTTAATACACTCTTAACCAGTAATGTAATAAAGTATTACATTAATGGGAGGTTATTACATTATCAGGTTAGCCTTATACTCCAATAATGTAATAATTTAACAGGAGACCACCCATTACTTGGTTTCAAGTGGTGTGCTCAAGGTTATATTTCTGTGTAAGCAACACAAGCTCCAGAGCGTCACCAACAGCCCCCCCCCTTGTTTCACCACATGTTCACACATCAGTCAGAGGGGCTCTGTTTACCTCAGTGGAACAGAAGATGAGGGGTCACAGCTACAGAGCAGTGTTTACAGTCGGCGTGTGTCAACTCCAGTCTTTAACCCAGGGGAACGCCTGGCTTCCCTCGGCCTCTGGCAGAAACACACTGTGTACCAAGGTGTGTATGCAAGCTTGGGCGTCTCTGCACTGACATGTACTGTTGTCTCTCTGCCTGTTCTGTCAAACCACCAAGCCAGAACAAGCCAGGTGAACTGCAGAAGGAATTATTTATGGTCTTGTTATTGGTATCTCACTGCTGAGTTGCTTAATTTTTTTTTTTAACTGCTAAAACACTACGTTTCATGATTTCACCAAATCCCCAATTGAATCAGTCGCTCTTTGGTGAAACCATTAACAGGTTTCAGATGTTATTCACAGGTTGCAGATCTCCTTTTGCTTTATAGCAAAACTCCAAACATAATTTCACTCAGTAATTTACAGTAAACACTAACAGAACAGGTGCTATCACTTTGACACAAGTCAAAACTATTCCCATTTTTTCCACAATAAACCAGTTCAGAGGTCACAACAGAACACAGAAATTGGGAAGCTAGAACGAATCGCCTTGTTGTTTACATTTACTTCCGGGTAGAAAACCAGCACAATAGCCTAGTGACGGACGAGAGTTTCGCTATATAGGCCTACAGCTATCTAATTTTTCATGTCACTGTATCGCCGTTTAGACTAATCAGATGTTTGTAAAGTTTATAAAACCAATGATTGGACAAACGTTATTTATGCATGTACATTTTTACAATTAGTCATGGTTATCATAGGCTAACGGTTAGCTACTGTTAAACTTTAACCGCCGTTAGCCTAGCTACCGCTGTTGGGGAGCATACATCAGTCCGACTGCCCCAAAGTCCGACGGCTCATTTCTCCGACTACCCATTCTACAGTGTTAAGGTTAGGTTTAGGGTAAGGTTAAGGGTTAGGGCTACTTAAGTCGGAGAAATGGGAGGTCGGACTAATGGACGCAAAAATAAGGAAATGTATGGTCAGAGACATGGGTAGTCGGACAGACGTCATGTGCCCACCGCTGTTATCTTGGCTATCGCCGTTAGCTCATTAGCTGTCCCTGTCAGCTGCAGCCACTGATGCTTTAAACAGCGATTCCGCCAAACTGAATAAATACAACACATAGCAACACAAAACACACACAGAGAAATAGTAATATCTCTTCAATCATTTTAGATTTGTCTAAAGAGTGATATGGCTATAGCTCATCTCATTCATTCATTAGCCTACTACTGTTCTCATTCAAATTACTTGCTACCCGTAAGTAGGCTAGTTGTAAACAACAAGGCGATTTGGTCTATATACTGTATATATCAAAGATAATATCAAGAAATGTGTTTTAGCAATTGTGCAATCTCTTCATGACTGTGTGAGAGCAGCCTGAATAGAATTATTATATTATGATGGTTTCTGTGGATGGCACTGATAAGAAGCATGAGAGGAAGAAGAGCCTGCAGACAGGCTGGTTAAAAATGCAGCTATGTAAGCAATGCTTTTCAAGACTGAGGGATTGGAGCGAGTGTAAAAGCAGATCTGAGACTTCCTTTCTGTACTGGAGTCTGGCTGCACACCAGTGACAGAATGCTCTCTTTGTTGTGAAGTCAGCACTGTCAGTAGGGAAGATGTTGTCAAACCAGTGCAGAGACCGTGCAGCATACCTGACTTTATTCAAATTCAAGTGGCATCATCGTGCACACCCGACCCGTGCACTGTGTGTGTCCTTTTAAGAACAAGGACAGCTGCCTCCAGCGGCAACAAGCATGCAACTGTGTAGGTGGTGTTGGATTGCTCTCTTTCATTTGTAGCGCTTCCTATGTATCCTGGCGCAAAGATACAGCACTAAGGGTTCTTTAACTTTATTATGTCTGATGCTATTAACTATAGGATTGCTTTATTTGTTATAACCTGTAACCCAGTTTACCTGACACACTCCTCAGAAACCATGAACTGAAAATGACACAGGAGTTTAGTGTTTTACTTTGATACCTCTGATGTTAAACCACTGTTTTAAAGCTTTTTAAACCCTATTTATTAACTTGACACAAGAGGAATTATGAATTAAAACCAATGAATTATTTATTCACACAATCAAAAATATTTAGGTAGGTTAGTGGTTGAATAAAGCGAATATAGAAACACAAATGTTATTCTCTTTCTGTTAGACCATGACTAACTCAATTTAGAGTATTTCAAGAAAATCACATAGGTGACCTTTAATGTCAGAAAATAAATAAAAACCAAAAACCCAGGCAAGTGCCCTTTAAATTCACCTATGCACTGTTATCACTGTTAATTGCACAGAATATTTCAACCCTTCATGTAAACTTGTAAACCTCGTTCAAAACGAAAATATGACTCAGTTACTTCAACCTGAATCTCTTAACCACAGAATATTACGTTTCAAATTCAGTGTGGGCCCACATAAAAATAATACAAAAGCCGGCAAAGAAAATAATAAACCCCCGTTGCAGGCCTGTTAGTGGATGAGTTGTGAGGTGTTGTGGAGCGTTGGCGACGCTGTGTCCGATGCCGTACTCACTCACTCACGCTGAACCAGTCTCTAGTCTCTGTACCTGCAGCCGCTGATGCAGGCAAAGTCCCGGCCTCGTCCGAGACTCACTGAAGCCGCTCGTTAACCTCTCGTTGCCGCGACGACGTCCGCCGACGTTGGAGGAAAGACACGGCAGGTCTCCCTCAACCCCCACAGCTCACCCGAGTTGGTCAAATCCCACGGCGCACTGACTTGGACTCCGTCCGAGCGTCACAGTCTGTCCATGAAGCACTAGCACAACATTAGCAGGTGTGCTATACTGTAGCCGTCTGCAGAGTGGCTCGTTAACTCCGTAGCTTCGTAGCTCAGTCTTTCGCACAGTGTATATCAACTAACTCTGCACTTGACGTAAGAGTAAGGTTACACTCAATAAACACACTTTACATTAGCGAACTTAGCTGCAGACTAATCGCTATGGCGAGGGGAAAAAACACAGCGGCCATGCTTCGGAGCACACCTCAATTCTCCTCCCCTCTCTCTTTTCCTTTTTTCTCCACCCCTATTGTCCCGCCCCTTGGCCAATCCCCACAGAGAAAACTTTACATTTCTGCTTACTGACCAATAGTAGCAGGGCAAAATAAAAACACCAAAACAAACAAGTTAGTCTGATTTACCTCGTGTTGAGGAAACTACTCTTCACACACACATTGTAAGAGTTTATATGTTTTTAAAGGAACATTGCACTATTTTACTTATGGGATTTATTCCCTGGCTACACCCTCCCCCTTTTAAAGGTCTGGATGTCCTCATCAGACTTACTCTTTAACAGTTTTGGGATCTAAGGGTTGCTATATCAGACTTTTTAGCTAGTTCCTTACTCATGCTCTCGTCACACTGGACCTTGAGTCTGTAGGACGGTAGGGGTGTGATGCATATCCTCATCCCTCTGTGCAGAATGACGAGTGGTTTGTTCGTGGGCTCTCCTGGTTCATCATAACTCAAGCGGATGACTGGCTTAACTGCTCTTTTCACAACGGGATCACTGCAAGGGGCTGGTCCATCTTCAGACTCACTAGTACTTGGGACGTCTCCCAGTTCCAGTCCTGTGTCCGCCACAGGGTCCTCAAATGACAACTCAACGCCGGCAGTTTCCTCCTCTGCCATAGGTGCAGTGTCAGTCTCCTCTTCGTTTGGAGGTGTACCAGGGGCATCACTACTCTCCAACAAAACTGCCTTGATCTCCTCTTGGGCACAGTTACGAGGCTGCAAAGAAGTAGGCAAACTTGGCCAGTCTGAGTTTGTGATCTCTCTCCACGTGTAGTGAGAATCCTCCTCTTCGGACTCAGAACCACCTTGCTCAGATTCTCCAGTCATTGGCACCCCATCACCTGCTGCCCTTGCTCTGGTGGTGGGTCTCTGGTATTGGGGTTTCTCTTCCTGGACCCCAGGCATTCTCACCAGGAACCCTATCGGAAGTAGATGATCTCTGTGAAGGGTTTTTACAACGCTTCTTCCTTCTTCAGACTTGACCCGATAAACAGGTAAGTTGGGGAGCTTTCCAACAACCACATATGGCTGCAAGTTCCATTTCTCTTTCAGTTTGTGTTTTCCCGGTACTCCCAAAGCTCGAATGAGTACACGGTCTCCGTCTTGCAGGTCGTGGACTCGGACTCTATTGTCGTAGTTTCGCTTGTTCTTCTGATGGTTTTTCCCAGAGGCTTCAGATGCGAGGTGGTAAGCATGACTCAAGTCCTTCCTTAGTTCTTCCACGTACCGGTGGTGAGTTTTCTTGTCTCCTCCACTAGACAGACCAAAACACACATCAATAGGGAGGCGGGCCTCTCTCCCGAACATCAGGAAATAAGGGGAGTAACCAGTCGACTCATTACGGCTGCAATTGTAAGCATGCACCAGAAAAGCTACATGTTGACTCCACCTTTGCTTGTTTTTGAGATTGAGAGTACCCAACATGGACAGGAGAGTGCGGTTGAAACGCTCTGGCTGTGGGTCCCCCTGAGGGTGATAAGGGGTAGTTCTTGATTTCTTAATCCCCAGCATACCCAAGAGCTCCTTTATCAACCGACTCTCAAAGTCTCGCCCTTGGTCTGAGTGTATACGTGTGGGCAGGCCATAATGGACGAAGAACTTCTCCAACAGCACTTTGGCGACTGTTGATGCGGTCTGATTACTCGTGGGGAAGGCTTGCGCGTAGCGAGTAAAGTGGTCGGTGACCACTAATACATTAGCTACTCCTCGAGCATCTGGTTCAATCGACAGAAAATCGATGCAAACCAAATCCATCGGACCTCGACTGGTGATTTGGTGCAGTGGAGCAGTCCTGTGCGGCAAAGTCTTCTGAGCCACACACCTCCCACAGGTCTTGATATACTGGTCGATGTCGACAGCCATTCTCGGCCAGTAAAATCTATCACGCACCAGCTCAGTTGTCTTATCAATCCCCAGATGTCCAAACTCATCGTGCAAGGACTTTAGCACGAGACGTCGGTGCTGTTCTGGAAGCACTAGCTGAGATGTCGCTCTCCCAGTCGGCTTTACCACCTTCCTGTACAGGAGCCCACTTTGCAGGTGCAATTTTCCACCTTCTCGTTGGAACAGGACAGCCTCCTTATGAGTGCTCTGGATGGGACAAGGCCAGTTGTTTGCTCTTATCTCCTGTTTCACCTTTCCAATGACTTCATCCATGTCCTGATCCTTCTGCATGTCCACGAGGCCTATAGGATCCACAGGGCCTCCATCCAACCTAACTGGGTAGGCGTACAAATCTGGGATAGCAGAGGGCGATGCACCGAGCTGATCCACGCATCGGTTTGGGGGACTTGGGGACTCGATGACGTTGAGTTTTTTACAGAGGGCTTTTACCCCTGATGGGGGTATCCATCCTTCATCTCCCTCACTTGGGTTTCTGGACAGCAGATCGGCGTCCACGTTCTCTCTTCCAGGCCTATATTGAATGGCAAAGTCATATGTAGACAGAGCTGCCAGCCAACGATGCCCTGTGGCATTGAGCTTGGCAGTCGTGAGAACATAGGTCAGTGGGTTATTATCCGTTCTGACGGTGAATTTAGCCCCATAAAGGTAATCATGAAATTTGTCAACCACTGCCCATTTTAGTGCGAGAAACTCGAGCTGATGAACAGGGTAATTTCTTTCAGAGTTCCGCAGTTTCCTACTGGCAAAAGCGACAGGGCGCAAGCCATCTGAGTACTCCTGGTTGAGGACTGCACCCAACCCTTCGAAGCTGGCGTCCACATGGAGTATATAGGGCTTGGCTGGATCTGCGTAGGCCAGGACAGGAGCGTGGGTGAGACAGTGGATTATTTTTTTAAATGCCGCTGTACATTCAGGGGTCCACCTCTCGCCGAACGGCTCCGGCCTCTTGAAGTAGCTAGCCGTCTGGGCAGTTGCTTTCTTGTTGCGCTGAGTGGGCAGGTAGCCTTTTGTAAGGTCTGTCAACGGTCTTACAATCGCTGAATAGTTGGCAATGAAGCGTCTATAATAGCCGCAGAAGCCGAGAAAAGATTGAAGGGTCTTAAGGTCAGTCGGCTGTTCCCAGCGAGTGACTGCGATGATCTTGTCGGGATCGGTGGCTATCCCTTCAGCTGACACAATATGGCCGACGTATTTGACCTGCGGCTGACAAAATTGACATTTGTCGATGGATACTTTCAGCCCATACTCTTGAAGACGATCTAGCACTTTCAAGAGGCGTTCTTCATGTTCTTCTAATGTCTTACCGAAGACAATGAGATCGTCCAAATATACCAGGCACTGGAGCAAGTTCATATCCCCTACCACCCTCTCCATGAGGCGCTGGAAGGTTGATGGTGCTCCAGTGATGCCTTGGGGCATACGTTCAAACTGAAAGAATCCCAATGGACAAATGAAGGCTGTTTTCTCTTTGTCTTCTTCAGACATTGGGATTTGGTAGTAGCCATTTCTTAGGTCCAACACAGAAAACCAACGACTGCCAGTCATACAGTCGAGGGCATCATCAATCCTGGGGACTGTGTACTGATCCGGGATGGTACGAGCGTTCAGAGTACGGTAATCGATACACATCCAGACAGAACCATTTTTTTTCCTTGCCACAACAATAGGCGACGCATATGGGCTGCGGGACTCCTTTATTATCCCAGTAGCTAGAAGCTTCTGTAGGTGTCGCCGGACGTCATCTATATCCGCAGGCGCCAGTCGTCTTGACCGCTCTCTGAAAGGTCGGGGATCGCTAATGCGGATGTTGTGTTCGACGCCTTTAGCTAATCCCACATCCCATTCCACCAGTGAAAACACTCCCGCTCTCTCAGATAGCTTCTTCGCTAGTCTCTCCTTCCAAGCAGTGGGGATAGGGGACTCTCCAAACTCAAACAGTCCCGGATCCAGTGTTGAAGGGGATCCCTTATCCTTCTGGAGTTCCGTCACAACTTCCACTTTGTGGACATGGGCTACGACTGTACCTTTGGGAATGGATTTAGTTTTTAGCGACTCATTCCTGAGTAGCACAGAAAAACTGTTCACATCCATGTCGGAGGGAAGAAGCACACAAGGGGGTACCACGACTCCAGCAGGAAGAAATGACTGGACAGGTGCTTCGACCACTAGAACGTCTTGCTTCAGTGTTTCGTCTGCAGTCACTTTGCAGACGGCAAAAACTGCACCCCCTGGAGGGATCTTAAGTGGACCAGGGCCCACCCATTTTATGTGTCCTATGTTGTTCTTTCCAAGGCTTTTGGTGGAGTTTTGTTCAACGGAGGCCTGTGCACAAACTCGCCATGCTTGGGCCTGCCCATTACATCCTGTATCATCTTTTGTCCGGGGCCCATGGCAAAACTTCCTTGCGTTAGTCCCAAAAAGTACTGGTGGCTGATCTGGGCCATTAGGATCTGGGCAGACAAGGGCCAACACCGTCTTCGATGCAGGGTTGGGTCCATCATCCACAAACTGAACGTTCATTGCAACATAGCCTTTGTAAGGATAGCAGGACTCACTGAGACCCCAAAGGGCCAAACTGGAGATGGGATGGAGTGGCAAATGAGACAGGTGTTCTTTAAACCAACTCTCAAAAACTATGGAAACTGTGGAGCCACCATCCATGAGTGCTGTGAGCGGTTGTCCCTCGATGATGACTTTGCTCAGAGAAGTCTCTCCCACCAGCCCTTCAGGAAGGCTACCAGGCTTTTTGTGGTCTACTGCACTACGTTTACTATAACAATGAGTGTGTTGAGTCTCTTTATGTGGGTTTGTCTGTTCTCTGTTGTGTTCTTTGTGCCTTCTCAAGGTGCGAACCAGTTTCTGTATTACTTTGGCGGAGTCTTCAGGGGCGGTACAACGTGTGGCTACATGACCGTCTTCTCCGCAACGATAGCAGAAAAAATCATCTTTATCATTTCGGTCCCTGGATTGTGCTTTGTAACTCTGTCTGTTGGGAGAATGATGGCTTCCTGTATTCTCTCTGGGGTCTGTTCTCCAACTGGACCCCCTTGTTGGTCTGGTTTCTGTGTGTGTTACTGTCATAACCCCAATCTGATTCTGCAGACTCTCCACTTGTTTCTTTAATGCTTGAACTTCACTGTTTGATTTGGCTTTGGATTGTTTCTCTGTCTGCATCTCTTTAGGGGGTTTCGTTGTAGCCTTGAACGACCCAACTGTCAACTCAGATACTTGAGACTGCAACAACTCAATCTGGGCTTTCAGGTCTTGAACCTCTTTGTCTGTTAGCTTAGTTTCATCATCAACTCTCACTTGTCTAACCATAGGCTTGGCTGAGTGGGGAGCCGATTTTTTCCGTACGATCTGTTGGTCCTCTTCTTGTCGAATTTCATTCAACAGTTCCAGGAAAGAGGGTGGGTTGTTTTTCCTCTCTCTCAAACGTAACTGCAGTAGCATTAAATCGGACTCTACGGCGCCCCTGAGGAGTTGTTCCACACGTGCACTGTCTCTTTGAATAGTGAGTAACCCACCTCTCTCTACCACCTTGGTTAGCAAGCGCTCCACCCTTCTCAAAAAATCAGAAAGTCTCTCACCTGAACTTTGGCGAAGGGCTCTGAATGAGAAATACAGATCTTCAGGTGTTTCAGAGGTTCCGAATGCTCTCTCCAGGGCCTCAATATATTCCTGAGGTGTGGCTTCAGGGTTATTGGCTCTCACTGCTTGGGCTATCTCCAAAGCCGGTCCTTTCAAACTCTCCACAATCCTCTTTCGTTTTTCCCGACTTGAACAGTCACATTCGTCCACCATCAATCGCGCCTGCTCCGTCCAAGTGTCCAAATTCTCCTCTCCAGCAGGTGTAGGTGTTAGTCCAGAATATGCCCTTAAGCGTCGGAAAACATTGCTCTCTTGAGGCTTCATTGTTTTGAGAAGGAGGTCACCTACCGCACGTATGATGGACTCAGCGGAGTTACCTTGTGTAGTGTCAGGAGGTGCCATCTCAGATTCAGTTGGTCCATCTGTGGCAGGGAGACTGTCTTTGGGGGGCACATCTCCTCCTCCATCACCAGCAGTGGCCTCTTCTCCGCTGGTGGGTCCATGCAAAGTCCACAGCTCCCTTCCATCAACAGGGACCACATCAAAGGGAATAGTCTTCAGGTTGACTTTTTCACTGCATTCACAAAGAACCATTAGTGTCTGAGATTGGGGGTCATACATTCGTCCTATGGCCCTCACTCGTCCCAGGGCTTTGATTGTTGTTAATGTCTCTTCAATGACTTCTCTTGTGGCATCTGCGGGGACCTTCTTCAGTATGAGAGCATGAGCTTGGTCTACTCCCTCCCCTTTACACCAGTTCTCTAGTACTGACATGTCTAGGACGTTGTTGATTTTCTTTTACAAACTATTTTAGTTGTTGGTTTACAAAATACTATCCTAGCAAGTTAGCTTTGATAAACTCAGAAATGAATCAAGAAAATGTAACTGAATAATTACTGAAGAGAAAACTAGGATAGTTAAATCACAGAGGTACACAAGGGTTTACTTTAGAGTAGGTGTTACAGGCTAAAATACTTTAACTAGTTAATAGCATCCCAGCGGTGCCTCCATTTATGTAGCGCTTCCTATGTATCCTGGCGCAAAGATACAGCACTAAGGGTTCTTTAACTTTATTATGTCTGATGCTATTAACTATAGGATTGCTTTATTTGTTATAACCTGTAACCCAGTTTACCTGACACACTCCTCAGAAACCATGAACTGAAAATGACACAGGAGTTTAGTGTTTTACTTTGATACCTCTGATGTTAAACCACTGTTTTAAAGCTTTTTAAACCCTATTTATTAACTTGACACAAGAGGAATTATGAATTAAAACCAATGAATTATTTATTCACACAATCAAAAATATTTAGGTAGGTTAGTGGTTGAATAAAGCGAATATAGAAACACAAATGTTATTCTCTTTCTGTTAGACCATGACTAACTCAATTTAGAGTATTTCAAGAAAATCACATAGGTGACCTTTAATGTCAGAAAATAAATAAAAACCAAAAACCCAGGCAAGTGCCCTTTAAATTCACCTATGCACTGTTATCACTGTTAATTGCACAGAATATTTCAACCCTTCATGTAAACTTGTAAACCTCGTTCAAAACGAAAATATGACTCAGTTACTTCAACCTGAATCTCTTAACCACAGAATATTACGTTTCAAATTCAGTGTGGGCCCACATAAAAATAATACAAAAGCCGGCAAAGAAAATAATAAACCCCCCGTTGCAGGCCTGTTAGTGGATGAGTTGTGAGGTGTTGTGGAGCGTTGGCGACGCTGTGTCCGATGCCGTACTCACTCACTCACGCTGAACCAGTCTCTAGTCTCTGTACCTGCAGCCGCTGATGCAGGCAAAGTCCCGGCCTCGTCCGAGACTCACTGAAGCCGCTCGTTAACCTCTCGTTGCCGCGACGACGTCCGCCGACGTTGGAGGAAAGACACGGCAGGTCTCCCTCAACCCCCACAGCTCACCCGAGTTGGTCAAATCCCACGGCGCACTGACTTGGACTCCGTCCGAGCGTCACAGTCTGTCCATGAAGCACTAGCACAACATTAGCAGGTGTGCTATACTGTAGCCGTCTGCAGAGTGGCTCGTTAACTCCGTAGCTTCGTAGCTCAGTCTTTCGCACAGTGTATATCAACTAACTCTGCACTTGACGTAAGAGTAAGGTTACACTCAATAAACACACTTTACATTAGCGAACTTAGCTGCAGACTAATCGCTATGGCGAGGGGAAAAAACACAGCGGCCATGCTTCGGAGCACACCTCAATTCTCCTCCCCTCTCTCTTTTCCTTTTTTCTCCACCCCTATTGTCCCGCCCCTTGGCCAATCCCCACAGAGAAAACTTTACATTTCTGCTTACTGACCAATAGTAGCAGGGCAAAATAAAAACACCAAAACAAACAAGTTAGTCTGATTTACCTCGTGTTGAGGAAACTACTCTTCACACACACATTGTAAGAGTTTATATGTTTTTAAAGGAACATTGCACTATTTTACTTATGGGATTTATTCCCTGGCTACACATTTGCTGCCGTTCTCTCCTGACCTTTATCTATCTCACCTGCTGTATAATGTGTTTCTGCTCGCGTGCCTGATCTCGTGGCGGGAGAGGAGACACCTCTGTAAATGTTTACTGGACCAGAGTTTGGTAAAGATGTGGAGAGCGGAGAGCGATAAACACAAAACATGTGGCTACAGATCCAACATCTGCTGCCTTGAGGGAGGTGGATGGAGGCCGTGGGCCAACAGAAGAGAGGAGAAAATGAAAACAAAGTGGGAAGAAGAGGGAAAGGTGGGATCAGTGGACTGGAATTTTACTGAAAATTGGTGCAAAATTTAAAAATATATATATATAAAAAAAATCTCTTCCTCGCTCTGTCTATGTCTTCTTCTCTGTTTTGCAGACAAACAGCAGCAGAATATCTTGGAGTTCTGCACCCAGTGCAAGGGTGGGCCATGTAGAGGAGGGAAAACAAAGCCAATGAGGAGCAGATGTTCAAAAACACACACACACACACACACATGGCTGCTTTCCTAAAAACTGAGACCATGACCACACCCCTTCTAAACACACAGAAATGTGCACAGATGTAAGAAAGGGGGAAGCACATCAGACACGGAGAAGCATCCTCCCGGCAAAGAAAGGAAGCATCACGTTTGCAGAAACTCAACTAGTTCATCTCATGGGTTGTATAGTCTTTTGCAGCCTTCCCGAAATCCCGGAACATGCGTCCGTGTCCGTGTGTGATTCAGTGTGATCCATAATCATCGGAGGAAACAGCTGCATGGGCCTGTGTGGGTTGAAAGGGGGGGGGGGGTTTGCAGATAACCTTTGACTTCTCAGACAGGACGTTTGGAGAAAACTCCAGGAAGTTGCTCTAAGGACCGATGTGCAAAACAGAGCTTGCATGTGCAGCTGCGAGGAAAATAAACACAGCTTTCAGGTGCACGAGCAACAAAGACCCCTGTGCCTTTTCCTTACCTTGCGCATGCATTCATCAGGTTTATGCATTGGGGGGGATATGACAAAACAACTGCATAATAATGTGGTGTGTATTTTAATATGTGCTAATGTAAGACCTGAACAGCTTTTGCAACACCTTGATAAACAAAGTCGTCAATCAATCAGTCAACAGCCTATCAAAATATGTGCCCTGTGTGTTCCCAAACTCTTAAAGTGCTGCTCATAAAACCCCCACCTCGGGCTAGAGGCGGAGAACCTGGCAGCGTGCCTCCTTCTCGCTGCCTCTTGCACAGAAAGGAAGCAGCACTGAGTGGTTTCATTGTAAGTCCTTCCTGCTGCTCTTGAAAGGCAGAACCCATGCTCCACTAAGGCCTGTGTCCATCCATGTGTCAGGGATCTGTTTACATCGGTCACCTACATCACATGTGCAACACGGCACAGTCACAGCTGGAAAGTAGGAGAGTGTTGGCAGAATGGCGTGGCGTGTGGCTGTGAAATGCCACTGTGATGGTTTATTGTCCAAACAGGTTAGCCCCCCTGGGTTAGCAGAGCATTCCTCACATGCTTTATGCTCTTCATGTGCAACATCTAAATGTCACTGTCAACATGTAATCCATCCCAACTTCAAGTCTGGGATGGTTGCAATATTTTTGCTAGTGGTGTGAGCGTAGCTGTTGCTACAAAATAAAGCTCACTCATCAACAAGAAACAGCCGTACGTGACACGGAGCTCTTTCGATCTGTGTTGATTTGGCGTCCCGGTTGAAACGAGAGAGGATCGCGCCATCTCTGAGGCTACACTGGTTTCACTTCTCTGCTCTGCAAAACCACACACACATATGAATATGGTCCCCCCACACAGCGCAACCACGGCAACACACAAATGCACGCACACACATGTGGCTAAGGCGGATGTACGTAAAAACGCAAACAGTGGAATCCTGCTCCCCCTACGACGTCACGCGCCCACTCCTACCCGGCATGCTGCTCAGACTGATGAAGACAGCGGCTCGCTTGTGATGAGCTGAATGAAAAGTGTGTGAGTGTCTGACGGCTCCTACGTCGACTGACAGTGACGTCTGTCCATTGTCTCCACCTCCATGTCTCTCCAGTCCTCCACCCCACACACACTATACGCAGACAAAGAGAGCAGGACAGAAGTTCAGCTGAAACCTGACAAGAATATATCAAATAAATGGTCAAATGAAATAATAAAAAGAGAGTCATTCAGTTCCATATAATCGCTCCCAGACCTATGTGAGACACAGCTGTGTTATCATTGGTGTCTCTACCCAGCCTGTCACACACTCACAAGCTCTGACACACATTCATGCACAATGGCTTATTACTGCCAGTTAGCCCACTCATTTATTGCCATTACGCCAAAACGACTTCCTCCCACTGTCAATTTGAATGTGCATCAATCTGGAAATGCCATTTAGATGTGTCGTCTTGGCAGACCAGATGCAATTTAGCAATTAAAGTAAATTTATCAATCTGGTGCGTTTGACTTACTACTTGCTTTAATTTGTTCACAATTAGGAGCAGAGACCAGACACATGTGAAAATCACATTAATGACCCACACCTGCACGCCGTGACATCTACAGCGACCCAGAGAGCTCAGCGCGCAGCAACTTCAGAAAACATGTGCAAAGACACAAACACAAGACAGAAAGCACCTTCATGGACTTGGGAACACATGTACTGCAAATACAGCCATAATATGCCAAACAAAAATGCAGTTAAATTATGGTATACAACCTTAAATGATAGCGATGGTAATCAATTTGATGTTTGTGCAAAAAAATGGGCCAGAGATCTGCAAAAACCAGAGGAAGAGCTGTCCTGGAACAATATATGGAAAAATGCTAGACAACCATTTCGATGTACAAAAAATAAACTGAGACAATTTAAAATACTTAACAGATTATATTACACGCCATCAAAATTATTTATAATGGGTGCACAAGAAGACAGTAAATGTCAAAAATGTGGCAATATTGGTGGAACTTTGCTTCACTTACTCTGGGACTGCCATAAAATAAAAGTACTTTGGTTTGGGATCACAAAACGGGTTATGACCCATATTAAAATAACTATTCCTTTGACACCAGAGACATGTATATTAGGAGATTTACACAATTTCACTAAGGTTCCACTAAAGGACAAGAAAATCTTCCTCGCGTTATGCATGATCACAAAAAAGGTGATCCTGGGTGGCTGGATCTGCTCCCAAGCCCCATCGGAGAGGGAGTGGATCGCCGAGGCGATGGAGTTAGTGAAATTGGAAAAGGTAGCTTTTGGTTTGGAGAATAATAATGTGGGTTATGTTGAAATCTGGGCTCCAATGGAAAAATATTTGATGTCATTGTGAGGTACATTTTTGTTTGGTTGATGTTTTCTCTGAAGTTTGTAGTTATTAGTCTTAGCGCCTGAGACCATTTAAGGGGTGGGAGGGGTGGGGGTTTGAAAGGGACTGAAGTGTACGTAGTGTCTTGTCCACTTTGATTTTGTCCTTTGTTGTTGTTGTGCTGTTTTTGTGTTCTTGTATTGTTTAGTTATTCATTGTTTTTGTTTGTCACGTTTGTTTGTCTCTTTATTAAAAAAAAAAAAAAAAAAAACATGTACTGCAAATTCACACATCACAATCTAAATGTATCCACAGATAAACTGCATATAGGTATCATATGTGTGCATATCCTCTTGAGGATATATGCGCATATGCAGGATATATGCAGTCCCATGTAGCTAGGAAATACTGACTAATTGGGGTGTTGTAGTACAGTGGGACGGGGCCTGAGTTCGTCTATAGATGGCGCTACCTGTGATAGTGAAATAAAAATAACTTGGCGGTGCCTCCAATAACTTTAAAGAAGTAAACACAAAATTTGGTACTTCCCCTTTAAAAAACTTCCCCTTTACCTGCTTTTTACGGCTCAAACCGGATGTAGCGGTTACCCTGCTTCGCTCCAACACGGAAGTTGTGTCACGTCAATGTGAAAAGGGCCTATTAGCGATCCAGCTCGTTTTATAAATAAACAACGGCACCAAGCACATCAAAACCAAGGGGGCAGTAGTTGTTGGTCTGAGAAGTGAAGCTCACTTCTGCGTTCAAAAAACTGCAATCCCCTCGGCTTCCTCTGGGGGCTGCCTCCAGAAGGGAGCAACTCTCCATAGACCCCCATGTTAAAATAGCCGACTTTACAGCTTAAAAAACATATTTACAGCCTGGTACATCTTATTTTTTTGGTCTCAATTGATAGTTTCTACCCCCGCACACACTTTTAGGGGGGTGTTTTTTTTTTTTTTTAACTCTACCGTTTTACTGTTATTAGGATAAGATTCTGAGGCGTGGAAACGTTCAGTGAGAGGTCCGGAGCGGTCCAGAGACAGGCTGCTTCGAGGCCAGTGGGCGGGATCTCGGCCGGCTAATCCAACATGGCGCTATTCAGGCCGCCATATTTGAGTCACAAAAACAACTCCACAAAACCAGTGGGTGACGTCACGGATGCTACGTCCATTCTTTTAACAGTCTATGATCAAAACATGAATTTACCTCTGGCAACCACAGGACGACTCTCCGTCAGTCTTGGAAGTTAGGAGTGTTTTTACTTTTACAGTTTACAGCTATCCAGCTCGGACGCCGATAAAGCAGGCTCTGCTACCGCATGTAGGTGACGCTAAGTCCCTCCTACCTGAGCAAAGTGAGGACAGGATTGGCTCTACAGACATACAAAGATGGGAGAATAAAAAGAAAGATGCTTCACTGCCTCACAACAATCGAGGTCTCCTTGTGCTGACATTACCTATTAAGGATTTTTAAAATAACACCACTCTTTTATCTCTGACAGTAACTGTAGGCTATATGAAATGACATTTTATAATCCAACATTTTTAACATATTTACACTTCATGAACTATTATGTCTTACCAACACAAACACCTTAATATCTATAAATGAATGAATGAAAATAATAGCCACAGGGCTACATACATATAAGCATATAGGCTATATGAAAACGGCCAATTTTATGGATGTAAACATATTCAAACCTATATTAAAACCTATAGGTTCTTTCCGTGTGGGAAGGGGCAACTCAATGTGCTTTATACGAAGACAAAACATTTAACAGTAAGGACAGAAAAAAAAACACACAATATAAAATGTATTGAATAATCCAGAAAAGTAAAAATTATGAACATTAAACATTCAATTAAAAGCAAGAAGAAGAAAAAATAAATGAATAGAAGAAAAAGAATAAAGAAAATGCACAGACTGGGAACATTCTGAAAATGTGTAGCCTATGAAAAAAATAGATAAGTGTAAAAAAGTGGACATTGCCTCGCTTGTAATTTCATGCTGTTTTAAACATAACATAAGCAGCCAGTTTGAAATCATAGATACCCTGGGTTTGTAACAAAATCTGTCTACACAAAGACAGATTTGGTTTTATGTGACTATTTCTGGACCGGGCTCTGGGCCACATTCACTTCATATTGCTTAAACCATTATTATACAACAAGTAGTTCCGACCAAGCAATCTGATTGGTCAATAAGACATTTAGAACGTGCTCAAATGAGCATTACAGCACGGCTGACTCATCACTAAAAATATTACTGCGCCATGTCATGTTGTTTAATACGTCTCCATGGCAACATGGATTTGAAACGTCATTTATTACTCGTGAAAATAAAATCACAAACTACATTGACCTCCTGTAGGGTGTTACTGTCAGCTGCCAAAGTCACATACAACAATTACAATTGTTTTTAATATTGTAAACCTCCCCGTTACAGCCGAGAGGATTTTTCTCCCTCATGTGTGTACAAAGTCGGAGAGACACAAGTTGTGATCGCGGTGTTTTTTAAAATATGGTCTGGAGCTGAATATTTCATTAGATAAAACGTAAGTGATTACCTGTATGTTTCTCTTTCTCCCTCTCTCTCGCTGCTACTTTGGAGCTTTTAAATAACGTTAATCTGGAGTAATAGTCTGGCTTTCTCTATCAGCTGTGTCGGCGGCACGGCGCTATAACCTCATTAAACATGCACAGTTTGCGGTTGTAGAAGTTACATCTGTGAAAGGAAAAAAACGGCATCTTTGTTATAACTTGGGCGATCATTTGTGCAGTGTTGATTTAGTTCAGGAAAGTCCAAGACCACGTTAAAACATGAACGTCAGCTCAGAGTTCACACAACTGGGACTAGAAAATCATTTCTGTTGCTAGGTCGTTACTAAGATTTGGACTATTTCCTGTAGTGGTGAACTACGTTCCATTACACATAGGAATCTACTGACGTGACTGGTTGTGTTTCAGGTATTAGTCAGACCCCATGTATTTCCATGGAAACGGGAAGCGCTCTCGCAAAAAACTTTAAATTTAGACGGCAAAACGTCCATCAACATGCATATATATTTAATTATACGCTTTATTATGTTGGTAATTGTTGTATAATCGCAATATTACCCTCGAGGATGTGCTTTAACGTCATTTGAGCACTTCGGTGATGCTTGCGGACCTCGGCGCAAGCGCCTCGGTCCTGACCGCATCACCGTCGTGCTCAAATGACGTTAAAGCACACCCTCTCGGGTAATATTGCTTAATTACATGCAATTTGTAATTCACAGTTGGACATGTAAGGAATCTCTGACACTAGTGAGATCTCCCATTGAGATATTAACAAACTGTTTCCAGAACCACTGGTTAGTTACAGTTTTTAGCTTGTAATGGACCTCTGTGAATGCATAACATGATAAAAGTAGCTGTTCCTGTATGCGTACAAGGCCAGCCTCTTCAGGATAATGTATGAACACTCTCACGTCAAAATTGGGTTTTTATAGTTCCAAATTAACCAGGGTGATTCTAACCTCTGCTTTGGCCTACAAAGGTCTGTCATCTCTGCAGTAGGCTACAACATTTCTACCTTTGCATGCTGAAACCAGGGAGAGGAGAGTGTTGTGCAGAACCACTAAGGCATCTGTTTTCCAAGATTTACATTCTTGCTGACCTGGATTCACAAATTGAGAGACAAAAAGAGAGGAACAGAGATGTCTGGGCATTCATTATTAAAACAGCCTGTTAAAAAACATGACAACACATGGAAGAAAGACAGAAAATGGGAAAAGTGGAAGTGAAGGACTGAAAAAGATGGTACGAGGAGAAACAAGCTGGTTGTAACACAGGCAGCAGTTCTAAGGACGACTTTCTACTGTCTGCTCACCACAGATACGTATGTAGTTGTCTTTCATTATCTCGTATGTAGTTGTCTTTCATTATCTAGTCTCTCAGAATGACTTGAATGTTTCTATTAATAGCATTAGTATGAGTATTAGTCTAAGTGTCATTTGTTTTTGGTTAAAATGCTGTTGTTGTGTTTCACACACATCAGTTTCAGTAAAGTTTCTGTTTTCATCATGACACGAGACCAGATATAATCAAACCTCATCGATCGGAACAACACTTCCAGGAATCTGTCAAAGACTTCAAGTTTCAGTTTAATTTATCTGACAAGGGACAATGTACATTAATAAAACATTGTAAAAGACAAATGTAAATGCACCTGAGTTTGAAGAAGAAGCTAGTTTTCATCACCAGTCCCTCTGCCTGATTGTTAAAGGCAACCTTTAACTAGAGCAACAATTAAGTAAAATACCAAAGACACATTCGGTACACATTAATAAACATACATTTGTAAGACAATAACACACATTTGACACAAGGTAGTTAGTGCTCATAATATCATCAGTTCTGGACTGTTTGTTACTTATCATCAGTGCCACCTTTTTTCTTTTTTTTTTTACATGACCCCCCCGTCCGAGTCAGTAAATTTTAACATGACACGCTATATGTCCATGCTCTGGAAGCACTGGTTTAAATGCCTTTTTAAAGGGGGTTGACCCCACGCTGTCTGTGTTGTTGTTGTGGCTGTTGTTGTTGATGTTGTACTCTGCTTTCTATGTTGTACTCTGTTTTCTTTTTTAACTGGACCTAGAGTCCGTAATAAATGTATCTGTCTATCTATCTATTGTGTTTACAATTCACAAAAGCAATGTGAACGTACGTGCTGCTCACACTTAGTAGAGTTACGTAATGAGGCAGCGTGGCCTCTGTCCGGTGCTGAAGGTAAACTCCCATAAAAGACGTGCTAACGCCGGGCAAAATTGAGATGGTACTCGCTGCAGAACCGCAACTCCAGCATCAGCCCCGACACCAGCATCAGCCCCGCCCACCAGTTCCAGTCTTTGGGGAGACTGATCCCCATTCCACTCTTGGCGAAGCGGTTAGCATCGTCGTCAGGAGACTCGGGTTCGAAGCCCACTCAGGGCCGACCAAAGCAATAACGTTCTGATTTGGAGACACTTGCTCAGTGCTTGGAGCATTGAAATGCGCATGTATGTTTTGTTTTTGTTTTTTGCGGGCATTGCAGTGTCTTCCAGACACAATGACCCCCCCTCGCTGACCTTTTTTTTTAGTGGACCCACCCCTCTTGGGAAGTGTCTTGAGTTCTCAGATATCTGGGTCCTTAGCCCAGACCACCTGACCTTCCAATGCCATCATTATGGTCTGCCTGACAGAGTCAAAACACACAGCCTGACCAGTCCCATGGGCCGCTCTGTGTTTTCTCAAATATGGACACACACACACACACACACACACACACACATGTGCACAGGGTTATACAAACACAAGCACGCTAATGCATGTGCATACACACACTAACCCCAGTGTGTGATAAGAGCTGAGGCTCTTAACCTTCTGAGATAGAGGCAGGACTCTGAGTACACACACGATTACAACTCTCAGTCTCTCTTTTGTGTGTGTGTGTGTGTGTTTGTATGTGAAACATGGACAGAATGTGCGTACATGTGCATGGAGTCAGTTTCGGCTGAGACTTTTTTTTTTATTATTATTTCTCTCTGACAAACCAGTCTGACTGCAGCACACATATCCACACACACACAGAGACACACACCACACACACACATGCACAGTGTGACAGACACACACATGCGTGGTGTTGTGCAGTAGAGATGTGATTTGGGACATTTCTCACGGTCAGAGCGGCCTGAGCTTCACCGACTTCACAGAGATTAATGATTGGCCGAGAGGCTGGAAGTGCATTCCACAGAGTTAACCACTCTTCACACCCGCCTCAAGTTCAAATGATGTTCATACATAGAAATACAGTCGCACACTACACACTTTGAGATCACTATCTGTAACTTCAGAAAAAAAAAACTGATTTAGATTGTTCACACCTTCACTTCTAATTTAAGTACAAATACAACGTAACCTCAATTACTGCAAAGATCTCAGAGCAACATCACTCTGCTGTCTTTCCTCTACTAGTCGTATCTAAACTCTGTTGTGCATATCTGGGGAAGATGTGTCGACCTCCACGCTTGTCACATGTTCGTGCAAACCCTTAAGATGAATTGTTCAAGAAGGACCGAGGGGTGGAGGGGGGGGGTGCCTGGTTTCCATCAAGGTGCAGACAGCCAGCAGAACTGCTCATCCCAGCAGCAGCTACACTGCCCCTGCATGTAAAGTGGTAACACCTATTTCTTGAGACTGGCTGTGAGCACTGTGTGTGTATGCAAGCTTGCTTGTGAATCCCTTGGCAGGGACATTCCCACCACTTGTATTGCTTGCAAGAAGTTTCAGATTTTACGCTATTACATTTCCTTCATCTTTCTTCAGCCTGTAGTAATAACCTGGTCATACTTTGGCGAAATGATGACAGTAACTGAGGATTTACCGATCACTGATTCAGAGCATGAACAGGAAGGAAGGACTGAAATCATGTGGCACATCAATTACAGGAGCTTCTTATCTGTCACCTCAGTCTTATGGCTGGAAACAGTCTCGTTATGCTGCAGTAGCTCATCTTTATCTCTTTGAAAACAAGGTTGGACCCAACAGCAGCACTGTTTACAGTTATTTAATAAGGCACATGAAGCGGTTACTCTTTAATTACTGTTAATTACATGAAAAAAAATCCAAATAGAAGTTGTAATCTCGAGGTGATGTTTAGCTCCGTTGGTAGAGCTATGGATTAGCCAGGCTAGTCCTCACTGCAGGCGACCCCGGTTCAAATCCTCTTCAAATCTCTCAACTATCCTGTCGATTAAAGCCAAAAAAAATCCCCTATATGCACAGCACAGTATATAATACACTGTACATTGCACTGACAACAGTCACAGTCTAGTTAATGTTATGTGGCGTATTATTATCAGGCTATAGTACATGTATAGTACAGGTCTATGTGCAGTTCAGTGGTAGTTGGTAGTTGCAGAGTTTGAGCATTCAGTTAAATCTACATGTAGTCAGTTACAATGACAAAGCAGCTGCTATTCCTGAGCTGCAGTTACAGTGTGTGCTCCTGCTGTTAGACAGAGCCACTTGTTCCAACTACTGTTTTCAAGTGCATTTAACCAGGAGACAAAGAGTCCATTTATCTAGAGGCAGGCAGAAAGGGTGGGGTGGGAGGGGGTGGGGGGGGGGGGGGAGGGCTGGAGGGAGAGGGAAGGAGGAGAGAAAGGCGACTGACAGAAGAACTTTCCAAAACAGCAGATTCAGGAATGTTGGTGGAAGGTGCCACATAGCTCCAAATATTTGTTGCCCCGTCGGCATGACAACAGGACAACCAGCACGTTTATTCGCTAATCCCACCAGCGGTACCGTAGCAACCGGAAACACCCAGAACAGGAAAGCCAGGACGTCGAGATGGGAACAAAATCATTTAAATAAGACGCATGATTAAAAAGCTGAGGGGAGTTGTTTCTGTGTTTCCTTATGTGTGTGTGTGTGTGTGTATGTGTGTGTGTGTGTGTGTGTGTGTGTGTGTGTGTGTGTGTGTGTGTGTGTGTGTGTGTGTGTGTGTGTGTGTGTGTGTGTGTGTGTGTGTGTGTGTGTGTGTGTGTGTGTGTGTGCACTGTTGTTACTATCTATGAGGGGACTTCGGCGTCGTTACACATTCACGAACAGGGGACCGTGCAGCAAACAGGGGACATTTTTTAGGTCCCCTGTTTGACATGCTTTAAATCAAGTCAAAATCATGTGAAAACCCTTCTGGTTAATTTTTTCAACTTTTGCCAAGAGGGGACCTGAGTGTGTGTGTGTGTAAAATACCATATTCAGCAGTGCCCCGGCAGGCTGGAGCAGGGTTTTTAATGACTCATTCACACACGTCGTTTCTTACACTCCACCGAGGTGTGAACGACTTGCAGACCCAGCAGCCTTTCAGACTGTAGAGAGGCTATCAAACAGGCTCCTTAGTGCACAAACCACTACCTTGAAACATTATTTGTTATTCTTTGTAACAAAATATAACGGTTCTGTTTTCATGGATGTCTTAAGTTTAAACTCACTACTGTATTAGGTATAATAGAAATTTTAAAATAGTGAAACAATTTAACATCCATAACTATGTTAGAATTAAGATAGTCATTTAGATCATTTCTGTTGAATTCTGATCAAACATTAACAATAATTGACCTTGCTATTGTTGCTTGTTCAGTTTTTTTGAGCACAGGGTTTCAATTTTACAATGTGTTCTCAATCTGTATTAATAGGAATTATTAGTTGATTTACATTGCAGAAAAAGGTCCACACTTGGTTTATATGGAGTGACAGGGGCCCACTGTTGGTTGGTGCACAATGACACAAGTTCCCACTTAGTTAGCATGGAGTGACATACACACTCCATCATGTATGAATAAGAAAGAAATAGAAAATAACTAAATAAAAATTTTATAGAAAAATAAAAGTGATAGTTCTTAAGAATTTTTTTTCATCAAAACTTAACACAAACATTTCTAATAAAATAGCACCAATAATGTTGTAATTATTTTTTAAATGTAGGGTGTACTACTGCAACACACATCTCTACTGTCTGCAATTCTTTTAATAGAGGGTTTTAGGGTTTATGGTAATCTTAATGTACTCGCATCATAAATTTGTATTCATAAGGATGTATTTTATTTGCTGTTTTACATTACAGAAAAAGGTCCACACTTGGTCCATATGGAATGACAGGGGCCCACTGTTGGTTGGTGCATAATGACACAAGTTCCCACTTAGTTAGCATGGAGTGACATACACACTCCATCATGTATGAATAAGAAAGAAATAAGCAGAAGTGATAGTTCTTAAGAGATTTTTTTCATCAAAACTTAACACAAACATTTCTAATAAAGTAGCACCAATAATGTTGTAATTATTTTTAAATGTACAGTGTACTACTGCAACACACATCTCTACAGTCTTTATTTTCCTTGACTGCATTGTTGTTATAGGAAAAATACTTGAATTAAAGCTAAGGGTTTTAGGTCATTTTAATGTACTTGCATCATGAATCTGTATTCATAAGGATGTATTTTATTTACTGTTTTACATTACAGTAAAAGTTCCACACTTGGTCCATATGGAATGACAGGGGTCCACCGTTGGCTGGTACATAATGACACAGGTTCCCACTGAGATAGCACGGAGCGACATACACACTCCATCATGTATGAATAAGAAAGAAAGGGTGGGTGGATAAGCAGACATTAGATTAATGTATAAGTTTTAAGATACATTTTAATCTACATTTAATACAAACATTTGTAATTATTAATACACAACACAAACTCGCAAACACACATAAAGTAGCACTGGTAAAGTTGTCATTATAGTTTTTTTTTAAACATGGAGGGAAAACTCAACAGCAACCTGACATGATACTTAAGGGAATATTTTAGTTATTGATATTTATGGATCAACAATAAAACATGTATGGGAAAATAAAGGAGGAGCTGAGGGGTCATCAGCTTGTCTGAGATACAAGGGATAATTCTTCTAGAGGATGGATTAACCTGACTAAGTAATATGATAAACTACTGCAGCACACTTTTCTACAGTCTATTAAGTTTTCTGATCTACTGCAGTTTCATACTCCTTGACTGCATTCTTGTCATGGGAAAACTACTTTAAATAACTCAACTCAGGATTCAACATGGTGTGATGGCCTAGAGCCACAAAGTGTTATTCTGTGGTCACCTAATATCCCATATAGCCTACTGTAGATGACGCTCTATGAGGGCCACAGACTTCTACTTTTTAAAAGTGCATGGTTTCAATCAATTTGAATGTACTTGCATCCTAAATCTATATTAATAGGAATGCATTTTACTTATTGTTTTGCCTCACAGAAGAAAATGTCCACTCTTGGTTTATATGAAATGACAGGGGTCCACCGTTGGCTGGTACATAATGACACAGGTTCCCACTGAGATAGCACGGAGCGACATACACACTCCAGCATGGGTGGATAAGCAGACATTAGATTAATGTATAAGTTTTAAGATACATTTTAATCTAAATTTAATATAAACATTTGTAATTGTTAATACACAACACAAACTCGGGAAAGGGGAAAACTCAATGGCAACCTGTCAT
Organism: Decapterus maruadsi; assembly: GCA_030347415.2. NCBI lineage: Eukaryota > Metazoa > Chordata > Actinopteri > Carangiformes > Carangidae > Decapterus > Decapterus maruadsi. The sequence continues at coordinate 16,643,728 of CM064886.1, read as the reverse complement.
GATACTTAAGGGAATATTTCAGTTATTGACATTTATGGATTCAACATGGTGTGATGGCCCAGAGCCATGTTTTATTCTGTGGTCACCTAATATCCCATATACAGTAGATGACGCTCTATGAGGGCCACATTGTTGTACTGTGCTAGTGGAAATGCGCCATTAGATAGCACGGAGCGACATCCACACTCCAGTTTTAATAAACATTTTAAATCTAAATTCATGCATTTTGCAGTTGGGTTAAAAAATCTGTACTAATGGTATGGATGCCATGCATAGCTGTATGCCTCTTGCTGTACTGTTATTAGGCTAATTGCTTGTTGTTGTGAATATCATACTATTGGGGAACACTGGTGTGGTACAAAGAGTGTTTGCCAGCCATGGAGATGTTGTTGACATCTAAACTGTCAATGTCGAATCTGAAGAGTTACAGCTATACCCTTACCTTATGTGTCTATGGGCCTAATGTAAAGTATAATACAGTTGTTCTCACAGTAAAAAGAGGTATCTTGTGGAGTCTATTATTATATTGTCTTGATGTTGTCTTAAGTACTGCTGAAAGGTTAACCGTTAGGACTGAAAGTGTGACAATTGTTAAAAGTTGAGAGCATTCATTCAAAATTAAGATTGAGTAATTAAAATGTAATCGAATGTAATTAGTTACATTACTTTGATGAAATAATTGAAATATTTAACTTACACTACTATTACATTTTCAACAGGGTAACTTGTAATTGTAACCAACTATATTTCCAAAGTAATCTTCCCAACACTGCCATCAAAGTGGTACTGATATATGACAATTTGATATCCGTGGGAAAATACAGAGGGAATGGGGAATCATCAGTTAGTCAGAGATACAAGGGATACTTCATTCAGAGGATGGATTAATCTCACAAAGTCCCTATATTAAACTATTGCCACACACATTGCTACAGTCTATTAATTTTTCACTGAGAAAAGCATGTGATTTCAATCAAGCATGGAGCGACATACACCCTCCAGTATGTATGAATGAGAAAAAATAAGAAAAATTGATAGCTCTAATGGGGAAACTTTCATTACAGACTTAATACAAACATTTCTAATGAAGTTGCATTTGCACTTCTCTTTATGATCCTAACTCTAATGTAGAAATGTAGAACTGGCTTCTGTGAGAAGTGAGTGAACGGAGTGAGAGAATCTGTGCTAGACGATTTTTGTCAGTCCTTGGCGGCAGCGTGGGGGATGGTGTCTTGTAGCTGATGATGGTCATTAGCAACTCTGAAGCCCAACCTGGAAATGACCAAGGTCTTAGAAATGTTTTCTGGCAGAGAATGGTAGATCTTTTGGGGGTTATTTCATCCATACACTGACTTATTCCCTGTATCTCTGACAATGTGATGAATCCTAATTTCTTATTCCATGTTAAGGTGTTGTTTCCAGACAGCATACTAGCAGACAATGGTAGCTCATATAAAGGCCCTGTCACAAAATATTATAACAGGGCATTATACACCTTCACAAAACTCATCAAAGAACTGACGCTTCTTTACACAAAATGTAATATTGCTGGTACACCCACTCTTAACAGTTGCCAGAGAAGTTGAGTCACCAAAGGCCATAGGTTCGTGGGTAGCACATGGACAACCTGGGACCTGGGAATGCTTGTGTCTCAGTTGGTCTGATTTGGATATAAGATGTTGGCTGAAAGAAGGTAGAAACTCTGGAGCCCAACCTGAAAATGCCTAACGACCATCGTCAGCTACGACAAACCATCCCCCACACTGCCTACACTCAAGGACTGACACAGGTCATCTGGCACAGATTCAAACCCCTTACTCCATTCACTCACTTCTCAGATCCCTGTTCAACAACTCTACCTTAAAGTTAGGATCTGTGAAATACATGAGTCCTGGTGACTTAACTATTTCAATGTAGAGGAATGTTTTTTGTGTCCACATTGTAGACCGAAACCCCATATGTTTAACACTACTTAGAAAACTGTGTGTAAATGCAATGAAGTTGCTTTGCTTCCTACAACATGCACAAGGTTATACTATTTATATATATAAATAGTAAGGAATGTACACACTTGTGTCTGGGTACTGAAACAAAAAAAGAATCATTAGGAAATAACTAAAATGTGTAACAAATGAGTCACTTAAAAAATAAACAATTAGGTAACACGTTTTGCCATCTTCTGAACACAATTCAATGAATTAGTTTATATTTCACTTCAGATGCTATGAATAAGGTTGTTGAATGTACAATCCACACATCTTGAAAGCAGTCAGACCTATTTCTGTACCAGTGTGAACTGAATACAACTTTTATTGTGTACTTCCCACTTAATGTAAACTTTCTGATTCTGTGCCAGTCCTGTACCTTTTGAGAACTTTAAACTAGGTTTCAATGTGTACACCAATTCCATCTATAGTCTATAATATACAGAAAAAAAAACCCATAAACCATAAATTTAGCTTTTCATTTTTGTTGTGGACCAAAAACATTCAGACAGGTATACATGAACTCCAGTAGAGCTTATAGTTTGGAGAGTACAAATTTTGCAGTAGTTCAACAGTGGGTATTTTGGGGTTATTCCATCCATCTGATTTATCACCTGTATCTCTGGCAATCTGATTAATATTAATTTCTGCTGCCATGTTTAGTTGTTGTTCCCAGACAATATTTCTACTGGCACACAATGGTAGATCCAAATATTACATTTATCACAAGGCATCACACACCTTTACAAAACTCATCAAATACTTGACATGGTAGATTATTGCTGGGACACCCATTCTTTACATGGCCAACCTAAGACTAGGGAATTCCAATGTCTCTCTTAGTCTGATTTGGAACATAAGATCTTGGCTGAAGGATGTTAGTCTTTTCCAGGTTGCGCCTCAGAGTTGCTAACGACCATCGTCAGCTATAAGAAACCATCCCCCACACTGCCGACAGTCAAGGACTGACACAAGTCGTCTGGCACAGATTTAAAACCCATTCACTCACTTCTCAGAAGCCAGTTCCACATTTAGAGTGGAGAGTATAGGTAGAGTTAGGATCTGTGAAATACAAGAGTGTTGATGACTTCACTACTTCAATGGAGAGGACTGTTTTTGTGTCCACATCATAGACTGAAGTCTAGGGGTGGGAATCGAGAACCGGTTCCTCTTCAGAACTGGTTCCCACTTGATCATTTCCTTGGGATCGTGTGCGGGCCTGCTTAATGATTCTGCTAACCGATTTTGCTTTTTTTCCTTTGTAAATGAGCATGTTTCTGACCCAAACAACACATTTTGTTTTCGGGTCAGAACAAGCAAACACGGCATCAGGACAGAAGCTCTCTAAAGTGTCGGGGTGGATGTGATGTGACAAAAAACATTCAGCTTTATAAAACACTGTGTATACACACTTGCAAGTGCCTACAAGGTATATACATAGATAGTAAGGAATATAGCTTTTATATATTAGCTGGGTACTGAAACATTAAAAAAATCATTAGGAAGCAACCAAAATGTGTAACAAATCAATTACTGAATCAGAATGACATTCTACTATTTGTAGATTTATTGTGTGCCTTCCACTTAATGTAAACTCGCCAGTCCTTTGTAACAATACCTTTTGACAACCTTCAATTATATTTCCACACCAATTTGATCTATAAACATTAGGGGTGTAACGGTACATGTATTTGTATTGAACACAGGAAAATGCACAGGCTTATTCGTATTGAACCGATTCGGTACGAGGCGTTCGGTTCGGCACAGCGTTGAGATTCGGTACAGAAGTTGTGTGTGTTTACAGTCCGCCTGCAGCTACACGTGCCGCCCGATGGTGGCTATCGCTAATGCTACCGCTAATGTTAATGCTACCGCTAGCGAGTAAACAGACTTGAAGAGCCTTCCTGCTTGTAGGAAGAGTGGAGGTGAGGGCTGTGGCTCCTCTCTCCTCTTTATCTGTCTACCTGTCCCTCCGTCCGTCCGCCCGCCCGTCTCTCTCTCTCTCTGTCTGGCTGTGTCCATGAGCTCCCGGCACCTGTGGATCTGCTGCTGCAGATGCGGTAACAGCAGGCGTATGTGTTGACACTACGCACTGTGCCATCGTGATGATCCGCGTTATTCATTCATTTATTTTTTTTCGCGGCCGAACGGTTGCATCGTCAGGCAGCTGTTGTGGCATTTGCCCACATTGCCCTATGGTCAGTCCGTTCACATGTTAAAAAAAAAAAAAAAAAATTTGTGTGAGAAGTTTTTCTAATTCACATTTTATGTTAATTTGAGAATAATGTATTGAACTTATTAGGCAGCACTTTACAACAGTACATTTTTTTTCATATTTTGTGTAATGGTTTAAGTAGCTTTATATTTTATTCATACAGTTAAGTTTTATAAGTTTATAAGTTTATTTGTATCAGGGACAATGCACATAACATTAGTAGGTGAGTAAAAGAATTACATTTGACTAAAACATACATTTGGTTTAGAAAATAATCCTAATAAACAATAAGCAAAATTATGTTTTGGTTCTCTTACTGTACCGAAAATGAACCAAACCGAGACCTCAAAACCGAGGTACGTACCAAACCGTGACTTGTGTGTATCGTTACACCCAGGGGCGCCGATTTACGTTTTCGCCCGTGGGTGCGCATGCGTGTCGGGGGGGGGGCCGACATGTGCACACCTAAACCGGGCTCTACAAACACTGGTGCGCATATCATGCCCCGTAATGGGACTTATCGCTCATTATTCATAAATAATAGCCTATACTGCACAACTGAAAATATTGTAGCAACCGCAGTAATGTTCTTGTTATGATTAAGTTGTGTGATTTCTGACTGACTGTGAATGTGTAGTATGGGCAGGTATAGGGTGGTTGGATGAGAAACTGAGGGGCAGAGTGAGGAAGACAGCTGTGTGTGTCTGTGTGTAGGTGAGTGAGTGAGGGAGGAAGAGAGAGCTGTCATAAGTTAGTGTTATGTTGATGTAGTTACGTCGGGTTGGACGCTAGGCTACAATATCAATAAACACGTGAGTTTAACATAGACGTCAGACGCGAAATAGCCGCGGAGCGAAGCCAGTTTCCTTTCAGCCCCGTTATTGTCGCCAGGTGCGCCAGAGCGCAGTGAGCACCTCTGTGCCAGGCTCGCGCTCTGTGTTTTTCATCTTAACAGAGCGCGCCTGAGATTAATACACACATTCACGCAGGCTACACGCACATACGGGCTACATGATACACATACCCACAGACACACAGCTGAGGGGCCGAGGCGCGGCACGGAGAAATGCGCATCTGGTGGCGTGCTCCCCGTGGGTGCTCAACCTGCTCAGTGGGTGCTCGAGCCCCGGAGCACCCACGGAATCGGCGCCTATGGTTACACCCCTAATAAACATGTATGACTGTGTGATACAATGTGTAATATTCAGAACCCCCCCCACAAATAAAGCTTTAGTTTGCATATTTTTGCCCACGACAAACACGAAGACAGGTATTCATGAACTCAAGTAGAGCTAATACTTTGGTGAGTAGAAATTTGGGTTGCAATATACACTGCCCGTCCAAAAAAAAGTCCCACACTTTATATCTGTGGTCACATTGGACCACATTTCTTCTTTGAAGATGATGGTTCCCCACTATCCTTCCAGTTTTAAATTATGTGTTTGACAGTTCTTAAAGCAATGTTAGTCTCAGCAATCTCTTTAGATAGTTTTATTTGCTTGATGAACGTCAATAATTTGACCCTTGTGAAACAGAATAACATCTTCTCCTCTACCACAGGATGCATTTTCTGACATGGTTGTTGAGGAAATGAGACTGCATCAGTTAGGGTTAAATAAGTTGAAACATAGCTGAAACATAATCATACATGTAGTAATTATCCAATTGGAGGCTCTGACCTATTAAATGGTGACCTTTTTTTGGACAGACAGTGTAGTTCAAAAGTGGTCTTTTTGGGGTTATTCCATCCACTAGCAGACTTATCTCCTTATTCTTTGTGAAGTTAATCAATCCTCTAGGATGATAGTACAGTATTGCTTTCCTTGTTGTATTCCCACATTTCAAAAAGTTAACGTCAACATTGCCACTTTGCTAAAAGAAATAACACTACAGATTAGATTGTATTTAGATTAGACCATTTTCTTCTGCCATTCAATTATCTTATTTCTTCTTTATTCACCCATGATGGAGTGTGTATGTCACTCCATGCTAACTCAGTGGGAACTTGTGTCATTTTGTACCAGCCAACGGTGGACCCCTGTCATTTCATACAAACCAAGAGTGGACATTTTCTTCTGCGAGGCAAAACAATAAGTAAAATGCATTCCTATTAATATAGATTTAGGATGCAAGTACATTCAAATTGAAACCATGCGTTTTTAAAAAGTAGAAGTCTGACAATGTGGCCCTCATAGAGCGTCATCTACAGTAGGCTATATGGGATATTAGGTGACCACAGAATAACACTTTGTGGCTCTAGGCCATCACACCACGTTGAATCCTTAGTTGAGTTATTTAAAGTAGTTTTCTCATGACAAGAATGCAGTCAAGGAGTATGAAACTGCAGTAGATCAGAAAAGTTGATAGACTGTAGAAAAATGTGCTGCAGTAGTTTATCATATTACGTAATCAGGTTAATCCATCCTCTAGAAGAATTATCCCTTGTATCTCAGACAAGCTGATGACCCCTCAACTCCTCTTTTATTTTCCCATACATGTTTTATTGTTGATCCATAAATGTCAGTAACTGAAATATTCCCTTAAGTATCATGATAGGTTGCCATTGAGTTTTCACAGTGCACTCCATGTTAACAAAAAACTACAAGGACAACTTTACCAGTGCTACTTTATGTGTGTTTGCGAGTTTGTGTTGTGTATTAATAATTACAAATGTTTGTTAATTTAGATTAAAATGTATCTTAAAACGTATACATTTATCTAATTTCTGCTTATCCACCCATGCTGGAGTGTGTATGTCGCTCCGTGCTATCTCAGTGGGAACCTGTGTCATTATGTACCAGCCAACAGTGGACCCCTGTCATTCCATATGGACCAAGTGTGGACCTTTTACTGTAATGTAAAACAGCAAATAAAATACATCCTTATGAATACAGATTCATGATGCAAGTACATTAAAATGACCTACAACCCTTAGTTTTAATTCAAGTATTTTTCCTATAACAACAATGCAGTCAAGGAAAATAAAGACTGTAGAGATGTGTGTTGCAGTAGTACACCGTACATTTAAAAATAATTACAACATTATTGGTGCTACTTTATTAGAAATGTATGTGTTAAGTTTTGATGAAAAAAAAATCTTAAAAACTATCACTTTTGCTTATTTCTTTCTTATTCATACATGATGGAGTGTGTATGTCGCTCCGTGCTATCTCAGTGGGAACCTGTGTCATTGTGCACCAACCAACAGTGGACCCCTGTCATTCCATATGGACCTGAACTATCACTTTTGCTTATTTCTTTCTTATTCATACATGATGGGAGTGTGTATGTCGCTCCGTGCTATCTCAGTGGGAACCTGTGTCATTGTGCACCAACCAACAGTGGGCCCCTGTCACTCCATATAAACCAAGTGTGGACCTTTTTATACAATGTAAATCAACTAAGTGTCACGATAGATTGCCCATGAGTTTTCACAGTACACCCCATGTTTAAAAAACAAAACACAATCACAACTTTACCAGTGCTACTTTACTGTAAGTGTGTTTTGTGTGGATTAGTAGTAATTAACAGTATTAATAGTAATAGTTACAAATGTTTGAGTTAAATTTAGATTAGATTAAAAATTAAAACTTAGCAATTTATCTAATTTCTGCTTATCCACCCATGCGTGGGTGTGTATGTCGCTCCGTGCTATCTCAGTGGGAACTTGTGTCATTATACACCAGCCAACGGTGGACCTTTGTCATTCCACATAAACCAAGTGTGGACCTTTTTTCTCCAATGCAAAACAATAAATAAAATGCATTCCTATTTCCTAATAATTGGTTGAAACCAAATGTCTAGAGCATTTTAACTATATAAAACTGAGATGATAGTAGGTCCATTCTTGGACTGCTAAGAATGACAAAGGCAACACATTTATGGATGGGTAAAGACAGGCAAGCAAATTATCTTAATCTATCTTAATCTATATTAAAGCTGGTTTAAAGTAAATGTTGTTGTTTATATTGCAGAACTTGATATTAGTGCATGCAGCCATGTTACTTCTTAATTGCATGTAGTTCAATAAGAATAATTTACTCTTAAATGTGGCCATTATTATTTATATATATGTTTTTATATAAAACTTCTATTACAGAGACTTTGAAATAAGTAATGGTAACTCTAAAGTTATATTATGCATTTTTAAAAGAAACTGAGAAAGTCATTGTTGTAAACAAAGACTCATTAGGTCAATGAATGGGTCATTAGGTGAATGAATGGGTACAGACAGCTCCACTGCAGTGGAGGTCCCCTCTTTGATAGGTAAATGTCGCTAAGTCCCCTCTTGGCAGTATCTTTAAAAATGATTAAAAGTCACATTTTCAGTAATACCGATGGTAAAACACCTCAAAAGTGAATTTTATATTCCATTTTTGTTTTTTCAACATAGCGTAAACGAAATACCCCTCTTGGCAGGATGGAGCGATAGGTCCACTGTTACCCCTATTGGTGTGTATGTGTGTGTGTGTGTGTGTGTGTGTGTGCGTGTGCTGGTGGGACGTGTGCACGTGTGCTCGACAGGTAGCAACAACAACGAGACGGGAACACAGAACAAACTGCTGTCACTTAACAATGTGACAACTCCTGCTTCCTCCCTCTAGCCTCACCCAGCCTCACCCCAACACACACACACAGAAATAAACACACATGCCGTTCACGTTCAGCAAAGTGGTTCAATTAGGAAAAATAATAGATGACATAACTTCTTGTCCACTAAGTCCAGTATTTTCCTGTCGCAATGGCAACTTACTGAAGCAAAAAGAAACACTAAAGTAAACACAAAATCATTTTCTAGTTATTTTTGGCTCCGTGTTCCTTCCATTCAACAAGTTTAAGCTTCACTGCAGCTCAGTTTTGTTGCTATGGTTTCAGGGCAGCCTACTGTACATTGAAGTCAGTTTGTGTGATTTTACTGTTTTCCACATTTCTTGAAATCATTTATATATTTTTTTTAAATCAAAACTCAACACAAAATACCCTGTTGCCCATATTTGGAATATAATATGTACCCTATATACAGTAGGCTACTGTGCAAAAGTTTTAGGCAGGTGTGGAAAAAAAATGCTGTTAAAGGGATAGTTCACTCAAAATTCAAATTTCACTCACTATCTACTCACCCTCATGTCGACTAAGGGCTGGGAGAAATTTCAGAGTTATCCGTGCCTTCTCTGAGTTACAGGGGGTCTCGGCGTAGCAGTGCATGTCCATATAACGGTTGCAAATGGACACCAACTGTCTTCATAACAAAAAGACACACCAAAAAACATCCAAATAGCTCCATGCTGCTCGTATGTAATGTCCCTCTTATATTGAAGCCCCAAAATGCAAAACTGCTCTGAATTTTTTTTAAAAATTCCATATTTCAAGCTTGTTTTGTAGCGGAAGCTCATCTTCCTGGTCTGTCCAAATCTCGCGAGATTTGCGCCGGCAGCACCTTTATAATAAGAATAGTAAAAAGAGGAATGTGTCTGAAAACAATATTCTTCCACATTTATGGGTCACCGTGTATTGGATATACAGTATAGCTACCAATAATCTGCAACTGTCACTTAGGCCTAGCTGGTCAACACTCCAGCTACGCTACAGTACAGAACATGACATGGCTGTTTCCCACCGTCTTAGTAAGATATGAAATGTTAGAAATGCTTTGTTCAACAGCGAGGCAGCCATCAGAGCCCGAGCCCCAATCCCTTCGGCTACAGCCCATAATACCACTCAGTATTGATCTGTGATCAGGTTTCATAGTTGCCTCAGAGGAGGGGGTGTGCTGTGTGTGCGTGTGAGAGAAAGAAAGTGTGAGCGTGAACAGAAGAGATTTGCTTTTGCAGTTGCATGTCTCTGATTTCATAGGACTGCACTCTGCCAGATCAATTCACATAAACCCTCCTTGTAAACCCTCCATACATGTAGGCTATATCCACTAAAGGCTGAATCTAAACTCACCATGTCCTGAGTCATGTTTTACTAGTGAGAGCCTCTCTACTCTGTCTCTGTCTCTACTCTGTCTCTATTCTGTCTCTGTCTCTACTCTGTCTCTACTCCCTCTGTCTTTCTGACAAGCTCCTATTTATGTTTCTCCTCTACGTGAACAAACGTCCATTCTTCTTTTTTTCTGTTTCTCTCTCACAACCACAGACTGAAACTGCTGCACAACTTTAAACAATCGCTCAGCCCTGTCACACACACACACACACACACACACACACACACACACACATGCACGCACACACCAAACCACACCCCAACCCTCCCACCTACTACTACCCCCATCCTCCTCCTCCTCCTCCTCCTCCTCCTCCTTCTTCTTCTCTTTAGTTTTTTATTGCCTCTGAAAAGCCAGGGTAGAATAACCAGCAAGTCCAAACACTACACAACACACACACAGCTCAAGACGTACTGAAACAAAAACACATCCACGCATATGTGCGGTTGGTTGGTGAGGTCCCCGCGCAGCCTGCAGGGTAAATGGAGTGGGACAGGTTAGCATTAGCATTAGCATTGCAGCCTCATAGTCCCACCTGTACAAACACACACACACAGTCTTCCATCTGGACTGGGGCTCCAGTGGGTTTTAATAGCTATCGATCATTCTCCCTGGTGACACACACACACACACCTCCCTGTTACAGGTTGACCAGAGCCAGCTGAGGACTCACACACACAAAACACACACACACCGTCCACTAGCCAGACTCAAAAAGGCCATGCGTCTATTTACTGTGTGTGTGTGTGTGAGTGAGGAGAGGGAGTCCTGCTGTGGCTCATTCTGCCTTTTGTTTTAGATGAGGTTATTTCATTTACATAATGAGGCCCAGACTCACTCTCACAGATTAAATTACTCTGAGACAACAAATACAAACACATGCAGACACACACACACTGACACACTTACAGTACCAGTCTATGTGAGCCTCTACCTGAAGCTGCTCCGCTCTCCCGTGATTAAGAAAAAATAACAGTATCTGACGTCTAAAAAGGAAAAAGTCAAGTCAAAGAACCTGCAGTCTGCCTGCCCTTAACCAATGATGTCATTACACACTTGCCCGGGTGAGTTACGGCAAGCTGAAAGGGTCAAAATGAGAGAGGGCGGATCGATATTCCATATGATTCTGACCAATAAATCCCAGCTGTGATTAGTTGAGGTAGTTAGAGACGATTCATTGTCAGAGCTAATAAAGTCTTGTGTGGGTGAGGTGAGGGTGCCTGAGAGGCTGCTGCTGCTGGAAAGCATGGCTCTTTTTATGGGCAAATGAATTAAAACAGGTCTGAAAATCCCTGTCGAGCATCAAATACTCATTCTACACTTAGTGAAGGGTGGAACAATGAGACATCGCTCAAGCAGATTCAGTGTGTGCGTGCATGCGCATGTGTGTGTATAGTTATCAAACACAGTGATTTCTGCCTTCCTGCTCGTGGTGGATCTTGAAGAGAAGGGAGAACATTTGTCATTTAGCTGTGTCTTAACGGCCGCCAACGTATAATTAAATCTAACACTTTAGTTTTATTAGCAATATGCTATATAAACTAGGCTATGATAAATATTGGATATCATGGTAAATAATCCATAGTAATAAATAATCCATTGCCATAATCCCTATAGTCATAGCAGTAGGTTCGTTACCTTTAATTGCGTTGCCTTCAGGGACAGGTTTTCATCAACAGTCTCTGTATTTCCCTCTAAAACAACTCTGCTCACGGCTCTGCTCTGCCGTTCTAAAAACAGCTTGCACCGACAATTAAAGGTAACAAACCTACTGCTATGACTATAGGGATTATGGCAATGGGACAATCTGCCAAAATGTTGAACTATCCCTTTAACAGCTGTTCATGTTAATGATCTGAGCAAGAAGGTTGTGTGTGGCTCCAGGGCCTGAGGCCTTTCAGGATGGATCCATGTTCTCCCTGTGTCTGTGTGGGTTCTCTCCAGGTTCTCCAGCTCCACACAAGGTGGACTGGTGGCAAATAGTGCATGAAAATCAGTATTTAAGGTTGTTTTTCATCCCTGTACCTTTTTAGCCATACAAACTATTTACCTTTCATGGAGTTTAGATTATTATCATCCGTTAATCCTTTATTTTCATTTTTTTCTTCTAGCTGTTCAGCTATTCATTCATCACTTTTAGCTATTATTATATTTTAAGCAATCTGTTCAAACTATTTCTTTCTTTCTTTTAGGTCACTGTTTCCTCCTCTTAGCTTGCTTGTATGAGGTGCAACAGGGCCCATATTGGTTTCACTTTATGAGGAGGTGTGTGTGTGTTTGTGTGTGTGTGTGTGTGTGTGTGTGTGTTGGCAAAATGTGGTCCCGGAGCGGGAACTACCACATAGGTGGTTTTGAAGAGGCCTACATGTCTGTCTGAAAGTCTGCAAAAACAACCACAACAGCACCACAACCATGAAGGACACTGTCATGAAACTTAACAGGTGTTATAGTTGACATTGAAATAAAGGTTGAATTCACACATGGGTGTGGTCTGCTCTACCCCACGACTGCCACCTGCTTCGTGTCCGTACGTACACACTCATACTTTTACAAACTGATGCATTTATCGTCAAGGCTGGCCCAAGCATGTACACACACACAGTGAAGTAACTTGCCTGTGCTTGCTTACAGACCAGTCCTACACACAATCTACACAGTCAGGCACTTTTTTCCTTCGTGTAACAGCTGAAACAACAATTGTTCTCACGAGCTAAGACTATTGTGAGAGTGCAGTGTCTGAAAAGCTGCAGCAGTCCCCCTGTCTCTCATTCATCCTGCAAACCACAAGGGATGTTCAGTTTGACGTAAAGACCAAATGTGCTTTTTCTTTTTTTTTTTTAATGTCACAATGGCTTTACGCTTTTCCTTGTCCTTTGTACCGTGCAGTGCTTTTAGCCAATGTACTTTTAAGTAGTCCCATGCAAAAGCAGAGAGCATTCTGTGATTTTACTGAAAAGAACGGCTAAAACAATACAGCTGAGCCACAGCCTGTTTCCATCACAGGGGAAATCCTGCTGCCTGTACGGCCACTGATAGGAATAAGATAAGACAGAGAGGGAGAAGAGAGGAGGAGGAGGGTAGAGATAAGAGACAGTCAGAAAAAAAAAGTGTAAGTGGGGGACTTCTGGGATTCTGTCCAGAGGGGAAAATACTGGAGAGGTAGCATCAGGATGGAGGGACTGAAGGTCAAAGCCAGGGGAGAGAGAGGGGAGCGCTGCCAAAAGAACAGTTCACCGAGAAGTAGGAACTTGTGGGAGGAAAGGCTAAAGACTAGACATGGAGGTCCATTTGTATTGCCTCGGGTCAGGATGCAGCTGAGCAGGAACACAGCACTTTACACACATTTGTTTGAAAGTGTTAATTTATAATCCTGGAAAGAACACACAAAAACTGTGAAAGAGGCATGTGAAAAGTTGAGTCATAATACCGGCCTGTACAAAGAGATGTCATAAAAAGTCAGGACTAACTTTGGGTAACGCTTTATTTGACACCTATCTCTATAACACATTATAATAATGCAGTTACAACACTGTATAACTATAGTTATATACACCCACAAATGTTAATAATGCTTTATAACAATAATCATAACACACCATAAAACATTTTATCATAACTTATAAGGTCAGGTATTATAATAGGTTATAATTGTTAGTAACTGGCTGACAATGACGACATCGATAATGCATTATAAATATAGTTATAATGTGTTATAATTGACTCATAAACGTGTATAACTATCATTATAAACCCTCATTAATTATCATAAGGCTTTATAACAATAAGCATAATACATTATAGAGCTGTTAATAGATGTAATGCTCTATGCCATGCTTATTGTTGTCTTATGTGATATACGAGTGTTTATAATGATATACATGTTTATAAGTCAATTAGCCTATAACACATTATAACTATATTAATAATGCATTATAAATGTGGTCATTGTCAGCAAGTTACTAACTGACTTTAAAACCTTAAAAGTCATGATAAAATGCTTTATAGTGTGTTATGATTATTGTTATAAAGCATTATGATCATTTATGAGTGTTTATAACTATTGTTATAGAGTGTCATAACTGCATTATAGCTCATTATAATAATGTGTTATAGAGACAGGCGTCAAGTAAAGTGTTAGCTAACTTTGTTAGCAACACTAACGCAGGTTATTATTTTCTCTGGATTCAATGTTTCTATGAAAGTTTCACCCTTGCTGTCTATTTGCAAAATTCCCTCCCAGGCCTCTGCCTCTGTCCTGCACGATGCCAGGACAACACTGTGTGACCACAGTAGGCTAATGTGACCACATGTCCAGGTTCTGAATCACGGTCACAGCAGGATATCCCAGCCTCAGTTACACAGTTAGTCCTCCAGGCTCATTTTTACCATACATTCCTACACAGAAAATGACTTTGGCAAACTACAGTGCTGTGGTTACTGCTTTATAACTCTACACATGGCAACCAGGGGAGAAACGCAGACCCGACTCATGCAGCGCTCAAGCCATATTGAAACATTTAGGGGGGTTCTGTATGAAACACCGTATAGTATAGTAGTAAGTATATGAAACAGAATTCACCAAGGTCTGACTTTTGCCATGGGATTTGACTCTGAAATAGCTTTAATTTAAATGAGATAATAACTTTAAATGACATCATGTGTCTTGCCTTAACTTTATTTGTCTATTTGGGACAATGGATGAAGTCATACACCAGGATCCCTGCTGTCAGGTGGAGGGCACTAGACCACCAACTTATCATTCTTTCATGCACTTTAATTCAGAAGAAAAGCAGTCATAAATAGATGAATGAGGCAAAGTGGATAAATATTTCAAAATGTGCAAGTGGAAGACCGAGTAACCAAACAATTTGTACTTATTCTGCTTCCTCTCATTTTATCCCGAGTGATTCTTGCTATAACACTAGGATATCAGTTTTCTGTATAAAATTCATCTTTACATTTCTGTAAACCATAAAGCACAAAAATATTCTCTCGAGTACTTAAATCAAAAAAAGAAACTGCTCAATTAGATCAGGTCATATCCAACTTTATTGATCGCCACAGTCTGACTTATACAACAGTACATAAAGACAGTATTAAAAGCCATAAAAAGTCCGACTGTGGTGGTTTTTTATCCTCCTTCGGTGCCTTCCTGGGCCAGCCAGCGCCAAGGGACTGATTTACTTGTCACACAGGGGGGATGTATTTAGAGGTGGTGTGCTGGAGATGGAGGGCAGTAAAGCCGGCGGGGCAGAAGATGACCCAGACGGTGGGAGTGTGGAAGAGTGGAGGAGAACGCGTGAGACGCACCCGTTAACCTCCTGCCATTAAAGCAGCGGTGATTTCTGACCGAGGTCCAGGGGACAATGGACTGCACAACACTAATTACAAACCCTGACATGGATAATAGGAAATGTACTCGCTCTTTATGAGGACGAACAGGGAGCGCGTAGATCCATCTTTAACAATCTGTAGTTGCAACCATAAAAAAAAGCTCTCAAAAGTAGCTCTGCAGATGTGTGGTCTTTAGAGCTGTAAAAGCAGAGGCACTATTAAATCTGTCTCCTAATGACTGACTTAAAGGGATAGTTCACCCAAAATTGAAATTGACATTTGCATGTCCATATAACAGTTGCAAATGGACACCAACTGTCTTTGTAACAAAAAGACAGACCAAAAAACATCCAAATACTTCCAAGCTCCTCTGGACGAACCAGGAAGAGGAGCTTCTGCTACAAAACAAGCTTGAAATATAGACTTCTTTAATTTTTTTCCGAACGATTTCTCATCTCAGAGCTTCAAGACGGACATTACACAGTTGGTATCCATTAGCAACCGTTATATGGACACGCACTGCTACACTGAGAAGCCATGGAGGACTCTGAAACTTCTCCCAGCTCTTAGTCGACATGAGGGTGAGTAGCCTAAATAATGAGTGAAATTTGAATTTTGGGTGAACTATCCCTTTAAATCTTACCATGACTCAATAAGATAGACTTGGAACCACATTTCATGTAAATAACAAACCTTTAATGCAAGTCTCAGTAAAAATTTCTGTGTTTGTATTAACCTGCCCAGGTGTCAAAATGTAACTCATATGCAGTGCATTCACAACTAAATATGAGGAGAGTTTAGTGTGTATGTGCTATAAGGCAATTAATGTGAGCCCACCAACCGAGTCCACCACAAGAAGTAAATGAAAACATGAAGACTTTCCACCATGCGTGCACTGGAGGTGGAAAAAAATATAGAAAATGTTTTCATTTTCACTTTGTGCTAAACTTCTCCAATGTAAATATGTGGAATAGAATAGAATAGAATAGAATAGAATAGAATAAGTCATGATATGAGATTGGCAGGTGTTAAAGGTGTCTCAGTATAGCCTGCTTTACAATAATAATAATAATAATTCATTTATTTTGTATAGCGCTTTTACAATGACCCAAAGACGCTTTCCATGGACAAAAAAAAAAAAAAAAAAAAAAAAATACAAAAGAGAACAAAACAGACAAAAAGAACAAATTTAGGGGTAGGGGAGGTTAAATGCATGGGTGAAGAGAAAGGTTTTAAGTCGGGATTTGAAGAGAGGGAGTGATGGGGAGTCTCTGATGGGCTGGGGGAGGGAGTTCCAGAGGCGGGGGGCAGTCCGGGAGAAGGCACGATCACCGTATGTTTTTAGCTTGGATTGTGGTATGAGGAGGGAGGAGGTAGTGGAGGAACGGAGGGTTCGAGTGGGGCGATGGTAGGTGAGGAGGTCAGATAGATATGGGGGGGCCAGGGAGTGAAGGGCTTTGTACGTGAGGAGGAGGATTTTGAAGGTGATGCGGTCTTTGACAGGGAGCCAGTGGAGAGAGCGAAGAACAGGGGTGATGTGATCACGGGACCGAGTGTGTGTGAGTAGGCGGGCAGCAGAGTTCTGGACCATCTGGAGTCTATGGAGGGAGTGAGCGGTGATACCAGTGAGGAGGGAGTTACAATAATCAAGACGGGAGGAGATGAAGGCATGGATGAGGGATTCAGCAGCTGGGGGAGAAAGATAGTTTTTGATTTTGGCGATGTTGCGGAGGTGCAGGTATGAAGTTTTAATGACTGAATTGACATGAGGATCAAATGACAGGGTGGGGTCCAGGATGAGACCAAGGTTCCGTGCGAGAGGGGAGGGGGTAATGGTTGCGTTGTCAATGGTGAGCGAGATGGGTCCGGATGTACGGAGGGTGGATTTGGTGCCGATGAGGAGGAGTTCAGTTTTGTCTGCATTGAGTTTTAGGAAGTTGTGAGTTAGCCATGATTTTATTGCAGAGGTGCAGGATTCAATGTGGGCAAGAGGTGGGTTCTGGGTGGGGTTTGTGGAATTGGTGCAGAGATAGATTTGGATGTCGTCGGCATAGAAATGGAAGTTGAGTTTGAAGTTGCGGATGATGTGGCCAAGGGGGAGCAGGTAGCAGATGAAGAGGAGGGGGCCAAGGACGGAGCCTTGGGGGACACCGTGTGTGACAGGGGAGAGGGGTGAGGCGTGTCCGGAGAGGGAGATGAAATGATGTCTGTCGGTGAGATATGAGGTGAGCCAGTCCAGTGCAGTACCCTCAACACCCAGCTGGCGCAGCCTTTGGAGGAGAATGGAGTGGTTGACCGTGTCAAAGGCTGCGCTGAGGTCCAGGAGCAGCAGGATGTTGAGGGCACCAGTGTCTGCGGAGATGAGGAGGTCATTGATGACTTTAACCAGGGCAGTTTCAGTGCTGTGGAGGGGGCGGAAACCAGATTGGAAGGGGTCGTAGAGATTATTGGACTGAAGATGAGAGTGGAGTTGAGCAGAAACGACGCGCTCCAGGGTTTTTGACAGAAACGGAAGGTTGGAGATGGGGCGGTAATTGGACAGGATTGCTGGGTCAAGAGAGGGCTTTTTAAGAATGGGGGTGACAGAGGCAAGTTTAAAGATGGAGGGAACATAGCCGAGGGACAGAGACTGATTATAGAGGTTGGTAAGATGGGGGAGGAGGGGCGGAAGACAGGCCTTTGTTAGGGGGGTGGGGAGAGGATCCAGGGAGCAAGTGGTGGTCTTGGAGGCAGAGATGATGTCGGAAATGAGGGAGGGTGTGACTGGAGTGAAGGCGGTGATCAGGTGGTCAGGAAGGGGGAGGGTGGTTGGGGGGGGCGCTGGGGCAGAGGGGTCTGAGATGGAGGCAGCCAGTGAGGTTGTGATTTGGGAGATCCTGTTGCTGAAGGAGTGGAGAAAGGAGTTGGAGAGATCAGTGGAGGAGGGTGGGTTGTTATTTGGAGGGTGGATAAGCTTCTTGACTGTGGAGAAAAGGGTACGAGGATTGCGATTAGAGCTGTTAATGAGGGTGGAGAAGTGGGAAGTCTTGGCGGCTTGTAGAGCGTCACGGTAGGAGGAGATGTGAGTTTTGTAGGCCTGAGCATGAACGGTGAGATGGGTTTTCCTGTACAGTCTTTCTAGTTGACGGCCGGTCTGTTTCATGCGACGTAGTTCGGGGGTGTACCAGGGGGCAGAGGTGACAAAGGAGACTGTGGATGTTTTCCGGGGGGCCAGGGAGTCAAGAGAGTTGGAGAGAGTGTGGTTCAGCATAGTGGCGTATTCTTCTGGGGTGGAGGGGGCCAGGTCAGGGGGGGGGAGAGCGGAGGATATGGACTGGGAGAGTGCAAGTGGGTCAACAGATTTAATGTTACGAAAGGAGATGGAACGTTTCTGGGGGTTGTGAGGTGAGGGCAGAGGGACAGAAAAGAGGATACAGTGGTGGTCAGAGAGAGGAAAGGTGAGAGAAAATACATATACAGGTTAAGTTTAGTTTATTAGTTTAATAAGGGACAGTGTGCAATTACATTAATCATTAGCAGGAAAAGATGGTTGCACCAGATTTAGTTCACAGCTCATTTTCATCTGTAGTCCCTACACATAACATAAAAATGATAAAATACACAGAATACACAGACCACAAGTTACTTTACGAAGGGTTAGGGTTAGGTGAGGCATAGAAAGACACAATTAGACAATAGACATCACTTCGACAATACTGAAACAAACATGTATGAGGTAGCAGGCAAAGTGCAAAGTGCTCATAGCAGTATGATTATTCATAGTAGCCTAATGATAATAATAAATAAATATGGTAGTAGTGAAATTAAAACATAAGAGTTGCTACAGTGGCAGCAGTAATACCAACGATGGTAATTCTCAGTTACAAAAAATTAAAAAAAAAAAAAAAAAAAAAGACAAGCTATGGTAAGCCTAATGTGACAGTGGATAGGCCTATCAGATGAATAACAGAGACAAAAAGTGCTAACGAGAAAGAGAAAACAGCCTTTTGTTAAAACATTTCAGTGTGCACAAAAAGTTTATTATAAATATGTTTATTGTAAAATGTAAACATGAAATAACATAAGGTTTCATTTGTTTCCCAACAAACAGAGCATCATACAACGACAACAAGCCGGTCCCGCCACGAACAGTGAAGCGGGTAACCAGATATTCAAAAACAATACGTCATCCCACAATGCACCGCGTTTACGCTCTCCTTACAGCATTACCTCATCCCACAATCCACCGCGAGATGAAGAACCTTCTGGGTGGTCTTCTAAGCAGCGAGGGGCCGGGCGCCGCCTCGCGACACGCCCTCTGGCCAATGGGAGAGCCCCGTCATGACATCATGGCTATTTTTAGAGAGGCAGCGGCAGCAGATAAGGTTTGGCTCCACGCTGCAGAGCTCAGAGTGTATACACATCCAGGCCGAGCAGGCAACACAGACACACAGAGACACACACACTGCCTGAGCGGAGAAGTTAGAGCCACTCGGCACTTTTCATTCACGGACTCACTAAAGTGTGGCTGCTTTTGGCAAAAGCGTTGTAAACTCTTTTACAACTCAACACTGAACTATCGCTCTTCGCCGGCTGAAAGAAGTAAGTCCTGATTCCTGTGTCAAGAAAAGTGCGCACTGACAGTTTGGAAGTTTGTACGCAGAGAGAGGACGTTTGGAAACCAGTGTTTTTCTTTTTTCGTCCTGTTTTTTTTTTTTTTTTACTCACCTGATACACCAGGAAGAAGAGAAGCGGAGACGAGCAGTTTTGTAGAACTTGAAGACTTTAGAGCATTACATTGGGTTCTCTTCTATGTATACCAAGATGGAAACTACTTTCTATGACGACTCACTCAACGCTTTCTCCCAGCACGATAACGCCGGCTACGGATACAGCAACAACCCCAAAGCGCTGAAACACAACATGACACTGAACCTCTCCGACCCGACCGGCAGCCTGAAGCCTCACCTGCTGCGGGCTAAAGCCGGAGACATCCTCACCTCCCCGGACGTCGGGTTGCTGAAGCTGGCTTCCCCGGAGCTGGAGCGGCTCATCATCCAGTCCAGCAACGGCCTCATCACCACCACTCCTACCCCAACTCAGTTCCTCTGCCCCAAGAACGTTACCGACGAGCAGGAGGGCTTCGCGGAGGGCTTCGTCCGAGCGCTGGCCGAACTGCACCACCAACACATGCCCGGCGCTCCAGCGAACGCGAGTGTAACCTCAGCCCCGCAGACCTCATCCCCCCAGACCAGCGTCAACACCAGCTCCACCATGCGCTCAGACTCGCCGGTGTACGAGGACTTGAACACTTTCAACCCGGCCATAAGCAGCACGGTGTCGGCTCCGAGCTACACCGCCTCAGCCCCGGCCGTGTCCTTCTCCGCCGCTCCGCCTCAGCTCCCGGTCTACGGCCAGGCATCCTCCGCGCTGCAGCTGCCG
The DNA here is from genome assembly GCA_030347415.2 of Decapterus maruadsi. NCBI lineage: Eukaryota > Metazoa > Chordata > Actinopteri > Carangiformes > Carangidae > Decapterus > Decapterus maruadsi. Next base: position 16,622,787 of record CM064886.1, on the reverse strand, counting down.
CGGCTCACGGCGCTCAAAGAGGAGCCCCAGACCGTGCCCGAGATGCCGGGGGAGACCCCTCCCCTCTCCCCCATCGACATGGAGAGTCAGGAGCGCATCAAGGCCGAGAGGAAGAGGATGAGGAACCGCATCGCTGCCTCCAAGTGCCGGAAGAGGAAGCTGGAGCGGATCTCGAGGCTGGAGGACAAAGTCAAGACCCTCAAGTCCCAGAACTCGGAGCTCGCGTCCACCGCCAACATGCTGCGCGAGCAGGTGGCCCAGCTGAAGCAGAAGGTGATGAACCACGTGAACAGCGGCTGCCAGCTCATGTTGACGCAGCAGCTGCAGACCTTCTGAAGCGGCTCCAGGAGAAGGACAAGACAGACTGTTTGTTAGTTGATCGAAACGGACGCTTCCTGTGACAGTGAGTGGTTGTGTCTCCCGAAATGGTGACGGCATTTTAGGGATGATGTGGCGCGCGACACTGGCAGGACCGGGAGCCGGACTTAAAGTTCCTGAGTGCCACGCGCTCCCCGGTGGCGCGTGCGTCCCAGACAGGGAGCTCGGGACAGGAACAGGAGCCATGAACTAGAGGGGTGGGGGGCATGGCAACGAGCAGGATACCTCTCTGTTTCTGTTTCGTGCTGATTTGTTTTACAGAACTGGACAGAAGTTTTCTTATTGACACCCAGCTCTGCACGGGTCTCCTCAAGACCATCACAGAAGAAATTCAGTATTAGAGGATTTAAGAATCTGCAATAGAGACTTTTCTTGCTGTAGCCATACTGGCCTCAACATGGGCGTGTTGGCCAACTCTACAAGGCTGAGAAGTTGTAACTAAAGCTGCCTGACTTCTGAGTTACAGTACAACGTACTTTTTTCTTAATTGTAAGAAATTAAGTTAGAAAAGCTTCAAGATTTACTTGTTTTTTTCTAAAGTTGTTTAATGGGGTTTCACTCATTGTTATATGTATATAAGATCAACTTGGAGTACTTATGTTTACCATTTGTAATAAAAAATACTGTATAACTTTTTATGTTCTGTTTTCTGAGCACTTCAGAAACTAATCAATATTTAAGAAAATAAACCAGATAAAATGAAGCAACATTGCCTCTGTGTTCTTGTAAGTGTGTGACAGGTTGTTGTTTTTTTTAAATGGGTGTGCCATGTCAGGAGCTCAAACAATAAAACATGTTGCAACATGTTGCAAGAGCTGCTAGTTCCCTGTAGCTCAAGGTAAATTCCATTAGTGCTGGTATTGATCCAGGCTCAGTGACAAACAGGCTCTCTTACTGATGGAAGGGAATTCTGCAAATTAGGATTTAGAGCCTAATTTCACCACTTTGTAGCAGGACATAGGTACGACACTAACAATACAATTTGTAAATGTAGCCTAATGACAGGAATATATCACTGATTTGTAGAAAAAGGGGAACTCAGAGGTCGTTCCTCTGTGTTATTTCATCAGTACTTCCTGTCCTATTGTAAATAAACACAGTCAGCATTGAACACCTCTGTATATGCTAATATTATTAAGTTAGCAGATAGGCTAAGACATTATAACTTAACAAAAGCAAAACTGCCACAATGGAGAACTATATTCTGAACACACTATAGTTATTATGATCAGAGGACCTTCATTGAATGTGATGCAAACTCTTCAGAAAACAAATGTGCCCAGAATAAATAAATAAATAAAATCCAGGTGTAAACACAAGAAGTTCAAAAGAAGAGAATCCATTATCTTTCTCAACATCAGTGTCAGGTATTCAGATACCCACAGTTACAGTTACAAGCACACTTGATCAAATATATGTAGTGAAAACCAGATTGGGCTGAACTGAAAGGAAGGACACTGATTTAACACTTGCATTAAATATCATCAGCCCAGTTAAACTCCTGCATAGACATAATCACAGGTGACTGTACTGAACGGGTCAGATGGACTGGTGGTCTTCCAGATGGCTCCAGGGAGTCCACAGAAAAACAGGGACTCGTTTATTTATCTAGAATTTAGGCCTGTGGCTGTTTTGGCACACATACTGTGTAGTTAGTAAAAAACATCTTAAAGCATAATTCCTCTCAAACGGGGGGGGACTCGTGGGACTAAATATTATCAAAAAGAAGTCAGAAGCTGTGGCGAGGTTTAGCTCAGTTGGTAGAGCGCCCGCCACATATGTTGAGGCTATAGTCCTCGCTGCAGGTGGCCCCGGTTCGAGTCCCGCGTCGGACGGCCCTATACTGCATGTCTTTCCCCCCCATCTCTGCCTCCCATTTCCTGTCTTCTCTCTACTATACTATCAATAAAGGCATGAAAAGCCAAAAAATAAATCTTTAAAAAAAAAAAAAAGAAGTCAGAAGCTCAATTTGTGTCAATTTAGGGAGCCTTAATGTGAAAGAGTTGAAGAGCCACTGAGGCAGATGGTGCAGCTCCAGCCACTAGTGTGCACTGATTACAATAAACCACCAGAGGGAGACACAGACTTAGTTTTCTGACAGATAATCATCAAACTCAATATTTCACAGCCTATTAGGCCATCTAGTGTTGCTTTGTGCTTGACATAGTAGGCTACTGCAGAGTAGCCTATCATAAATAATTTTAAGCAAAGTCTATTGTGCTTTTTATGCTACGGCTCTTTTTTAAATCTATTTAGCTATTTCGCAATTGTTTTTTTGTTTGTTGTTTGTTTTGTTTTACCGTTTTGTTCGTAGAGACAGGTAAAGAAACATAAGGAGTGGGCCTAACTATTTAAGAAACATTTTCTGATATGCCTAAATCCTTGCAGAAGCTGGTCATAACATAACTGTAACGCATATGCACCCCATGTTTTCACAAAAAAATCATTTTAATTAGTCTAATTCCGTAACCAATATGATAGCCTATCAATAACGGAAGATAAACCAAGAATGGAAGCTGGCGATCTGCGATGTGATGTAACGGTCAACTCTACCTTCATCAGACACTTGCTGCTTCTGCCCTGCTGTGATTTCTCAAACTTGGGACAGCATGACATCATCCCGGAAAACGGTGGCTTCCCTGCCATATATGGAGAGGGAACACTCAGAAGATCTACGTCACGGCGGAGGAGGCGTGTATTACGGGAAGTGAATCGACTCTGCTCTAATCTCGGCATAATAAAGTGAGTCCCGAGAAGTTCAACCTGGATCTCGACTTCCCAAGGGTAAATAAATAACTGAGAGGATTACTCCGCTGAGAAATAAAGGCTTACACCGCACCCCCCGAAGAAAAAAAAAAAACGGAATAGAGCTTTGCGTTCATGTAGCTGCACGCACGCAGGCTGTAAACAACAGGATCGTCCCATATGACAAATAACTGAAGCCTATCGCTCCACCAAGTTAAAAACTACACTTTACCGTTCCCCACATTTCACAGTTACAGTAGTTAGGCTACTCTATAGATTTGGACAAAAAATTGAAAGGGAAAGCATCTTTGCAGTAAGATATTTAATGTGTTCAGTGGTTAATATCAAATCATATGCTGCCACTGTGATCTGGGCAAAGGAGTCTGGTTTGTGGGATCTCACTGAAGGTCCACTCCACACTTAGATAACACTTTCTGTCACTTCCTTGTGAAACTCTCCTATATCTGCAAAACTCAGGTAGCCTATCCATCCATCACTGAGCTCATGATCCATGAGGGAGCTGAACTGCACCTGCTGCAGTGGTCACAACCTCACACTGCAGCCGTGCAGCAGCCTGGGTCTCATGGACCCTCAGTCAGGACCTCATAAAGGCTGGGATCTCCATCTACACTTTAGATCTCCCTTATAAAACTCCCATTCACCTGGCCGCAGAAAATGAGTACCTGGATTCTGTGGAAGTGCTGGTGAAGGAGGAGACCAAGCAGACTGAGAGACACACATGTGAATTTTTTCCCACATGGCAGCCATAGAAGATCTATACGAAGGGTTATTAGGGAGTATTAGAGATAACTTTACTGTTAATTGGTGCTTTATAAATAAAATGACTATAGGGAGTTGTTGATGCCTGAGGCTGACTATGATTTTATAAATGAGACCAGGGTTAAAAACATTATTTGCCACAGCTTTCACTTACTGTAAATTCAGTTCATTATTATTAACTATTGAAGATTGTCTTTTAAACCCTCTCTTATTGGCTCATTTATATGTTTTTCTTTTATATGAATTTTGATTGTTTATCATTTTAATGCATTTCTATGCCTCTGTAAAGCATTTTAAATTGCCTGAAATTTGTCTTGCCTTGCCTCACTTGGCTGCCTTGTAGAAATTAAACGTCAGGGAGTGACCATTCAGCAACAGTGGGATAGAGGAGAGAAATGCATGGAGGAAAACACTGTTTCATGTTGCAGCTGAGAAGTGCCATGACAGTGTGTGTGTGCTGCTGCTGCTCCTGGAAGGCAGGGGCTAAGAGACCATAGCAGACAGTCTTCCTGCATTGTGCTACTGGAGATGGCCATGGGGAGGTAGTAAACACACTTGTAACCGGGTGAATCAGTGAATCTCCAGCCAAGCTCACGAGGACACCACAGGTTGCAGAGAGAAGAGACACCAGAACATTGTAACATAACTGTAGAGAAAGTTGTTCCTCATCAAGTAGAGAGAGAGACATTAAGAAAGACGGACAGGAGTTGAAAAGTCAGCATAATAGTCCATCTCCATTGTTTACAGGTACTGAGGTCACTGATTAAATCACATCTAAATGCTTGCTCCAAAACCTGTGAAGACTTTGCATTAAATAATGAAAAAAAAAACAGACTTCAAAGCCTGGCCTTCCAGGACTTTATCCTCGGCGATAATCCAAGCATGTAGCAAAAACACATAATTCCCTTTGTCTGAAACTGTCCTACTGAAGTGTTCATTAATGCCAAAACCTCAGACCCAACACAATACCACACCACACATACAACGTGGTAATAAGTATTTCTCTTGGGTCAGTAGACCTCGTCAGAAATATGTTGTCTTACTGCAAATTAGCCCCTAGAAGAAAAGAACTGTCATTTCAAATTCACCGCACACATTAAACCCCACATCTTTCCAAGAATATTTGTCTTATTACTTGTCAAACTAAGAAATAATCACCTACAAATTAAGTTGTTTTTAGATCATTTTCACTTTTCACGCAAGTTTTATGTGCTTGTAATAAGAAAGAAAAACTTGCTCCACTATCAGATTTTTCTACTTATTTCAAGTGAAAATCTGCTTGAAAGAAGTAAAAAGTGCCTAAAAACAAGCTGCTTTTTATGTGATTTGTCTTATCTTAGAATGAGATTGTTTCGACTGGAAAAAAGACAAATGTTCTTAGTAAGAGTTTGAGTTTTTGCAGTGTAGGCTATTGCATTGCTAATGTTGCAGAAGGGTTTGCTTTATTTGCAGTGCCCCCAGTATCCTTTTAAGTGGGAAAATGTGGTTAAAGATGCATCATTACGCACATATTGTATAGAAATGTCTGTAAAGGTGGAAGCTGTGCAAGATGGTTATTGTCTGGTGGCAACGGCTTGTGATGCACAGCCGCCTTTCCAAGGAAACCTTTCTTCTGATATGATTGTTAAATTTTTTTTTTACTAAAATACACCAAGACCAAGAACCCCCCCACACCACCACAAACACTCACTTTTCCATTCTATGAATCTACGAAGGTGTCAGGTTATGGTCTGCGCTCACACGCTACATATTTTATATTAATTTGGCTGTGGCATGACGCGGTCTTCTCACTGCAGATGAGAGCGGGGCGACTGGTTCATGGGATCAGACTCGGCTCATTTTGGTCAATGGGAAAGAAGCATTTGGCTTCTTTCCCATTGACCCGCGTTTAAAAGACCTGTGTTGAACCGCTAATTTTAGTGGGAAAACGGCTTTAGAGTGGTGTTTCGCTGGTCTCCAGGTTGAGGCGCAAAGTCAAAATGCATTAAAATGTTATCGATGTAACTTAGTTGTGTTTTACTAGTTACTTTCCCAAAAAAGTAACTGAGTTATTAACTGGATTACTACACTCACTGTAAACCTTTTCTGTAAATTTACAGTAAAATCTGAACAGTATTTTACTGTAAAACTATTATACAGTATAATACTGTAAACTGCAATGCAATCTGGGAGAAATAATGTAATTGCAGCAGTTATTACTACATTGTAAAAGTAACTGATGGTTCCATTTTGGAGTCTCAGAACCTTGGTGCTTTCTGGTGAAACATGCCTGCATTCACATCAGATTAAAGGGATATTTCAACATTTCGGCAAATTCTCCTATTGCCATAATCCCTATAGTTTTAGCAGTAGGTTCATTATGTTTAATTGTCCGTGCAAGCTCTTGTTAGATCGGCTGGGCAGAGACGTGAGCTGCTCAGCTAATGCAACAGAGGCTAATGGTAGCCTATTTCCCTCATCAAACTAAATACACAATCCAACAACTCCAAAACACTCTGGTGGACAAGTTGTGACCTCAGACCCTGAAAGAATACAACATGGTAATAAGTATTTCTCTTGCGTCAGTATTATAGACTGTAAAAAGAATGGACATAGCATCTGTGACGTCATCCATTGGTTTTGTGGAGTTGTTTGTGTGACTCAAATATGGCGGCCTGAACAGCGCCATGTTGGATTGGCCGGCCGATAACCCACCCACTGGCCTCAAAGCAGCCTGTCTCCGGACCGCTCCGGACCTCTCACTGAACGTTTCCGTGCCCTGATTGTCCAGAATCTTATCCTAATAACAGTAAAACGGTAGAGTTTTTTAAAAAAATTCACCCCCCTTACAGTGTGTGCGGGGGTAGAGACCATCGGTTGAGACCAAAAAAAAAGATGTACCAGGCTGTAAATATGTTTTTTTAAGCTGTAAAGTCGGCTATTTTAACATGGCAGTCAATGGAGAGTTGCTCCCTTCTGGAGACAGCCCCCAGAGGAAGCCGAGGGGATTGCAGTTTTTTGAACGCAGAAGTGAGCTTCACTTCTCAGACCGACAACTGCCCCTTTGGTGTTATACTCAAATATTTAAAGGGGACATATTATACTCATTTCTGTTTCTTGACATGGTAGCTTGATGTCTAAAAGTAATGGTAGTAACATGGTTTCGTCAGAAAAACCAAAAGATTGAGCACAGCTGGGTTTTCTACACACCAGTTTCACAGCCCTACTCTAAACGGTCGGTTTAGAATCTTCGCTCTGTGTTGTTCACATCACCCGGATTGTGATGTAATATGTCGGGTCAAATTAAAACGGCTTGTTCAGAGACACATTTCTGATTATGGCAATGTACAAAATGTTGACATAACTGTCAAAACTTATGTTTAAGGGGTGAGGAGGCACTCAAATACAATATAAATACAAATAAAGCAATGAAAAAGTGAGTTTTGCATAATATGCCCCCTTTAAAGTCAGAAATATGTTGTCTTACTGCAGATTAGCCCCTAGAAGAAAAGAACGTATTGCATTGCTAATGTTGCAGATGGGTTTTGCTTTATTTGCAGTGCCCCCAGTATCCTTTTAGGTGGGAAAATGCGGTTAAAGATGCGTCATACATTACGCTAATATTGTATAGAAATGTCTGTAAAGGCGGAAGCTGTGCAAGATGATTATTGTCTGGTGGCGACGGCTTGTGATGCACAGCCGCTTTTCCAATGAAACTTTTCTTCTGATATGATCGTTAAAAAGAAATTACTAAAATACTGACACCAAGACCATGCAAGAACCCCCCCCCCACACACCACCACAAACACTCACTTTTCCATTCTGTGAATCAGTCTAGTTGCATAAGGCCATGCTGCAGGGCAATATGATACTTTCATACTGATTGGAGCGTTATGGAGGTGTCAAATTATGGTCTGCTCTCACTAACACTAGTGGTGTCCAGGTTGAGGTGCAAAATCAAAATGCATTAAAATGTTACCGATGTAACTTAGTTGTGCTTTTAGTTTATAATTTTTCAGTGTTACATAATGTACGGTATGAAAAGTTCACTCTTCACGTGTGGCATTCTGACATTAAAAATGCCTCACTTCCCATGACCTAGAAACAACGACAAGGTGTCACCATGGTGAAACCATATGTGGCCACAGTGTTCTCATGAAGTTCACTGGTGCAGCAGAGTTTTAACCACACCAGTCATCAGTTATTAGCACTTTTCTGACCGTTTTACATGAGGAATAACTTATACTTCTCTGAGGTTAGGTGAATTTATATAGAATCAAGTTTTTGGTTTTTTTTACGTAACAGCTGCAAAGTGAATAAATAGGCATGATGCAACACCCCCCCCCCCCCCCCCCCCCCCCCCCTTTATTACTTCTCTGAGGTTAGGTGAATTTATATAGAATCAAGTTTTTGGTTTTTTTACATAACAGCTGCAAAGTGAATAAATAGGCATGATGCAACTGCCTCACCCCACCCCCACCCCCCCTTCATAATACGGCTCATGTCTGTGGAACAGCAGCAGAGAATGTCTACATTAGCCTAAAACTGCACTATTTTCCTCATTTGTAGTCTTGGGAGTTTCAATTGCTTTATAGTTTAATTTTATTGTGTGTTATGTTACATTAGTTGTGATAAAGACAACACATTACATATTAGATTATACCAGTGCAAGTTAATTAAGATCTATCATAAAGTACAGTTCTGAAAAGAGCGCTGCAATCGAAGTGTGAAGAGGCTTTCAGATCTCCAACCCTACCTTTATTGTTTCTCCTGGTTTAGACAGGGTGTGGGATGTTTACAAGTTGATTACACTTTAACCTTGACTTCAAAACGTAAAGGGTAACCAGAGTTTAATCGGGGCGGGTGGCATGAAAAACATTCAGAAGTGTAATTTTGATGTGATGCTGTTCAAAATCAAACACGTGCCTCCTCACCCTGTGATCGACCTCAGCTGTAGACCTTTGAGGTTCAGATCCTAGTTCATGACTGTACAGGAAGTGATTGTCAAGAACTGAGTGACAGGGTGAGTGAAGCCCAGCAGAGGAGCTCTGGGGCAAATATCCAGCTAGCCATGCACCACCCACAATTCAGTTTGTTTTAATATGAGACACTTCGATTACACGCTAATGCATCACATCATATAAACTCCACATAATGTCAACTGGTTAAAGCATTTGTTCTAAATCTTGAACCAGGGCCCATGTGTCAAGACAGGGCCTTTAGGTTTTGATGGAGGTGCAGGAGCCACCACGAGGTTCTTGTTACTAAGCAAATGTTCAATTCATTCTAACACTACCACCGCGAGCGCCGGGGGGGCAGCTGCCACATTGTCTACTTGGACCTGATGTTGTATATGTCATGACATGAGCTACGGTGACACATGTGACGCTAACACTGGACTGCACAGCCTCGATACCTACTGTGTCTACTTTTCTGATTAGGAGCTTTAAAAAAAAAAAAGCTTGCACGAGCACCGCTACCGAGCATTTTCCGTAAACACGTTTTGAGACTCCGGCCAGGAGTTCCCTGCGAAGTTGATAACGTTATAGAGCAGGGTGGCGTCTTCCTGCTGCTAACCCGCTGTAACGTTAGTTAGCCAGCGGCAGCCGACACCGTAGCGACGCTAAACCAGCTAACTGTACACACACCGCAGCTCACACAAGTGTCTACACGCCCCTGTGGTTATTATAAAACAAACATTAACCTTCCCAAACGGGGGGTCGCTACAGTTCCCAGGCTTCTGTTACGGTTAATTGCCGTTAACTTGGTAAACGAGCAGCCTTTCCAACACCTAGCTAATCGAAGCTAACCCAAACAGACCGAGCTAACGCGGCTCGTCAACGGCCGACGCTGGGCTCAGGCTGCCGCTTCCACGAGCTGCGGGTTAAAGGCAGCGTGGGGGGGAGTCCACTGTACGCGTTTAAGGTCACCGTAAACACACGCACACACATACAGAGTATTTCACTCCCATGTGGCCACTGCTTCACAAAAGCAGCACGACACAGGCCCCACAGAGTCACCGCTTTATTGTACCCAGCCTCCCCCCCAGAGCCCAACACCAACCTGGCCTGCCAGTCATTCCACTGTGGCTGCAGTTTGTGGGCGCCGCTGAGCCGAGACCCCGAGGCTTTACGGCTCATTACCTTTTAGAGAGCTGCATGACCCGCCGGCAGCGGTTACCGTGTCTCTCCTCGCGATTATCTTTTCACTATTAGGTTGTCAAGTCTCATAAGTCGGTTAGCTATTCGTCGTTAGAGCTAGCTTGAAGGTAGGCTCCTTCTTCTTCTTCTTCTTCTTTGAGGTTGCGCGGCAGGTGTCGTCCTTAATGTTGTATTACTGCCACCCTCCGGAGGTGAGTGTGTACTGCAGCGCCTTGTTTTTCAGATTGGTCTTTGATCCTTCTTTATCACAAAGATAAAGGTAAAAAAAAAAAAAAAGATATTTCACCACCTTGTTTTTTTCTCACTTTAAAAAAATAATCCCTCAGGCTGAAAACAAACAACAATAATTCTGCCACTGACCATATTTACAACCACTGTGTAACTATCTTTGTTGTGAGGACTTGTCAGTGTAGAGCTATTATTTTGTAGCCTACAATCTGGCTATCACTGACATACTTCCTCTGACAACAGCAGAGCTTCTCTGGGTGGAAGTTTGTTTCCATATCATACAATTAGCCTGCAGGGCTCCAGACTAACTTCTTTTACTACAGTGAATCAACTTGCAAAGCAAATTCCTATTTAAAGGGACAACGAGGAGTTTCTATTTGGTTATAAAAAAGTCTCATATTAATGTGGATGAATCTACGTTACCCACACTTGTTAATGGCTCCATTTTCAACAAATATATTGTTTTGTCTCTATCGTTATTTTGTTATTTTAATTAATGGTGGACTGGGCAAGCCGACCAGCGTTTCCCTACTTTCGGTTTCGCGGACGCTGCCGTCCATGCAGGTCATGAAAATAACTCAGCTGAATCGCCGTTTATGGTCGGAACAACGACGGTAGGGTATGTGATTGTCTTTGAACCTCTGACTTTAATTCTTGATGAATGAAAACATTCTTGGCAAGACGTCCGTCTGGCGCTGGTCCAAGAATTTCACCGTGCTTGTGGAGGCTCATGGTAAATGTGGTATGAAAACACTTTGCTTTCCAAAACTCCTTGTTGTCCCTTTAATTTTTCATTCATGATCCTCTCACACAAGTGGCTTGCCACCTATATGTCAGATTCAGATCTATAATAGTCAAATGGCACAAAGTAATTCAGTGTTAAGGTGTAAATTCAGAAGACGCCAACCATGGGGGGGGGGGTAGAGACATTGATTTAACATTGATTTAAAATTCTCAGCATTGAGGAAGATTCACCCCAAATGTTACTAGACTATAGAACAGTATGCACGTTTCATATTCTGCATCAAACTAGTTAATCTCTTTGACCTCTGAAATATATAATCATTTGGCAGTTGCCAAGGGGTGCATAGCGTTTCAACTGTTAAATTCATTAGGCTACTGTTAAAGTAAAGCTTGGATGTGTATATGCAAAAAAAAAAAAGTACTCAAATGGCTGTCGACATGTAAAGTCAGAAGCCGCCAACCATATGGGAGGGAAATAATCACAATTCACATTTCAGTTCAGTGTCGATTTCAAATTCTCAGCATGGAGGAGGATTCACTCCAAATGTCATTAGACTAGTAGAACAGTATGTTGTTTGTTTTACACATGCATGAATGATGGTTCGCTGTTGTTCACTGGTAAACTGAATAAAAAAAATTCTTGACAACATTCAGCTGTAGTGTGTATTATTAATTATCCATCTATTGAACAGTTTTGAATGTAAAATTATAGCAAAAATAAATGTAATTATTTATTCAACAAGAATATTTGTGTTAGGTGAATCAAGGAATATGTGCCATTGAAGGAATAATTGTGTATTTATACAACAAGGATATCTATATTTGAAGAAAGTAGAAATACATGACATTGATGGGAAAAATTGTTTATTAATTCAACACAAAAATCTGTGTTTGGTTAAGGTAGAAATAAATTGCATTCAAGCAAGAAATTCTTTATTAGTCTCACAGGATTATCCTCATAAAGTGAACAAAAACACCCAAGTTGGCAGAACTCTTGGCAAAACGTAAAAACCTTAATTAAGTCAACAACAGCTGGCAAAAGTTGAGAAAACTCAAAAATCTCTTGCATCATGTTGCCTTGATGTTTTAAGTTTTCTCAACTTTTTCTTTTTTTACTGCACCGATTCATCGGTCGAACATCGACATGTTTATGTTGCCGCGTGAACGCTGTGTTCGGAAAAGAAAAAAAGCAGCATCTGGTGGAAATATGTACACAGCATGTGTCTATGAATCTCTCCTTTTTTTAAGTATTTTTTTTGGCTTTTCATGCCTTTATTTGATAGGACAGTGGAGAGTGTGACAGGAAATGGGAGGCAGAGATGGGGGAAATGACATGCAGTATAGGGCCGTCCGACGCGGGACTCGAACCGGGGCGGCCTGCAGCGAGGACTATAGCCTCTACACATGGGGCGGGTGCTCTACCTACTGAGCTAACACCGTCCCAGTAAATCTTCTCTCTTAACACAACAAACACACACATCTAGCCGCCATATTAAGGGCATATGTTGGACAAAATGACATCAACCATGTTTTTAATGATGGGAGGCGGTGGGTGGACCTTATGTGGCAGGTCGTGAGCCAGGACCATCTCCCAGGCATCCACCAGATGAACATTCAGCCCTTTGAAAATGGCTCTGAGCGCCTTATCGCGCTGCAGACAATACCAGTCGCTGTTGACCTGTACCCTTTCACCCTTCAGCATTTTAGGGTTTGCGGTGCGGATGATGACCACTGTGTCTGGAGCTCTGTTCAGCAGCCGCACCACGGCCCTGCGGATGCTCTGCAGCCTGCGGATGTATAACTCAATGGGGAAAGTGCTGAAGTGAGCCCAGACACCAATAACTACAGCGGTGTTTCTGCCTCCAGTTAAACCGTCTAGTTCATTGGCGACGTAACGGAGCTCGCTGGTGGGAATGTTAAAGCTGATAGGTGGACCATGGCAGCGGTACGTCACCAAGATGTTGTGCACGTGATGTAAAGCCATGAGAGGACCAGATCGATCCCCACTGTGCAGGTCGAACTTAATGAGACCTGGAAGCAGACAAAATGAAACGTATTAATCCACAGTGAGAATAACATCAAACAGAAGAAATACCTGCAGATGGGGTACCTGGTACTGCTTCAATGAGGTATTCAAATCACTGTCTGATGGTGGAGTCTCCATAAAGATGGACCTGCATGCCTCTCAGACAGTCACCGATGGTGGAGGTGGTGAATTGTTGAACCTGGGCTCCCCTCAGTGCTCTCCAACTTCCTTTGTAGTAATAGCCGACAGGTCCAGACTTCACATCACTGTTAATCACTTCTACTGGACAAGAGGGGAAGTGTGAAGGATAGAGACCTCAGTAAGTCTTCTTTTTTAATTTTGGGCTCAGGTCAATGTGTTGTCACTGAAAACAAATCTTTATTACAACCAAAATCATCCGACAGTGTCCAACACCCCTCCCGGGGTCCGCTCGCTATTCAGACATCCCGCTATCCCGACATGTTTCTATTTAGACATGCCACTATTCCGACATCCCTCTATCTAGACATACCGGTAATCCGACACTTTTTGGTACCGCTATTCCGACACAGAAGCCTGCAGCTGAGCGTCTGGGGCCTGGTGGCCAAAGTTGAAAAATTGTTGCAATGACAATAAAATGATAGATTAGAATTTGTGGTTGCTGTTCCCTGCTGCTGAACATCGGATTTTTACATACAAGTCCTTTGTTTTTGTTTCTCTCTCTCTCTCTCTCTCTCTCTCTCTCTCTCTCTCTCTCTCTCTCTCTCTCTCTCTCTCTCACACACACACACACACACCTGCACACCTTGTTACTCCTGCAGAAGAAAGAAAAAAAAGAAGCCTGTGGTCCGACCTGACCCGAGTTATAGACTGCATTAATAAGAAGTTTAATTGGTGCTGATTAAACTTGTAAATGAATGCTGCTCAGGATCCGATTCTTTCCTTACAGTAGCCTATAATTCTGATTCTAAACAGTGGCCGAACAACAGAACCATTTTATTATATTGGAGTCAGACTATATATTTTCCATTTTTGCTGGGCATAAGGTTTGTTCTAAAAGCCTGTCCCATAATAAGCCTATAGACGCGTGTCTCTCGGGTCCGCTCGGCACACACACCCTTCAGCAAAAAAACAAAACAAAACACTGTCAACCTGGTTAACAGGTGACAGAATAATAACAGTCTCAGTAGCTGCAGATCAGTGTGCGCTGCTGCCGGTGTGTTTTTAAACTTGGTGGGTTTGATTCTTGTCGGACATCACACTAGAGTTTGTTTTTTCTTCTCTCTAACAGGCCGATGTATTTGTGTATGAGAAACAGTGTCTCAGATGCAAAAACAAAAATGTAATCAATGTCAGAAAAGCAGAATGTTTGAAAAAATAGTAAAGTGCCACTACTCCGACAATGAAAAAAAAAAATGTCGGAACAGTTGGACGCTTGAAAAATAATGTTAATGCCGCTAATCCGACAATTAGAAGTCAATGTCGAAATAGCGGCATGTCGGAATAGCAGCATGTAACCAAACCTCCCTATGCCCCTCTCTCTCTCCCTCTGCCTGTCCAATATGTATCGGCCATTATCTGCATTTATTGATCCTCCTATCATTACATTATTATTATTTAGTGGTGGGACTCGATTACAATAGCCACTCCTTGAGTGCCAACCACGTAATTTTTCATTTTTTGTTCCCATGCGTTGGGTGTCAAAAATGAAATTTTACGTTTTTTGCTTTTTTCTTTAATTATGAAAATAGACACTTTAACACAAATATGGGGGCTCTACGACGAGCAGAACTGAATTTGATGACGATCAAAAAGTCGTGTTTCAAACTCAAGTTTTTATCATAATTCGGCTTTGCCTTGCAAAAGCTGAACTTTAATTAAAGTTTGTTATATTCAAGCGTTTTCAGAACGTTTTGTAAACTTGTATGCCTTAAACACATTCGTTATTGTTTATTATTTAAAAAAGCAGGACTTAGTGCAGTGCATTCCAAAAAAGTGGAAACCTACTCTGGATCCAATGAGGAGAGAGAACGGGCTGTGTGTGCAGCCAAGGGATGCGCATGAATGTAGTGACGAAGGGATGAGGACCAATAGATCCATAACGAGGGCGGGGGCTGCTAACTCATGGTGCGTTCAAGGCAACCCATAACTCGTGTTTTTCCTTCCTGTGAAGTCACACCAGTTGGATCTGGTACGAGTTCACGGGTCGGAAGTTACGAGTGGCCATAGTGCACTTTCACAGGCAACAGGTCGGAAAAACACGAGTTACGGGTTACCTGGAACGCTACAAAGTAAGTTGTGACTTGAAGCTGTAATTTATGGTTGGCAGAACTCTTGGCAAAACGTAAAAACCTTAATTAAGTCAACAACAGCTGGCAAAAGTTGAGAAAACTCAAAAATCTCTTGCATCATGTTGCCTTGATGTTTTAAGTTTTCTCAACTTTTTCTTTTTTACTGCACCGATTCATCGGTCGAACATCGACATGTTTATGTTGCCGCATGAACGCTGTGTTCAGAAAAGAAAAAAGCAGCACCTGGTGGAAATATGTACACAGCATGTGTCTATGAATCTTCTCTCCTTTTTTTTAAAGTATATTTTTTTGGCTTTTCATGCATTTATTTGATAGGACAGTGGAGACTGTGACAGGAAATGGGAGGCAGAGATGGGGGGAATGACATGCAGTATAGGGCCGTCCGACGTGGGACTCGAACCGGGCCGCAGCGAGGACTATAGCCTCGTCCCACTTTCACAGGCAACAGGTCAAAAAACACGAGTTACGGGTTGCCTGGAACGCTACAAAGTCGTAAGTTGTGACTTGAAGCCGTAATTTACGGTTTCAAAAGCCTGCCTGGAACGCAGCATTAGGCAAAACGGCCGGATCGCTGAATTATGCTTTAACTACTGATAACCTTATGGGTTTCTTTTTTTTCCTGTTTTTTTCTTCTTTCTGGTTTGGTTTAATTTTGTTTGTTTGTTTGTTAGTTGTTGTTGTTTTTGTCTTTCTCAGTGTAATCTCGTTTGTTTTTATATTGTAAGAATTCTGAGTAGCTTATTTTGGTATGTAGGACAGGCATTAATATAAGCACTATGCTTCTGCCTGTGCCTTTTCAGTCACTATTTTTGTCGATAATGTTTGTGTTGATAAAGTTTGTAGTGTGATGTGACTGAATATATCAATAAAATCAATCAATAAAAATCAAAAATCACAATTTGCACACAACTGTGCTTTTATCCAGGCTAACATCCGGTAGTTTTTTAAAACTAAAATTTCCGCTCACCGAACCCTGCAACGACTTCTCAACAGCTTCCATTTTTTCGCGTGATGCGCCCTGTGCAACAGTATTACCATGGCATGCCGGGAACTCGTGCAATATGTTCGCGCTGCTGGGAGTGCAACAATGAATTGCGATTAAATGCATAATTTCTTTTTTGTTTGCATTATTTTTCTGTGACTAATTAATCATAATCAACGTGATAAAGTCCCAGCCCTATTATTATTATGATTGACAAGGTTTTTGGATGAGTGTATGAATTATACTGTATGTACTATGCATTGGCGTTTTCATGGATGCACTTTTTAAATTTCACTGTACTACTTTTTGTGCAATGACAAAAAACTGATTCTGATTTTCTGTTGTGCCCTTTGCTCTCATTGCATAGTAACCGTGCATATAAACATTTTTTTTCTTTTACAAAAATGTGGGCTTTGGATAACACTTCCAACAGCTGGTGCAACTTTTTACTTTCAGCCTTCTGATCTGTTTTTCACAGGTAGATGCACTGAAGCCAGCATAAGAAAATAAAGATTACGTTTATGTCTTGTGCAGGAAATTTTCCTTTGCTTTCCCTTAGTCACAAGAAACACACACAAGTATGCAAAAAATATGGAAACACAGTGAATGAAACACTGATGTTGCAGCATATACCCACCTCCGCTCACACGTACAGTATAATCAAACATAGGTTCTGTTTGCATAAAGCTTCCTGACTGATTTACCTCAGTGATCATTATTGTAAAAATCCTGCTTTACCTGCTGTTTTTGGCAACACAGTAACACTGGCAGGTCCTGAAGCTTTAATAGAGACTTTCATGTTGACGTTACTGATGGAAAACAGAGTGAACATAATAAGATGGGTTACAGCAGACTGCTTGATTTGTGCTGCTTCAAAAACTGTAAATCAATTTTAATTATGCACATGTACTAGCTATAGGTAATACTCTACTGTATATGTATGTATTCCAAATTAAGATTAAAGGGATAGTTCAAAATTCAAATTTCACTCATTACCTCACCCTCATGTTGAAGACCTGTGGCCTTCTCTGACTTACGGGAGGGGGGTGAGGGGGTGGGGGGGGGGGGGGGGGGTCCGTGCAGCAGTATTTCTCCATATAATGGTTGTCAATGGACACCAACATTCTTCGTCCAAAAAGACACCAAAAAACATCCAAGTACCTCCATACTGCTCGTCTGTAATGTCGCTCTTGTATTGAAGCCCTGACATGAGAAATTGTTCCGCTGGTCAGTGCAAATCACGCTTAAAATATAGACTTAACTAATTTTTTTCAGAACAATTTCTCATCCCCCCCCCCGTAACTCAGAGAAGGGACGGAGGACTCTGAAAATTCTCACAGCTCTTAAAGGATAACTTTCGTTTTTTACAACCTGGACCTTATTTCTAGCATCAAATATGACCATTTACTCACCCAGACAACCTTGGTGTCATTTGGAGTCGTTTTGATGAAATTAATTAATTATAATGCGAGAACACGGGGCACCCAATGCAGCCTCTAAATAACACATTATCCGCCGCAAAACTCATTCATTTTGCCAATATTTTGTGATGATACACTAGTGTTATTCCCCTCCGAGCCCGTGGTGGCATGTTAGCAACATCCTGCTCCTCTAGGTTGACCTACTAACCTCTGACCTGGATGATGTCATCTCCGACGGCGGCGCGGCTAACTTGCTATCGCTAATGCTATGGTCCGTTTCTGCATGTTTCTGACTTGTCAGAACAAAATGAGCAGCTGGATGAAGTTCAGCTTCCACAGGCTTCCTCTCCTCAGCCTGGATCCCCACTACAGCTCAGTTGGGCTAAAAAGGACCCGAATGCCGAAGCGTAATGATTATTATCAGAACGAGCCGCGCACCGGTCGGAGATGACATCATCCAGGTCAGAGGTTAGTAGGTCAACCTAGAGGAGCAGGATGTTGCTAACATGCCACCACGGGCTCGGAGGGGAATAACACTAGTGTATCATCACAAAATATTGGCGAAATGAATGAGTTTTGCGGCGGATAATGTGTTATTTAGAGGCTGCATTGCGTGCCCCGTGTTCTAGCATTATACGGATATACGCGCCACTCGATTGGGGCTAATTTCGTCAAAACGACTCCAAATGACACCAAAGTTGTCTGGGTGAGTAAATGATCGTATTTGATGCTAGAAATAAGGTCCAGGTTGTAAAAAACAAAAGTTATCCTTTAATCGACATGAGGGTGAGTGAGTGAAATTTGAATTTTGGGTGAACTATCCCTTTAAGACTAAAATGAAGATACACTTTCTTGATCCCAGGCTGGGAAAGGACTGTATTACAGTAGTAAGCAAATAACACACGATACACAATACAAATAGAAAAATACGATAGTTAAAACTAGAAAATTTCCTCTTGGGAAATTTTGAAAGGGCACCGGAGCTACTGCCGTTCCTACCATCTCTGTCAACATGGGAATCAAACCCACGTTCTTAAGGTCAAGACAGAGCTGATCAGACACGTGATCATCTTTCTATAAGCACTGATATGGAGGAGCTGTAATCACATGAAGTTACCTGTGTTAGAGTGAGAGAGATGAGTGCGCGCTTACGCGCGCATTTGATGTGTTTGTGTGTCTTTAACTGTAATCACAGGAAGTTACCTGTGTGTGTTAGAGTGAGAGAGAGGAGTGCGCGCTGACGCGCGCATTTGAAAGTTACCTGTGTGTTTAGATGTGTGTGTGTGTCTATAACTGTAATGACATGAAGCTGGTTCTAGAGTCTGTGTGTGTGACTGAGCTGCATCCTGTATCAGTCTGATTTAGCTGTGTGTCTGTGTTTACAAACATCTTAACGAGCTCCAGGTGGATTGTTTATGGAGTTAACGACCCTGGCCTGAGGATCAGAGGTTACCATGACAACTTGAGCTGGTTGCCAATGACGATAGGGGCCCCTCAGGCTGAGGCAGACAGAAACGTCAAGAAAAAGAGCCATTTTCTGCCTCTGCACTGGTCTCGCATTTAGGCTTATTCTGACAAAACGGTAGCTCCTATCAGAACAAAAAACAGATCAGCAGTGCCCTAAGGACTTCCTGAAAAATTTGGTACGATTTGGTGTTTCTACAGTAAATATTTTGGCGACACGGGCAGTTTTAAAACATCGGTCCGTTCTGCTCCTCTCAGAAAATTTTTGTATTGCAGTCAATGAGGAGAAGAGACAGACATGGCCACACTCGGTGGCTGCTAATTCAAATTCTGTAAGTCTCTCTGATATTTTAAACGCATTGTGGGAGACAGAACAAGTTTGTCTACAAAACTGTGAAAAATTATGTGTGTACAGTGTAAATTGTGTCCAAGAGGAGTGTGGAAAGAGAAAGAATCAGGAGTTTTTCTGGGCTCTCCTCCCACTCTAGCTGATGACATCACGCACTCTAGCACGAACATTCCGTGCAATACACACCCATTATAATCTCATAATTTCTCCAAAAATGATCATGGTCATTGATCAGGGATTGATCAAAAACTATTCAACCTATCAAAACGTGGAGTAATACACCAATACACAAGACTTGTGTCTACTATTTAAAGTTTAAACGGAGTCTCTAGGGGAAAGTATGCCTGAGCAGTAGACGTTTGTTAAACTCCAATGTTTGGTCTTTTTTGCTCTTTTTTTTTCACTCGTCCCATAGACTTCAATGCAAAATTTTGCGCAGTTTTTCGCGACTTACGTCGCGAAAAATTCGTAGACTGATGAAAAAAGTAATAGCACCCCATTCCCGATCAAGACACACGTTTTGATATATAATATGTCCTGCAACTCTTCGAGTTGCAGGACTAGTAGCGAACCGAAAATCGTCCGGAAGATGAAAAATAACTAGGAAAAAATCCACAGAATAACAATAGTGCCCGGCTTCGCCGGGCACTCGTCCCTACAGCTATTTCATAGCTGTTGGGTCGAGTGCCCTGGCGATGGCCGGTGCCCTAATAAAGAAATAGAAACACAATTTTGAATAACAAATACAAACATACATGATGTTAAGATGTAAAGTCATTCAAAAAGCTGGTCGTACGTGTCTCTCTACTCCCTCACCTTTGAAAAAGCTGGTCCTCCTTATCCTTGAAATATGTTCTGAAACCCCCCGTACAGTGTGTGACCCTGGTGTCACAGCTCAGCTTCTTTGGCTTGTAGCAGAAATACGGTTCACCTGTTTGGAGGTCAGTGTAGTTGCACAGCGGCCGCTCGGTCGGATGGAGACAGACGTTACAGGTGGTCTTCTCTGACACTGAGCCTGACCGGAAGGTGCTTTCAAAGTAAGTCCTGTCTGGCTGTTCCCTAGTCAGTCTTCGCAGGACGGTCACAGCCTCGTTGGGGTGAACCAGTGTCACCTGATGATGGGATAGAGAAACAGGGCTTTGACTAAGGAAACAACAGGCCTTGAGGGCGTGGGGTTCAATTTGAATGAAGACTTACAACAATACTGAACTTGAGTTTTTTGCTTCACCTCAACCTCAGCGCTCCCCTCCCAGAGCAAAGAGAACACAGCAGAATAGGAGCCATCGAGGCGATCCTCCATTTTCCCAGCCACACCTGCACCAAGCTCCTGGTTATGTAGACGGCTGAGTAAGAGGTCCCCGCCAGATTGCTGGGGTTGGCCTCGGAAGTCGTACATTTTAATCATAACCTCCAGCTGATCTCCTACACGCCACGGCCCTCCTCCCTTCTTTGGGAGGAGTGTGAAGCTGCTATGAGCAGGATCGCTGGTCTGCTCCAAAGAAACCATTGCTGTGGTTTCAGGCCACGCAATGGAGTCCAGTATGAGGTCCTCTTCCTCAGCGTCCTTCGTGGTCAGTGGCTTGAAGGTGCAGAAGCCGTGATGCATGTAAGGGTCGGTCAAAACTTCTGGGGTGATCATGGGGGAGTTGACTTCATGCTGAAAGTGAGACAGAAAGTATTGGAAACAGATGAGCCAGTGAGGAAGATGTTTCCTGCCACACAGTACGAAATACTGTTGGTCACTTGTGGTGTTGAAGTTTTACATTCACACTGGACTGAACCACACTAAGGGGGCTTTCACACCTACTTCGTTTGGTCCGGACTTTCGGACTTTCCAGAGAGTTCGGATCAAATTGACAGGTGTGAACGCTCCCCCAGACCACGGTCCAGCCTCAGGAGGTGGTCTCGGTCCGGACTATCCTGGACCAAGGTCTGCTGCTGCGTAATGTGAACGCATTTTTTTGTGGGGGGGTTCGAACTATCAGACCAAATACAGGGAGTCACAGTAAATAAACAGAAAAAAAGGAAAGATGAGCCATGGCAACCGGCGGCAACACTTGGTCAAATATTATATCCAGATTTGGTCAGAGGGATGGGTGTGGCAGTGTACACTTGTAAACGTTTACACAAAATTAAACAGTGGAGTGTCTAATATAAATCCCCAAACTATAGGCCTACATCGGTTCGGATCTTGGTCCGGACTATTAGGTGTGAAAGCACCGGGAAAGTCACTGTCACAGCGGAAGCCATATAGATTCATATCAAAAGACCCGAACTATCCCTTTAAACCCTCTGAAAATGAGCGTTGCATCGGTGCAAAACACGAAATATCTTCTGAAACGTTCATGATAGAGACGAGCTGTAAACTGCATCTGAATCGCGGGATTCTCCGCTTTCCGACGGTCATTGAAAGACGTTGGGCGCCATCTTTGGCCGTCGTCTTGTGGCCCCTAAGGGCAGGACAAAGCGGTATAGAAGTAGCTTTATACCCACAGCAATTGCACTGCTGAATGGGAAAGCTACAAGGTGATTTGATCCTGTTCATACTGAACTCAAGTTGGCTACAGGGACATGCAGAAGCACTTTTCTATGAGAAGCACTTTATGAATTGTGATTTTGTATTTTGTATTTGATTTTACTGTGACTGTTTTCTTATGTGTGTTTTTCTTCTGTTATGATGACTGGGTGTGGCTGGGTTTTACTGTGGGATTGCCTAGTGCCTGTCTGCACAACAAATTTACCACCTGGTATTAATAAAGAAACCTTGACCTTGATCTTTGGAGAATTGTGGATGTAAACACTTGCTCGTCCCCCTGAAAAAAGTTCCCAGAGTCGCTTAAAAGTATCATGGTGGGCAAGCATCATCACATGGTTTTATATGTTGGTAGTTCATCATCATGTACGTTTTTCTACCTGAATCCATTTGATTAAATTGACAGCAAGAAAATGTACTTTTACATGTGTGGCAAGTTGAAGAGGGCCTGGGTGGGCTTTGAACCCCAGACTCCCAGGTAAGAGTCACACGTGCTTGCCAGTCAGCCAAAGGGACATCCCCTTGGCCAAGTAGCCAGGGCACATGATCAATTGGAGGCATAGACAGGAACCTCAACCGTCACACATGCAAAAATAATATTTTTGTGGTAAAAAACATGCTTTCCACTAGGGATGCACCGATACCGATACTGGTATCAGTCCAATACTGGTATCGGTCTGATACTGTTGTAATATACTTGTACTCATATTCCCTAAAGTTCACCGATACCAGCAATTGCTCTGCATGAAGACCGACACCAGAGGGTGGCTTTGCATCTTTGTTGTATTCATTTTGCTAATCGTTTGGTTTTTTTGTTGTGGTAGAAGGATCGGCATCTGTAGGGGAGAGTGAGGTAATGTGAGACACTTTTTACATTTGCTCCCCTCTAAGTGAGATGAAATGATATATCAGTAAAATGTACACATTTCCCATTAATTCAGGATGTTCCCTCGCAATGGAAATTGTCAGAATGTATTCAGGACGAAGGGAAGTGAAAATATGATTGTTTTAAAAAAAGTGGTCTTGTGTCTCACTTTACCCCAGCACTGGTGTAAACTGAGACAAACCCGAAAAATCAATGGGGTAAAGTGAACCAGCTGGGGGTAAAGTGATCCACTTACTTTTTCCACTCTGAAACTACCATAACAATAGATATTGTAACAGTTACAATCCTGACAGCTCGCTTGACAACCACACATTACAGAACTAATGTCGGACTTGTAACAGAATAATGGGAATTGGTCAATTAAGCACATATTTTCTAAGCACTTCAAAGTAACTCTGAACAAAATTGTTAGGACCTATTAGGTTTGTTTAGTGGTATGTTCTGTTCTGTCTTGTCTCTTGTTTATCTCCTGTTTTATTTTTGATGAGCTGTCTATGTCATATCCCTCTTCCTGTCGAGTTTCTGTCTCCCCACCCCTTGTGTTCCTAAGCTGTGCTCTCCCTCCCTTCTTTGCCAGATCACCAAATCTGTTTCAGTGAATGTATCCAGCATTTCTTTGTGTATTCTGTGACCTTGACCCAGTTTCAGTTTGACTACAAGTTTAGCTTAGTGATTAGTGACCCTTCTCTACAATGTTAATGACATTAAAAAATAAAACATACATAATGTAATATTACATTAGAATATGTTCAGGACTAAATATGATTCCAAGATAAGAAAACTTATTTTCGTAAGTAGGATTTAAGAACAAATTAACTTGTGCTTCATGGTGGGGTAAAGTGAGACACTGTCTCACTTTACCCCACAATGTTAATGACATTTGTCTCATTTTACCCCACCCCCACCATTTTAGGAAAAAAAAAAAAAAACCTCTCTTAGCAATTCAGGCTAATCTTCAGCTTGCATCATCACATGGTTTCATATGTTGGTAGTTCATCAACATGTGTGATATAAGTTTTTCTTCCTAAATTAATTTGCTTTGGCACAACAGTTGATTAAGTTGAGCACATATTTTTTTACTTTTAACTGCAAAAACTATATTTTTGTGAAAAAAACATGCTTACCACAGCACCATGAGGTCCTTTCCTTCATGACCATGGGGAAATGGGAGGGGCTTGAAAACATAATGGTCACATGACCACAAATTTGTACCATTGGCTAGATACATGGGGTGTCTCACATTATACGGTGTCTCACATTACCTCACTCTCCCCTACTCAGTATCGGCTCTACAGTACGCAGATCCAAGTATCGGTATCGTATCGGTTTGAAAAAAAGTGGTATTGTTGCATCCCTACTTTCCACAGCACCATGAGGTCCTCTCCTTCATGGCCAAGGGGAAATGGAGGGGCTTGGAAACATAATGGCCACATGACCACAAATGTGTTCTGTTGCCTAGATACAGGGGGTGTCTCACATTACCCCGTTCTCCCGGGGCAATGTGAGACATTACCTGCTGCTTCTTCTCTCTGAACACAGGTAGGCTAATGCAGTCTAACCTGTTTTAGAGAGGCATGATCATTTACTGTGAACTGTGATTATCTTGATGTTAGCGCTAGCTGATGGGTATTTGGTGTTGAGTAGAAAAGAATAAAGATGACAAGGATTTTTGGTTGAGATTATGAACATAAGAAGATTGCCTTGCATTACTTTATTATTCTTGTTGGGGGCGAAATTACACAAAAAAAACACAAATTGATTCGAAATTAAACCTATTTGTGTAACATAGTACAAACTCTAAATTGACTTGTTAAAAACAAAAATACAAAATATGTTAAATTTACTTTACCTTAGATTCACTTTTTTCAAAAGGGCAGGTCCTCCTCTCCTGTAAGTACATGTCATGTAGCACATAGAGTAAAACAAACACAGCCAGGAACAGGAAGATGCCTCCGTACTTTGGAAGGGAAAAGTTTGCCTCCCTTCTTTTAGAAGTTTGGACCATCATGATCAGGAATCTGTCTTACTTTCTTCTCTGGCTGCTGCCGCCCACTGTGAGTGGTTTCACTGGAATTAAAAAATCAAACTAAAGAACGTTGTAAACTTCTTCTTCTTCTTCTTCTTCTTCTTCTTCTTCTTCAAAATAATCAAAACTCAAATTGTAAAATCCTCATCCAAATAGTTTTGTCGTGTCTGTCTGGCTCCTAGACACTATCGGACTTAAATTTTTAAAAAAAAGTCACATTAGAAATTGTCAGGTTGAAAAAACAGGAAAACTGACATTGCGTGTTCGTTTATTCCA
Source organism: Decapterus maruadsi (assembly GCA_030347415.2). NCBI lineage: Eukaryota > Metazoa > Chordata > Actinopteri > Carangiformes > Carangidae > Decapterus > Decapterus maruadsi. Next base: position 16,597,518 of record CM064886.1, on the reverse strand, counting down.
AGGGAGGACAAACAACGACGTTCTGGTCAACTATTTATTAAATTGGATCATCAAAGGAATCAGATACAAAAAACTGCAAGCAGTTAGCTGCAACCACCATCCCAAGAGAGCCAGAATTCTCTGTCATCTGCTCAAGACAAAGGTGTTACATTACTTCTTAATTGGTTCTATAAGAGGTGGGGAGTGGCTGTGGTTTAGACTTAGCCCTCCCTTCGTTGGCGCAGTATGTTGGTCCCATCTCCATCCTGGTGTCTGAGGGTTCAGGGCAGATAATACAGATCATTAAAACTCTTCCTCACAATGTTTCCTTCAGCAGAGCTCACAGGCCTCTCATCCTCCCTTCCTTCGGCCTTGGAGATGTTTTGCTTTCACTGTGGCTCTGTGTGCCCTCAGCTTACCTCTGTGTGATCAGGTTACTGGTATTTCTTGCATTATGAATCTATATGGTTTGCTTACAAGTTTCAGTTGTCTTTAAACTCAATGGGTTAGTCAAAAATATAAGACACAATAAGTTAGTTAAAACATGAGACTAAACTTGACTACAACTTAATTAAAGTCAAAAGTTTCACATCATTTATGGTTAACTTGTTTAAAGGCTAGGTAGGCAGCTTTTTTGACAGTATTAGGCAAAAACTTACACACTAACCTTGGGGATAATGTAAATGAAGTGATGTGAAAAAAGATAGGCTCTGTTTTCAGCCTGCAAAGAATCTACCCGTGACGGTAGATTTTGACCAATCACAGAGCAGCAGCTCTTGTTCGTATTATTTGAACGTTTTAAAACGTAAGAAAGTGACGTTATTTCTCTACTAGCTGCTCTGGCTGAGGGGATGAGAACCGTGTGGACTCAACTCGAAGCTTTTTTCTAGGTTTCTGCCTACCCAGCCTTTAAATGGGAAAAATGTCTAAGTGCTCAATCTACTAAAACAATCATCAGTGAGATATATTCAGTGTTAGTCAGTAATGTCAAAGTGGAGAATATCCATGCAGCGTTAGTTCTGATGAGGTGTCTGTGCAGTTTTGCAGTCTCCAGTGCAGAGACACACAGGTTCAGCCTTATCTCATCAGTCAGTGAGACAAAGGTGTTCTGTTTTATTTGTTAGTAAGACACAATATCACTTCAGTTAGTAAAGGTAAATATTCAATGAATCAACTGCAGCCGCTGGCAACGGCATCTTGAAAAACACGTTGCAACGGCATCTTGAAAAACACGTTTTCCAGGTGGTGTGGGGTGCTGTTGAAGTAGAAAAAAATATATAGGTGACGGAAAAAGCACAAGGCAAGCAGGCACAGGCACTCACATTCCAATCCTGACAACTCCACCTGACAAACAAAGAAAACTATGGACTATGGATGTCATTGCTCCACAGGTGGAGGAGGGTGCGCACTTTCTCCGAAAACATCGGATCAGACTTCTAAACAGCTGTCATTTGGATAAACTAACCGCACATTGGGTGTCTAAACAGTGACTTTCTCACTTTAAAAATTATTAAAGTTTAGGCTATTTGTGCGCACCCTCCTCCACCTGTGGAGCAATGACCGAGACATCACAGAGGGAGCCAGCTGCTCTGCTGACGTGCTCGGCCGGCCAGCGGAGGGGAAAACTATCTTACCTGTAGGTTTATAGAGGTTGACCGCTGGCTGGTTAAATTATTTTTAGGGGATAAATGTTGGTCTCATTCATGAAATAGTGCTGAACTGTGACCAAGCGCTGTCCGCTGTCTCAGTGCTGAAAGGTGACAGCTGACTGTCACTGCCCGAGGGGGAGAGAGAGAGAGAGAGAGAGTGGAGGTGCTCACTTCTCCGAAAACATCAGAGTTCTAAACTTCCGTTATTTGGATAAGCTACCCGCACATTGTGGCTCTAACGTTACTTTCTCGCTTGAATAATAATATTAAAAGTGCATAAGGCTGGTGTTGGTAAATTGAAGAAAACTTTGCGAGATCTCCCGCAAAAAGTATTGCGAGATCCCGCAAAAAAAAAAAAAATTCCCCACCATGTCCCTTTAGTGGCTCCGTATATGAGTATATGAGTTTTTACACTAATTTTATGAGCCAGAGTGGCTCAAATTCAATATTCTTTTGTGTACACCTTTAAGATTATCAAATTCTTTTTGTTGTATAATGTTGCCACAATAGTTAGTTTGTAGACACTAGTGTGCTCCCTTCTGGGTGGGAGATAGGCCTACGCAATGACGTGACATCTTTGATTAAACAATTTTTATATTGCCTGTGATAATTTTCTGCAATCATGTCTTTCTGATACATCTATTCTCAATTTATCCATTTGATAATGTCACTACTTTTTGATTATATATCATTTGACTGCTATATTTTTTGGTTGATACGTATATGTAATTGTTTAAATGTTTTAATCTACCATTATTGTTCTTTGATAAGCAACCAGCCATTGGCCCATCCAGTCTATATAATATAAGAGACTCCCTCCTGTGACACTGATCCTGAAGAAGACCGTGTCGGTCGAAACCGGTCGGCGTACTTTTTATCCTGTATGACTGGATTCATTAAAGGCCTTTTATGACCTTTTTTATGACCTTTTATCACCTTGTCTCCATGCGTGTGAGTACCTGAAGCAAGCCTTGTGCTCTTTTCGTCTCCTATATACGTCTCCTATATATCAAAAGAATGGTTATGAACCAGTTTCGTTCCCTTTCAGTGACGTCAGAGGGAGTTATCGCGGGATGTAAGCATTCTCACGTGACGTGAGGAGTTTTTGGTTATTACCTCACGTGACATTGTTTTGTCCGCGGCGGAGCGGAGACACGGTTCAAGTTGAAATGGCGAGAAACGAGGAGAAGCAGCAGGGCAGACTGAACAGACTGTGGCTGCAGAGGGAGAGAGACGGTTAGTGGTCGGTAACAGGAGCAAACAGCGACTCTACATAGCTGCTGAGCTGCAGCATAGACATACATTATGGCTGCAGCGTTGCAGGGCTAAGCTACAGTTGTATTGTGGGTCTGACTGAATACTTGAATGCTTTGTTTACAGAGGGACGCCTCAGAGATGTGCACGAGCGGAGACCCAAACTGGTAAAGTCATCCTCAGTTACCTAGTAGTTGCCATTGAGTCTCTGGGTCGGCTGCTCTCATCCAAAGCTTCTCTCTACAGTCCAGTCTGAACTCAGCCCCCTCCATCCGGAAGTGGATCCCCAGCATCAAGACTGAGATAGAGTATTATCTTCAGGTAAGCAAGTCAGTACTCACTGTTGGGCACGGTACTTTTAGAAAGTGCTGGTTATAGTTACCAGTTACTTTCCCCCAAAAGTAACTAAGTTATGAAAGGGATAGTTCACCCAAAATTGAAATCTCTGCAGTGCATGTCCATATACAGTTGCAAATGGATACCAACTGTCTTCGTAACAAAAAACATCCAAATACCTCCATGCTGCTCGTCTGTAATGTCCCTCTTGTATTGATGCCCTGAAATGCGAAATTGTCCCGAAAAAAAATAATTTAGTCTACATTTTAAGATTGTTTGTAGCGGAAGCGTCTCGAAGCTCCTCTTCCCAGTTCATCCAAATTTGACAAACTGGGAAGAGGAGCTTCGAGACGCTTCAATCAATCAGGAACCCTCAGACCAAAATGGATTTGCTTAATAGGAAAGCACATTTTTCTTAAAAAAAAAAAAAGTTTAATGAGTTAAAAAGAGTTAAAGGCTAGGTATGCAGCTTTTTTTTTTTTTTTTTTTACAGTATTGGGCAAAAACTTACACAATAACCTTGAGGATAATGTAAATGAAGTGATGTGAAAAAAGATCAGACGTCTTTGCGTCTCCCCCAGTAGGCTCTGTTTTCAGCCTGCAAAGAAATCTACCCGTGACGGTAGATTTTGACCAATCACAGAGCAGCAGCTCTTATTCGTATTATTTTACACGAAATATAAATACTATGTTATCGTTCATGTGTTCAAAAAGGTTTTTCTTACCCGTGACTCGGACATTATGGAGGATAACATTGAAAAAAGGAAAAGAAAGAAGCTTCTGGCAAGTTGGTTAGGGAGGAGGACAGAGAAGCTGCCCGGCCGATGAGCTCAGCTCCCCGGCTGCAGCCTCTGTGACGAGCCGCTGCTGCCGCTCGTGTGTGGCTCTGCACTCCTCCGACAAAAGTCGGAACAATACTTACAGACCTTATTAGGAAAAACTGACCACAGATTGGGAATCTAAACCGTCACTTTCTCGCATGAAAAAATATTAAAACGTAAGAAAGTGACGGACTGGCGGAGGGGATGAGAACCGTGTGGACTCAACTCAAGGCTTTTTTCTAGATTTCTGCCTACCGAGCCTTTAATATTTAGTTTTTATAACAAATCCTGCCTCCCCCAGCTTTAATAACTGAATTGTCTTGTTATTTTTGTTTCTCTCAGCAGTCCCAGCTGTCTCATTACCCAGAGAGGAAGATAACAGAGTTCCAGCTGCAGATTGAGGCTTTGGAAAAGGAATACAAAAGTTTCATTGGCAAGCTGCGAGTGCTTGACCCCTCCTGTAAACACAAGCCATGGACTCCCCGGGCGTACTGCAAGAGGAGAGCAGCGGCTCCAGACGGTCCCAGCAACGGTCAGTGCATTTCATTAATTCTCTCACCTTTAGAAGAGATGTGATGTCTAGCCCTTAAGACACCAACAACTGCCAGTCCTCTGACCTTTCATCTCTCTGTCCTCACTCTGGTCTACAGTTAAGAAGCCGCGGTCACAGGAGGACAGCAGTCAGCGCAGCGGAGCCAACAGTGATTTCACAAGCGGTTGGACTGGATGTGACAGAGGCTCCGCCCCCGGCTGCTCCGACGCCAGACTTCCCTCCAATCCACTGTCAGAAACCTCAGCAGCGGTCTGCGGGGACCAGGACCAGGACCAGCCCCTCTCCTTCGACCCAACACAACTAGCAGTGGCCGCGGCTGCGTTCAGAGGACGGACACCTCAGATTAACGTGTCCTCTCAAACGCAGAGTCTCGCCAGGCTGCTGCACTCTGGCCTGCCAAACCTCAGGAGCTCTGCATCAGGACAAATAGGGACAAGGAGCAGAGGGACAGAGGAGGACGATGGGACCGGAGTGGGTTTGGTTACCGAGCAGAAAGTTGACGTCCATGTGTGTCAGTTAAAGAGTGAAACAGCAGAGAGGAAACTGAACAGCAGCACAACAGAGGAGAAGACTGCTCATGTCTTGGGACTCGACTGTTACTCTTCCTCTGACGACTCTGACCATTGTCACTCATGATAGTTTTACAGCATAAAATCTAATAGTGCTCAATTTTCTACATTTTTAAAGATCCCATATTCTACTCTTTTTTACTCAGCTGTCAGACGTCCAACTAAACTGTATTGCAAATGTATCACCCCAAACTGATCCGTGGTCCTGAATGTGGGCTGTCTAAAGCCATTTTACCACTAAAACCGACGCAGGTTTTTTAAACGCGGGTCGAGCCGCTAACAATCGGCATTTGGCCCCTTTCCCTAATGACCAAAATAAGCCGAGTCTGACCCCCTGCGGGGGAAAAAACCTGTTTTTCATAATATGGGCCCTTTAAAATACACTGACTGAACCCTTTCATGTCCTGTGTTCATTTAAAGTATCCTATTTGATAGTGGCTCTCATGGGCCAAACAGTAATATCATAACTGAAGCTGAATTCTTGACTTCAACCAGATTTGATTGTGTGTTACGTGTTCCTCGTAATATTTGAATGTACTCCATACATGAGTGTGACATCACAATCACACTGTGAGAAAACATGAAATGAATTCATGAATTTCAGTTTCCAATTACAGCTGCACTCTCAAGACCTGAATAAAAAGCTCCATTGTGCAATTTCATGGTTTTTCACCGTTTTCAGACATTAACCGACTTGTGTAATCAGTCACTGTGACCGCAGCTGGCTCCGTGATGCTGCAACACGGCTGGTGACTGTGAGAAACCCAGTAATTGATTGAGATACTTGCTGATTCAGTGATTCATTTTAGTCTCTTCGGTTGCAAGTGGAGCAGCAGCTCTGAGCGCAGCCTGGTTAGACCCCAAACCCCACCCTCCCACCCAACCCACTGTGTGCTGCTACTGCTGCCACTGCTGCTGCCTCTGCTGCTGCTGCTGCTGCGAGGACCACTTTCAGCATGACGCTTCTGGGAAACGGACGCATCAGCTTCTAGAAAGCAGGTCTTCTGTGCACTTTATGGTAAAGCCTGACGTAGTCACCTTTAGTTAGAGCCGTGCACACGTTGAAAAGGTGGGTTTCCCTTTTTCTGCAGGGGCCAGAGAAACGAAACAAAGCTTTTTGCAGCCACGGAGAGAGCTCCCTTTGCATTTACCAATATTAATTTACACCACGTACACTGTAAACTGGCCTGAACACCAATGATAATAATAGAAACCAACGTTTTTGTTTCAGTCTGTAAGCGTGCACTGCTTAACTGCAAGGCTGTTTCTTCTATCTTATCTGGGGGGTCAGAAGAGTTTTCACATGAGAAGCACTACAAACTTGAGTATGAATCACCACTAGAGCTGTAGCAAATTGCTGGAAACTGTTTTTTCTCTTTGATTAAGCAAATGATGAAAAGTAATGTCTTATGGAAACTGCAGCAACCACAATGGCAAAGCTGCGTAACTGTTCTACATCCAAGGAGACAAACCTAGAAGGGTTACAAAGACCACAGTGGCATGACTCCCTGAGACTGAGTGGGGTGTCTGCGTTCATCTTTCCTGTAAGCTCAGATGTGAGGTTATTGGTTGGGGTTAATTTGCAGTTGCGTAGAGTATTGCTACCAGCTTTTCATCAGCAGCCGTGCAGCACGGAAGGCAGCGCAGAGACGTGAGCCCTTTTCATGTGGCAGCCGTATCTTCCCACCAAGACTACGCCGTGTGCTTCTGAAACTGCTGTATCACTGTTTACCAACATGCCTTGTCTCGCAAATACTGATCTGAAGGGATAATAATATTAATCATGATGCTCTTAGTGGAGTAAGATTCAGCACATTTAAAGCAGAACTTTCTGAAAAACCAGCACAGAGCTCACACACAAAAAAAATCCCTAGAAGTGTTGAAATATATGTTACCTGATTCACAAGACCCATGACATACTGCGGTGACTGCGTCTGTGGCTGCTGAATGGCTCTTTTCGTGGAACCTCTGGACAGGTTTTTTTTTTTTTTTTCTGTTGAGCTGGTGGTTAGGGGAGCCAAACCTGTAGCTTCCTTCCCCCACAGCCTTTGCCCACAGTCGTCTTGTCTGTGCACTGCACAGTCCAAGACAAAGTTAATAATAATAATAATAATAATACATTTTATTTCTAATGCACTTTTCATTTCAAGTGCAACAAAGTTAAAAGCAAAAATAGCACACACAAAAACTAAATTAGTGCCACATACTGTATATAAAGTGTTAGCAGACATTTACATGTGTTCATTTGGAGGATGTTTTTATCCAAAGTGACTTAACAACTCAAGGAAAGCACTAACACCTGAATGCAGCAGTGAACACATGAAACTGTGAGATACAGCCTAATAAAGTTCAGTAAATCTGCATAAAAAGCATCAGGAGAATCAGCAGAAGACAGAGGATCATTGTGCAATTGTATGAAAAGTGATGTGCACTTGTCTTTACTATGTGTGTGTGGGGGGTGGGGGGGAGGTGCCGTGGGTGGTGAAATGTCTTTTAAGACTGAGGTGCTCAGACACACAAGTGCACACCTCCTTCATGCAAGAGGCGATAACACACAGACTGCCTTTCAGCACAGGAACCTGCAACATGAGCTTTGACCAGAACTATCCGTTCCCACAGGTCTTCCTTGTGAACGGAGGTGAAAGCGGCGGTCAGAGCTTGGACCAGCCTCCAGCTCTGGTGCCCTGCTGGCCGTTTCCCCCCGCCCAGCAGCAGCAGCAGCAGAGGACCAGGGGCCGTGAGAAGAGCCGGGGGGGCTGCATGGGGATCAGCCCCAGCCTGGCCATGATTGTGCTGCTGCTGTTCCTGCTGGTGTTTGCTGCCCTGGGGTTTGAAGCCTACCAGATCTACAAGATGCAGACTGAACTGAAGCAGATGAGACAGGTAAGGAGCCACCACTGGGTTCTGGGATGGATGTGGAAGATAATATTGAAAAAAAAGACAGAATGGATGGTTTGAAATTCCTCTGGTGTACTGTGTTGTAGTATTGAGGTGGTTCCCATTTGCAAAGTATTAAACAGTTGACTGGTCAGTGAGAAATAATATGCTATTGCTTGTTGTGCAGTTTTAATGGGGTAGAGCTGTACAACATTAAAAGGTGTGACTTCTCTCACCTATTGCATAGAGTGGGGGGTGAGAAGTGGAAGGTGGGAGCGTGGAAAACCTGCTGGAAAGTTGCCTCCGAGTTGCAAAGTTTAATAATTAATTCACGTTTGACTTTGGCACGGTGTGAAGCATCGAAACACTTCAGCCTCACTCTGACATTTAGAAATGCAAACCAAAGACTTAATCGTTCCATCTGTGGTCAGTGTGGACCAGCGAGACAGGAAATCCTCTCTCTGTCACTCTGTGAGAGAACTTTCAGATGAAGCGCTGAGGCAGAGAGAAAAAAAAACGCTTGTGTATGATGTGGTAGCCTTTTGAAAATTCTCTGTTTCTTTCATTTTACAGAGGGATAATAATCCCGAAACAGAGTTAAGTTCACCACAGAAGCAAATTGGTGAGTGTAAACAAAAACAAATCAACACAAGCACACACTAACAACACACTAACAACCCTGCACAAAGGTGGAAGCGTCTCCAAACTAGAGACGATGAGAATCTAATCTGGTGGTTGTTTCAGGTTTCAGTGAAGATGTGGTGCACAGAGACAACAGCAGAGAAGAAGACAGCAGGTCTGCAGCGCATGTCATAGGTAACATTTTTATTCATAGTGGAGCTAAACTCTGATTGTTTTTAATAGATCCTTCCTTTCTCCGGGGTTCGTGTCACCATCAGTGGCCTGTTTCCAAGTTTTAAATGCATAAAACTACCACATAGATTTGTTTATAGCATCAAAGCTTTTTGACTTTGTCAGAAACCTCTATTTGAACAAAATAAAACCTTTTTTTCCCCACAAAATTCTAAAATGCTCTGTTTAAAATCATAACATTTGTGGTGTTGGGGTCAATTTTGACCCGGTTATAACGATAAGAACAATAATCAGAGTTGAAACTGAAATCATAAGTGCAAAACCAACCTTTTCATGGATAAGGAAGCCTAACAATGTAACCAAGAGATGAGAAACAAATGGAATGATAAATAATTGTCTTAGTGTGTTTTACAGCTAATTTACTGTAAGACTCGGGTCCAAACTGACCTTAACACCATAGATGGCAGTAGAAAGCTACAAGAGGAAGGTTTAATTGAAGTCAAGGGGTGTACTGACAAAAAAGGCCCAGGGGCCCATACGAAAAAATATTGAAACCATTATTTTCATGGATGAGGAAGCCTGACAATGTAACCAAGAGAAGAAAAGCGAATTGGATGGAAAAAAAAACATTTTTTTTAGTGTATTTTACAGCTGATTCAAAAAACGGGTCAAAAATGACTCTAACACCATAGATGGCAGTAGAAAGCTGAGACAAGACGAAGGATATACTGTACATGAAGTGACATCATGTCTCCTCTCCCAGGGCGGATTGACAAAACGAAAGGCCAGTCTCAGACTCTGCGATGGGAGCTGAGGACGAGTCGCTCCTTCGTGTCTGGAGCAGTGACGTACCGCTTCGAGGACGGTGGTCTGCAGGTCAACGAGAGCGGACTCTACCACATTTACTCACGAGTGGAGCTGATCCTTAAGAGCTGCTCCCCGTCCTCGTTCACTCACTCGGTGTTTGTGAGGAGAGTGGGACACATGCAGCCCGTGAACCTGATGGAGGCCCACCGGGCGGGCCTCTGCTCCAGGGAGCAGCCGCACTCCTGGACCAGCGACAGTTACCTGGGCTCGGCCCTGAAGCTGCAGAAATACGACAGAGTCTATGTGAATGTATCGCAGCCCCTTTATCTCACTCATGAACATTACGCCAACTTCTTTGGTCTCTACAAGGTCTGAAGTCTTTGAGCTTTCGGTGAGCAGCAGTGAGTCACTCCAATGACAGAATGTAAACTCAGAATGTGTCAGACAGGAGCACATCTTGCTCATCACCTTACACAAATGAATCTTTTGTTGAATGTTACAACAACTGCACTGAATATCATGTTAAAATCCAGGTCCAATATTGCATACTGCAGCTTATTCATAATTTTTAATTATCGATGCAATTTCCACTTATTTATGAAGAAATGTTGTGCCTAATGTAAATGTTGGGATAGTCAGTTAACACTAAGATGTTGATTTAGTTGTAGCAAATTTTACATATTTATTTTGAGGTGTAACTGCCATGTGTGTAAATGTGTATGTGTTATAGGATCCACAAAAAATATTCCATGTCAATTGCTTTTGGACTAAATAAAGAGAATATAGTTTCCATTTGGTGAAACCATATAATTGATCAAGCCTTTATCATTGCAGTTTAGTGGGTGTCAGGTTTGAGTGGGCTGTGCTCAGATTATGGACACCCACATGAGTTTTGTCATGACCACTGGAAAGTATTTAGATAAAGGCACCATGAGCCTCTTTTTCCGTGTATTCCACAGCAGCACAGAGGAGGGTTTCTGTTTTCTTAGCTGCCACTTACAATAAGTAAAGCAGCTGTAATGTGTGCACACAGGGTAAACAAGCTCAAGTGACAGTTTTAAAGTGAGCTAACAATGCTTTGCGTTCGTTTTGCTGCACAGCTTCTCCTTCCTCCACTTTGCAGTTTAACACCCTTGTTGCTCTGCTTTTTTGGGTTTTTTTTCTGTACACCACAGACACACATGTAAGAGGGGAGTGCAAAAAGACGCGCAGGCTGGGCTCAGATGAAGTGGCTGGTTTGACGCCTGTTTCCTTCCTGTGTGAATATCAAGAGGGTCTCAGATGTGCGCGAGTTGATTTTTGTGAAAGACTCGGTTTCCTTTAATCCACGTTGAAAAAACCGAACTACTTTGGTCTCAACGGTTCTCACAGTAAGAGTTGGATAATCCTTTCAGCGTGCAACGCAGGTCTGTCGTGTCTGGCTAAAGTCAGTACTTTCTGGCTAAACCACAAACTACTCACACACTCTATATGGTTAGTTACCAGTGAAAACAATAATGGACTCAACTTTCTGCAGTGCACCATGTAGTTTTCAATAAACACAGTGCAAGTGCATGAAGGATGTGTTATACCCGCTCCAACATGCAAATGTTATCTACATGACAATAACCACAGATCTGTTCCCTCGCTTCCTTAATGATATACTTGTAATTACAATAAGACAGTGTGGACTACACCTATTAGAATGTAATACATCCTGTGGGCCAAGACAAGAGGTTTGTTGCTGGAAAAAGAACAACAAAGTCGTTTCAGTAAATTTCAGTAATAGGGCTTCATTCAGATCAAGTGATCCGACCCGTGCAGGGAAGTTACATAATGCAGTTTCAGCCAACGTGACCCGGCTCAGGCTGCAGCGGCAGCACCATTCATTCAATTAACCATTTTTCTCCATTTGCAATGAGTCTGCAAACATTATTTTAAGGCCGAAAAACTCTGCAATGTTGCTTTAAGGTGTGGCTTTTTGAGACTCTACAAGTAGATGTTTGATACATAAATTCACAGGACTTCATAGGCCACAAGATATCTGAAGATCTGAGCAGATAAGCTCACATTCACAGGAAAGCTGCGATAAGACAGATAGTATGTGAGAAAGTGCGCTGACACATTCCTTACAACAACAACCAGGGTATTTAGATCTTAGATTGCGTATGAAGTTCACCACAGCCATGCAAGAGCTCACTGTGCACAAGATTAATGACACGAAAATTAGCCCAGAGAAAATTTCTAGGTTGCATGCTGTCAGTGCCCATTTTATTTGTATTGTGGGAATAAATATGTACTTTGTAAGCCAGTCATATAATAATACAAAATATAGTTACCTAAGTCTGTAACTTTCTTACCCAGTTCATTTGTTGAATCCAAACTGGTGACGTTTGCATTAGAAAAGGATCTCTCCATAGTCCAAAATTATAGTACTGATCTTCAGGAATGTGAGAAATGTATTAAAGGAAACACAAAAGTGTCTTAATAGACGCTTGTAGTAGGTGTAGACAGAGCCAGTCTATTGATGAGCCTTGCCACTCTCCATAAGCCCCATTGTATCGAACTTGGTTGCAGTTCCACTAGAATTCCACTAGGAGCACTCGTGGGCGAGTGCAGAATGAATGGGGCCCTATGGAGCTAGAAGGCTAAATTTGTCCCTTTCACCTGCTAATAGTCAAAAAATCGCAAATATTGTTGTATTTTCTGCAAGTTCAATATGGATTATAGGTTAAAAGTGAAATTGAAGTTTTGTCCTTTCGATTTCCTACAGGTTGGGCTGTTGTTGACCATAAAACGCTAGCATTCTGCTAATGGATGCTCAGTGCTTAATTTGTAAATCATGAGGTGCCGGAACGCAAAGTACATATGACAGCGCTCAGGGATGACGAAATCCCAGACTGGATGAAACCCGGAAATGCTGGGGGGGGGGGGGGGGGGGGGGGGGGGGGTGGATGTAAAACTGAGAATAATGTCACATTTTAGTTGTGCTCTTGCTGTGTTTTATTTCTCTGTTAAGTTAGGAACTTTCATAGATCGCCTGTTTAGAGGCATTTTTTCCCGAAGGAAAAAAGAAAAGAGGAGGAAAGTGTCAATCATCAGGTTGCGCATCTGTTTATCCAGGAAAAGCAGAAAAACAAAGTGACATTATAAATACAAAGAGAAAAGGAATAATACTGGGAGAAGGAAATATTTATAATCTATTGATAGTTTGCAGGCCGTTTTCAAAGGTAAGCCTGGGATATTTCCTGCAGATTAGGCGATCACCGTCGGTGTGTCATGATATGCGCATCAGTGGTTGTAGAGCGGATCAGGGGTCGAGTGTGTGACTGCACGGTAGACAGAGCTGTGTGGTGGTGGATGTACAGTAGGCCTGTGTGTGTGAGTTGAGCATCCCTGACCTGTCGCTGGACGTCCAACACTTCTCCGTTCTCCTCTTCTTCTCAGTCTCCCTGCTGAAATCTGATGCCAGGGTCCCCAATTTGCTCCGGCCAGTGGTTCCCATAGTTTCATTGTTTGAAAGAATAGATTTTTCGGCAATATCGTTCGTTCATTCATCTCGTGCACGCATGTACACAAGCAGGCAGAAATAGATGGTTTTACAATGAAACTAAATAGGGTACGGCCTGATTAGTGCGTCAACTTCAACAGATCTCCGACTAAATCTTAATAAACAACATGGAATTATGGAGATTTGTTCGGTAAATGAATACTTACGTAATATTATTTTCTTTTAAACATTTTAAAACGTTTTTTCTTTAATGAGAGGTGTCGGATCTGCCCAAATAGGTACCGGAACGCAGGGAGGCCAAAATTAAGAGGTGCCGGATCTTGTTCCGGCAGGATCCGGCTCAAATTAAGCACTGTGGATGCTGATTGGTCAGTGACGGACTTGCGACTGTTTACGACCAGAGATCCCACTGGATGATAACAAAAGCTGTAAAACAGGCAAAAACCTGCTTTGTTTCCTTCTGTAATGCTGTTATTATGCACTTTATTAACGTTTAATATTTTTTCAAGCGAGAAAGTAACTGTTTAGACCCCTACTATGCGGTCAGTTTATCCAAATGACAGCTGTTTACAAGTCTGCTCCGATGTTTTTTGGAGAAGTGAAGCTCCACCTGTGGAGCACTGGGACATCACAGCGGCAGCAGTCGGTCTGACAACGTGCTCAGCCGGCCTTACCTCCGTTGTCGATCCCGGCCAAGAAAACGAATTAACGTACTCGTAGGTTTCTCGAGGTTTACCACCGGCTGGTTAAATTCTTTTTAGAAGATTGGTCTCATTGATGAAATCTAACAATTGTGGCAGTAGCATTAGTTTATTGTTTGAATGAAAAGTGAAGCTTCATTACGTTCACCACATGTACATCAATAAATAGATGTTTTACAATGAACCGATCGTCTGCATTAAATGTTTTCTTTTAATTATAATGTTGTATAACATGGTTACTGACGGTCCGCAGTTCCATAGACAGGCTGCACCATGGGCTGCACAGGCTGTCATCGTGCTCTGGGGTGACTCAGAAATTACCGTAAAGCAGCACCTCTGTCTGTGACGTCATCATGTTTTTTTTAAACAGCTTTTTAAAACAGATAACTCGCCTGTGAGAGCCCCCACATGGACAGAGACGTGTTCCAAGAACCTGGAAGTTGGATGAGAGTGGCATTTCTCCTCAATATTAGAAGTTCTCTGGTGACTCTGGACTGTACTGGAGGGAAGTTCCTCCCTGCTACTGATATGTAGGTCCAAGTTCTCCTGTAGCTGTTCCAACAGGTGAGATCTGGTGAATGCATAGGCATTATTACAGGCAAGGCCCTTGCCTGCAAGGCCATTTTATTTGAACCCATACCTCCCGGGTAAGAGTCACACGCGCTTGCCAGTAGCCAGGGCACATGATCATTGGAGGCATAGTGACAGGAACCTCAACTGTCACACAGAGAATGTGAGAAACATGGAAATGTTAACAACAGCAGATTCTCCCCAAAGCACAACTTGGGCACCAGATCCCCTCAGTAAATGTAAGCAGTCTGTGTAGGCTACTGTTTTCACCACACATGCACTCACCCACTTGAGAATATAGGGAAGGATGACTAATCTGACCTTGTCATTCTTTCCACATCTCTGCACAACAGTGCCCATGGTTTTTAGCAATGAGCAGGTTTATACACTACAGCCCTACACAATATGAAACTTCTGGCTCGATCAAATGAGGTCTTTCCCACAAATCATGCCGATGCAGACGTCATTTTAATCACTGTTCCGATTGAAACACCAGACCGCTGAACAATCAATGTGACTGAAGCCTCTAGAAATCATGCATCAACAACAAGCCCTCGATCAGCATCTCTTATCTCTAACAGCAGAGGACTCAGTCATTCTGGAAGCAGACACACCATCAGCACTATCACATAATCTTAGATCACAGATCATAGACATCGATAAGTATTTCTAATAGTGGGGTCGTTTATGGGTCAGTCATTTCAAGTTGGTGTTAAAGTTTGGTTTTCACTTCTAAGTTGAAGTTTAGGGTCTATAGAACAATTTGAGTCCGAGTGTCAAACACACAGATAAAAAATGGCCTCTAGGGGGCGCCGCAAAATATGTAAACTGCTACAACTTTTGATTAGATTAACCAAATTTAACATATGAGGTATGTATGGATTCAGAATTAAAAGGTGAAATTGGTATGCTAAGCATTTGGTGACCAGGTTAAAAATAAATACACTTTTAGCCCACTATATTTAATGGACACAAGCGAAATTGTGCTTTTTTAAGATTAATCTGTAAATGTCCTCACAGTTGCTATGAAACATGATTTTTTAAAGTTATTATACACCAAGAATGTCTGAAAATCAACACAAACAAACCAGGAGAAAGCAGCATCCCATCCACCAGCCATACATCTGGTGACAGTTTTAACAGGCGCTGCCTGGAAAACTTTCTCCCCTGCCAGAAAGGTCCAGCCAGTGAGTTTGTGAGTTAACTACGGAGGTGACACTGAACATAAAACATGCCGATTCAACATGGCAGAAATGAAGGTTCTGTGCACCCCCCCCCCCTGATTTGCATGTGGCACTTCCAACAGTGAAATACGTATTTATGAAAGCGATATTTGATTTTTGTCAATAAAAAGCCAATAAAGTCCCATACTGTCCCTTTAAAAAAGCATAATTTCACTTGTGTACATTTAATATTTTGGGCTAAAAGTGTATTTATTTTTAATTGGTCACCAAATGCTTAGCATATCTGTTTCTCCTTTTAATTCTGAATCCATACATACCTCATATGTTAAATTTGGTTAATCTAATCAAAAGTTGTAGCAGTTCACATATTTTGCGGCGCCCCCTAGAGGCCAGTTTTTATCTGTTTGTTTGACACTCTGACTCAAATTGTTCTATAGACACTAAACTTCAACTTAGAAGTGAAAACCAAACTTTAACACCAATTTTTTTCTTATACTATTATCATTTTTTATTTAGCCTACTTTGTTTTGATGCTAATTCAGCATTACTATGAGTATTAGTCAGGGTCTAAACAGAATAATTCAGTCATACAAAGATTAGACAACTAGGATTTTTTGCGGGCCCCACTGGGCATTTGGCATAATGGGTTACAGTGTCATCTCCATGCATATGTATTGACAACAGCTGTAGTGAAAACATGAGGCTGAAAACGTGAGGCTGAAGGAGCGGAGATGATGAACTACAAAGGACACGTTAGTTCGTCGGTACGGTGATGGTGACAGCTGACTGGCGGACACACGTTCGGTGCGTGTCCCCTCTCTCCCTCTCCCCCTCCCAGTCTTTCTCCAGGTGTCCTTTCAAAATAAATGCACAAAAAGCCAGAGGGGAAAGCTGGTGCCGGTGAGAAATTTAGCGGTGGCCGCCGCGACCAAATTCTGTATGCAGGAAAAACCCAGTTCACGTTCAATTGTTTAGCTATGTTTAACAGAATAGTGAGACCAAAACTAAACAGACGCTCTATGAAGCTTAAAACATACACAGCTGATCACATGAAGCATTTTGATTTTCCCACGTGCATTCCAGCGAATCACGATGCAAGTCGCCGTACGGGCCAGTGAACGACCAATCACTGATTACAGTGATTATAGACTGGCCAATCTACTTGCCCTGCATGTACTTTTACTGGCCCCGGGCCAGTGGGCAGTGGGTTATGTCGAACCCTGCAGTGCAACACATTTCTACACTGTGGTGTGGTACCATGATGGTTATTATATGCAGCAACACAACACAACCTGCAGTGTAGATTGAATAGAAGAAGACTAATCCCTCCATCTAAGTGCTCTGTTTCAAAGTAACAAATACAAATAGTGTGTACAGGTGTAAAAGTCATGAGTTACAAAAAACATAACGCTTATGTTAGGTGTGAAGTCTAGACTAATAGCTGAAAACTGTTTTGTCTCTGTCTCACGGTCTCTGCCGTGTATTTGGAGAAATCACAGCACGCCACTGAAGTGCCTGATTTAATAGACTGTGGAGTTCAAATGAGTGAACAGAACAAAGTCTTGACAGGTGTGTAGGTGTGAATGTAGGGTTTCATGTGTTGTTGAGGTTTCTGTGAGGAGGAGACATGATGTAGTCCAACCTGGAACATGAAACAAGCAGCTGGGTTAAACAGGTTGACTGCCACGCAGAGCAGTCGTAGTGGAAATAATGAAAGTGATGGCAAACAAACTCTGCATATTTCCAAAATCAGTCAGGTTTCCAGGATGCCAAGTAACATACTCATTTTAATGCAACAATTACCGATAACTGTGTCAAAAAGGAAGAGGAGAAAGAAAGAAAAAACAATCGATCACAGACTTCATGATCGATTACCATGGCAACGAAAGAAGCTTTGAAGCTTCCATTTTTTTTAGGTCAGTTCTACATAACACAACCATACGTTGTAGTATGGTAGTAGTAAGTTCAGAATAAACAATAAGTGCTTTCATAAGCTATCCGCTCTGTGTAACTTCCAAGTTAATATAGTTGAATTGAAATTGCAGCCTTTTGTTTTACTTCCACTGATAACATTTCAATGTCATGCATCACTTACATGTTCTGCCCCCTAGTGGCCTGAAAGACGCACAACACCAAATACTGGAGGACTTGAAGACTTCACTACACTCACTAGTTCCATTAGTTTGGCTCATTTCTTCAAACAGAAATTACTCTCAAATCAAACCTCCAAACCACTTGGTAACTGTTCACAACAGAATTGAATGTCTTCTTCTTCGTTACTTTATGTAATGGTGATGCATTTTGGGGAAACTGACTATATGAGAAAGGAGTTTAGTCTTGACACATGAGTGAACTGTTTTGGGAGAGATATGATCTATGGTGTTGTGCTGAACTGTAAGACTGTTTTGCCAAATGATCTTAGAGTTTTGAGAATTTCTGATTGAAGAAATGACTCAAACCAAAACTGTAAATCAAACTCCAATGAAAGTTACACAAGTTCATTTAAAATCCTCCCTTACATCTGAATGTACAAAATCTTAAGTTAAGCAACTAAATCTTCATCATAAATGATTTGTAACCTTTACAATGAACACTTACTCTACATATACACACATGAATCCATCCATAGATTTAGTTCGATGCTCTTTGCCACCCATGGGCGCTACCAACTCACAGCTGGGAGGGAGTGGTCACACACACAGTTTCCCTAACAAATGAATAGAATTAAATGCAAGATTAATTGGAAATAACAAGAGAGGGATGCGTTAACAGCTGGAGTTCTTAAAAGGAGAATGTATGTGACATACATGAAACTATGTCCAAAACCAAAGAGGTGGAGAGGAAGGACATACAGTCAGTCTGCACCAGTGTTTACAATCATAGTTATTATAGCCTACTGAACTGAAAACTAAACCACCCATGTGAGGTGTATGTCCCTGTCATTTTAAATTGCAGTTTATCTTTACACCACCAGAGAGCACCAAACTATAACCAATGCCAACATCAATCCTCCTGTAGGCCTTCACCTTGGAAGTATAGCAGTGAATATATTCTCAATCGTGAGCTTAGAATTATAGGGTTCTATCTCCGTTTTGGGTAGTTCAAAGATATTGAGCATCAAAGTTCCAACTCGGCTTGTGTTTTGGTTGATAGAACCTTTTCATTTTATGAATAACTAATTTAAAAAATGTTGAAAAATTAAAAATAACACAGGCATTAACTGACCACTCATGGATGACATTATGCAAAAAACTCTGAAAACTGAAAAATGTGGAGATAGAACCTTATAATTCTAAGCCCACGCAAAAGTGGCATGAAGTCTCATCTCTCCTCTTATTAACACACCATAAAGCACAACAGGAAGTAGCTCATCAGTCTCGGGTTTTTTTCTGAGCCGACACCAACATGTCTCTAGTTACATGAAAGAATTACTGTAGTGAATGAGGTACCTGGTTATACTAGACAAAAACCTAAAGGATAACTTTATTTTTTTACGACCTTATTTCTAGCATAAAATACGATCATTTTACTCACCCAGACAACTTTGGTGTCATTTGGAGTCGTTTTGACGAAATTAGCCCCAGTGGAGCGGCGTGTATGTCTGTATAATGCGAGAACACGGGGCACGCAATGCAGCCTCAAATAACACATTATCCGCCTCAAAACTCGTTCCTTATGATGTCATCTTCGAGCGCTGCCCAGCTCATTCTGATAATAATCATTCTGCTTCAGCATTTGGGTCAATTTGTAGCTCAACTAGCCGGAGCTTTAGTGAGTCCAGGCTGCAGAGAGGAAGCCTGTGGAAGCTGAACTTCATCCAACTGCTCATTTTGTTCTGACAAGTCAGAAACATGCAGAAACGGACCATAGCATTAGCTCTAGCAAGTTAGCTGCGCCGCACCAATATCAGTGGCTTTTGAATCGTGTACAGGCTGACGTATAATCCGTGCCAATGCGGGAAAAAAAATAATACAACAAAATACAACACTTTCATCCCGGATTTACTCAAAAATAGAATTTAGCACAAAGTTTGGTCTACATCGTCTGATAGATCCTTTTTTTTTAATGTGCTACATAAAGGCTACACAAATAGCCCAACACTGCACTACAAACATCCACATTCTCATTCACTTCAGTTATGTGTCCAAAAGGGGGAAACTGTCAAACCTGGCAACGCAGCTCCCTCAGTCAGCTGTCAGTGTTTACATCCTGAGCTGTCGGAACAGTGCAGCTAGCAGGGAGGTTACGAATGGAGCTCCCCCCTGAGGGCAGTGCAGCTAGCTAGAGTGACATACACAGCAATAACATGGATCGATTTCTAATATATGAAGAAAAATCAAACGGACAGACAGGCGACGTGGTGAGGAATAGTGACGTTAAAGAGTCAGAGGAAGCAGCAGTGTGAAAATCAACTGGAAGACGCCAGAAAGGGACGAGCAGGCAAAGGCCAGGTAGGAGGACACCTAAAGGTAGGAGGCGTAGCCTACAGGATGAGCTGTATAATTCTGAAACTCTTAAAGTTAGTAAGTAAGTAAGTAAGTGTATTAAATAGCTTGGTAGCTACTTACATTAACTTACAGCACTCCATGAGGCGGCGTGAAGTCGTTTTTTTGTTTTTTGTTTTAATGCCCGCGCCGACTTGGATGCATGAGCCAGTCAGACCGAGTCAGACCCGCAGACTCAGACAATGAAATGGTTTAGTCCACTATAGGGGTGTCTAAAATGTTACTACAAGCATCTTCCTGCCATGACTATGGAATACTGTAGTATTTATGATTACTAATAAGAAAGATAAATGTTTCAACCCCCCCTATCTGTTATTTGTACCTCTTTTAGGGGGGTCGAAGTCGTAATTAGGGGGGTTAAACACTCAGGTTCCTTTCATAATAGAACCAGCTCACTATATCATCCAACACAGCTGCTTACTGGTGAAATAACTCATTTGAGACAAAATGTTGGTTAAAATGTGACATTAATGCCCCGTGTTCTTGCATTATATGGATATATTATACGCAATGCTCCACTGGGGCTAATTTCTTCAAAATGATTCCAAATGACACCAAAGTTGTCTGGGTGAGTAAATGATCGTATTTTATGCTAGAAATAAGGTCCAGGTTGTAAAAAACAAAAGCTGTCCTTTAAAATTTGATAAACAATTTACATCTGCAACAAGGTTAAACCAAACCTCAACTGTTTTCAATTTATCTGAAGAGACCTGTCATGTAAAGCTGCACAACTATGCATGCTATGATTCTCTCTCACTAGTCATATTGCATCACATCAGGGTCACAAGCTTCTCAAGTCACTCTGAAACCAAGTATTAATATAAACAAGCAATAAAACCAATGAGATGGCACCACTGTGGCATCCTAAGAAAACACAACCTTCCTGCATTTACATTTAGCCGCCTATGGACTGGTCTGGTCTGTCCACTGGAACAGTCTCAATTTGTGTCGTCCATATCAAATAAACATAAACATAGTTATAAATACGTTCAAACTCAGTTCAGAATCTGCACATGATGGGGATGCACTTACACTCTTTGACATTTTCACATTTCCAGCACTGGGTGAAGCTGAGCGAGTAGACTCACGCTAATCTAGAGTAGCCATGAATGATTCAGATAAAACAACAGCTTCACTCATTTTTTGAGCCTGTGCACACGGACTGGCACATGCAGGAAACACCTTTGACACAGAAGAGGCAGAGGGGGCTGATTCCGACACAAAGAGGCACATCGACAATCTCAGGGGGAGGAAACACCTTTCCACCAGCTCTTGTTAACTATTTACATGTTTTTGCATGTAAACTGCTTTCTTGTCTGTATACAACATCTATGTCCCATGTCCGTACTGGGTGAAGGATCCTCCTCTGTCTCTCACCCTGAGCTTTCTCCTGTTAGTTTTTCAGGACAGAGGATATTGTTTTGATACTGTGTGAAGACTTTTGTATGAAGTGACCTAAAGGGACATGGAGGGGAAAAAATGCTTTTGCGAGATCTTGCAATTTTTTAACAAAATCTCCAATAATGAGCTATATAAGAAAACAAGGAGCCGGAGCATCACTAAGGAGATTACACGGCTAGGACATGTGCTGAGAATGGAGCAGGACTGCATCCCAAAGACAGTCCGATGGACACCATTGGGCAGAAGAAAACCCGGGAGACCCAAAACTGTGACACAAGACTTAGAACAGATGAAGTTGTCATGGGGAGAGGCTCAACATGCTGCCAAAGACCGTAAGCAGAGAGAGCTCATTGAAGCCTTACGTCCCAAGGGGGAAAAAAAGTCAGGCCAAAAAAAAAAAATCTGGCACAAGAAAAAAAAAATCCAGCGCAAGAAAAAAAACAACTAAGGCAAAAAAAAAATCTGGCATAAGAAAAAAAAAAAGTCAGGCAAAAAAAAAAAAAAAAACTCCCGAGGCTTGACCACGTACCACAACAAAGCCACAAGCGACTGACGGCTCCATGACAGCAGCAGAGTGACAGACAGGCAGTATTTGTAAATACTACAAATACTACAGAAGAGGAAATAGGCCTATCCTGTAGTATTTGTATTTGTAAGGAGGAGGCAGAGACCTGGATCATGGTGGTCCAGTCACGGAGGTTACCGTTAGTTAGCTAGTAGGCTACTAGCGCTAAATGTTTGCTCATATAACGTCTCATAAATGATTGTGTGTGTGTTGTTTGGGGGGGCGGGTAGCCATATGGGGGACAGCAATGAAGAACATGCATTGCTGATGGCTGTATGTTAGCAGCAGGGGTTGGACACAGAAGTGATATGTGTGCCGATTCTGAAGTAGCGCTGAAGTTTTGTTGTTTTCAGAGTTTTTACAGAGTTTCACCTTAGCCAGAAGTTTGTGCTTGTAGCTCTTTACAGTTGTGACAGCCCGGGGTTCGAAGCCCGCCCAGGCCCTCTTCACCATGCCACACAGTGAACATAGCAGTGGTAAAAAGCTTTAAACAATGGTTGAAATGGCAGCAGACAACATGAACTGCATTTTCATAAGCATTATCAACTGCATCCACCAGGTGGAGGCAGACCGACATGATAGGCATCTGTCTATGTGTCACACCACAGAATGAAAATGTCATAGGAATGAATGATTGGGAGACAGGAGTGATTTGTGTCGGTGTCCCAGCTCTCGTCTCTGCGGCACCGCAACACAAATGCAGCCCATAACTGTTATCTCTTGTTTGTGATGGATACGACTACACGTTGTAACATTGTATACAATATTTAACGTCATATACTCCTTGTAAGAGCCAGATTGCCGCTACACTCCTCTATTGATTGCTTTCATTGTAAACAAATGGAAATGGCCAAGGAGGAGGATTTAGCAAAAGAGCTGAAAAAGTGACCAGACTTGCATAGTTCTTCTTTAAAAGTGCTGCAACTTCTGTTTACACAGGAAAAACTGCACCTAGCTCAAACAATTGCAACAATATCCACCTGTACAGATATCACAGTTATGCTTGGTTGGACACACTCCTGCAGCCCTCAAAGGGTTTAAATTGGAGTCATAATTTTCTAAGGGGGGAGGGCTTCTTCAGATCAATACTTTTGTAACCAGTGTTGTGCTAGTTACTCAAAAATAGTAACTAGTTACAGTTACTAGTTACTTCATTAAAAAAGTAACTGAGTTAGTAACTCAGTTACTTAAACCAAAAAGTAATGCGTTACTGAAAAAGTAACTTTTCCGTTACTTTAAAAGGTTTTTTTTTTTCTAATGCTCCCATTAAATAAAGGTTACGAATTCCCCTCTAACCCCATGTCAGTTCTGTAGCTACTGATGCTGATGAAAAAACGTGTTCTTATCTGTTAAATGTTATTATCATCATCATGCTGCATGTCAGCATGCAGGCTACAGCAGCTTGACCCAACAGAACTGCAAAAAAAATCTTGAGGATAGGCCTACGTCTTATTTTGACCGAGTTACATTCAATAACCATAATAAATTCACTCCAGCGGTTGTTGTTTTTTTTTCCCCCTCGATCGATCAGCTGTACCAGAGCGGTCGCTCTGTGTTTACCGTTTCAGACGTCCGTCTGTCGGACTCCAATACCGCGGCTGCTCGGGTGGAGTGGGCTCGCTGTGACTCTGGAGCTGTGTCCCGGTTCAGGAGCTGCAGCCTGAACTGACACAGCTTCGGTCTGGGATGCTGCGTTAGCTAACGTCACCTTAGCTCACCGTCATGCCCTCTCTGCTCTGACCCAGTCCTATGGAGCGTGTTTGATTAGGCTGCGTGTGGGACGCTAGAGGGCGGCCACCAAGCGCTTTGTTTCTCACATGTGCTCTGTCCTTTCAATTCAATGAAACTTTATTGATCGCTGAAATGTTATGGGAAGTGTGTGCCGCTGTAAAATCTCACCAATAGGAACGGAAAGGAACGGAGTAACGCAGTGTTTGGTAACGGGAACGGAGTTACTGATTTTAAAAAAACAACGCGTTACGTTATTAGTTACTGAAAAAAGTAACGGCGTTACGTAACGGCGTTACTAATAACGCGTTACTACCCAACACTGTTTGTAACACATACTAATACTAAGTATGGGAGCATGGGCGCAGCTTGGACAATTTGTGCTTGAGTTCTTATACAACACAACAGGAACCTCAAGCTTTTTATAACCTTTAATCAAATATGAAGTCTATCAGACAAAATGGGAGTTGGTTCAAGTTCATTATAGCCCACTAAAATTAGCAACAATCTAACAATCAGCATTTGGCCCCTTTCCCATTGACCAAAATAAGCTGAGTCTGACCCCCCGCGGGGGGATCACACAGAGCAACCATGTTGCACCGCTCTCATCCGCAGTGCGGGAAGCACTGTCATGCCACAGCTGCCGCCGCGGAGGGTGGAGGTCTGTCGGCCGAGGCAGATGAGGCGTCTGGCCGACCTGCGGAGCACCAGGACCAGAGGCCAGTGAGTCTGCTGCGGCCATATGACGGTTCGTCAGCGGCACAACACGTCAGTTGAGCACACCGTAGATTTCTTTTCTTTTTTTTCCAATCGTTTTCGGTCAGTGTTCTTTGTTCTTTTGATCCCAGTCTCGAATGCGAGCAGAGCTTTGTTTTGGTACTGTATGTGATATGAGACGAGACCGGCGGCGAGATGACGCGTAATGCTCAATGTCGTCACGTAAATTAGCGGGTTGACGCGGGTCTGGCGTTCCCACTGCAAGCCAATCAGAGCCGAGCCGATTAAAGGCAATTTTAACCCGCGTCGCTTGCCGAGTCGTTTGACCCGCGTCGACGCAGGTCAACGTGGCTCGGTGCGCCTTTCCCACTGCCACCAAAAGCCGATTGTTAGCGGGTTTAAACGGGTTTTTTGGCCAGTGGGAAAGGGGTATATGAGACTTTTTGTGTGTTTGGCCAGGACTCTGGGATGAGATTGACCAACCAAAAGGTCAATCAGATCCCAACATTCCCAGGAGGACATGAACCCTACTGTAAATCTCGACAAACAGCTCCAAAATTGCACTTTCAATTAAGATGGCTGACTTCCTGTAAATTTTAGACTATGGCTGCCTGTCAGAGACTTTTTGTGTGTGTATTGAAAGGTTCTACCTCCTACACAAGAGAACGTCA
Source organism: Decapterus maruadsi (assembly GCA_030347415.2). NCBI lineage: Eukaryota > Metazoa > Chordata > Actinopteri > Carangiformes > Carangidae > Decapterus > Decapterus maruadsi. The sequence goes on along the minus strand of CM064886.1, from coordinate 16,572,328 downwards.
GAAGACCTATATTTTCACCAGGTCGATGTGTTCTCCCAAAGAAAAAAAGAAAGATAGAATACTAAGGTCCTTGTGCTCCTGGGTGGACATAGGCTACTGTAGGCACAAACTGTTTTTAAAAAAGCTGATGACTTGATGCGGAGAAAGCAAAAGCTGTCAGTTAAGATGCTGTGGTATCTAAAGCAAAGTGTAGTGAACGTTTTGTAGTTTGGGTAACAACTGATAACAACTGGATACTTTGCTAGTTTAGTAATTAAAGTTGAGTGCTATAGTCGAACTTAAAGCCTACTGCAGTGTTATCCGACTGCACTGTTGCCAGTACATTCAAAGTAAGTAGCTAATTGTCTTTTTTCTCATTTTCCATGTCCAACTCTGTGCAGGTATTCCACCAAGGGCCTCATTGTTTAATCAAATGTAATCTAAGTGAACAGCAAGTGAGATGATTTCTTCAAACTCAAGATAACACTGTCTGAGCTGAAATGCTTATCTGAAACTGAGAGCAACATTCTCCCAAAGAAAAGGCACAGAGCGGCATCCAATTGTTGTGGGGACTGTACCTTTTTTCTAGCAGTACACCAATAGCAACACCAAGGGGGGCCACCAGTATTTATTATTTTAGTCATCAGAAGGCTTCCTGGAACTGTACAGTATGTATTAAGCCTCTATAAATTGGTCACAAATGTCTATAACATGTCTATGAAGTCTAATGTATCTGGAGAAGCTGACAGATACTGGCAGAGAGCTGCGGTGGGGATTCCCCGTGCCATGTTGAAGCTCTGTCAGCCTGTTTAGGGAAGGCAACACCAAACAGCAAAGATGCAGGCAAACATTTTGACAGAAGCCCACTCATGAATGCAAGATAAAGCCTATCACCCATTGTGGAGGTGGGACAAACAAGGCCTGCAATAGTCTGGCCTGGGGGACTCCCCTGTCCATATATTGGGAAATCTCTCTCTCTCTTCTCTCCATCTCTGATTTTCTCTCACTCTTTTCATCTTGTCTGCCCCCCTCCCTTTCAGTCTCTCTCAGCTTTGATCCTATATGTTGCCCTCAAAGTTGCATCCTTTTATAGTTTCATCTTTCCCCGCCACATGCATAAATAACACGCTATTATTTTCCATAGAAAGGTGTGATGTGTTTATCTAGGTCTTTCTCTCAGTGTCCCTCTGACACTGTCCTCTCTGATGCATGCATAGGTTCAGAATGACTCAGCCACCACCGCTGTTTTGGGAGCACAGTACCAAAAAGTGTGGGTGTGTTGTCCAAGAAATGTGCCCATCCACTCCCTGTGTGAATGAAATGGAAAGTATGAATTTACCAGAAATGTAGGTTGCAGATCATTAGATTATATTAAGAATCATTTTCTGCAAATAACTAAGCGGTTTTTACTTTCTGGCCAAGCTCAATGAAAAGCAAGATCACTGTAAATGCAGCATTGTGTTTGTTATTTAAGGGTATTTCTGTTGTTGTTGTTGTTGTTGTTGTTGTTGTTGTTGTTGTTGTTGTTGTTGTTGTTGTTGTTGTTGTTGTTGCGGTGGTGTGGTATATCGATGTACAGTTGTTTTTGTTTCTGGGTTCTTTTTTGTTCAACATCAAAAGATTGAAACTCCGCAATGCTGAGACTGCAGTAAAATGTATTTGCTCCATGTGCAGATGGATATGGGTGGAAAAAATGTAATGGCAGAAAATTAGTTGCAAACATATCAACATAAGCTGGTGAAGATGTCATATATCCCACAGTTATGGAATGATATGATCATTTATTCAGAGTGGTGTCACCTGATCACCTGTATAATACATAATCTCTTTTGGCTCTTGGATGTTAAGCTGCTAAAGGCTCCACCGTGTTCATCATCAGCTGTATTGTTGCTGTATAAATGTTCATTTTGATTGGCCTCTTCTATGTTAGTATTGCTGAGCAGCAGCAACAGTGGTCTCACAAGCTAATCACAGGATGCTGCTGCCTTCAGTTTTCTACCTTGAGAAGCTAACAACCCACAAACAGGAAGCATCAATTGTTTGTGGTATAAGTGATCAAATAAAAGATGGCTGAAACGCATTTGGTTGCTGCAATTTCAGGGAAAATTTGGACATCCGCTTTGAGTCTCCGTTGAGCTCTGACGAATCCGTTCCGCGTACGTTCCACCTGACTCTGTTGGGGGCATGTCAGAAATAAAGGACACCTACACAAAATGGATGATTTCACTTCCACTGAGCTTAAAGGATAATTACAGTTTTTTTTTTACAATCTGGACCTTATTTCTAGCATAAACTATGATCATGTACTTGATGTCATTACAAGTCATTCCATGTTGCATTCAGTGTGACTGAAGTGGCAGTACCTAGCTGCATACATGCAACACACTTCTTTAAAGTTTTAACTTTCCCCATCTGCTTCAAACATCCCTGTTTGTCAGTTTCCTCTGGTCTTTACCATGCATTATGAAAGTGGCACCTTTCTGAGTGCTGGCATTAACAACAACATTAGGTGGACTGAATTTTCATGAAACTGCACTAAAATGTTTTTACAGCTAAAGGTGGGAGGTGCTGTGAAGAAGCCCCTTCACAGTGGGACCCGTGGGACTGCCCCTGTCCATGTTTTATCACAAAGTCTTTTCCATGAAACAAGTCACTATAGAAGTTGTCAATGTTCCACTCAGTCTGAACTTGAGAAGCTGAATTATAAATTCAGGTCAACTGCACGTAGTCACACAGTGCACATGCTGCATTTGTAAAATACACATGAAAAACCATGTCCATGTACCTAAGCTTGTAAAGTTTTAATACAGATGATGATGATTGAAGGATTTAGGCCCCTGCCTCACATTTATATTATTATTACTTTTTCATAGAATCCTTTATAGAAAATGTGATATTTTTCATATACATTCACACAACTCTCTGATTGTCTTAGCTAGAAGGCTAATATCACATGCAACCATCGTAGAGCATTTGAAAGCAGACACTCTCCTCTCCTTTAAGTTGAGAAGCCATCCCTCAACAGGGGAGGAGGTTTCAGACACCACCTATCTCCAATTTACAATGCTGCCCTTTCATCCCTTCCCAGGAGATTCAACACTCTAGCCTCAAAGAATAACAACTGTTCACAAGTGGCATGTGACTCCAACGATTGTCGTTATAACACAAAAGAGCACTAACGAAGTCGAAACCAACTTTCCACCAAAGACAGTCACATAACGACTGTCGTTGGCACTTGGAGCACAAAAGGGAACCAGTGACATCATCACCCTTGTGATACGCCCACACAAGAGGTTAAATACCTGGGTCTCCACACCAGAAAGTTGGACCAGTCCCAGCCTGGTCAGATGCTACATGAACTGATGAAGCCTCTTGGATGAGAGGTGAAACGTCTCCACAGACAAATAACCAAGTCCAGTTGCGTTCGATTTAAACTCCTTTGAGAAAATATGACCTGGAAATGAGAATATGCACAGGCTATGATCGCTATAGGTTACATTGCTCGTCATGAAGGATCTTTATGTGAAATCACACAGGGCTGCTCTACTCCTCAACCGCTTTGTCTGATGTTTGCTGAATGTCATGAGTGAAATCCTCTTTTTTTACTCCGTGATCATTTTATGATTGGCACCAGAATTCATCTCACTGATGGAAACAGCTAGCTTTGGCTAAGAGTGAACTTAATCAACATCCAACTCCCTGGGGTGGTGTTTAGCTCAGTTGGTAGAGCACCTGCCCCATGTGTTGAGGCTAGTCCTCTGCAGGCGATCCCGGTTTGAATCCCGCGCTGAGCGGTCCTGTCCTGCGTGTCATCCCCCCTACTCTCTGCCTCCCATTTCCTGTCTCTCTCAACTGTCCTGTACATTAAAGGCGAAAAAAGCCCCTAAAATATATATATATTTAAAAAAAACATTCAACTCCCTCATGAAAAGGAGACACCACGCACTGACCAGAGTTCATGGAAAGTATGAATAGTTGTGGGATGCTGCAGTGAGACTGACTTGAAACAATTTCAAGAGTTTCACAAGAATTTTTGGACATGTTGAAGAGATGCACTGTTGTTGGTCTGACCAAAACATACTGAGAGGAAAGCTTTCGTTTTGCTTAGGAGAAAAAAAAAACAAAGATTACTGGTATTCAGCTGCATCTATAGCTGTTTTATGGGGTAAGTGGGCCATATAGTAAAAAGTGACGCATGAAGAGCAACCGCTACAGAATGGCAGCACCTGAGGTATGTGGTGATCTGCAAAGGCAAATATGCCTAGTGACATAAAAACTCTTCGGGGAAGTCCAAAGTCTGAGTGTGAGTTGCTGATTTCAGCAGGTTGAACATCTGTTACAGTTTGATTTGACTAATTTGTATGAGGATGGAATCAACCCTTGTTTATTGGACTTTTGTGAAGCCACTGAAGTTATGCTGTTTGTTGTCATGCACTTCAACGAGAAACCGTAGAGCTGAGGTGCAGTGAAGTGTTCACATGGATTCCTCCAAATAATGAGTGACTGAAGGTCAAGGCAAGGCAATTCTATTAGTATAGCCCGTTTTTACCACCAGTTTGTCTCAAAGGGTTTTACATGGCATCACAACAACATCCTCTGTCTTTAGACCCTCCTCACATCCACTGAGGAGAAACTCCATGGAAAAACCCTTTTAACAGGGAAAACCAGGAGAAAGCTCAGGGTGAGCAACAGAGGAGGGATCCCTCACCCAGGACAGACAGACAGGACAGAGATGTTGTTGCAGAAAAGAAAACAGTTTAATGCAGTGAATAAGAGGTGAGAAAGTTGTTTGATTTGAAAGTATTATTTTTGTGAGACAACTGTTCAGTCCTGTGGGAGTGATCTACGTTAGGTGAACTAACTGAGTGTAAGGATGGACAGTTTGTTTACCTGCTGTCAGCATGGTGCAGTTTCACAGGAAGTCAGCTGACCTGTGTGGTGTGGTGTCTGCACACACGAAGGGGATGTTTGTGTGTCACAGCGGAAAACAGACCGGTGATATTGGTGTAAGACATGCTGTGTTCCAACTTCACCTCCCCCGGCTGATGAAGAAAACAGAGAAGAAATGGATGATGGTGGAGAGACTGTAGGCGAGGGCTACAATATATTCACACCACATACATAGACACGGTGGGGGGGGGTGTATAAAGTTGATCAGATGGGCAACCTGATGGACTGTGGTGTGAATGGAAAGATTAATGGTTCAGTGACGTAAAGCAGCACACCACAGACTTTCCCAAATACACAAGAAGGGGGGAAAGAATCAGCCTTCCTCCCACTTCTTTATGTCTTCATGTATCAGATAGTGCTTTGACTGAACTTCCCTTTACACAAATGTAACATGTGAATATAGTAAATGTGGATATATAAATATATGTACATAAATAACATACATTAATGATTTAGAACTATTTCATATAAAATGCCCCATAAATGATATATTGTATGTATACTTCTACTCTAGGCATCCATATCCATGTATTGACTATAGGATATGCCATACAGGCAGAGTTGCCGCGGCAGCAGGTCTTAGATTAAGGCTGTGGGCGGAGCCAGGGAACCCCGAGACAACCCACAAACCCTCTGGCTGCGAGGCAACTGTGCTAACCACGGCACCACCACTGTCAAGTTCAGCTCTTCAGTTCTGTGTCGAGAAGAAGTCGGATGTGACAGATTAATTGCTTTATTCATGGGTCAAACATACACGTTTTACAGTAAAACAGTGGTTCCCAACCTTTTTTTGACTCGTGACCCCATTTTTGGCAACCCTGCCAATCAAGATGCGCCAGCTCAGATGTTTTTATATGCTGCATTTTATTTGAACACGATTTATATTTGAGAAAGGGAAAGTATGCACACGACTAGAAGCCCATAGGTGATGATTTCATTTATTTTTGGGCACAAAATTCCAGACCCAACCTTTGACGCATGTTAAACTTCATTCTTGGAGTTGCTTTTGCTGCTTTTATGCCCACATAGTCTGCTGTACAGTTTTGTTGTGCAAACTTTAAGATCAAAGTATTTCCTGTTGCAACGACATCATCATTTACTCAGTGTGAAAAAAAACAATCTTGCCCTTTTCATTCATTTGAAAACGGAGAAGTCTGATGTATCCTGCATTGAGGGCTAGAGATCCAAAATGGCATTTATCGCGTGAGAAAAAAGAAAACTGTTGAATGTGATTCAAACTATGTTTCATCAGGATTCAACTGTATGAATTCAGAATTCTAACAGAATGAATTCATTCAGTTCCTCGACCACAGATCTTATCTCTCCTGTCCTACAACACATTCCTCGTTCTTGTCATCTCGGCTGAAGGGGCTTTTCTGCGTCTTGTGTCACTTACATTTTTAATTCTTACGTCTTGATCTATTGGTCAATTGTGTGGGCTTGTTTTACCCACTATCGGCACCTTCCGTGGATTATTTAAATACAGCACAAAAGGTGTGAGAAACTAATCATGTGGAATATCAAACGCTCAGCCCACCTCCCTCGATGTTCTCCACTTGTGTTTCACTGACATTTATCATCAGGTTAAAATGTGGTTTTGTTTCGTAGGTGAGGTCACGGTCTACACGGTGATAAGAACAGTGCCAGCAAGTCACAACACCATGTGTTTTATAATGTCTGATAGATAATTCCACATTACTGCTTCCAGTCATACACAAGATATTCTCCTTGCTGCAATCGGGCTTCTCATCAACAGGATGTGTCTGTTGAACTGCTGCCTAGTAATAACTACCATCATTACTAATATCATCAGCAGTTTCACCTGAAAGTGAATTTAACTCCGATTTAGGAATCACAAGATCACAGCTTTATTTGGCCGTTAAAAGTAGCGCAGCAGACAGGAAACATGGGAGACAGAGAGGTTTCTGATATGCAGCAAAGATGTGGTTGTGGCATGTGCTGTAACCATAGCGACCATGTACAAATAACCCAATCAACAACTTCACATAGGTATGGATCTTGGAATAGTCAGTGCAAACTATTACTGTGATGTTTGTGCTTGAGTCTACAAAAGCTCTTCTATATTTTAGCCCCTCCACATTGTAGTAGGCCATTAAATTGGGATGATAATATGGATCAAATGACTTTGAGTATATGAAGAAAGAGAGCAAAGCAGATGTTGAGACCAACACCAGATCAAGCTTTTATCTTGGTGCTCCCAGAACGGCACTGTGTATCTTTAGATGTGGACTTTTTTACCATACTGAGCTAAATATGACTATAAATCTCACTTATCACTTTACAATTGGCACCTAAGAGCAAACCGTTCCTATCATAGACATATTGACAGTCTGCAGTGTTACCAGTTTAATCTATAACTTTAAGGCGACTTCACAGAGTCGCCAGTAACGTCCTCTGGTGTGTAAAGCTGCAGGAACGTTCTGTCTGCTCATGAAATCAGATTTCTGCAACAATCTTTTTTTTTTTACTATGTCGCCAATCTCACATGATGACTGATTATGATATATGGTCCAGCTATAACAGCTGTGTGCTTCTTACTCTTACTGCAGGTCAGCACTGCTGAGTTTCCCATGACCTCTCACCAGATCCTTCCAGATGAGAAAACTAAAAGAAAGTAATAAAACCACAGTCATCATATGGTTGGTCAGCTCCACATTGTGGAGAGGACTATTCAGCCACAAGCAGCTTCGACGTGTGTGGATGGAACAGACAGAGCATTAATGACTTTTCAGTCATTATTTTAAATCAGTGAGGTCATCGGTCTATTTATGATTTCAACCTGCTAGTGTTTCATGATGAAGGATATTCCTTCTTTGCAGAACTTATAACTTGAATACAGGATTAGCAATTAGTGTAATGTTATCCACCATAAACCGGGTCGAAAGTAACATTTACAAATAAACGTCATTTAAAAAGATGGTATATTACAGACAGAGAGAGACTTTTTGTTGTTGTGATCACCATCTCATATGTGTTCTCAATACCAGATGTTATTTTGTAAAAATGTGAAACGACGTCAGTGTAGATAGATAGATATAGATAGATAAATACTTAATTAATCCTGCAGGTCTAATTTGACTTTGAAGAGCAGCTCTTTTCTTTTTTCCAATGTTATCCTCCAGTCAGCGCCCCTGACCAAAAGCACTGGCTTGAATCTGGAGTTGGTCCCCGGGCGCCGCACCGTGGCTGCCCACTGCTCCTCAGGGATGGGTTAAATGCAGAGAAAGAATTTCACCTGTACAACTGTATATGTGACTAATAAAGTACCTTTACCTTTACCTTTACCTTTTATAATGTCCGAGTCACGGGTAAGAAAAACCTTTTTGAACACATGAACGATAACATAGTATTTATATTTTGTGTAAAATAATACGAATAAGAGCTGCTGCTCTGTGATTGGTCAAAATCTACTGTCACGGATAGATTCTTTGCAGGCTGAAAACAGAGCCTAGGGGAGACGCAGACGTCTGATCTTTTTTCACATCACTTCATTTACATTATCCCCAAGGTTAGTGTGTAAGTTTTTGCCTAATACTGTCCAAAAAGCTGCCTACGTAGCCTTTAATGTGATTACAAACATATTATCTTATTTAAAAATACATTTGATTCAATTAAATTTCAATTTTAGAATAAACAATAAACATCAGTCATGCTCATTTGCTTTATTTTTGTTGTGTTTTTTTGTCATTGAAAATGAACAGATGTGGAGGACATCATCCTGTCCCAGCTGAGATGAAGAAGTGCTTTTGTGGTGGTTGTCGTGCTGCTTTTGGTGCAAGGGTTAAAGGTTTGGAGGTGGAGATGTCCTGTCGGTCCTTCCTGAGGTCAGTCAGACTCAGAAAGTAGACATTTATTTATTTATTTGTTGTTGCTTTTTAATCATAACAACAGTTTAGTTTCAGTTTAATTTATTTGTCAAGGGACAATGTACATTGATAAAACATTGTAAAAAAAAACACACACACATGTAAATGTACCTGAGTTAGCTAAAAAAGCTAGTTTTCGGTACACATTAAAAAATATGCATTTGTAATATCATAGCACAGATTTGCGATGGCACAAGGTAGTTTCTGTAGTTCTCATAATATCATCAGTTCTTAGTGCTCATCAGCAATACATAGTAGGAATGGGATTCACATGAAACGAATCACTATAACTATCTGGTTATTATGTAATAACTATCTGGTTACTACATAGGCTATAAGAAGATACATGACAGAATACTCAACGCCTACAACATGTGGTTAAGTTCTCCATGATGTTGTTGCTAGGATACAGGCTAAACATCCTGAGGTACCTTTAATGACGACAGACTTCAATCATGTTTCCCTGATGAACTCACTGGGGGGTGAGCACTGAGGATGGAGGAGGATCATCGGCCGAGGGCTTGAATATTCACGTCCCCCAGGCTTGTGATGTAATAAGCCTGGTGAAATTAAAACAGCTTGTTAAGAGACACATTTTCTGACTATGGCATTGACATAGTTGTCAAAACTTACGTTTCAGGGGTGAGGAGGCACTCGCAAATACACACTAAAGCAATGAAAAAGAGAGTTTTGCATAATATGTCCCCTTTAAGTTTTTTTTTTTTTTTTTTTGCAGTTCTGTCCTGCATGATATACACGCTGACCAAGTTGTCAGACTTGTATGGGCCAGTCCCTCCTCCCTGCTGTACACGTATTGGCTTGAATTGTAAACCTAAGTCAAGTCAAGTCAGTTTTATTTATAGTGCCATCACAACAGAAGTTCTCTCAAGGCATTTTACAAATAGACAAGGTGTCTGTTAAACAGTATTCACCCAACAGCTCCCAAGGAGTGCAAGAGGAGTAAGAAAAACTCTGCTGCCTTGACAGGTTGGGTTGAAGGGGAAGAGGGGAAGAGCAGGCGAGACAGAAGCACAACAATGCAGCAGCAGACCGCCACGAGGTCTGGAGACGGGAGGACAAGAAGAGGCTACAGGATGGGAGAAGGGAGAGAAAGAGACAAATGAAAAAACTAAACAGCATAAAGGATAGAATATGATAACATGCGGCTAGTTTGGCCTCATGAAGGAACTGATGATTAAGCCTGTGTTACAGTAAATTACCAACAGTCTGTGTTACAGTAAATTACCAACAGTGCATACCGCACATTCTCATGTCTCGTCAGTGTCTCTGAGGGCCAGACACACTAAAACTGGCCTTCTCCCTGCCTTGACCAGGTCTTTTCCTCTGACATCTGTTTATGTTGCAATAATATAAGTAAGTGTGATTAATTATTGCTTCAGTCAGTCTCTATTGTTTCAAGTAGGACTCTGGCAATCTATTGTTTAATTAAAGGGATAGTATCTTTTTTTTAAAGTGTGGTTGTATGATCTACAAATAGCCCCTAAGTACTTTAATTGCAGTAGACGACTCTCTGCACCCCTCTCATTAGCAACGCCAGCCCATAATAGCCCTGCCCAGAGATTTACAACTTGTGTTGTGAACAGATCCAAAGAAACGGCCTATTTTCGCGGCCTAAAAGAGGTTTTACCTGAAAAAAATACACAGTTCCATTGTTCGCCATAATATAATTTTTTCCAGCCCTTAAAAGTGCAGGAAAAACACAGTTTTTATTTGGACCTAACCAACTCACGTATCCCTCCGCCCAGGGTTAGCGCCCACCGATCAGTAGTTGGTTAGGTCCAAATAAAAACTGTGTTTTTCCTGTGCCTGGGCTGGCGTTGCTAACGTGCAGAGAGTCTTCTACTGCAATCAAAGTCTACTTAGGGGCTAGATCATACAATCCCACTTTAAAAAAAAAAAAAAAAGCTAGGCTACTATCCCTTTAAGTAGAAAGAATGAATTGAGGCCAGTTTAGGACAGCACTTGGGAGAAACCAGTCAGTTACAAACTTTTGGGTTCATATTCACAAAGCAGTACTGTAGATGTTTTGTGAGTGGATCCTGATCTCTAAGTTTCAGTTTCAGATTGTTCATATGGGCATTACTGTTTGAATAGACAGTGAAGAAAACACTATTTCCATCAGACAGGAAATGTTATCTTGCTGTGAGTTATCTTTCATCATCAACTTTTAATATGAGATACACATATCGGCTTTACATTCAGTTGCACCACACTGCTGTACTCCTTATTCATTTATTTTTGTCAAGTTTTTATTCAATCAAACGTCATACAAAAGACATCAAACTTATATTATAATACACAAGTCACCCTCTCCTCACATCTTATAGGCACCTATTCCTATTCCCCTCTTATATGATTCAGAAAATGGCCTCACACCTAGTACAATGTCCCTTTGTTATCATTCAACCTTGCTATCATCTATTCAGAGGAGGCATTAGCCCTAGTATTCAATCAGTTTCTAGAGTGCTTTCTTCTAATTACGTTGGAACTTTTTTATCTTCTTAGAGAAGAACTTGAGTTCACCTTCCTTCTCGTCTAACTGTGAGAACAAAGCCCCGCCAGCATCACGTGCAGCCACCTGTAACTTGAAGGGACCATCTGACCGGGAATTTGAAAGCACTGGAGCTGATGACAACACGTCCTTTTAACTGGGTAAATGACTGTTGACCAATAGGAGACCAAACATATTTATCATCACCTTTCAACAGAGGAGCACCCATGAAGATGACTATATGCTGATAATGGTGCCGGGCAATATCTCAGACGTTGCATCATGGTTGATGACACGCCTCGCTGCTCAGACGTGATGACTCTGTGTAAACTTCACCTTCCTCTATGGACAAGATTTATGATGCCAGACGGCTGTGGAGGAAGTTCAAACGGTATGTGGGTGTGAAACTACGACGTATCATAGTAAAATTGCAGGGTAAGCTTGTTTACCCTGCACTTTTTCCAGCCAAATTATTTCCAAGCTTGTACATTTAATCTAGGTTATTAAAAACACTATAAGCATATCAAATATTCAATCTGGCTTTCTTTATAGATATTACAACATCTTTAGATAAAGGAATTGTAATAGGGCCCCAGTGTTTACTGTTTTCTTCAAATTATTTAACCAAAACTCTTCACACAGTTAGTACAACATCAGCCTTTGTTGTCTATAACACATCATATTCATTTGACACAAAAAACAAACATATTTAAATGTTTGAACTTTTTTATTATTATTGAGTGTTGCCAATACAAACCAAGTGAAAAACAACAAAAACATGACAAGACAAACCAGAACAAAACAAGAAAAGACATAAAACACAAAAACTAAATAACTGGTGCAAGCAGTGCTGTACAAATAAGGACATGGTGAGGATAAATGTTTAAACTTCTTTTATACATACTGTATATAAGCTGAAGTGAACAGCAGTTCACACTGGATTGAAACAATTATTTATTTGTTGTTGTTTTTTTTCATTGTTATTGAGAAAAACACTCTATGTAAGTGATTGCTGACGGATTTTTTTTTAACAAAAACATTCAGCTGAATTGTTTTATTTTTAATTGTGTGGTGTGACAATAGTAGAAACAAATAGCCTATGTGCATTTACTAATACCCAATGACAGAAAAATGAGGAGCTAGGTTCAACTGCAAATGATGATTTATGATCAATACGTCATTCTTTCTATTGAATAGACAGAATGTGTTACATGTGTCAGCTCTTTTAGAATAGACTAATACTAAAAGAGCTGACACATGTAAAGTCATTCATTTTTCTATGACAAGCTATGATTGACTAAATGTTTCTGTTAGAAGACAATGCTGAAATTGATAAAGGAGATGACTTTACACTTTTGGAAATTGTGTTTAAGATGTGTTGTGCATTAACAGTTTCGAACAAGCATTGAAAATAGTGATGTATGTGGGTGGCAGGTTAGGCGTGGTTAGCATTCTAACAACTTTCTCTCTGCGTTCTCTTTGCTCGTTGTTGATTGATGACTCGACAATGTGTGAATGTGGGAGGTTGTCAGACCTGTGGTATCGTCTTTTGAACTTCTTTTAAACTTGGGTTTTAGTCCAAAAGTTTTTTATTATTTGACTTTTTGACAGAAAAAGTAGATGTGGCCTCAGATGCAAAAAATATATACTACCTAACCAAAAGATGGTCTTCATCGGGGTCTTTTCTGTTGAAACGTTGGTTTTTACACAGCTTGAATATTTTTGCATCTGAGGCTATGAGTGTGTCACATCCCTTTTTTTCCTTTGTTCATTTTCATTCATTCATTTGTGAGCATTTCTTCAACACAGGTGTGCACTCTCCTCCTTTCCAAAGACTCATTATTTGACTTTTTACCAGAGTTATTCTTTTTATTTACTCATCTTGGTCCTTAACGTCCTGATCGGTGGAGCCTTGAGCACCTTCAGCACTTGCATCATATGTTTATAGTCAGCTAGTATTTGTTGGTTTCATTTCATTGTGTTTTGTGTTCCAAAAAGATCGCTCACTGAAAACAACTCTACCTACGGTACTACCAACAAAGTAACCTGAACCTGAACCTGAGCCTGTGGGTGTATACGCCTCCACACTGCCAAGATTGTTTGCACAACATCACCTGTGGTTGGCTGTGGCCTCCCCCTGACTGCAGCAGAGACAAAAAAAAAAAAGTATTTTTATTTTTTTCTGCACGCAAAACTAATTCATGATTAAAGAAAGACATCCAGACTTGACTTGGGCTGTGTGTGAGTAATCACCTGAGGCCGTCGTGGCAGGACCACGCTTCATAACAACAGAGTCTATTGCAATTATTCGTTATGAGTAATAGTTCATTTCTAGGTGAGGGTTTATACTGTTCCGGCTCTGTTTACTCTGACTCTAACTATTATTTGTAGTCTTTTGCCATATCCACAAATACTGGGATTGCACAGCTAGTGTCATGAACCAGGAATTTGAAGGAAGAGGAGTAGAGGAATCTAACAATGGCCTCCTCCACAGAGAGGAACACCTGCAAGGCGAGGGAGACGATCAGTCTGGTCCAGGTAGTATCAGTCTATCACACAAGCAGTGGGGCAAGGCAAATTTATTAGTAGTACAGCCCGTTTTTACCACCAGTTTGTCTCAAAGGGCTTTACATCCCATCATAACAACAGCTGTCCTTATAGACTTTCACATCCACTGAGGAAAAACTCCATGGAAAACCCTCTTAACAGGGAAAACCAGGAGAAAGCTCAGGATGATCAACAACTAGAACAGTAGTGAGTTTCACTATATTTTTCATGTCACTATATCGCCGTTTAGGCTAATCTGATGTTTAAAAAACAATGACTGGACAAACATTACTATTTATGTGTGCACATTTTTGTAATTTGTCATGGTTATCATAGATTAGCCGGGCTAACCATTAACTCAGTGACTCAAACGGTCCATGAACAAATATTTTCTCCAGCGGATATCAACATGACTGAGCTAACTGGAGTAGTTTCATATTGTGTCCGACAACAGGAGGGTACAACAGCTGACGTCCTGATGTTAGCTCAGCTGCCGCCGTTAGCTTAGCTGCCGCCGTTAGCTTAGCTGCTGCCGTTAGCTGTCCCTGTCAGCTGCAGCCACTGATGCTTTCTAGACACTGATTCCCCCAAACAGAATAAATACAACACATTTACAAGCACATATCAGCGGAATGTTTTTGTTAATATAAGTCCTAAATAGTCCTATTTTCCGTCAGCAATCACTTACATGGAGTGTTTCAGCCGAAACACGAGTCTCTCCGTCACTCTGCTCTGCTGTAACCCGAGGAGAAACTTTTCCTTGTGGGATACAAGTGTTATCCAATGAGGAGAGAGAACGGCATGAAGGGCTGTGTGTGCAGCCAAGGGGTGCGCGAGAATGTGGTGACGTAGGGACGAGGACCAATAGATCCATGACGAAGGCGGAGGCTGCTAACTCATGCTGCGTTCAAGGAAACTCATAACTTGTGTTTTTCCGACCTGTGAAGTCATACCAGTTCGATCTGGTACGAGTTCACGGATCGGAAGGTACAAGAGGTCGTTATAGTGAACTTTCACAGACAACAGGACGGTAAAAACACGAGTTACAGGTTACCTGGAACGCTACAAAGTCGTAGTTGTGACTTGAAGCTGTAACTTACGGTTTCAAAAGCCTGCCATGGACGCAGCATTAGCCAAAACGGCCGGATCGCTGATATCTGCTTGTGCGCATCTCTCCACCACATGCCAGGTCCAGGTGAATCCACCAGGGTTGCGATTGGAACCAGGAGATAACCTGTAGCAGCAAAAGTTTGGCCCAACTCATGACGGGCCGAAGACGACAGAGTGATGCAAGCAGAGATTGAGTTTCACTAAGGGTAAGACATGTATTAGAAGTTTCATGTTTTCATCTAGCACAGTATTGATTTTAGCAATGGTTCACTGAATGAGCTGAGCACTGAGTTTCTCAATATTGTTGGCGTGGGAGACAATACTGTAATGTAATGGAGTTGTGAGCCTTAGAGGTATCCGTGTGATCTGTGCTACGTGATGCGAAGAAGTCGGTTGTCAAGCCTCTTAAATCAAACAAATACCACTTTCACAAGTCACCTGAGATTTTGTAATTTGTTAGTTCATTAAATTTACAATACTTTTTTTTTTAATCCTCTCAGACCCACCCCCTTACAGACTTAATCCAGTCATTTTATGAAAAAAGGTTGAACAAATTGCAACAGAATCAAACTCAACTCATTTTGTATCCTCAACATGTCCTGAATGAGGGGAAAAAAGCCCTGAAGAATCGCATTTAATTAGGGGAAAGTTGTTGTTTTTTTAAAATATAGACACCTTTAGATGACTGAGTTGATTACTTACAAAAATGTATTAGCCTACAAGTTTTTTTGAAATTCTTTGTTAACATGAGCAAATTTGCATAAATTCCACCATTTTGGCGGCACATGTATTAGGCTATATAAAGGTGCTGTGGTGGTACCAGCATCTACAAAGGATGTAAAATTGCAGTCATCTTGAAATTTAAAGTGGTTTCTTGTTGGTTGACCGATGGAGTCAACTCATTCCAATTTTCATGCTGGTACCACCACAGCACCTTTATATGTGCCGTCAAAATGATGGAATTTATGCAAATGTATACAAATTTGCATAAATTCCACCATTTGGATGGTAGTACGGCATGTATACATAAAGGTGCTGTGGTGGTACCAGCATGAAAATTGGAATGAGTTGACTGCAGAGGTTCATAAAGGGATCTGTGTATTGTCTTTATTTCAGACAAAGTCACGGAGTTTACTTTCACTTTCGTCAGCTTACCAACCGTAGCTTTAGGGCGCTTAGGCTATACCATGTAAAACCAGTGCTTCCCGCGATTCAAATCCAGTCCACATCCTTTACTGCAAGTCCTTCCATCTCTCCATCCCCTTTCACAAATATCTCTATCTATCATCAAAGGAGAAAATTCCAAGTATTTTATTCAAAACACCCATCAGAAGATAAATGTCCTTCTCCTTCAGATAGGAGGCGGAGAATGTCATACCTGCTCTACTGAGGATGTGGCTATCTTGAAAAATTGCAGTCATCTTGAAATTTAAAGTGGTTTCTTGTCGGTTGACCGATGGAGTCAACTCATTCCAATTTTCATGCTGGTACTACTACAGCACCTGCTGTACATGTGCCGTCAAAACGGTGGGATTTATGCAAATTTATACAAATTTGCTCATGTTAACAAAGTATTTCAAAAAACTTGTAATACATTTTTTGTTTCTCTTAATGTAACTAATCAACTCAGTAATTTTCATGGAAAGGTTAAAAATTTTACCCTATTCATGTGAGAAAAATAACGAGTGGGCGGATGAATGGGCTATATTTGGGTCTTTTTCTGAACTTTTCCCTAATGGGATTCTTCAGGGCTTTTTTTCCCCTCTCTCCGGACATGTTGAGGATACAAAATCAGTTGAGTTTGCTGCTTCTGTTGCAATTTGTTCAACGTTGACTCCTTTTTTGGCTTAATATTACTGGACTAACTAGGACGATATGGACAAAGTAAATGTCGCTGCTTTGTAGCTGCCAGTGAATTCACACACAAGACTACTAAATAGAGAGTCCACTTCTCACCACATTGTTGTGATGGACAAAAGGTCGCCAGGTGCATTCATGAAACTCCCAGACTGCTGCTGGAATATAGTTCTCACTTGCTTCCTGCCTGGTTGGTCAGCCTCACAGGTAAAAGCAATCAGCCAGAGAGATGAAAATGACTAATTACACAAGAAATTATGTTTCTTCTTCTGAAAGTGAGATTGTGTGGTATGCTCTTACAGAATGATGAATGGCAAGAAAGTAGAGAACATTATGAGTTACCACAAGAAAAAGCTTTACCCAAAAAAAATGCACTCTATATGGAGGTGCAAACTGTTGCGTAAATTGCTGAAATCAAATAAATCCACCATGGCGATGAGAACATGTCTTTAGAGGCTCAGTCTGTCAGGATACAGTGGAAAATTAAACATTTGTGATGAGAGATGCTAATTTGTGTGAGGAAGTGATGAAGTGTTCTGAGAACTGCTATGTGAAAAGTGCAAGCAATTGAGGAAAAACTTTAAACTGAGAAGCAAGTGAAGTAATTAATCAGTTTCAATTGGCATTTTTTTTCCAACAGCCATGTGAACATGAAGGATTTTCTCCTTTTGACTTGACACAGCCAGCAGCAAACATGAGATGACTGAAGCATGTCTAGTTTCTCAGCACGTATACACTTTCTGTGTTACTGGTATTTTTCCTGTTCCCTATTCCATGGTAAGTTTTTGTCATCTACTGTAGATTATTGCCTTGTGTTATGTTATTGCACAGTTTCTCGATGCATTCATTTTTTTTGTTTGTTTGTTTTTGCTGCATGATCCAGTGGAGTCCAGTTTTTTTTTGCCAGAGCGTTTCTGTTCATTGTCAGTTTGGACATATTATGGTAAAGACGTAAAAAAAAAAATTTAAAAAATGGACTTGTACCAATTTCTTGTCAAAATACATTGTAAACTTAAACTTAAATTAGCAGCTCCACCTTATGGGACTTTCTACTTTAATGTTGCTGAGTCATTCCAAATAAGGGTATTTCTACCACAACTGAGTGATTTCCCTGTCAGCACGCCTGCAACCACAGCTTTGGTTTGTTAGCTCACATCCGGAGGAAAATCACATCCGTCCATGTGAGACTTCAGAGGGAATACGCCCACTCTCTCCAGAAGAAATACACAACACTTTACGCCATTTCACTCTTCATGAAACCTCTGTCTGCCAAATAATTGCACAACAGCCAGAGCAACAGGTTATTGTAATTTATTACATTATTAACATGCCACACATGAACATTTCGACTACATAATGCTGCCTTGATTTCTTGGTTCACTGACATGGAACAAGCAGTCTGTGTAGTTAGACCTGAGGTGAATCCTTATTTTCATGTGAGGTATCATGCGGACTTTATTGTAAAAGAAGACGTCCGTCTTGTCTGCCTTCTGTTTCTGGAGGGTTCTATTCTTTTTATCCTCCACGAAGAAGAGACGAATCTCTCTCTCTTCACTGGAGACATTTTGGAGTTTCACCCATCCGAGGATCTGGTAGGTAGCAACTTTATCTGCAGTGAAGATGTCGTATGTTCCCTCCTCATCTGTCTCTGCAAAAGGAAGAAACCATGTTTTTTCATCAGTACATTGGCACATACATATCTGAATATAGATATATATTAAAACAAAATGTATGTTTACTTTTCAATTTACAGGTCACAGAGAGTTGTTCTGTGTTAGTCATCGGTGGATCAACCTGCAGGAAGACAGACGGATGGTGAGACGTATGAATGCAAAGGGACACAGAGACAGAGAGAGGACTTTCTACCATGAGTTACTCACCTGGTTGCATGATGGCATGAACATGGAATAATATAGGACAAAACACACCACCAGAGCCACAATGACCAGTCCCATTATTGTTGCCACAGCAACCATACACCTAAAACAGCCACGGTGGTCCGGAGGCGGTGAATCTCTGGACTGATGAACAACTTCCAAACTGTCCGTCTCCATCTCCATCCTGAGCCTCAGCAGCCTCTCCTCCTGTGGTGCCTGCTGCCTCTCCATCATGCATACTGTGAAACTTGCAGTGGAGATCGACTCTTAATATATCCTGTCATCCCACACGAGAGCAGAGAAAGTGGGAATCCCAGTCAGCTCCCGCCCCCTGCAATAGAAAGTAAACACAGAGGTGCAAGGGATTCCCTCTGCTGCAAAACTGGTTAATGATTGGCCGCCGCCTGTCTGCAGTGCCGAACTGATAAACGACGACGACGACGCAATAAAACAGAGGCTTTCTCTGTTCAGGAATCTCGGCACATCAACCATTTCCATGTGAAACTATTGCATAGACCATGAAACCAAAGACAAACACACAAATAAGATTTGGAAAACAAAAATCATAAAAATGCAAATAGAAGGAACAATAATTGTGTGCACTGTCATGCACAAAGCTTGTTTGTGTAGTCACCATAATTGCACACACACACACTGTGTTGTGTGGTTATATTTATTAGTTAGTAAAAGTCTATGGGGATAAACCCGTGTCTAACAATAGAAATTCTACTTGGGAGATTTTCCCAGCAGTTGTCCAACTGCTGTGCACCTCCAGGCAAACGGATGTCATTGAGCTGAATAGACAGACACGATGACGCCATTGTAGACATATTTTGTGTTTTCTGATTTCTGCCAAAGATTAACCGTACACCCACTTGTCTCACCACGCCTTCACACTTCCAGATGTAATTGTGGCGAGTTTCCTGAACTGTAACTGCACAAAAATTCCAAAGTGTTTACCACAGCATCATGACAACATCTCTGTCATCTATGTCCACTGAGGAGAAACTGCAGAGACAAAACAGGAGAAAGCTCAGGGTGGGAAACAGAGGAGGATCCCTCACCCAGGACAGACAGACAGACCTGCACCCTTCATGACCCGCCATGCATACAGAACCATATCTATAAAATGACTCTGTAGTCACCCGCCTACTGTGCATTCACACCAGCATAACAGACGTCTCTTTCATCCAAATATTTATGTTAGTGAATTTAAAGGAATAATTCAAGGTTCAAGGTGTCTTTATTATCCCCAACCCTGGCCTTTTCTTAATGGCTTAATGGTGTTTATGTAGGCATGGCATGTTATTCGAGGTAGCCCCAGCAATCTTGCTACACTCTTTTATGCTGTGCAGTCGGTTTTTGTTTTTTAAAGTTAAAAACTTATACCAGTAGATAAAAGAAAAGGTAAGAACAGATTCAATAAAACAACAGTAAAACATCTTCATAAAAGTGCTGTTTTGGTGAAGGAACACCTTGTGTCAGGTGTGAGCAGCTCCTTAACATCGTGTTTCATTGCATACAGTGGTGTAGTGTTTGAGGTGAACTCATATTAATCAATCAAATGTCCAACTCATCCAACCTGCTCAACCCAGTGAAGCCTGGTTGAAACAGATGCACAATGAAACAGGGAAGTGTCCTCTCTCTCTCAGTCGGCTTGACCCACTTAACAGGAAATTCCTTCACATGAGAAACTGCATGCAGTTGCATCACCACTGCAAATACACAATTCCCACCTACAGCAGAGAGCAGGAGCAGTTGTTGCATCACCAGTGAGGCCTGACACGTGGGTGCACACACACAAATATTTGCACACAGTGCAGCATTCTTTCATTCATTACATTATTACTTTGGGTAACATTTTACAATAAGGGTCCCTTAATTACTGTTAGTTTGTACATTATTAAGCATTAATATAAAAACTAACGTGTTAATTTATGCTGAGTAATGCACACATAATGATAACTAATTACATTATTCAACTTTTAAATTTATTTTGAATAGTAATCATTAATTAACTGCTTAATAATAGGCTACACTCATTAATGTGTTCCCTAATCCTAAGTAATACATAATAATGATTGTTAATATCTGTAAACAGTTAATTCATGCTTAATAATGTACTAACTAACATTAATTAAGGGACCCTTATTGTTAAGTGTTACCGGTTACGTGTAAGTGTTTGTTTTGTTGGCTTTAGACAGAGACCGGTTTCTGAGCAGGGTTTCGCGTAGGTGTTGCAGAAAAATCTTTACTGGGGAAACATGGCAGATACTAAAATGTTATTTGTGCCATCTACATGTTGCATCACACAGGTGTGGCATTTTGAAGAATCTCAATCAGAAAAAAAGGAATATTTGCTTCTGCTGCATGAGGCGTTGACACTTTGGCAGGCATGCTGAATTTCTGTTGTTGTTCTAGTACTACAATAGTGAATGCATGCAATATTTAATCCAAAGACAAGCTCAGTTTTAGGTGTTCTGCATGACCTTACCTCATCTGCTGCCAGGGGCACAGGGATTTAAACCCAGTAACTGCAGGCTGCAGGCTATTTGTAGGATATGTAGAAGGTGACAAGGAAATTACAAAACAATAAATTAGAATTTCACAGTCACTGAATCATGACACTGAGGTAGGGCATGCATGCTTTGGTAGACAGATTTCTCGTCAATGCAGCCTAGTGATTGGATGCGTGGGCGCCCTCCAGATACTCCAGCTTCCTCCCACACTCCAAAGACATGCACATTAGATTGGCAGGCATCTGCCCATGCAGGCCGACATGTCAGCTTGTGATGGACTGGCATCTGCTTCCTGCAGGCTACCTGTTGCGAAACCGATTACAGTTGAGATTTTAACCTGAAACCACAGAGGGACTTACCCTTCACCCTCATCACAGGTCGTCTGTCTGCAGAGCGCGATCACCTTCACCGACTCTGTATAGTTCTGCATATTGACATGGTTCCACCTGCAGAACATTAATGAGTTTCTATCTAATATTGTATCATAGCTGAGAAGATATCTGGGAATCACAGAGGGAATATGATGTTGAAGACATTTCATTGTCAGCCTATTGGTGATGTACGATCGTCCGTGACAATATGCTAGTAATGCTTTTGGTTTCAACAGATCAAATTTGCACATGACAGCTGACATACTGTATACTCATGTGATGCACTGATGAAAAATAATTTGTCAAACAAAACATGCTGCCAATCATGTGGTCTGGCAAGCACACTGCATCTGACAACTTGTCTGTCAAAGGTCTTCAGTGCAAACATGACGCAAACAGCACAGTATTGTTCACTCAGAGAAAACCAAAACATTTGAACTTGAGACACCTTTTTACCTTTCACTCTGTATTGACCTTTGTACTTCCTGTTTCTCTGCTAGCACGGTACATGCAAGCAGGGCAGTATCACTGGAAAGGTTCAGAGTTCAGAGTTGTCTATAAAAAAGTCTCATAAAAATGTTGTGTTGCAGTAGTAAAGGCTGGAGTAGAATTATAATCTATTAGTGGCCACAGCTAGTAGTAGTAGAGGAGGAAACACACTCAGTAATCAGAAATAGAAAACACTGTTTGCGGTGGTGTCAGTGTGTGACAGTGACAGTCTCTTTTTGTTAAATTCAGGGTCCTGTCTCATCATTGCATAGAGTCTCATTCCTCTGAACTGGCACAAAACATAATCTTAAATTAACTGTCATGAAAAATATTTACCATTAATTGACAATGTCCCACTGAAGTGAAAAATTCACACATTTTTTGGTGTCATTTAATTCTGCACGTTCACATTCTCGTAAAACACAAAACTTAGGGAGAGAAGAGGATATCTATTGGTGTCAAAGCCAATATAGTTGAATGCATGTGGTGGCATGATTGGTGGTAGCTGTCATTTTCTAGCTGTTCATCTTCTTGCCTCCACCTCCGTCTGCAGACATTTGAGTCGGAGAAATTACCACAAGAAAAAAAAACTGTGCAGCGGCGCCGGCGAGGCCGTGCATGTTGTAGCCTGGAGCAGTGCTCGTCTCTGAATGATTATCTGCTCACACTGATGTTATCTACGCTTTTCCACAACCTTCAAGGTGACTGAGTGGACACGTTACATCATGCAAAACTCACTTTTTCATTGCTTTAGTGTGTATTTGCATATCCGGAGCGCCTCGTCACCCCTTAAACATAAGTTTTGACGACTACATCAACATTTTGTAAACTGCCATAGTCAGAAAATATGTCTCTTAACAAGCAGTTTTAATTTCAACCGTTTTATTACATCATAAGCCAGGTGAAGGGCTGTGAAACTGGTGTGTAGAAATCCCAGCTGTGCTCAATCTTTTAGTTTTTCTGACCAAAGCATCAAGGTACCATGTCAAGAAGCAGAAATGAGCAGAATATGTCCCCTTTAAGACAACGGCAGTGAAGCAACAAAAAGGCGCTCCAAGGATAGATGACCAGCTGAGAGCCAGAAGACCACCGCCACTGCAGAGACCACCTGGAGTTATTCATGGACAAGTGTGAGTATCTCCGTTGGATATCAAGCGGCAGACTAGGGATGGCTGGCTGTGGGACCAGGCAGGAGGAAGTGAGTATGTATGAAAGCTGGTGTGTTTGCAGAGAACTGGTGGCTGTGTTCCTACATCAGCAGGTGGATCGAGTACCGGACTCGAGCGGACGAGTGTGGACCTCAGGCCGGAGTTGAGAGGGAAGCACCGTGGGATTGTTATCGCGATGCACCCCTCTCCCAGTTAAGTAGCTACCTCTCTGTGCCTATGTGACAATGTGGGTTCAGTCCCTGCCTGGGCCCTCTTCACCTTGCCATATATACTTTAATACTTGGATTTTTATTTGGATTTCAATCTTGAGGATCCCCCTTTTTTAAACCCCAGAAGATTTTATCCTGACTCCTCTCTATTTCCTGTGTCTCCTATGTATTCAAAGGCCTCATTCACCACCACTACCTCTGGGAGCTGAGCCTGACATCTGGTCCTGAGAAGAACCCATTCAGGACTGTGTGAACCTGAAAAGAGACTTTGGACTAGTTTTTATAATAAATTTTGTGTAAACTTCCCATCTTAATAATTCATAATGGTGTTGTTGGCAACCCATCTGGCAACTCTATCTAATCAAACCTCGCCACAGTATACAAATGATGCAAGGTTTGAGGCTAAAAATGCATGACTGGGAAAAATTCTCAAGAGAGACAAGAGAAGTCAAGACAAGTTTATTTAGCCCGTTTTAGACACAGTTTGTCTCAAAGGTCCTTTACACAGCATCATCACCACATCCTCTGTCCTTAGACCCTCACACCCACACAATAGATGGTTGTACAGACAATAAAAAAGTTTACAGCATGGAATATGTTGGAGGCAGCTTCTGATGGGAAGGCTGGTTCACAGGTGCAGAGGAAGGGAACGGATGGAGCTGTGGAAAACACAGAGAGAGCATCAGTCACTAAGGCCAAACCATAAGGTGCAGATATCTGAAGACAAGACAGGAAAACACATCAGCATCCTGTGGGTGGAATGAGACGGTGGAGAGGTGGAGCACATTAGCTAATCACATGGTGGGGAGGGAGGCGGTCAGAGAGTGAAGGGACAGGACCTCAGGAGTGGGAACGTGACTTATAGATGTACTGTAGCTGGGGTGCAACGCATCTCACTGCACATTGTCAAATACAGTTTAAATACAAATATGAATTTGATTTTGATGTGACACAGTGTCTTCCTTCAGTTCTCAGCACACGCAGGGGACGAGTCAAGTCACACACTGCAAAAACTCTAGATTTTTCCAAGAATATTTGTCAAAATGTCTAATTTCTAGTCAAAACTAAACTCTTTTCACTTAAAGAAGAAGTAAGTGGTCCGGTCGTTTTCGCTAATGCTGCGTTCCAGGCAGGCTTTTGAAATCGTAAATTACAGCTTCAAGTCACAACTTACGACTTTGTAGCGTTCCAGGTAACCCACTCGTGTTTTTCCGACCTGTTTTACCGGTGAAAGTCACTATAACAGCCACTCGTAACTTCCGACCGGTGAACTCGTACCAGATCGAACTGGTACCACTTCACGGTCGGAAAAATACGAGTTTCCTTGAACGCACCATAACAGTCCTCGTCCCTACGTCGCCACATTCACGGCGTTCCTTGGCTGCACACACAGCCCTGCATGCCGTTCTCTCTCCTCATTGGATAAAAACTGTAGGATACGATAAATGTTTTCTCCTCGGCTCAGAGCAGAGCAGAGTGACTGACAGACCCGTGTTTTGGTCCAAACACTCTATGTAAGTGATTGCTGTCGGAAGATATAACTATTTAAGACTTATATTAACACAAATATATCACTTACTTCTGCTTTAATATAAGACTCATCACCTAAAATTTTACTTGTTTTTAGATCATTTTCATTTGTTTCAAACTAATTTTCAGTAGAAATAAGTAGAAAAATCTGCCAGTGAAAGCAGGTTTTTTGTGCTTGCTGATGTTTCTGTCTCAATGGGTAAGTTCAGTCTACATCACCTGTGCGTATGTGCAGCTCAGAATGGTAAACCTCAACCTCAACATAACCTCAACATGTGTGTACGCAATGGACTGAGTTAGTGAGTCAGTGAGAGACATTCACTCTGTTAGACACACGCAGGGAACAGGAGAAAAGATACAAGGTATGATGGGTCATATGCAGTTACCCTTTTAATTACAGGCTGTCATAATGTCAAGAAATAGCAAAGAAATAACAATTAATTGCATCTTAATGTTGAAAAATAGCTTAGAAATAAGGGTCAATTTCATAGGTAATGTCAAGAATATAGCCAAGAAATAACAATTTATTGCGTAGAAATAGCCCAGAAATAATTCAAAGTTAATTAAGGACTTGGTGGAGACAAATTCTGGCCTTTCCCAAAAAATTCAAACCATGTGTAATCTTTTGCTTTTCTGAAATAGTAAACTTTTATCCCCTGCTCCCTCAGGTT
The DNA here is from genome assembly GCA_030347415.2 of Decapterus maruadsi. NCBI lineage: Eukaryota > Metazoa > Chordata > Actinopteri > Carangiformes > Carangidae > Decapterus > Decapterus maruadsi. The sequence continues at coordinate 16,546,651 of CM064886.1, read as the reverse complement.
CAGCTCACTGTTTTACCAATTATTAGTTATTTACTTGTTTATTGGTTATTGATGTTTCCCAGTTTGATTGTTAGTACAGTGAGAACATCAGCGTTATGTTCTTTTAAACACACGTGTCATGAGTTTTTCCTTCGATGGCTTAAAAACACTTAAAAGGTGACGTATTAAATGTCAGTTCATTTTGTTTTTCCTGTTCTAATGTGCTGAGGTAAGCAGGGAAATGGTTAAAAATAACTGAAAACAGCTTTATTGTATTTTCTTCCAATAGGTAGCTATGGAAACATGCAAATATCAGTTTTTTGAATTAAGACTGCGGTAGTACAGTGGAAGTTGTTATTAGCGTGTTGAAACTACCCATAAGCCCACTACACTTTACAGGCATTGGAAAGGTAATTATGGGTTAACTACACATTTCCAACAGTCGGCACATCTACTGTACCATTCGCTTTTGGGAAACTACAGTTACTATAATTAAACTGAAATTACTCAACTATGTTGTGGAAACGACACACAATTGAATTACCCAACACTTAGCAGTAATTCACGGCTATTCTACTACTGCAACTGTTGTAGTACGTCTATTTTACTAGACTGTTATTTCTGGGCTATATTTCTTGACATTACTATGCAATTAATCAGTATTTCTGGGCTATATTTCCCGACATTGTTACATAATTGACCTTTATTTCTAGGCTATTTCTAACGCAATGAATCGTTATTTCCTGGTTATGTTTCTCAACATTACTATGAAATTGGCCTTTATTTCTAGGCTTCTGATGTTTATGTAAGGGTCTGTAAATTAAAGGGTTACTGCAGGGGGTTTCCTCTTGGAACCAACTTTCCCATCTCTAAACCTTGACTGAGGAACACACTCAACAAATGTTGTATTTAGTTATTTTGTTTATTTTAGGAGTTTCTCCACAGTCGAGGGTCTAAGGACCAAGGATGTTGTAACGATGCTGTATAAAGACCTTTGAGACAAATGGGCAGCAAACCTGGATTGGTGGAGGGGGGGGGGGGGTTAAAACAACTTTCATGCATTTGTACACCATTTAACACAGCTCCTGTCTTAGTTTAGATATTTTAGTTTTTGTTAGTTTTTTTTTTTTTTTTTTGATTTTCTTTATTGGAAGCAATTCCACACGTAGCAACGTATCAGTACAACTTGACAGAGAAGACTTTCATTCAGTCATTTCCCCACCATTTTTATCCCTCCCACAATCCCAACCTACTCAAAGGTGAACAGTTCTATGAATCCAATAACATGTAAACAGAACAGAATACATACAACAAATGCACGAATAAGGAAAATGATAAAGTAAACAAGCAAATGGAATAAAAATGTTTTTAAAAATAATGGGAAAAGAAAAAATCTCTCTCTCTGCCTCCCCATTTCCTGTCTCTCTCAACTATACTATACTAAAGGCAAAAATGCCCAACAAATATACTTTTTTTTTTAAAAAAACTGTCTATCTGACTAAAACGTATGAAATGTACATACAGATATGCATGCAACTGACACACTGGCTATGTGTGTGGTCATGAAATTGTGACAGTTGAGGTTCCTATGCCTCCAATGATAATGTGCCCGGCTAATTGGCCAAGGGGATGTCCCTTTGGCTCCCTGGCAAGTGCATGTGACTCTTACCTGAGAGGTGTGGGTTCGATCCCCGCCCGGGCCCTTTTCACCTTGCCACAAAATGAAAGCTTTTATATTATTGAAGTGCCTTGGATTTTCTATTTTTGACCAAGGTTCCCACCAAAAAGCACCTTCGTCAAATGTTTTGAACCTTCACAGAACTCTGGATATTTTCCCTTTTTTCATGTAAAATAAAATAAAATAAAAACAGTATGACTGAGGTTAAACAAATGCATCGAATGTAATTCCATGATCCAGCCTGTCAACCAACCCTGTTCCTGTTGAATTGTTTAATGTCCTGAAGAAGTTCCAAATCATTTGATGAGAGTATTAATAGCACAACGACCGTCACTCTAACCAGGATCAGGTTTCAATCCTTACCTCTGATAACAAACCTGCAGAGAAACCACCTGAGGAATTTCCCAAGACTCGGAAAGACTGCTCCCTGTAGGCGCGGCAGATTTTTTATTTCAGCAGAAGATTGTCTGTCACAACTTGTTTTATTCCAATTTTAGAAACGACATAAAGACATAAACAAAAAAACCCAGTCCCTCAATTAAAAAACGCTTTGTGGAACGAGAACAAAGCCGTCCAGACGGAGCTGCCCAAGCTCTGACAGACGGATCCTTCCTTCAGCACAGCACTGTGTGAAGTGACGTTCCTCGCTTCACTTTCACTTTTGGTTAAACAATACGTAGCATGTCAGACGGTGATGATGAAACTGCTGACTCTCACTGCAGCCACAGACAGACAGACAGACAGACAGACAGACAGACAGGGAGAGGGGGTGTGCTACAGAAAGGTGAAAACAAAGACTTGTTGCAAAATGGAAACTCTTTTTTTTTATTGTGTTTTATTCCAACAAGTGCCAAAGCTTACGGGAGGTATACACTGTACATTCCCCAGAGTAATTACACATTGGCTCTTGTTCACAGACAACAGCACCTACTGTTTTTGGTCAAAAACTCAAATGTAAAGTTCTTCCTTTAAAAAATGAATTGTGTATAAAATATCTTATTCCTGCTATTGTAGAAATTAAAAAATACCAAACCAACCAGTTCAAATAACACAGAATACGCTTCATCATCATCATCATCATCATCATCATCATCATCATCATCATCATCATCATCATCATCATCATCATCATCACTCTATCATTATTGCAACATGGCTTTTGGTGATTCAGTAGGATAGCTTAAATGAAGAACAAACATCAACACCTTCCTATAGCTATAGCCAAAATTTAAAAAAATAAAAGAAATACACAAACATGTACATGAGACATATTACAATAATACAACATGATGTGAGCACTATGTGTCCAGATACAATCAAAAGAGACAAGACGTCACCCATCTCCCCTCTGTCAGTGTGCGTGGCTGTGTTTCATTCTCCAGGAACACCAGCTTAAAGGGATAGTTCACCCAAAATTCTAATTCCACTCATTATCTACTCAACCCTCATGTCGGCTAAGAGCTGTGAGAATTTTCAGCCAGAGAAGGCACGGAGGACGCGCAGCAGTATTTGTCCATATAATGGTTGTCATTGGAAACCGACTTTTCTTCGTCCAAAAAGACACACCAAAAAACATCCAAATACCTCCATACTGCTCGTCTGTAATGTCCCTCTTGTATTGAAGCCCCAACATGAGAAATTGTTCCAAAAAAAATTAAATAAGTCTATATTTGAAGCTTGTTTGTCGCGGAAGCTCCCAGTGTCTCAGTTCACTGCTCTTGCTGTGTCCGTGCAAATCTCACATGCTTTGAACTGACACAGGAACAATTTCTCATGTCGGGGCTTTTTCGGGGTTTTTTGGTGTGTCTTTTTGGACGAAGAAAGTTGGTATCTATTGACAACCATTATATGGACAAATACTGCGGCGTGGACCCCCCCGTAACTCAGAGAAGGCACGGAGGACTCTGAAAATTCTTCCAGCTCTTAGTCGACATGAGGGTGAGTAGATAATGAGTGAAATATAAACTTTGGGTGAACTATCCCTTTAACAAACACATGATGTCCAGCCACATGTTTGTCAGAGAAAAACAACAGCATTCTGGGAATTCTCCTGCATTACACACAGTAGGTCTGAGCTGTTTGCCCCGCAGTGCAGAGAGGAGCTTCACAGGAGAAGAACAGCACCCAAAAACTAAATACATTCATTTGGTTCTACAGAAACCTGGCACCGTCAAAGTGAGATTCGGACCTGAAGATGATACTTCGTTATCTCGACAGACAGACAGACAGACAGACAGGTGGTAAATAAAATGATAAACCAGGGTATGGTGAATGCTTTGCTCATAATGACAATGACGTAAATCAGTCACCACATCCTAACTCCACCTGTCTGCAGCTTTATCTAGAAGGACCTGAGGCCCAACTCCTCACTCAACCATGCGTAAACCCTCATCATTTAAAACACTTTCACCCCCCAATATCACTGCAATAATAGTTGGTTATTCTGTAGCAGGAGTGTGCATGTATCAGAATGATGAAAAAGAAAAAAACACCCTTTTCAAGTATCATGAGTGAAATCCAAAGCAGAGCTGAAATGAGCTGTTGATCGATATCTGAGGCGATCATCAGGAAACAAAAAAGACAATTTTCAAAACAAAACTTCTCACTCTGTTTTTTCACATTTTTTATGCACCAAATGATCATCAAGAAAGGATTACTAAAATAATCTTCATTTGCAGTCAGATTTTTTTTTTTTTTTTAGGTTTTGGGGGGTAAATGGTCTGGTTAAAGAATTGTAAATCGCTTTCAAGTCCAAAACCAATCAAATCTTTCACCCAGGACCAGGTGCAGGCTGCTGCAGGCCGTCACACAGCTCCCCGGTAACAAACACAACCACACTAAAGAGTCAGTCAGCACACGTCCAGTCATTGCTGTGAGTCCTGTTTAGTGTATCTGTTCTCACAACAGTGCATGAACACCAGTGCTGAGGTCCCTTCCTCATCCCAGTCGACCCAGTCTGTTTCTTCAGGACTCACACTGGCTTCCCAGCAGGTAGCTCAGGGCCACATTCGCGTGCATGATCTTGAACTGGTCAGGGGCGTTCAGGCGCAGAGTCGCTCGCTCCCCGGCAGAGAGGTAAGTTATGTTGTGCAGCCGGCTGCAGACCTTTTCTGAAGCTCGCAGCTCGATGGAGCTGGCGGGGCGTTCGCTGCCCTCCACCTGCAGCTGCAGCACTCCTTTGCTCTCGTCGCCGCTCATGCTCCGGTAACACAGGTCTACATATATAATATAGGGTCCAGTGCAGTTGATGTGGATGGTGTCATTCTCCACGCTCATCATTCTCTTGCTTTTAGGTTCGGCCAACGTTAGCGTTTTATTGCCTGATTGGCCTGGAGGGTGAGAGGAGGATGTGAGACAGGAAGGTTAAACTGATAGAAATCAGAAAAACAAAAACACTTTTCTCAATATGAGTGTCTGACAAAGATAAATATCAAGTAGTGAAGTGTGTTTTTTTGCAGGGAGGGGGGGTGACTTACCTGTAATGGTACCAAGGCGTATGTGTACGTGCACCACTGATGCCTGTGCAGAAGAAAAAACAAAACATGTTGGAGAACTGGCAGCTTTCATCTTTGTGTGAATTCAGCCTTCAGTGAATGTGACATTCTAGATGTTGCTGTGTGTTGAAAGGTCACACAGCTCAGCTCTGTGATCCCTTCGTGTTCGACTCTAGGAAGCAAAGCTTGTTTATTCTATATGGTGGTTAAGTGACATGGTGTGAAAATAGTCAGTCTGACAGAAACTAGGGAAAGTCTCAGAGTGTGATTAATAACCATAGTGAGAGTAGCACAGCAGCAATAAACACCACATGCAGCCTAAATGTGGAACAAATGTTAGTCACTAAAATATGATACTGTAACTTCGATCGATGAAGATTTAAAGATTATCAGTCAAGACCTGTTCACTTATGAATAGTGTCATTTCACTGAAAACCACCAAGCAAAAGCAGATAATTTGAAGAGAGGCAGTTACTCTGATATGAACCTAGCTACTCCCACAGCGGGCTGAGCTTCTCCAGAGAACACAGGCAAGGCAATTTTATAGCCCGTTTTTACCACCAGTTTGTCTCAAAGGGCTTTACATCCCATCATATCAACATCCTCTGTCCTTAGACCCTCACATCCACTGAGGAAAAACTCCATAGAAAACCGTTTTAACAAGGAAAACCAGGAGAAAGCTCAGGGTGAGCAACAGAGGAGGGATCCCTCACCCAGGACGGACAGATGGGACAGAGATGTTGTTACAGACAAGAAAACAGTTTATAGTTTATAACAGAGAATGTAAGAAACATGAACATGTTAACAAGAGCTGAAGAAGGAAGCTTCTCTTTGAGGAGGCTTTCAAACAGAGAGAGGAGCATCGTCATCTTCATCACCACTGTCTCCAAGACTTTATCAGTAGAGTCCTACTCCATCACCTTGCACTGATTACACAGTCTGCTCTGCCCCCACACAGACTGAATGAAGTGCCGCTGAATTGAGGGGGAAGTTTCCATACTACGCATTAATAAAGGAAGTTGGCGGGAGGCGGGGGGTGATATTTATGGTTAATTGTGAATTAAATTTAAAAAAAAAAAAAAAAGAAAAAAGAAAAGAAAAGAGGAAGCGCTCTGGATGATGAAACCCATGTGAAATGAATCCGCGCGTCCTCATGCTGAGCTAAACTGGTCCGAGTGTCTGTGACTGCTGCTGGTGCCTATAGAGTTATTCATTCATTCATTCATTCCAACATGTGAAGCATCCAAGTCCGAGACAAATTTACCCACGGGCACAAATTATATATAAAAAAGGCTATGGGCGATGTCTAAAAAAAAAAGAAGAAGAAGAAGAAGAAGAAAGAAGACGAAGAATTACAAAACAAGAGAGGGAGTCCAGCAGCAGCAGCAGCATCCACAGACCCGCCCTGTCTACAGTTAACGTGCATCACCCCGGTCACAGCCAGTCTGTAGCTCCATCCACATCCACATCCACGCCACTCACCTGCTCGTGGAGCTGCGCCTGGACGCTCCAGTAGACGTAGAGCGTGACGCCGAGGCACGCGGCCACCAGCACGTTCTGCAACACCACGATCACCGGGAGCTTCGCCGCGCGCCACTCCCGGTGGAGGGCGCGTGTCCCCTGAGCATCCATCCTCCTCCGGTCCATCGGGGCTGTGTGTGTGCGCGCTGCAGGAGCGCAGCGACGCTTTTCAACGCGAGTGGGCAAGATGAAAGGAGGGGAGTGACTGGAAAGAAACCGCTCATGATCTACACTTTATTTTGTTGCGCTTATTGAGTGGGTGGGGGGGTTGCGACACACACACACACACGCACGCACGCACGCACACACACACACACACACACACACACACACAACACAGACACTTTCTACACAACACACGCACCGTGAGAGAGAGAGAAACAAGAGTGAAACCAGCGCACCGGGCGCTGATTGGCTGACTCTTCTTGCTGGTACACAAACCGAGCAGTGAAACCTTCCCACATCATAACAAAGCTATATATGCTTCAATCACAGTCATGTTCCCATAATATTCATCAGGGGGTGTAGGGAGATATTTGAATCAAGCTTATTTCAAGGAAAGTGCTCATGTGATCGTGCATGTCTGTTTTCTTCCTTCTCTTCAGCCTGAGTCATGTGAATCATGTGCAGCAGCAGACAGTCGGTTTCCCTGTTTCCTCTCCTGGGAGTTTGAGGGTCTGAGGACAGAGGATGTAGCCATGATGGAAAGCCCTTTGAGATAAACTGTCTGTGAGAACTGTCTGCAATATTAATATTAATAACTAATAGTTTCCCTGTCTGTAACAACATCTCCTGTCTGTCCGTCCTGGGTGAGGGATCCCTCCTCTGTTGCTCACCCTGAGCTTTCTCCTGGTTTTCCCTGTTTAAAGGGTTTTCTATGGAGTTTTTCCTCAGTGGATGTGAGGGTCTAAGGACAGAGGATGTTGATATGATGGGATGTAAAGCCCTTTGAGACAAATTGTTGGTAAAAATGGGCTATACTAATAAAATTGCACTGCCTTGCCTCCTCTTTCTTTACTTCCCCATGTTTCCTCTCAGTCCTCACACACTCACCTGGCGTCCTGAGGAGGAATGTGACAGCTGTCGGCCCGGTGACACACCATGATACCTTCAAAGATGCTAAAAATATTGTGTGAGTTTTTGACTTTACATTTCCTCACCTCCTTCACTCCTATTGGTTGTTAGCGAGTAGTAAATCTGGAATTCACGACCACACCTCCATCGGACAAAACCATCCACCCACGAGCAGATCATGGGAGTTTCAGTGTTGACACTGAACCTGCTCTGCCTGATGCTGCTGCAGTTGCAGGTGTTTGGTTGACTTTCTTCTGTTTCTTGAATGTTTTACTGAACTTTCTTCTTTTTGCATCACCAAACTAGACACTTTCCTCCAGCAAAATGAAGCATTTTATATGTACAGTAGGATATATATATTTATAGTAAGTATAAGTATATTAAGTATAGTATTTATCGTCTGTTGTGTATAGCCAGGTGGTGAAGAGGACAGACTCCATCCTGTCAGACCACTCTCCTTCCTCATCAGGAGTTTCATTTCCTCTCAGTCAGGGCCATTGTATAGGCAAGGCAAGGCAAGGCATCTTTATTTATATAGCGCATTTCAAAGGCAACTCAATGTGCTTTACATAAAGACAGAACATTTAAAAAATAAAATGAAATAAAAGAGAAGCATAAAACAGAATAAAAACAAACACTTAAAACAGAGTAAAAGCAAGAGCAAATAAAAGTAAAATAAAAGAAGATGGATAAGGTTTTAAGTTCTTAAAAGAGCTCAGCTATAAGCACATGAAAGGAGGAATGTTTTTAACCTGGATTTAAAAGTGCTCACAGTTGGAGCTGATCTCAGTTCTGCTGGTAGTTTGTTCCAGTTGTGTGCAGCATAACAGCTAAATGCTGCTTCACCATGTCTGGTTTGAACTCTGTGCTCCACTATCTGACCTGAGTCAGTAGATCTCAGAGCTCTACTGGGTTTATACTCTACTGACATGTCATTCATGTATTCTGGGCCTAAACCATTCAGTGACTTGTAAACCAGTAGCAGAACTTATCAGTAGCAGAAAATCTATTCTGTAGCTGACTGGGAGCCAATGTAAGGACTTAAGAACTGGGGTGATGTGATCTGATCTCTTTGTTCTGGTTAAAACTCGAGCTGCAGCGTTCTGAATGAGCTGCAGGTTTGCAGTCTGTAGGTCAAAGAGCGTGGCCGCTGTGGCCGCCGCCATCTTTAATGCCTCGCCATGCAAATTTGAAATGCTATCACGTCAACAGATTTGATCGCTGCAGCTTCAAACTTGGTGCACATGATAAGGGCGTGATCTTAAACAATCCGACATATGACATTCATATGCCGCTCATAGCGCCCCCCGGTGGTAACAGGAAACATAGAAAAATTCGTAAAAAATACATTCTTGACCAAATCGACATCATTTCACTTCTAAAACATGCGAAATAAGTAATTGAAGCTATATCATAAACGCTACGAAGCTACGGCTAACGGCCCCCTTGTGGCGCCGACAAGAATGGAGAAACATTGGAACGACCTCCTCCTAGAGATTTCGCCCGATTTACTTCAATTTCGCTACAGATGATCAGGGGACCAAGCTGGTCAAATGTGCTTAAAATCTTACCTCTCCGCCAAACGGCGTGGCCGCTAGGGGGCGACAAAGTTGGTAACCGCTCATTAGTCTCCATGCATCAATGTTTGCATTCCAAGCCCACATTTGATCGCAATCAATTCCACATTTCGCTACATGGTCAGAGGGGGCGTGGGTTGCCGAGTCGCATGGGGCGAGGGCCCACCACAGCCGCTTGCGGCTTTAATTGTAATTAACTTTGTAAAGTGTACCGAGACCATGTTGCACCATGGTGATTTTACATTTTAAATAAATAAACTAAACTAAACTGTCAGTCAAACAGACAGACACCCTGAGGAAGGCGCAAGCCGACACGCGTTGGTGTTTTTAAACTGTACCCCCTAAAATAAAGGGTTTTTAATTTTTTCAAACCAACCTGAGTGCCTGCATTTTTTCTGCTTTTAAACTAAACTGTATTGAACTCTGACATTACAGTTGATTTATTCCTAGGTGATTTTAGGGATTGCATCATTGTATTATTTTGCTGATTTGTGTTGATATTTAGCCTTATAGATTTGATTTTGTCAAGTAAGCAAATTCATTGCATTTTTCTGTGGAAAAGAGTTCTGAAACTATCTCTTTTGGGGGGGTTGTAAGCTTATCAACCATAGCAAACAGAGCACGAGTGTTGTTGATGTTCATATTAATCATTTCAGTAAAGTGTTGCTGTCTAGCCTTGAATAACCCACGGTTAAAATTACAAAGACTTTGTTTGTAGAGGTCATGGTGGATTTGAAGTTTTAGTTGAAGTTTTCCTTTAGTTTCTCCATTTACGCTCAGCTTTCCTGCATTCTGTTTTTTAGAGCCTTTACCATCAAAGTGTTCCTCCATGGTGTTCTCTGCCTGGTCAAGGTCATCTTAGTTTTGATAGGTGCAATGGTATCAATGACATCTGAGATTTTGCAGTTGAAATTATCCAGGAGTTCATCAACTGTCTCTGCACTCACAGTTGGTGACAAGACTATAGCCTCCATAAACTTAACACTGGTATTCTCATTTATGTACACTTTCTTAATAGACACAGACAGTAACTGAATGTTTGAAGTTATCTGTAAGTCAAAGAACACACAGAAATGATCAGAAAAAGCCAAGTCCTTGATATCAACAGAAGTAATGTCAACACCTCTAGAGATAACCAGATCCAGAGTGTGTGTGGGCCCTTTCACATGTTGGGAGAGGCCAAAAGTGTCAAGAAGAGAGCAAAGTTCTTTGGCATTTGTGTCCATGTTATTGTCTATGTGAATGTTAAAATCCCCTGTTATGATAAAAAAGTTGTAGTCAGTGCAGAGAACTGACAGCAGTTCTGCAAACTCATCAAAGAATTTTCCTGGGTATCTTGGTGGTCTATATATAATTAGGAAGAGAACTTTTGGATCCCCCTTTACTAAAAAAAACAGAGATATTCAAAAGAGCTAAAATCACCAAATATAGTTTCCTTGCAATGAAATACAGATTTAAAAATGGCAGCAACTCCCTCACCTTTCTTACCACTTCGACACTTATTCATAAAACTGAAATTTGTTGGTGCTGCCTCATTGAGAAATGGCAGCACAGCTACATTCAGTCAGCCATGTTTCACTAAGAAGTAAGAAGTCTAGATTATAGGTCATAATGATGTCATTTACTAACAAGGATTTGTTGGCTAGTGATCTGATATTAAGTAGAGATAACCTTGTAGAGATAGCAGGAGATACTGGTGAGTTTCGAGGTTGACAAGCTATACTCACTAGATTGGTAGATTTAATTGAACTCTTATTATTTCTCACCAGTTTGATCACTTTTCTGTTACTTGTCACCACAGGGATTGAGAATGCAGCCTGAACTCCATAGGGCCCCGACTTTTCCTGGAAAAAAACATTCTTGTTATCAGTATTACAGCCTGGACCTGGCACATATCAGTCAGACTCAGTGATATGATGATTCAGAGGAGGTGGGGGGGCTCGGTGACTTTTGGTCGAGGGTTGTTTCCGACGCGGTGGAATGGGAGGGGGTGGACGATGTGGGGGGTTAATGGGGGAAATTATGAGATTCTGGCGTGGTGTTAGTTGAATTCCAGTATTGACGAAGCACTTCATCCTGTCCGGGAAATCCAGAAATGGGGAGTCAAGACTAGAGGACTATAGGGGAGAAAGGGGGGCCCAGTGCCCAGTAGGGCCCCAAAAAACCCAGTGGTCTAATCTTTGTATGACTGAATTATTCTGCTTAGATAATACTCATAGTAATTCTGCATTATCATCAAAACAAAGTAGGCTAATTTTCTTTTCTTTTTTTGCGTTGCATTGTGTACGGACTGATGAAGCCCCTTGGATATGAGGCGAAATGTCTTCCCAGACAAATACAAGTCCAGTTGCCTAGAATTCAATTTTCCCAGAAAAGAACGATGACCTGGATGAATGAGAATATCCATAGACAAAGTAGGCTGAATAAAAAATGATAATACATATGGAGTCTAAGAAAAAAAAAAGTGGAAAAGTCACTTTAGTATTCATTCCGGGGGCACAGAATTCCTAGCAACGGCCCTGCTCTCAGTTACACACTCATTAGCTCCAGAGCCGTCAGTCTCCTTAATGCAGGGAAAAGGAGGTTGACACACATTTATTTACTTATTTATTCATCTGTGGCTTTTTCTATGGTGGATAATGTTGATTTAGAAATGCTGCTGGTTGATTATAGGCTATTATTGTTACTTTGTCCACATATTTTAGATCTGATTCACTGGTCACATCTTATCATGGAGATGATGACAGAACCGCTGTTACAGTACTGTATCGCCATGTGACTGTAACACGAGGGTGTAATTTTGGTGTGTATTTCACTGTGTCATCTGTGTAGCTGCTTGTTGTTCTGCTGTCTGTTTGGTCTCATGTGTGTGTCATGAGCACTAACTGCCCACTTGGGGACAATACAGTAAAGATTCACTTGGACTTTACAGGAAGAGCAGGGAAACTGAAGTGGAGAAGCAGGACACCCCCACCCCCACTCACAAAAAAGGTCAAAAGCTGGTCACTGAGTGGAGGTTTGAAGAGAGACAAGCAGGGGGACACTGTGTCATTGCCTTACTCTGTGGAGTGTGTGCTTTCAGTAGTGACTCAACACTCATCACAGTATCCTTTGCAGCGATGTCTTCATCTCCTCCACCTACACAGTTGGTGATATTCCTGTAATAGGTGATGGGACTTCATGCTTGACATTTTCTGTGGTGGTGCAGTGGCCTTTATTAGGCCCGAGCGGCGAGTAGCACTCGCCTGGCGAAGGCCTATTGAAATCGTAATGTTTATTTTTCTTTATTATACTTTCGCGACTTCGTGCCCCAATTTGGCCCCTTTCCCCAACTTAGAAACTTGTCAAACTTTGCAGGGACGTCCGGCCTTGTAAAAATTTCGATATGGTGGGGTGATCGCACATGTCCGATGCGAAATGGCGAAATAGCGCCCCCTACAAATTTCAAAAAATCCCATAGGGAACTCGGGTCACTTTGTCCGATCTGGACGAAATTCGGTACACATATGTATCATACCCAGATAAGCAAAAAAGCCTCTTATTGTCATGGTTAAATGTCAACAGGAAGTCGGCCATTTTGAATTGATCGTTTTTGGCGCCAAATTAACTCGTCCGAAACGGTTCGCCCGACACGCTCCAAATTTGATAGATGACGTCTTCTGACCTAGCTGAGTACAGCTTGTGCTCCGTAGGTCGATAGGTCAAAGGGCGTGGCCTCTGGTGGGCGCCAAAGTTGGGCTCGATCGCCACCCTAATTCGGTTGGCTGTCACGCCCACATACTTTATCCTATCAACTTCAAACTTGAAAGACATTATGGCAGTGAGTCCCTGATTCGCCCGATATATCAATATCCCACTTTACTCAATGCGCCCCCCGGTGGTAACAGGAAGTGACTTTTTTTTACATAAACAAGTTAACTCCGCCCACAGATTTTGACGGACCAACTTCAAATTGGCTACAGACCAGCGAGACGCCATGCTGATGTTATCTTGTGCTCCGCAAGTCTCTACGTCAAACGGCGTGGCTGTAGTGGCTTCCGAAAGTTTTTCGCCTTTTTCTTTGCTCGCCATTTCAACTTTGAGCAACTGCCACACCCACATACATCATCCTATCAACTTCATCCTTGCTGGACATCACGATGGCTCCGTCCTGAACGTTGCGATGTATTGATATCCCACTTGACTCAAAGCGCCCCCTGGTGGTAACAGGAAGTCACTTGCATTACAAAAACATTGACTCCGCCCACAAATTTAGCCCGATCATATTGAAATTGGCTGTGGACCACTGACATGCCATGGTGATCAAAATGTCAGAACCGCAGGTCTCTAGGTCAAAGGGCGTGGCTGATTTGGCTTCATAAAGTTTGCCGCCTTTTTGTTTGCTTGCCATTTCACCTTCGAACTGATGCTCTGCCCACACACTTCATCCTATCAACGTCAATCTTGCTCCAAATGACGGTGGCTCTGTCCTGAACATTTTGATGTATAAACTTCCCATGTACCTCCTACCGCTCCTCGTTGGTAACAGGAAGTGTCCTGCTTGGCGCCTTTATTTTTCCTCGCCATTTCGCCTTACAGCTCCTGCCACGCCCACATACTTTATCCTATCAATGTCTACCGTGCTGAATATGACGATGGCTCCGTCCTGAACATTTTGATGTATAGACTTCCCACGTACGCCCACCGGTGGCTGCAGGAAGTGACACTGCTTTACACATTCACTTACATGGGCAGATTCAATTAGATTTTACCAGGGGTGATGTCAGTCAGCCACTGAACAAACCTAATACAAATACTCCCCCCGGTGGCCATGACCTGCTTTACACTTACATTACACTTACAAGGCTCTACCGCCCACATACTTCATTCTATCAGCCTCAAACTTGCTGAAGATGATGATGGCTCCACCCTGAACACTCTGCTGTATGCCACGCACACTTTACTCAATGCGCCCCCTGGTGGTAACAGGAAGTGACCTAGTTTACACTTACATTGTCCGATTTAATTCAAACTTCAGGTGTTTGATCCCGGTCAGCCCCTGAACGCCCCTACCCACATCTGGGTTCATACAAATGCGCCCCCTGGTGGTAACAGGAAGTGACCTGTTTTACATTTACATTGTCCGATTGACTTCAAACTTCAGGTATTTGATCCCGGTCAGCCCCTGAACGCTCCTACCCGCATCTGGCTTCGTAGCGCCACCTGGTGGACGATTCGAGATTTGCGGTTTTCCGCTCCCGCAGCGCTTTTTCGCCCTTCTCGCTTCGCGCCACAGCCCCCGCGCGCCTCAGGCCCCCGCGGTCGCGTGGGTCGAGCGAGGGCCGATCATCGCCGCTTGCGGCTTTAATTGAGATTGTCGCTGCACTGCCACATCCCAATTTTATTTTTTATTTTTTCCTGTGAGAGAGTGTGGCGGGCCCAAACGAGACTGTGGCGGGCTACCACAGTCTAATTAATTCATGGGAAACACTGGTCCCTTTTCTAGTATTTCTGCTGACTTTTTGTTTGCCATTTGTTTGCTATTTAAAGCTCCTGCTCCTGATCCCAGACCTGCAGGAATAAAGGCTGGATGTTGTCAGGCATGGTGGCAGCTACCCACACACACACACGCAGTACAAAAACCATTCACTGACTTGTCCTGACATGCCCTAACATGTCAAAAGCTTAAAAAAACAAACAAACTCAGTGTTGCTGCTGTGCGTCCCAACAAAAACATCTGCTGAGCTCAAACGAAACAGCTGTCCTAAATCATCAGAGGTGTTACACACATCACCACAGAGGCTGGATGTGACAGCACCAACATGCAGGCAGCTGAGCGAACATCTGCATGTGGGGAAGGGAGGGGGCGCTGCCGCATGGTTTCACAATGACATTTCCCCCTCTGTGGGTGTACAAACACAACAGACAGAACGAGGTTGTGCATTATAGCGCTACTGCCAATGGAGGAAATCAGTAGCATCAGTAGCAAGCACATGGTGAGATGGGGAAATCCATCCCCAGAAGAACTGTTAAAAGGGATACACCAACTTTTTTTTTTTTAACATGTCTTGCCTCACTCCCGAGTCCATGACCAGCAGATAGACACCATCCTTTCTACTGTGCATGCAGTAACAAGGGAGATAGAGCCGTATCACCGTAATTAGCTTAGCTCAAACACTGGAAGTGTATGGGTAGTGTTAGCCTGCCTCCACCTAAAGTCATCAGAGACACTCTTCAGCAACTCTAAACAGACCGATCTTTGTTTCAGAGCTGACAAAACTCTCCGGTAAGGCATCTTGAGCGGTCAAATGCCGGTAACGGGAGGAGATCGGTCAAAACGGAGGGTTCAAGCGAAGACGGTTTATTTTGATTCAAGCTAGCTACATCAAGGGTAGCTTCCTGTTTCAAAGTAAAAGCACTTCTGTATGTAAAGGGCAACGGGTGTTTCATTTTGTGAATGTAACCGGAAGTGCGTTGGTCACAACGGCTAGCTTGAGTAGCCCCGAATTCATCTGAACAAACATGAATTCAAACATGTTTGAAATGCTGATAAAGTGATATATTTACAGAGTTTAGAGCTAAATCAGCTTCTGACTGCTGATTTCAGCTCATGTAGGAGGCAGGCTAACACTACCCATACACTTCCAGTGTTTGAGCTAAGCTAATCACAGGTGATACGGCTCTATCTCCCTTGTTATTGCACGCACAGTCGAAAGGATGGTGTCTATCTGCTGGTCATGGACTCGGGAGTGAGGCAAGACACGATTTTTATTAATTTAAAAAAAAAAAAAAGTTGGAGTATCACTTTAACACACTTCCATCTCGGTAAAAAAAAAAAAAGCACTCGGGAAATTCTGACTTATCATGAGACTGAGGAGGATTTAGTCTTCTTTCTCCTTCTGGACCAGCTGCAGGTGGCAAGGGCACAAGTTCAAGCCTGTTGGGTTGATCAGCAACAGCCCACACACATTTTCACAATCCTTCTGATAATGTGAAGAATGGGTTGTGAAAGGTTGAACGTAAGCATATCTCTCTCTCTCACACACACACACACACGAGCACGTGTTGGTGCTGTGTCTGCTCGCTGTCAGTCAGCTGCTCTAATGTCCTCCACCACAGTGGGGAACCAGACCACGGCTGGATGTTGCAACAGGTGTGCAACCACAACTGAAAACACCTCCTCAAAGCAGCGTGGAAGGTGCTTTCAGGAGGGATATTTATATAAACATATAGATATCTGTTTAAACCTTCAAGAAACACAAATACCCCCCATCTCTAGGTGTAATCCCACTGACATGGAGCCGGTCGTTGATGACTGAAGAGTTTCCTGCTGCCTGATAAAGGAACTGAATTTAGACATGAGAGATGATTCAAATTTGAAAAATTGAAATCAAACCTTTACAGAAAATGAGACGAGGGCAGATGAAAACTAAAACTCATTATCATAACCAACAACCAGTGTGTTCCATATATGATTTGTAATGCCTTTCACATCATGCCCAAAAAAAGATAGACAAAACCATCTGAGTAGCTCTACACAGACAGAATTCAGTGAAAGTCCCTTCCAGCAGCTGTGTCGTACAGCTGTGCTCACAGCTGCTGCTGTTAAAGGGATAGTTCACCCAAAATTGAAATTTCACTCATTATCTACTCACCCTCATGTCGACTAAGAGCTGTGAGAAGTTTCAGAGTCCTCCGTGGCTTCTCTGAGTTACAGGGGGTCTCGTCGTAGCAGTGCATGTCCATGTAACGGTTGCAAATGGATACCAACTGTCTTCGTAACAAAAAGACAAACCAAAAAACATCCAAATACCTCCATGCTGTTCGTATGTAATGTCCATCAATCAAATAAGTCTTTATTTCAAGCTTGTTTTGTAGCAGACGCTTCTTGAAGCTCCTCTTCCCGGTTCGTCAAATTTGGACGGACCAGGAAGAGGAGCTTCTGCTACAAAACAAGCTTGAAATAAAGACTTATTTGATTGATGGACATTACATACGAGCAGCATGGAGGTATTTGGATGTTTTTTGGTGTGTCTTTTTGTAACGAAGACAGTTGGTGTCCATTTGCAACCGTTACATGGACATGCACTGCTTTCTCCCAGCCCTTAGTCGACATGAGGGTGAGTAGATAATGAGTGAAATTTCATTTTTGGGTGAACTGTCCCTTTAATGCTGCTGCTGCTGCTGCAGGATGGAGGATGGAGGATGGAAGGAAAGGAGGCCGAGTGAGAAGCACCATCAAATAGATCATAGTTTAATGCTGAAGATGAACCCACACACCTGATCTCTGTGTTTCCCATTTCAAGTCTGTCATGTCAGTAGCTTTCTTATATCCGGCACAATATGGCACGCTTACACACACGTACACACACACACGCACAGACAGTCGCCCACAGGCACGCACACACGCAAGCTTATTTAATATTATTATCAACAAATGTATATTTTTTCTTGCGTCACTACTTAGTTAAACATGTACATACTGACGGGGTAGAGCTCGACTGTGATTCTTTTTTTCAGTCAAAGTTAAATTTCAGTTTCAAGGGGAAAAAAAACGGTCTAAAAAGCATTTTCAGTTTCTTAGACTGCGGTTCTTGGAACATCTGGAACAGTGTCTTTCATCCAGATGTTGGTGGCTCGTTTTAACCTGTGCTCCTGCTCTGACATCACATCTGCTTCTCTCCACGCTCCATCTTTTCCTCTCAGCTGAATCCTGAGGAGAGAAAAGGAGGAGGGAGGAGCCTGCAGGTGGCAGGAAGTGTGGTCACAACCAGTAGTAGTAGATGGAGAGCTTCTTACAGCAGATACCGTCCTCTAGTGCATAACAGTCCTGAGTCAAAGTTTGTTTGTTTGTTTGTTTTGAATCGCTGCAACGTGACAAAGTTCCAACACTTTGAGTCCAGTGATTCTGTCTTGTCAGCTTGACAAACAAGGAAGGAACGAGAGCAGAGGAGAGGCATGGTGGTCTGTTCCACCTCTCTAGTTTGCTCCTCCACTCCACCTCCGTCCACGTCCCATGTCCCTCTGCTCGTCTCCAGGCTCAGGGAGTCCAGTCCTGGTTGCTGCTGATGCCCGTGTCTCCTCCTCCCGTGGTTCTAGGGATGCGGCAGGTTCATTCGGTCCTCTATGAGGGTGCTGTCGGGGCCCTGCGCCTCCATGCACTGTTTCACCATTGCTATGATGCCAGAGAGACGTCTGTCCAAGGCGGCCAGGTGCGGCTCGGCCAGGACGGGGTGGATGGGGTCGAAGGCCAGGGCCTGGCGCATGGCGGAGCTCAGAGCGCCGCTTCTCAGCAGGTTCAGCCGGTTCCACGTGGACACACGCACCCTGGCACAGAGGAAACCAGTGAGGCATGATGGGAAAAAATCAGCAACATGAGAAGGAATTATAGGGATGCACTTTTTTTTTTCTGACCGACACCCGACGCTCATTAACCGATTATTAACTTTTAACCGATAAGATTAAGACGCAAAACAATTGATCACTCAAATTATTTTTTTGCCGTCAAATCCACACGTGCGCCGCGACAGCTGATCAGTGCACTGTGTCTCAGCTGCTGCACATAACTGTCAGTCGTCCTGTGTAACTTTTTGCTGCAAAATATGACTGAAGGCACGTGGAATCTGCACCTGTCGACACGGCCCCATGACGACATAAGGAGCTAATTAAAAAAAATAAATAACCGATAGTATTAATCGGTTAAAGTTCTTGTTATCAGTTAACGGTTAGTTAACGGTTAGTATGTGCATCCCTAGAAGGAAATAAAGGTTCAACAGATTTTTTGAGTAACGGTGAACGGATTCACATTTATCTTTCTAGTCTCCACGACCACACAGTCACATTCATCCATTCACCCTACACCTTGATCTACATACAGCACTGTGCACTTGTTATTTATTATGCAACACCATCTGAGGGGCCGCTCATCGGCCCCACATTTATTCTGCAGCATGACACCAGATGGTCCAGCCCCCCCACAGAGTCCTCAGTCTGGGATTACATAAAGAGACAGAAGACACTGACCATGTCTCCATCCACTTGTCGATTGAATTATCTGAGGATCCATAAAAACATGAATGTGAATAAAACTGGTTCAAGTGCCTTTCCATCTGAGACCTTTAAATGGAACAAAATGCAATGTAATGACGTCATGTGCCGTTTTGTGATTATAATGCTGTATCAAATGGTTTTCTTCAATTTAAGGTGTTTCCATTCATTTTCGTACTAAATCGCAAAACAGAAGGACATCCATCCTTCATCGAGCCGCTGGAGTTGGTGCCTGGAAACCACCCAGCCACACGCACGCCAGCCAAGTTAAGGCGGTAATCGGCTGTTGCACAAGTTCCAGGCCGTAGGCTGGTGTTGAGAACTAGACACGGACGCAGATGCAGCATCGCGTGTTGAATCCTGCAGACAGCGGAGGAGGTTTGTGAACGGCAGCGCTTCAGACTGTTCTGACAGATAGATAGATAGATACTTTATTGATCCCAAAGGAAATTCAAGCATCCAGTAGCAATAAACCGATGACAGATGATGACACTTGACATTCAGCCAGTCTGTCCTGTTCACCTGCATCGAGCTTTGTTTACTCCTATCACGGAATCCACAGAAAACAAGATGCAACTGGCAAAGAACTGTTTCCATTGGCATTTGTCGCATTAAAGGGATAGTTCACCCAAAATTCATATTTCACTAATTATCTACTCACCCTCATGTCGACTGTAGAGGGTGCACTCACACTAGGCAATCGTACCGTGGCCGAGCACGTTTGTTCACAGGTGATATCTGATTAAACTGACCTCAGACTGGGGATTTAATGGTGACTTTCTTGCATGAAATTTTTTTTTAAACTTTTAGCAGCTTTACTGCTATCACTGTCGGTTGCTGCTGAACGGCGATTTTTTCTTTTTCATATCAAAGTGGTTTTCATACCTTGTTGACGGCTTCGGCGTTTTTTCCTTCTGCCTTCCTCAGAACTGTCACCGTGATGTTGGACGGTGACGTGCTTATCAGCTGGTGTTACGGAGGCGTGACCGACTTGTCAGACCTGACAGGTCAGTCACGCCTCCTGCTGTCGGGTTGCGCCTGCAAAGGTTAAGTTTAAGTTGAAGTTTATTAGGATAGCCCCTTGAGATGCAGCATCTCGTTTTCGAGGGGGTCCATAGAATGGTACTAGAATGCAGAATGGTACTCCAGGTGTGCGATAGTGCGAAGGCCCCCTCGACCCTGTTCATGGTTCCGTGGGCCCTTTTTTGACTCTCCACCGCTTCCATAATCCATCGCTGGTATTTATTGTCTTGTCTTGTCTGTGCGTATGACCCTGGCCTCCTCCCAGTTCATCATGTGATTTTCTCTTCTGCAGTGATCGGTTACGGCTGATCTAAGATTTTCCTGGTGTGCTTTTTCTTTTGCTGATCTGGTGTGTTCTTTTTCTGTTTCTTTCACACAATCTTTTTGATATTCTTTTTTTCGAGTGTGGAAACATCTGCCAGTTTCGCCTATGTAGGTTTTATTGCATGAGGCAAGGTATTTTGTAAATGACATTACATTTATTGTCGGGTTGAATCTTGTCTTTGGGGTGCACTAATAACTGCCGGAGTTTTGTGTGTCGTTTCACTGGGGTGTTGATATTGTATTTTAGTGCCCGCTGGATGTGTTTTTCCTCCTCTGAGCAGTTTGGATATGTCCTGCGCTGTGAGTCGGACAGCGTGAGTGAGTTGAAGATACATATTTTCAGTTCAGGGATAAAATCTACCGACAGAAAGAAGGATCTCTGCAATTTTATGCGGTTTCTTCATGGAAGATCTGGAGGACAGAGCAATGACAACAGCACCGGAGCCATGCAAACCCTCTTTTTGGAAACGGTACATGGACGATATACTTGAAATAACCAAAATAGGGCAGACACAACAACTTACGGAGCATCTAAACTCCATGGACGAAACAGGAAATATCAAGTTGTGAAGAAGAAAGGGAAAAAACAATAGCTTTTTTGGACCTAAAAATACACCACACAGAAGAAGGTAACATAAAAGTCACAACATACAGGAAACCAACACACACGGACCAATATTTACTCTGGACCTCCAAGCATCCCGTCGCACATAAATTAACTGTGGTAAGGACACTATATGACTGAATCCACAACATCACGGAGGAGGAGGATAAACAAGAGGAGGAAAAACACATCCAGCGGGCATTAAAAAACTGCCAATACCCTCCGTGGGCAGTTATTAGTGCACCCCAAAGACAAGATCCAACCCGACAATAAATGTAATGTCATTTGCAAAATACCTTGCCTCTCATGCAATAAAACCTACATAGGTGAAACGGGCAGATGTTTCCACACTCGAAAAAAAGAACATCAAAAAGATTGTGTGAAAGAAACAGAAAAACAACACACCAGATCAGAAAAAGAAAAAGCACACCAGGAAAATCTTAGATCAGCCATAACCGATCACTGCAGAAGAGAAAATCACATAATGAACTGGGAGGAGGCCAGGGTCATACGCACAGACAAGACAAGACAATAAATACCAGCGATGGATTATGGAAGCGGTGGAGAGTCAAAAAAGGGCCAATGGAACCATGAACAGGGTTGAGGGGGGACAACCCGACAGCAGGAGGCGTGACCGACC
The DNA here is from genome assembly GCA_030347415.2 of Decapterus maruadsi. NCBI lineage: Eukaryota > Metazoa > Chordata > Actinopteri > Carangiformes > Carangidae > Decapterus > Decapterus maruadsi. The sequence goes on along the minus strand of CM064886.1, from coordinate 16,524,711 downwards.
TGTCAGACCTGACAGGAAGGTCACGCTTCAATAACATCAGCTGATAAGCACGTCACCGTCCAACATCACAGTGACAGTTCTGAGGAAGGCGGAAGGAAAAAACACTGAAACCGTCAACAAGGTATGAAAACCACTTTGTTATGAAAAAGAAAAAAGAGAAATCTATAAAATACATACGGACATAATGAACGTACACAGTACATGTGTATTTAACGGCAAAAAAAATAAATAAAAAATTGGAGCAATTTTTTTTTTTGGCTTAATATGTCTAAACATTCAGACAGACCCTCCCCCCAACAAGAGTACTCACATGCAGCACTGGTAGAGTGGCGCGAGGATGCTTCGTTCATCCAGAGCTGCGTTCCCAAAGCTACAGAACAAAAACACAAAAGGACAAATGACAAACAAAGACATTAGTAGGAAAGTGGAAGTAGGAGTCGGTTCCTCTTTCAGCTGCCCAGAAAGAAAGCAGAGTTAGCATGTGGTGTTACAACAGCAGCTTACTCGCAACCTGATGAACTCTTCTGATGAGTCAAACACTTTCTTTTTACTCATATTGTGTGTGAATGGCCAATTCACATGAAAATAGTGTGAGGTGAGACCTCTGGCCCCGACTTCCTCAATCAGTGCTCGTCAAAACAAGTCACTCTTCACATCCTTTCGCAGCGTCTCATGGGAACCATTGAAGCGGACCTCTCCCAGCTCTGTTTGCCATGATTTTTGAGCAACTGGCCACCAGTATTATTCTCATTTTTATCAGGTAAATTCAGTCAACCGAGGCGAGAACGGCTTAAAGCCATCCTCTGCTGATGTAGCCGACTTCTTTGAAATTCATTGAAGAACTTTTCATATCTTGGTGGTTTTGTAACAATTCAGATGATTTGCTATGATAAACCTGGATTGAAAAAAAGTTATTTATTTATTTATTTTTGCGGCAACATCCATAGTCCATAGTTTCCGTTGTTGCATTTACACTAGTTCCTAAATACTGGCTTTATGAAACGAATTTTGTTTTCTTTTGATATCATATTGATATTTTTCCCCTGCATGTACAGTAGGCTACGCCTCTTCCACAGCAACAAACAACAACAAAAAGGGGGTGCTGCCCAACATCATTTTAGGAGAAGTCACAGACTGGTGGACTTCAACGTTATTTTTTAAATAGCTTTGCACAAATGAAATCAAAGTCGTCCAATGAATGGCAGTTGGCGGTCAAGTGTAAGTGGAAAGGGGTGCAAAGTAATGAACTGCTGAATATTAGGAGTGCTTACAGATTGTTTGTGACTTTTTTAAAGACTGCCTAAACCAAAAATCGTCTTTTTTAAATAATTAACATGTCAATTTAGTGTGTGGGCTATGCTATAAGGCATTTCAGGAGCAAAATTGCTAATCCACGCAATAATTGAGCATTTTAGACTTGTGTCTTTGGAGAATTATTTTAAACAACTTTGTGTGGGTAAGCAATTTTTATCAAAAAATAGTCATAGCAGAGCATTTTTACACATTTTAAAATGCCACTTTAGGGGGTCTTTAAATTCTATCCAGCATGACAGAACATTACTGAACATGTCAGGACTGAACATGAAAACAGAACGATACAATTAGTAGAATTTAAAGATTTATGCATAAAACAAGTTTAATTGTGTGAAGGAAAGTTTCACTTTTTTTTTTTACCATCAACCACTCAGAGATCATGGTGCATGGTGTGCTTCCTGACAAACCACAGCATTACTGTTAAGTGATGCTGAAACTGAGGTCGGTTAGCCGGGTCGAAAGTAACAATTTTCAAATAAACATAATCTAAATAGATAGCATTACAGAGAGAAACTCATTATGTCGTGATCACTATCTCACACTCAATACCAGATGTGAAATGAATGTGTTAATTAGACTGTGAAGATAAGCTGGCGCAAGGGAAAAAAAGAAAGTAAAAGTAAAAATAAAATAAAATAAAATAAATCTGCCACAAGAAAAAAAAGTCTGGAAAATATAAAATCCAGCACAAAAAAACGGCAGGCAAAAAAAACTGCAGAGGCTTGACCACGTACCACAACAGAGCGACAAGCGACTGACGGCTCCATGACAGCAGCAGAGTGACAGACAGGCTCCTGTAGTAAAATAACTGGATCGTGGTGGTCCAGTCACGGAGGTGTCTCCAGTCACAAAACGTTAAAAAAACCAGAGATGGCAAAAGTACTCAGATTCTTTAGAGTAAAAGTAAAAGTACCTGTGTAAAAAATGACTTACGTAAAAGTGAAAGTACTGATCCAAATATCTACTCAAGTGAAAGTAAAAAGTACAGGCTCTGAAAATTACTCAAAAGTATTATTAAAAGTAAAAAGTAGTTCTATAGCAGAGGTGTATAAAGTAGTCGGAGTGATCGATCCTGTCACAAATTGAGGATCTTTGGAGCCGTCTGTGGCCACACACAGCTGTCGCTGCTCCAGCCGCGGAAAACGGCAGGTCTGAAAACCTTCAAATTGTGGGGGGGGGTGTGCGGGGCAAACCGGGGACGAACGTGACTACCGTCCTCCTCCGACGGGGCAGAACAGAAAGACTCGGACATATTTGCGCGCGATCATACCCAACAAGTAGGCTGATGAAATTTCTATTTTCATTTGTAACATGTAACGAGTGGCAAACGGAAATGTAACGGAGTAAAAAGTACCGCTTGTACTCAAAAACTACTCATAGAAGTACAATTTTTCCAAAAAGTTACTCAAGTAAATGTAACGGAGTAAATGTAGCGCGTTACTACCCACCTCTGAACGTAACCTATGTAACTTATAAATGATTGTGTGTGTTTGTTTTGGGGGGGGGGGGGGGGGGGGCAGCCATAGATATGGGGGACAGCAATGAAGAACATGCATTGCTGATTGCTGTACGTTAGCAGCAGGGGTTGGACACGGAAGTGATTCGTGTGCCGATTCTTAAGTAGCGCGTAAGTTTTCTTGTTTTCATTGTCATACTCCGGCATTGAGTCAAAGTCAATCGGCTTTATTGTTCACTTTTATGGCGCTGCAGAGTTTGGCAGCCTGTCTGTCACTCTGCTGCTGTCATGGAGCCGTCAGTCGCTTGTCGCTCTGTTGTGGTACGTGGTCAAGCCTCGGGAGTTTTTTTTCTTTTTGCCTGACTTTTTTTCTTTTTCTTGTGTCGGATTTTTTTTTAACCATTTTTTTTTGTTTGCCTGCTTTTTTCCCTTGCACCGGATTTTTTTTTTGCCTGCTTTTTTTCCCCTTGCGCCGGATTTTGTATTTTTTGGCTGGCCCTAATACTCCTTCGTATTGCTGCTTGTTTCTCTAAATTACAGTGTGAATTGTTGTTAAAAATCCCGGTTTGTCAAATTTGGATGAACTGGGAAGAGGAGCTTCCGCTACAAAACAAACTTGAAATATAGACTTATTTAATTTTTTTCGGGACAATTTCTCATGTCGGGGCTTCAACACAAGACAGACATTACATACGAGCAGCATGGAGGTAATTCTTTTTGTTACAAAGACAGTTGGTATCCATTTGCAACCATTACACGGACATGCACTGCTACACCGAGACCTTCTGTAACTCAGAGAAACCAGAGTTGTAACTCTGTGCCGAACCGGGTCCAGCGCTTAGGCAGCGCACTGAAACTCTGTGCCGCTGACGCCGTTAACAGCTGCAGCAACGTGTCACTCTGCCACTTCCACACCTGCAGCCAACAGCGACAGATCAAGAGCACGTCAGGCTCATTGACATGTAGATCGCATTCATGTGGTGGTTTGCATTGACCATCTACGGTTAAAACTAGGCGTGGACAGGGCGGAACGTGAAGCTGATTCAGCGGTGCACACTTTCAGGAACTCTGTGATTTATGAAGGGAAGTTAGGAGTGTGCGTGGGCAGGGTTTTATAAATCTGAATATTTCTTGGCGCACGCTGCGCTGTCTCTCTCTCTCCTCTGCTCTCTGGACTAAGATACCTGGCTGTACTGTTGTGCTACCAGGTCCTCATCTTGATTTTATACTTTTCAACGGACCGGCCCAACCAGCCCGACCGCAGGCGTCAGTTCGAGACGCATTCAGTCCGAAAACATAACTCAGTCAGGTCAGGTTGTGCCTCGGCCTCGTTCTCTCCCTCGTGGATCGACAACACCCCGTCCTACTGTGCTGTGATGATCACAGGCTTGAGCAGCCGTCCAATCGACACGCGGATAAGCATCGCGCACACCAATCAGAGAGCCTATTCATAAGTGCCAAATCTTGCTTTCTATTTCATTTTATTTTTTGCCAAATTGCTGATTTTGGCGTGAGAATTGTTTGAGTGCGTGAGACAGGACCTAAAAGCGTGTGACACGCGCCAGATGCGTGAGAGTTGGCAACCCTGCGGTTAGGCTATACATTCTTTAAGCTGCATGAGAATTCATTTTCTGAACACAGGAAGTACTGTATGTTCAATTTACGACATGATCCACAGTGAAATCTCACTGTTTTGTCATTCTACTTGATGACGATGTGAGGGTTTCGGTTGGAAAAACAGCAACCATGCAGGCAGAGAAGTTTCCACTGATTATGATCAGAGAATCTGCATTCATGTGGTTTCAGTGGCAACAAGTGGGTTCTTAAAAATGCTGAGAATGGCAGAAAATGTCAACACAAGCAGAAATATGAAAATGAAAAATTTGGTTTCAAATATGAGTTAGTGAACTTCTTAGAAATTATCAGACAGATCTTTTCAGACTGTGCTTTTGTGCCAAAACATTCTGTTTATATAATGAGCAGAGGTTTCCGCTAAAATCCCCCTGCTGCCCCGAGGGACCTTTGATGAGGCCAATTTAATCAAAGTGGGCTCCCAGTCATCTGTGTGAGGGGCGAACAAGACAGATCTGGCCACATGTTCACAAAGAATCCTAATATATAATAGGCCTACTAAAAGTTGCTCTTAGTGATAGAATTCAAAGAAAATTCTTAGAATTCCTCAAATTCTAAGAAAATTCTCAAGACAGTCTGGCTGCTGCAGACCTGCACCATGAGGCCACCTGCACCGTGGGGGTGAAAGTTGATTCAAAGCTCATATTTTTCATTCCCCATGTAAATATACTTTACTTTTTGAGGCTTTGTGTTATATAATAATGTAGGTAAATATAATTTAAAAACGAGTATACCATAAGTAACCTATATATTTTCTAGTTTCCACTTCATTCTTGTAATATTTGGCGATCAGTTCATTTAATTGCTGAGTAGTTGCTATGGACACCGAGGGACCGACAGAGGTTTACTGTACAGTATCTTCAACAATTTCTACTGGCCCTGTCCCACATGAAAACCTGCATGGTCTTGTCTACGGCCCGAGTCCAACGAGCCGCTGTCTTGCTGCGTTCACTGTCTCCAATGTAAAAAGAAAAGAAAAAAAACTTTTAAAAAGCTGCCATCTGTGAAAAATCTAATGACAAAAAATAGACATAAAATCTGCTCAGATGATCAGGCTGCGACGGGTCAAACCTGCCAGGGAGCAGGTTTGCTTCACAGCACATGTCGCCATAGTGACTCAGCATCAGCATTACGCTGATCTGGCTCTCTGAAAACAGAAAACTTTTCCCTCATCTCAGGCTCAACCATGGATCTATTCTGGCGCTTTTCCACTGGCACGGCACGGCACGGCTCGGTGTGGTTGTGTTTCCATTACAGCTGAGTTCTCTAGTACAGGGATGCAAACTGAGATGCAAAAAAAAAAGCGAGGAATTGTCTAGCGGGGGGGGGGGGGTCAGTAGGCCAATATTTCTATATATATGATGATTATTACTATTAGAGTGAACTGAATACATAAAGACATGTGATGTTTGATTCAGTGTGTAATGGACATAACGTGTTAGTTTCACTTTGAATTGAACACATTCTACATTGCGAAGGCGACATCTTTCCACGTTGAGGGCGTCCTTCACCTCTGAAACGGGGCAGAGCTTCGTGGGAGACACCTGCCTGACACAGCAACATATGTAGGGAACCGTGCATGTCCGTGGTGCACAGCTCCACCGAAATGCACGGGGGGGGGGGCGTCGCAGCTGCGCGCCACTTGGGTAACAAGCGCGTATGTCGCGTCTACATTGGAAGTGTAGGCTGTTATCAGTTTAATCAGACAACCACGAATGAGTTCGCCTCAGTTTCACGTGATTGTCACTGTCAGCCTGTTAGAACAACATTTTACTGACCCGAGCTGAGACACCGAGACCCCCCCCCCCCCCCGCTGATAAACGCTGGATGCGCTGGTTGATAAGTTTAGTTTTTACCGGATTTTACTGAGGAGGAACTATGAAGAACTGTGCAGTAACATCATTATGAAGGTGTGTGGGGGCTTTTATTTTGCCGTGGCGGAGCGGAAACCCTGTCTTGTCTTGTGAATGAACTGATAACACGGGAGCAGACGGGGTACGTCACACGCTACGTCACACTTAATTTGCATACAGCTGTTTCCATCCCATTCGAATCAACCAAAACCCGGCCATAGCGAGCGAATTTCAGTTTGTGCGAATCAGGGGATTTTAATTCAAATCACATTCTTCCATCATCATTTTCCGATGCGATACATTTAGATGCGCATCTAAACAGCTGATGGAAACACACCTAATGATACATTAATTTGTTGCTCGGGGCGGTCCAGTCTGTCTCTTGGCTGAATTTACCTCTACAGTTGTGATATGCAAAATGACCAGCATGGTAATTAAATATGCAAATAAATATAATAACTATCGGCATGTGAAGACTGCACAAGCCTGAATGTTCAAACAGTTTGCATTACATCGTGTCATAACAGCCTGAATTTAATTGTCCATTCTATGAGTGAATTTGGGTTTTTTTTCCAACCCTTTTTCTAACAACCAATCAGAGCTTGAAAAGACTGAGTCGTCCCTAGCAACGGAGTCAACCACACCTCCTCACAGAGATAAATGGAGTATCAAAAGTCCTTTAGTTCATCACTCATCACTTGTTCATCACTTGTTTTATGTCAAAGTTTTATGTCTAAGTCTATATTGTTCAGTGTGAATGTGTATTTTATTGTCACCATGCATATGTTTTGGACCCCAGGAAGAATAGCAGATGCTATGCAGATGCTAATGGGGATCTTAATAAACAAACAAACTCACCTCTTTGCGTTGTCGAGCAGGATGAGCATGCTGGCGCCACCGTCGTCCTGGAAACTCTCATAGTGATGTCGATCGGCATTCCCAATGAGATAATCAAATATGGCGGTGTCTATGACGTCCAGCAGCCGCGGTCCTGCATCGTATGGAGGCATCTTCTTCACGGCCTCGCAGTAACTCTCATCATACTCCCATCTGGAGAATTCAAGCACATCCATTACAGTCAGACCAAGAGACCAGGCTGCTGCTGCTGTTGTTAATGATGCTGCTGCTGTAACATCCTGCTACTGTAGGTTGACTACTGACCTCTGATCTGGATGATGTCATCTCTGACCGCGGTGCGGCGCAGCTAACTTGCTACATTTTATATTGTTGTATGTAATCTCTGACGTTTCTTTACCTTGTTTTTTTTACGTACCTTGCTCTTTTTATTGTTAAAGGCCTAACTGGGGACAGGAGTTGGAAACTAGCCTTGGCTATAATCTCTGTATGCAGAACATCATTGACTTGTCTGACTTGTTTGTAGCAAGTGGAAGTGTCACTATGTAACCTGCATTGTCCCTATCAAATAAACAGAATTAAATTAAATTACCTCTAATGCTATGGTCAGTTTCTGCGTGAATCTGACTGTCAGAACAAAATGAGCAGCTGGATGAAGTCCAGAAAACCATTTTACTGACCCGAATGGCCTTTGAATGTATTTACATGTTTATATTAATAAATGATTAATTCAGCCTTTACAAGTCAAGGTGAATCAATCAAACCAGTCATTCAAGAGCTCTCGGTGGTTCATAGGATCATTTAGAAAGTGTGAGTAAATGATTCTTAAGATGAACATCGATGCAATTACTGATTTACAGTACTAGTACTATTACAGTACTACTGGTTACTGAGTGTGTTAGGCTAATACTGTAGATGATGAGCTTTTAAATTCAAAAGTTAAATATTTATAAGTATATGAATTACACACAAATGACTATCAGTGTAGGAAGAATGCTTTATAAATAATGGATTACGTTTGTGGCTAGTGCTATGTGCAACAGGTTGCAGCCATACATTTGTCAGTTTGTGTCACTCCCACCCAAGGTGGCATTTCTCAGAATTGGTGGGAGTCGGCGGAGCGTCACTGCTCTTTAATAGCAGGAAACTGCAGGTCAGTTTTAACCTGAAATACCTCCAACAATGGAAAAAGGTTAAACGCTAAAGACCGGCACCGCATTTCCATTTCCTTCTGATAAACATCAACCACCGTCGTTTTCTGTGATTTCGTCGGCTGATTAAACAGAGCCGTTTGTCGGTGTCGGTGTGAGCACCCACCTGGCCAGTTTCCCCTCTCGGTATGTGCGACCCCACGGGTGTCTGTGTTTCTGCAGCGGCCACACGTCCGGCAGCCAAAGGGTTAACGACCCCTCCATGATCTCTCCCTCCGCACACGCCGGCTCACTCTCCCGGCAGTAATAACACTTGCCATAGAAACATGTGTTATTACCTGGGAAGAGAGGGAGAAAGGGAAAAGGAGGGAACATACATGGTTTATTCCCTGTGTTATTTCTTATTATTTATAATCTGAATGTATTAATAACATTTTGTTCAAAGGGAATGAAAACACTAACAAAAAGATGCTGCTTTGATGTTTAACTCAATTTAGTCTTCCACTACAATGACATTAAACTCCCTCATGTCCTTATGTTGTCAGTTTAAATGACTCCGACCAGTAGGAATTCTCCTCAATCACCTAAGGTTTCTTGAGGAGGGGCTCGCTTTTCTTCATCCAAAAAGACACACCAAAAAACATCCAAATACCTCCATAATGCTCGTCTGTAATGTCCGTCTTGTATTGAAGCCCCGACATCAGAAATAGTTCCAAAATTTTTTCTTAAAAGTCTATATTTTAAAGCTTGTTTGTAGCGGAAGCTCCCAGTGTCTCTGAAACTTCTCCCAACACTTAGTCGACTTGAGGGTGAGTAGATAATGACTATCCTTTTAATGCAGGTTTTTCCCTGGGTTTTTTCTTTTTAGACCAAGGTGGCAAAGGCCTGTCCTGGGGTAGCGGTGGGTGGGTGGGGGGGCATCTTGATTGCTGTACTGTCAGATATTAGTTCAGATATAACAGACGTGTCCTGTGATGTTCAGCCTTCTATGATTATATTTAGCCTACCCTTTACACCGGGGACAATACCTGACAGCTGAAAATATTACTGTCAGATATTGTCCCCCCCCCGAAAACCACAGGGCATGTCTGTTCTGACCTGAAGTGTGTGTTTCTCTTCTATAACACATTGTACATCTTGGAGGCGATGTCTTTCCACTTTCAAACGGGGCAGAGCTCCGTGGGAAACAGCAGGGGAGACACAGCCCGATGGGGGACTCGGATTTGACATGACACCGGAGGGAGGGGCAGGTCCGTGGAGGATGTGCACAAAATAACAAGCGCCACTGCCAGGCTAAGCATCGTTTATTCATTTTTTAAAATTTGTTTTTATACTCCATAAACACGAGGTCCAAATAAAAACTGTGTTTTTCCTGCACTTTGAAGGGCTGGAAAAAATTATATTATAGCCAACAATGGAACAGTCCTTTTTTTTTTCAGGTAAAACCTCTTTTAGGCCGTGAAAATAGGCCGTTTCTTTGGGTCTGTTCACAACACTGTATGTTGTAAATCTCTGGGCAGGGCTATTATGGGCTGGCGTTGCTAACAGGAGGAGTGCAGAGAGTCTTCTACTGCAATTAAAGTACTTAGGGGCTATTTGTAGATCAGACAACCCCACTTCAAAAAAAAATGATACTATCTCTTTAATGTCAAGATCTAAACACGTAAAGTGCCTTCAGATAATATATACATCATGACGTGGCACTGATTTGACAGGAAATAGGTTTATTGAGTGAAAAACACTGGGCTGCTTCTACTAACATGAGACAGTTCCAGTTACAGCGCCGGCCGTACTGTATGCCCATAGATATTACAGAGAGCCGGGCCATGATAGAAAACTTTCTAGCGGCGGACATATTGTCATACAGTCGACCCTTCTGAAAGCTCACCAGCTCAAAAGTGACGCCCAGATTGAATCAGCAGCTCTCTGACAGTACTGGGATTGTCACAGCTTTATAATATCACACCAGCATAAGGTTACTGTCAGAGTCTGGGAAGGTCCACACCGGCCTCTCAGAGCCCGTGGCCTCAGGCTGCACACACATGAAAGGCTTCCAGTATTCATCTACAGCGCCCAGACCAACGCGGTTGTTTTCTCACGCTGCAGACAACTCATCCAGAATCCATTACACTTTACATGATGAGTGGTAGAGTCCCCATGACTGACACCCCGACCTTTAAGTGTAATACTGCTGGACTTTCCCTTCAACATCTGTAATGTTTGTGGCAGGGATACTGTATTCACTTCATCAATCGCCTCTCATGTCCTGAGTTTGGGATGTTGAGCTGCATCGGCCTTTAACAGGTTGCTATGAAGACAGAAACCATAGCAAAGCCTACTGTGTTCAGGGATCACACGGTGGTTACGGCTCTCACACCATATCGCATGGGTGGCTTTATCATCTAACATTTAACTATCACTATAACCACTTGGTAAAAACCCCGCTGTCACCTTTGAGGCTGTCAGGAAGTTGATGTTCTGTTGGGAACAGTGTCGTACGACCACAGAGACCAGACAGAGACGGCGTCTCACTGGCTTCAGCGGCTTCGCCACTGATTGTTGGGTTTTTTATAGTTTTTTATTGCAGCTGCTGTTTCTTCACCCATCCAGTGTGGTGGCGCGGCAGCTGCCAGGTGTGTTGTGTCCGTTGTCGGTCTGACGAGGGAATCACCTTCACCTGGCTGTGTGATGTCACTCCCCAAATGCGGCCAGGCTCGCTCCAGGAACCACGAGAACCCTTTCTTCCCTTTCCCCTTCCCCAAAGTTTTTAATCTTTTGTAATAAATCAAGTAAAACTATTTTTGAAACGAACAGAACCGCGTGATCCTTTCCCTGCACCTCACAAGGTGTTTCTACACCGCAGGCAAATACAGCAGGCCAACCAAGAGCTGCTACTGGTGGGTTAGCCGACTACTTTTTGAACATTTTCAGCCCAATACCATGATATAAACGATATCTGTGATCACTATCAATAAGAATAATTAATTTAAATTCCCCAAAGGGAAATTAATTTGTCTGCCAGCTCATTTACTATCGGCAGGAGAATTAAACAGGATGAAGGATCTTCTATCAGGATCTCATGGTAATACTTTTTTGCCCGTTGCCCGTCTAATTCTATGGCTCTGAGAAGAGAACTGCATTGTTTACTGTTAATTTATAAGGCCTTTCTTCACAAACTACCTGTTCATCTTACAAAATTACTTACTTTTAAGTAGGGATGTAGCGAAAATTCAGCCACCGAAAATGACCCAAAAGTTCATTTTTGGTTTAATATGGGGGGTGTTATAGAAAATGTTTCTCCTCATGTTCCTACACTACAGAACTTGTTCTTCTCATCTAGTTCTTCTCAGATCTAGATGTTTTTATATGCTTTCCATTCACATTGCTGTTATTTCAAGCAAAAAATTGCAAAAATATACGCACATCCCTTGTATGGGGTGCTGGGCTGGAGTGAAACAATCAAGGGAAGAAAAAGCTCAGATTTATTTAATATATCTGGAGCAAAATTGTTATTTCAAGCAAAAAATAAAAAGATGCGATTAATTGCAATAAATCACGATTAACTCAGGAAATTTTGAGGTTAAACGCGATTAAAAATGTTAATCGTCTGACAGCCCTACACGTGATAGCCGTAAATGCTATGGCTCTAATAACTGACATCGGTGTTTCGGTTTTCGGGCTCGGTTTCCTCTTTTTCGCTTTTCGGTTTCGGCCATGACTTTTCATTTCGGCGCATCCCTACTTAAGTTATTCAGTTACTCCACTCGTACTGAGGTAGGAATAATTGCCTTTGAGTATTTTGTACCATTCAAACGGAATAATCTTTTGTCACAACTCCAGCTGGATGCCTTGATTCCCTTTAACCACTTCAAGCACATTATCATGGATTCTGAGTGTACATGAAACTAACTGCTTTCCCATATTCCATGTTACAAAATGTTTTCTTGTCTGTAACAGCTCTGTCCCGTCCGGTGTGGGATCTTCCTCTGTCTCTCACCCTGAGCTTTTCCTCAGTGGATGTGAGGGTTTAAGGACAGAGGATGTTGTTTTGCTTTATGTTTACACCTTGTATATGCATTGTGTATATTGTATTGATGAATTGTTTGTAATCAGGGGGTCATTGGAAAACAGAGCTTGCTCTCAACTGGCCTTCCCTGAATAAATAAAGGGAAAAGAAAGAAAAGAAAAAAGGTGCTGATACTGTATTTACTTTCCAGCTCCACACCTTCACCAAACAGGATATGGCAGCGTGCATCCGTGTGCAGAACGCTGACTGATAAAGGTGCAGAAAAAGACTGGAGAGGTGAGTGAGACAGAGAGTGACGCTGTGAAGACTGAGATAAGGCTGACAGACAGAGAGAGGCTGATGCTGACGCTCACCCTGCATGAGGAAGGTGCTGAGCAGCTGGTCCGTGGCCACAGGTTTGATCTCCGTCCGCAGGTTGACGTATCGCCCCACCACCAGAGGAGCTCTCCTGAAGCCCAGGATCCTGCAGCCCGGTGGACACAGGACATGGACATGACACCAAGACCATAACAGCAGATCACATCAACGTCATCAAATACACGACAGCGCTGAGGCCTACACACCTGTCCAGGTGAAAAGCCGCCACCTCTGCGTTGTGTCTGTCGTATCCTGCGTACGGCTCACCTTCCACCACGTAGTCTCTGTTGTACCTGAGGGACGACACGGCAACACCAAGAAACATTAACCGCTCTGAAGCGTCACAGACGAGCAGCGACGAAACAACGCTGCTAGTTTTTCAGTATCATTAATCAAAAAAGTTATTGTTTCCCCCGTTTTAACGCTGTCACTTGACTCCAGAAGTCCCGTTAGAGCTGGAACAAATAATCAATTAATCAAACAATAATCGATTATTAAATTAATCATCAACTATTTTGATAATCTAATAATCAGTTTTATGTACTTTTTTATCAAAAATCCACTTTCTATTTTTGATTTTATTTCTAGAAGGTGAAAAAAGTCAGTTCATTGATTTTTACACTTTTTTGAGATCGTGTCTCCAAAATGTTAATTTTGAAGAAGTCTGGAAAAACGTAGGCAAAATAAGCTGATGCTTTTCAGCCAACACCTTTTCGGAGATGATCATTTTGAATCACTGACTGAAAAACAGCTGAATTTAAAAATGAAACCGCGGATATTGGCTTGTGTTTGGTTCTGATCCTCATCACGTGAGAGACATTCCTGATCTGAACCAGGAAGTCTCCTCTCATAAAACCATTTCTCCGTAACTTTCATCAGTCCATAACAGTGGAGCCTATTTGTGCTTTCAGTTTCACTGAGACAGTTTGATGGCTGTAGGAGCCTCACCATGTAGGCGATCTCCTTCTGTCAAGTGAGACATTATAAGACAAGATAAAACTTTTTCTTTTTTTTTTTTTTTTTTCGGATCTAAATAATTGGCTAATAAAACCACACCCTCAGCTTTGGACGTGGTGTAGTTTTCCATTATCAAAAAAAAAAACCGTCCAAATTGTTCCTTTAATTTGTGATAATCGAGAATATTCAATAATTTAATGTTGTTTTTAGCATCCCTTTTTCACAATAAGCTTGAGCGTGGACAAAACAAGACATTTGAGCTGCGTACAGCCAGTGTCTGTGTCACAGCCTGACAGTTGATCAGTGAATGGAGGTGAGTTATGGCTTAAACCTGACACAAAGTTTTGATGCACCTCTTCTTACCGCTTGTGTTCCGGTGCCATTATGCGCTGAAAAAAGTTTTATGGTCCGATTGAACAAGCGTTTGAGCCAAATTTAGAACGAATCAGGCAATTTCAATTTTATAATTATCACTTTTTAATGGACACCTAAATCGAGGATTCACCCAGACCATGATAATCATTTGCATTTCAAGGTGCAGACACAGAAACAGCTCGTTCTCAAATTTTAGATTGCTGAGACCTAGAGCTGCAGACTGATTTGGGGACAATACACTATGAATACAATATGCTTGGACAACTTAAAACCATATGAAATAGATGAAAAATAGCATAATATGGGACCTTTAAGAAAAAAAAGTCCAAATTGTTCCCTTATGAGAATAAACTGAGCATCCCTTGAGGACGTCGTCTAATGGTCTGGAAAACACTGATTGATATTTTTCAACATTTTATTGACCAAACAACGAATCAATTAATTGTTTACATAATCGACAGATTGATCGATAATGAAAATAATCGTTAGTTGCAGCTCTAATAACTATAACTAATGACTTCTGTCCAAATCTCGTGCAGTTTGCACCGGCGTCAGTGCAAGTCGTGCGAGATTTAGACGGAGCAGGAAGAGCAGTGCTGGGAGCTTCCGCTACAAAACAAGCTTAAAATATCGACTTATTTAATTTTTTTTGAAAACTTTCTCATGACTCTGACTCTGAAACTTCTCCCAGCTCTTAATCGACATGAGGGAGTAGATAATGAGTGTAATTTGAGTTTTGGGTGAACTATCCCTTTAAGGAGGCTGACCTTTTAGGTTTGAACACCACCTTCTGCCCCCCGTCCAGCACCAGCAGCGCTTTGAGCTGCGTGCCCTTGTATCCCACGTCTGCCCGTTCTATCCTGGCGGCGCTGAGGGCGGTGAGCACGGCGGCCAGCTCCGGCGTCTCCTCGGGGTACACCTCCCTCGGCCCCACCCACTGGCTGGCGATCTCCCACGGCGACTGGAGGGTGTGGGTGAGGCGAGCGCCACGGGACAGAGAGAGGCCGGCTTCCATCTGGAGGAGACAGAGACAGTTACAGAGAGGAACGACGAGGCTTTGCAGCAGCAGCAGGAACTAAACACCACGTCACTGCTGGAGTCGTCTTCCCAATCAGAGGGAGATTCCTTAAAGGGAAACTTAGGTTTTTCCAACCTGGGCCCTGTTAGCCATAACTTGTGAAAACTACGTGAAGAGTCGCCCAAGATTTTGTTATTACAGTTTATAAATTCTCCGGTCGTCTCTCTTCACCTCAGTCAGGTAACAGGATTCCCCATCCGCTGTTTTGCCGCGAGATTTCAGAACGAGATTTCTGGCGTGGTGAGATTTGGACACAGATCACAGCAAACAGCGACCTCCAGCTAAAGGTAGAGACTATTTATTACGTTCACTTGGCGTGTGTGTTCATGTTCTTAGTGTCAGTGTCAGTGTGTCCCGTTTCTCCAACGACTGAAAGTGCAGCGCGCTTGATCTGCACTTCACCCACACTGACAGTAAGACCACATCCGAGCGGTATTTGGCCAAGTATAAATCCCACAATGCACCACGGTGGAATTAATTTCAATAAAATTAAATTAACTTTCTATCTCATAATTATGACTTTTAATGTCATATTTTATATTCATCATGCTCTGTCCATGTTTTTATTTTATTTTTTTCGTTTTTCTTGTTTGTTTTATTTACTTACGGAGTTCGGCTACACATTTGTGATTTGAATGTTGCCTATAGAGACACTTTTGGAGCAGATGAGACTGTGATCCAGCAGCACTGTTTATTAAAACTCTTGCTGTGTGTGTGTGTCTGTGTGTGTGTTGCAGTTGTGCTACTGTGTGCAATAGAACAGGCTGCACTTGTCAAGTGTTTCCCCCGATTGCTTTTAAATCTCCCCCCACACGCTCGACCACTTCATACATGATGCTTGCACATTATCTGCAAAACAAAAACATATGAAAACAGGGCCCAGGTTGAAAAAAAGTGAAGTTTCCCTTTAATAAAACACTGCAGACGGAGGAATGTACCCCGACCTTGCGGAACGCTCTGAGATCCCGGCGGCTGGCGGCGGATCCTTCGCCTCCATCCAGCAGGAAGATTTTGGCGAGGCCGAGCAGGAGCAGCACGGCACACAGCACCACCATGCGCTGTTTGAGCTTCATCTCCGCACCGACAGGCCCTGAACGCCTCCTCACCCGACGCTGTGTGTTTCCCCCGCTGTGAATCCCGCTCACCCCTGATGCATGGCCGCTGCGCCGACCAGTCGCCCCCCCCACCCCACGTGCTGCTTGGCCTCGACCGACTGCAGTGGTGACGGCGCTACGGTCTGAGCTGGCAGCGGTCACCTGGAGAGACAAGTGTAAACAACAGCAGGTTGGGGAGGGAAGGACAAAACAGAGAGATACAAAAAAAGTGTCCTTTCATTAATGTGAGGAGGAATAGAGAGTCTAAGCGGAAGCAGGAAGTAACAGTCGCCGTAGGACCTCAACTCGGAAAAACTCTCCATGTAAGTGAACGGGAGTCCAAGTTCTATTTCGTGATCCGATTTAATTGTGCCTTGAGAAAAAAATGTCCTCTACCTTTAAAACATCACGTTTCATGAAGAGAAATCAGCAGTTTGTTGTAAAACTATTGCAAAATAAAATTCAGAAGAATCCGTGACCAGAGAGACTACAGGTGGCGTAGGTGACGTCACCACATGGCGCCCTTTCCCGTGTCAGTTGGTGACGTATTTTTAGTCCATCTGTAGTCCATAGAGCGACGTTACACTAAATACATTCTTCTGTTGCCTTTTACAACAAACTGCTGATTTCTCTTCATGAAACTGATGTTTTAAACAGGTAGAGGTCAAAGGTCAAATTTTTTTCTCATGGCACAATTCAATCAGATCACGAAATAAAACTCTGACTCCCGTTCACTTGCATGGAGGGTTTTTCCGAGTTGAGGTCCCATGGTAACGTTACTTCCTGCTTCCGCTTCGGCTCTCTATAGTGATTGATTGGCTGCCCCCCCTCCCCCTCCCCCCGGTGCTGGTTTCCCCTCAGGGTGGATGGTGACCCAGTACTGCAGCACAGCTGGAGCCTGTCCAGCACATCAGGATGTCACAGTCTGCCCTGTATGAATGTGTGTGTGTGCTTACACTCTAAAGTATGCTGCACCACAAAACCTGTACTGTGCAGGACGGGCAGCCCAGCCTCGGCTGTTCAAACAGCACAGGTCGAGTCCAGGCCAGGCCGTGTTAAAGGGGAGAGGCGCCATTCATTCATTCACAGCATGCACACTTCTTCCTCTCCAGCACTGGAAATGTGCAGTCTTTTTAATTGAGCATGCCTGTCTCCAGTGAGGGGGGGTGATGAACATGTAGCCCTGCTGTGCTGCAGAGAGAGGGGAGAGAGGGGAGCGGGGGGGGTCTAACCTTGCTACCGAGAGGAATGGCCTCCCTCCACCTGGGTGATGTGCATGCACGGTAATTGACACATGTAATGAATCAATCCGCCTGTTCCAGCTCCACATCTCCTCCAACATGCAGCAGCAGCAGTCTGTCCTGCAGCCTGTGAACGCACCACGGCAGCGAAACTAACACATCTGCCGCGGTTAACTGACGGTTCTCCTGGTAACGATAACATTACATGTAGAAACTGTGATAACGGGGCTAATCACCGGTGAGCTGAGACATAACTAACCCCCCCAGGTGCAGCAGCTGGTGGTGTTGATACAGCTCAGCCTTCACAGGTTTTAGCCACGCAGGCACTCACTCACTTCTTCCACACAATCGCTCTTTCATAATGTTGCTGACTGGTTTTCAGCAGCAGCTCCGACCGCAGTAAAGACATTTCTAGACCTCGGGGTGACAACATACATTCATACCCGATATGAATATTACACCGACAGGACATTGTAGGTGCAGCGGTTGTGGTAGCATCCACCAGGACGGGGCTAGCTGCTTAGCAAACCGCTGTAACTACACCTTGCTGTGGACTGGAGGCTAGCAGCTCCAGCAGCCAGCTAGCTTCAACCAACACAGTGCGACGTCTGTTGTGTTTACAGCTGCTTACCTTCCGGCCATAGGACTCTCCCCGCAGACGAAGTGGCTTCAAGTGCCTCTAAAGTCCCGCCAAACGAAAACCACATGAAATAATTGATCCCACTGTTAAAAGTCACGGCGGCTTGTCATTTTCTCTATCCCACTCGGTGGCTCCCTTTCCTCCGCCCTTTTCCTTTGGTTCCCTCTCCGGCCTGTCGTGTCCGCTTCCTCCCGCTGCAGGTTCCCCCCGCGGCCGCCAGGTGGCAGCGTTACACCGCGCTGGACTACACCACCACCACACTGGAGCTGTGGAAACATAGCAAGCCCATAATACTACCGTGTCTATATTGATGTTTTACAGAGGCCTAGTTAAAGTTATAGACACATGAATTAACACCTTGACTTGTAGCTACACTTTAAAGGGATAGTTCACCCCAAAATTAAAATACCTCTATACTGCTCGTCTGTAATGTCCCTGTAATGATTTTCCAAAGAAAATTAAATAAGTCTATATTTTAACAATTTGTCTCAGTTCATGCTCTTCCTGGGGGCTAACAATTTCTCAGCTTCAATACAAGATTGACCCCCCTAACTCAGAGAAGGCACGGAGGACTTTGGATGTTTTCACACCTCAGTCGTCATTTTGGTGAGTAGATAAAGTGGTGAACCATTAACAAGGCTATTTGGACAAATACATGCATATAAAAATAATTTAATTGAGTTCAGCCAGAGCCGGCCCAAGGCGTAAGCAAACTAAGCACCTGCTTGGGCCCCCCATTGTCTGTTGGTTTATTTTGTTACTTTTAGTCAACCTCTGTGACATTCAGGATCCCAGCCCCATATCAATTTGAAGATGAAATGTAAATCAACCCCAGGCTGCATTTGATGCCATTTCAGAATAAAAAAAGAAAAGAAAAAAGTATTATTGGCAATAATAGAGAGCACCAAAATTAAGATTTACTTCGGGCCCCATGGAGGCTGGGGCTGGCCCTGAGTTCAGCGTAGTAACAAATTGCTAGTTTTAAATTTTCAGATTTATTTCATTAACTTTTACTGGAAGAGGTAGAAAAATTCTCAACCCTTTTTCTTTTTTACTGAAAAGAAAACCCGATGTTAGTTGTAATATTTACCAAATGATCTAGTTGTGGTTGAGAATCATATGAAACTACCTAAGAAAAGCCTTGTACTGACTGGCCTATTGAACCCACAGGGGCTTGATTCATTGGCAACAGAAGGCCAGGCGTTTACACTGTGAATGGTTTGAGTGCAACTGTTGCCTGGTGAAGTAATGTTTCAGTATGACTAATTTCTAACTAAATAAAGGAGCAGCACATTTAGAAGAAATGTTATCTCTTCCTTGGTATTTTACTGGTTGATTTGAAACTTATGATTTTTTGGATATTGTTTTGGTAGTGCTGTCACAGAGCAGCCATGAAAAGGAACCTCCAGAGACACTGAACAAAAGAGCTTCAGTGCTGCAACAATCCACACGGCAGCTCAAACAGGCTGTAAATGATTATCAGATAGCGGTGAGTCATATAGTAGGCTACAGTCTTTATCACAGCAATGAACATGAGACGGATGTTTGGAGTACCAAAGGGCAGAGTGTTTATTGGTTCTCAGTCTTCACACCAGGCGGCACATCACTCAACAGTGAGGTCACAGCGCTCGCCACGGTCAGGACGTGGGCAGACAAGACGGACAGACACGCTCAGAGCCAGGTGAAGGGTGCAGGTCTGAGATCTGTCATCTCGTCCACACATCGATCGATGGATTGTTGTTGTTGATGAAGTCCTCGGTAAACAGAGAACGGTGCCTCCGCACACAGGAGGCACAGATTCACATTGGTTTCATTTCTCCGCCAAAGAATAAACACGTCGTATAAATAAACTCAAAACACCTCCTCTAAGTTGAACCCTTCATCTCAACCTTTGAACAGTTCTCATAAAAAAAAAGAATGAATTCAGACGCTAGATTCACTCAAAACAGTTAATACAGGGCAAATTGTGCATTTTGTCGACAGTACACTGTCAATTTAAAGGAAACAACGTGAACTCTGAATCACAGCAAAGAGACGTTTCAGGCATGGCATCGAGTTTCTTCATAATAACCAAATGATGTTAAATGAGTGGCTGACATCTGCACGCTCTCATCCTAAAATAGATGATTTGCGGCTTCTTTGTGTCATACAGCGATTGGCCTTGAAATCTGGGAAATTTGTGAAGTAAAACCACAAAACAAAAATGACCACACACTGTACACAGATGATTCTAAAATAATGATTCAGGTCACAGTGAGTAGAACCTCACAAGAAGAGTCTGACATGATCTGGGAATTTTCTCGAGGGAAAGGCTGTTCAACCCAAATGAATTCAAATTAACTTTTAACTCAGGAATCAGCGTCAATTGCATCTTGTCATTTCTTTTTCTTTCACTGTGCTCAGTTAATGTGAACGGGTCGGCGCCTGCTGTCACTTTTGGGTTTGTTATACCTCGGCCAATTCGTTCTACAGTCGGTTCTTTCAGAGTTTCTCATAGTAGATGGAGGTTCTTGCTTGGCTGCGTCAACTCTGGAAGATCGACAGCATCTAAACACAGTCTTAAATCCTAAAACTCATCCATTTCACTGCTGTTCCTGGCCCAGCACCAGACATGTGTACAGAGTCGACGTCTGTCTGCTCCTTTCTTCGCGCTTCCTGTACGACGTGCGAGCTATGGAATCGTTACATGAGTGGTCACAGACATGACGCGGTGGCCGGCCGCCCCCACTGCTCAGCAGCGTGGCGGCCCATCGGGGTTAGGGTTAGCCTAACTGGCTTCAATTTCAATGTTTTTAAAAAAATAGAGAGGTATGCACACGTATACTCAGAGTAACTTGCTGCATTCTATACGTAAGCCTATCTTTGGCTTTCTCATTCATTCTTCCACAGGTTCATTTAGTACCGTCTCTTTTAGTTCACATACAAAAAGGACTGAATGTCTTTGTGACGGACTTGTGTGATCTTTAAAGGGATAGTATCATTTTTTTTAAAAGTGTGGTTGTATGATCTACAAATAGCCCCTAAGTACTTTACAGTAATTGCAGTAAAAGACTCTCTGCACTCCTCTCGTTAGCAACGCCAGCCCATAATAGCCCTGCCCCGAGATTTACAATGTAGTGTTGTGAACAGACCCAAAGAAACGGCCTATTTTCACGGCCTAAAAAGAGGTTTTACCTGAAGTTCCATTGTTGGCTATAATATAAGTTTTTATTTGGACCTAACCAACTGCTGATCGGCGAGCTCTAACCCTGGGCGGAGGGATACGTGAGTTGGTTAGGTCCAAATAAAAACTGTGTTTCTCCTGCACCTCAATGGAACTTTTCCAGGTAAAACCTCTTTTAGGCCGTGAAAATAGGCCGTTTCTTTGGATCTGTTCCAAATGATACAACACTGTATGTTGTAAATCTCTGGGCAGGGCTATTATGGGCTGGCGTTGCTAATGGGAGGAGTGCAGAGAGTCTTCTACTGCAATTAAAGTACTTAGGGGCTATTTGTAGATCATACAACCCCACTTTTAAAAAAATGCTACTATCCCTTTAACAGTTGAATTGATGCCTTGTATGTTGTGTCTAGGACAGATGAGACACACTAAAGGATCCAGTGCTGACGTTACAGATATGTTGAGAACTGTGGTTTCTATCCAATGTTTCCTTTTTGTTTTTCTTAAAGTAGACAGTGTCCATGTGGAGCAGTGAGCAGATTGTGATGTTGGGCAAAAGATTGTGTAAACATACGTTGTAAACAGCTGCTTTTAAAAGAAAAAGATTTAGATTTTTTGGGGGGGAAAAGCAGCTCATCATTGTCATCACCACAACAAGCCTTGTCCTCACAGCCACTACCTTCACCACATCCTTCTGCAGCCGCTCCTCGCCTCATCGACACTTGTATCACTTGGCACTAATTCTAGCCAAGGTGCTTATGCTATTTCTGAATCACATGCAAAATGGCTGCGGCCTAAAATTGGGCAGGGCTCTGCTTAATAGGGTAAGGGACCAAAAAAAGAAAAAAAAATCAAATGTACATAACATAATCAAAATAACTGCTCCAAAAAGGGCAAAAAACACATTAACAAAAATGTAACATTCATATGTAACAGACAAAAAATACCTACGTTGACGTGCAATCATCTACCACATAATACTGCACCATCCCTCCCAAAAAAAGGAAAAGAAACAAACACAAAACATTAGCAAACAAACAAAGATTTAAAATAGACTCTGTATGGCTCCAGGTAGCTCCGAGTGTCTGCTCCAGACCAGAGGATCCAACCGTGTTAAGCAACAAGAAGAAGAAGAGGAAGAAGAAGAGGAGATAAAATCATATACTTTGAATTCTTGCTGCTCTCTCTCTCTCTCGGACTCTTTCACAGTTTCAAGTCTTTAGTGTTGAGTGTGTGAGAGTCTGGTGAAGCGAGCGCTGCCGATGGCGCTGGGCCGACGGCGAACAGAAAACAACCCAGGACAGAGAATCAGAGGATGGCAGGCTTGTAAAAGAAGTGGTGAACTTGTCTTAGCTTAGATTCTGGGATTATTGTACCTATGTGGACCGCAGACCAAAACAATCTGGAAGCAAACACTGCCCGCCCCCCCCTCCCCACCCCCCTCCCGCACACATACAGAATGCTTCGCCACAGTCTGTCCAATGACATGGGGGGAGCACTGAGCTCTGTCATTTAAAAAACTACTAACATTCAGGAAGTGTGGGAATCATTGCTGCTGGAATCGATTGCGAATCAGAGCCCTTAGGTTTACAACGATGCAATCAAACAGGCCTGTGTGTGTGTGTGAGAGAGAGAGCGAGCGTGTGAGTGTGTGGTTTATATAAACGATCCTGTGACTCCAAAACAACTCCAGTAAGTGAAAAGAGTGACTATTGAAAGAGTGAAACCAAACAGGTAAAAAAAGGTGTTCCAAACCGTCCTCAGTCCAACAGGTTAGTCCGATGTGAGTGTGAGTGTTGAGACTTTGGAGCACGGTGGGGGACACAAGGAAAAACACCCCCGCCCCCCCCAAAAAAACCCTCAAGTAGGGGATTGTTTGTGTCGGATCAGAGAGAAGAGGAGAGGAGAAGTTCAACGGCTCCGCTTCAAGTGCAGGAAAAACTAAAGAGACTGAGATCAAACCGGGAGACGGGAGCAGTGGTCCAGGTCCTTGTTCAGTAGTAAATACATCCCAGACAGTCTTCATACACATACACACGCACACACGCAACACACACACAGGGTCGTCTGGTTAAGGCAGTGGTGGCAGGTGAGGCTGCAGTGAGGCCGGGGTGGGGGTGGGGGTGGGGGAGTGGGGGGGGCCTGGAGCTGGACAGTTGGTGAGCGGGGCTCATGGCAGTGAAAGCTCCCACTACACAGTCAATACTCCTCCTCATCCTCCTCGTCTCTTTCTTCATCCCTCTCTCTGCTGATTCGCTCATTCAAACGACATCAGGTTGGCCGGAACCTGGAGGACGAGGAGGGCGGGGTTAAAACAGCACATAGTCAAGGCAATTATAGGCCGTTTTTACCAACAACAGTTCATCTTAAAGGGCTTTACATCCCATCATATCAACATCCTCTGTCCTTAGACCCTCACATCCACTGAGGAAAAACCCCATGGAAAACCCTTTTAAAGGGGAAAACCAGGAGAAAGCTCAGGGTGAGCAACAGAGGAGGGATCCCTCTCCCAGGACGGACAGACGGGACAGAGATGTTGTTACAGACAAGAAAACTATTTATAACAGAGAATGTTAAAGGGATAGTTCACCCAAAATTCAAAATTTCCCTCTTGTATTGAAGCCCCGACATGAGAAATTGTTCAGAAAAAATAGAAATAGGCCTACATCTATATTTTGTTTGTAGTGGAAGCTCCTCTTCCCAGTTTGTCCAAATTTGACAGACTAGGAAGAGAAGCTTCCGCTACAAACAAGCTTGAAATATAGACTTATTTAATTTTTTTCTGAACAATTTCTCATATCAGGGCTTCAATACAAGAGGGACATTACATACGAGCAGTATGGAGATATTTGGATGTTTTTTGGTGTGAATTTTTGTTATGAAGACAGTTGGTACCCATTTGCAACCGTTATATGGACATGCACTGCTACGCCGAGACCCCCTGTAACTCAGAGAAGCCACGGAGGGCTCTGAAACTTCTCCAGCTCTTAGTCGACATGAGGGTGAGTAGATAATGAGTGAAATTTCAATTTTGGGTGAACTATCCCTTTAATGGGAGGACTGGATAGCAGACTGGTTCATGGGAAGAGAGGACAGGCCAGTTTAACAGCAGGGGAAAGGGTGTGTGTGTGTGTGTTCATACCTGTTGTCTATTGCTCTGACAAGCAGCGCTCAGGTGTTTGAACCAGAGCAAAGCGTTCATTCTGTTCCCCGCTTGGTACTTGTAGGTGTTACCTAGGCGACGGAGACAAACAGCGTGAGTTGCCAAGTCTCTCCTTTCCACCTGCTTTTCTCAACACTCTGGAAAGATGGAAAGATGGCTGCAGCCTCGCTGACCTCGGCCGGCCCATCACATAAAAACACAGTCGCAGTGGAAAGGTTCAGGATTCAGTTAGATGCATTGTCTGTGTGTGTGTGTGTGTGTGTGTGTGTGTGCGCGTGAACACAGCGATACTCATATGGAGAGTCAGGCTGATTGTGTGGGTGCACATGTGCCAGTGTGGAGCTGCTGTAACCACACCATCACACTGCCACGACCTGCCTGACCTTTTAACAGCCTGCGTTTTCAGAAACATATTAATACTTGATTGAATGAGTCATTTCCCTTCTTTTGCAAATGTGTGTGTGTTATTCTCACCGTGCTCTGAGTCAGTCAGCAAGAAGACGTCAGGATGCTCCGGGTCGTCCGCCATCATGGCCATCAAACCCACCACACACACGCTCTTGCTCGACGTGGACTTGAACTGAACGGAGGAAAAAGTGCAAAAAACAATGTCTTTCCCGCTCATAACAACAGTGTTGTGTAAATATTAACACAAGTCTTGTGTGTGCGTGTGTGTGTGTGTGTGTATTTGTTTGGATTCTGCCTGTGAGCCTGCATGTGTTCTCCACACGGTTCTCATTAGCCTGTGAGTGACACACAGACAGGACTGCAGTGATGTCATTGGTCTCATTATCCAATGAGTGCTACCATCTGTCCGAGTGTCTCCGGCTGCAGCAGACCCAGCGGTGAGGACACCATGCATTCCCTAGGTCACAGTAAAGCCCCTAAACCTCCAGCAGACACCTCTCACCCAGCTCTATCTGTCCCCACAACAAGACCTGCAACTGTCCTCACCTGCAGCTGTCCTCCGTCTCCCTCTACAGTTCAATAACTGCTCCGGCTGTTGCTGTTTTTTACTTGCAATGCGCTTCGTTCGCCACCACATGGATCATTATTGCTTTTCCCCTGAATTCTCTCTATAATTGAACTGTTTGAGGATGACTCAGTAATAGCTATCATGTGTTGTCTCCTTGTAAAACTGGGTTTCAGGGTGCGTTTCAGGGTAATTTGGTGCATTTACTCACTTTTAACAACAAACTGTGCTTCACAAAAGAAGAAGATGTGAGAGGCGCTGGATGCCTGAGTGCAGTTCGGTGCTATCTGCAACTCATCTGCCCGATTAATGACCACAGCTAAACCACCGCGAACGCATCCGCAGATTGTTAAACGTAGGACAATGACGGACTGGTGTGTGTGTGTGTGTGTGTGGCTTACATGTTTTCTCTCTGTGGCCTTCAGGGACTTAGCAGTGTAGTAGTAGAGCTGGGTTCCACAAAGAGCGACCCAGTATTTGGTCCAAGATGCCACCTGGAGGTACAAAGGTGAAATCAACTCCAGATCAGCCTCAGAGAGCTGCAGAACAGCTCTCAGATCAGATACAAGCAGACACAGGAAGATCCTTATAAATAAATAAATAAATAAATAAATAAATAAATAAATAAATAAATAAATAAATAAAACAGGAAGATCCTTCTGAAGAAGAACCTGTGGGATGTTTGTATGACCAGAAACAAGTTGCAGGAAAAGTGCAAAATGAGCATCTTGATTTCATAAACACTGGATGTAAGACTCATAAGCAAAATAAAGGGAGTTACAAAACAGAAGAAAATTTAAGAAAAAAGTATTAAAGGGATAGTTCAACATTTAGTCAAATCAGACCATTGCCATAATCCCTATAATCTGCAGCAGTAGGTTCCTTACCTTTAATTGTCGGTGCAAGCTATTTTTAGAACGGCGGAGCAGCTCACGGCTCTGCTCCGCCGTTCTAAAAATAGCTTGCACCAACAAATAAAGGTAATGAACCTGACTATAAGGGTTATAATGTTGAACTATCCCTTTAAGATGAGGCTTTTGGTGTGTGGCCACATTGCCAGTTTGGGAAATACTTAAATATCATCTTAGATGCTCATGTATCATGTATACTGGCTGTGACAGATAGAAGTTATTCTCTGTGTCTGTTATTACCAGAACAGAACAGGTTAATCTCAGAGCAAATATAAAAATGGCTGCTTCTGCATGACGAGAGGAAACAGCAGAGGAAAGAGGAGGAGTGAAAGAGAGATGTTGTACAGGTTAAGGACTCTCTCTGGTCCTATCTGTGCTCCACAGACAGCCTTTATGGCCCGTCTGCTGCTGTATGGTATGTGCATGTAGGTGTATGAACAGCACATGTACAACATGTCAGAATTTGTGGGGGGTTCTCACAGTTGGTTTCTTGCCCTCCTTGAGCACAGTCTTCCGTCTCAGCACCCCCTGCACCGTGACTGCTCCTGGGTACAGGTGAACTGCCAACTCCTCAGACTCTGCAGAGCTACAAACACAAACATCACAAGCTATAAACACAAACATACATATGTGAAAACATGCATGCTGACACGCATGCACACAAACCAGATGGAACCGCAGATAGTAAAGATAGACGCAAACTGCAAAGCCACCTACACCTCTGCTTCATGAAAAAGAAACTTATTCATACTTGTTGTATATCAGCCTACTTCTGCCAGAGTTGAATTTCACAGTTGTAAATCTGAACACTGCTATACGCTTAAAGAAGAGCAGAGACGGTCAAGGTGGTGTGCAGATTGTGTCTGTCTAATCAGAGCAAGAAGCCCCAGTGCAAGAGCCCAGTGAAGCCTAGTGGAAAGGAAAAGAGGCAGAGAGAGACCATCCCAAACCGCAAGGGACACCTAATATGCAACGTCCATGAGAATTGGCTCTAATAACCCAGAGGAGTCTGTTCCTCTCTACTTTAGGAATGAGGATGTAACAGTTTGTTTCCAGTAACACATGGAGCTCAGTGTGACTGTGGAAACTCATTTTCTAGCTCCAAACTGCGAAAAATGTTGGAAACGTATCACAAGGAGAAGTCTGGACGTTTGAGCGCTACATATGTGAGTGTGTGACTGTGTATGAGGGCAGACATGCAAGAGATTCAAGGAAATAAAAAGGTAGATCAGATCAGAGACCAGTGATACACAGCAGAGGATGAAGAACCACAAACCCAAATAGACCCTCTGCCCTTTCTTTGATTTGTGACACTTATTCCCCTGCCAGAAGATAAACCTGGCTCTACACCGGCACACGGCGGCGGCCCCTTGCAGGGACTGAGGGCATAGAGTGAAGGATAACAGAGGATTAGATTCAGGTCGGGTTGGTTCCGGTGGAGATGCGTGTACCTGCTGGGCCTCAGGACGCCTCTGTAGGGGATGCGGGCCACTCTGGTCACTGGGCCCAGAGAGTGATAGAACCGAGTCCTGTTCAGAATAGGATAAGACAGGACAGGATGGGGGGGCAGGGACACTGTTAAGGCTGTGCGGTGGGTGTTGTTGTTGTTTTGTTGCGTTGTTAACTGTTTTTCCTTTCAGACGGCATGGGTTAGAGCTGGATGAAGAGGGCTCATTCAGTTAGAAGACTGATTGATGAGGTGTCATGACTCATTCAGGAGTTTAAAAGGCTTGTGTAACACGAGGCAGAAGATTAGCTCCATGTTCAGGCCAGAAGATTCTTCAGCTGACAGTTTGTAGATGAATGTGGCTCTGAACACCAGTTGGCTCAGCGTTACTACTGGTTAGGGGAATTCATGGTTAAGTGCTTAAAGGGATAGTTCAACACTTTGGTAAATTTGCCTATTGCTTTAAGCCCTATAGTCATAGCAGTGGGTTCATTACCTTTCATTGTCGGTGCAAGCTGTTTTCAGATCGGCGGAGCAGAGCCGTGAGCTGCTCAGCTAACACAACGAGGCGTATGGTACATTTGCCTTTTGCCTCATCAGACTCATCAAATACACAATCCAACAACTCCACAACGCCCTCATGGACAAGCTGTGACCTGCACATTCACCACGCTATGAGATAATAATGTAACATTATGAGACTGAGTTGTTTTAGAGGGAAATGCAGCCAGAACTACATTCCAGACACGGCTGCTGGGGTGATTTTAAAAGTGAGCATTTCTTTCATGTGTTGTAATGTTACATAATATTTATGTGTTATTATCTCATAGCGTGGTGAATGTGCAGGTCATAACTTGTCCACCAGAGCGTTGTGGAGTTGTTGGATTGTGTATTTGATGAGTTTGATGAAGGAAATGCAAAAGTACCGTTCACCTCCATTGTGTTCATGAACCAGCTCACGGCTCTGCCCGGCTGATCTCAAAACAACATGCACCTCATGACAATTCAAGGTAAGAAACCTATTGCTATGACTACATGGATTATGGCAATTGGTGAATTTGCCAAAATGTTGAACTATCCCTTTAATATATTTCAGGCTGATGGAGAAGCAGAAGCATCTGAGCGCAGAGGTGGAGGGATGATGCATGGCGGCCTGGACTGTGAGGCTAAAAGCAGGGTCTGCGTCGTGGAGACATGATGGCGCGTCAACGCTTCAGCGCTTTGATATTAGAATAACTTCAGTGGTCGGAGGATTTCATGGTTTTTGTGTGTGGATGTGATGAAACACCAGTGATACAGACACATGAATTAATCTTACCTCTCGAAAGCCGGCCAAGACACTTCTTCACTGAGCTCCGAGCCCTCGCTGCTGCCTGTGCACAGAAGGAAGAAGACAAAGCAGTAGAGTTACCAGCTTGTGGTTCTGCCTCCACCACCGACACGGCTCAGTCTCAGCCTGCTGCTTCAGTCTCTACAGTCAGTGTTTGTGTGGAAGTTCAAACCCAAAGCCTAATCTGCATCTTATGTTGGAGTATTAGGACCACATTGAAAAAAACATTTCTTCACAGATTTTGAGAATCAAGTTGTAAATTTATGAGAATAACATCATAATATTCATGAGAATAAAGTCATACATTTACGAGCATAAAGACATAAATTAACGAGAATAAAGTGGCAATTTTATGAGAAAAAAGCAGCAGCTTCATCCGCTTCATTCCTTCTGCGGAATAGATGCATTTTCTTGCGTATTCTTCGTAAGTCCTGATACTGATGATATGTTTGTGATGTGCAGAGTCCTAGTACAGTATGTAGTATTTGTGGTACTGGTAGTACTCTGGTTGAGAAGAGCAACTGTCTGCTACTTCGTTCCCAGAGAAGTGTAGCCTACGACGCTACCAGTACAAGGATCTTGTCGGCCGTGCAGCCCAACACATGGCGTCTAAAACAACAGGTTAAAATATTATGATTAATATTATAATATTATGAAATTAACGACTTTATTCACCTAAATGTATGACTTTATTCTCTATCTATCTATGACTTTATTTTTGAAATCTGTGGGGAAAAAAAGAGTTCTCAATGTGGCTCTAAGACATCTTGTGAGGTCACCGTGAGCTTGACCTTTGAGTTTAAGAAGCTCTTCTGTGCGTTTCTGAGATATCGTGTCTGAAAACGGGACAAGCGAAAAACTAAAACATCCCAGCGGCTCAGACTGTTTCTGGTGCAGAAACGTCTCTGTTACGAAACAGAAGTATTTCCGTCCACGTCTTACCAAGTGAAATACCGCTGGACAACGTTGAGCTCTCTGCTTGTCCCCGCGTGGGACTGTGGCTCTCCATCACGCTGTCGTCCAACAGATGGCGAGAACCAGCGTTGGGGAATGTGGCGCTCTTGAACTCGGCTGTGTTCATCTTGTGGATGAAGCTGTGGAGACAGAACACAGCAGGGACAGAGGGAGAGGGAGAGGGAGAGGTGTGTCAGGATGTTCGATGCAGGGATTGTGTGTCCACACTTATCAGAACGACTGCTCACTTGTAGCCCAGGCTGTGGCACTTCCTGTGTCCGTAGGGCAGCAGGTTCCTGGGGGAGGGCGGCGTGGCCGGGACTTTGGGTCCTTCACTTGGAATCGTGCATTTCCGGCCACAGAGAGGAGACGCTGACGCCTCCTGGCCTGGAGGTGAAAGCCCACATTTACAGCCTGACTCCTGTTGATCGGACTCTAAAGCTCACAGCTACTGCTCTGAAACTCACCAACAAGATCCTCTTTGGAGGCGTTTGCTCGCGGCGTGCTGGTGCCTGGCTCAATCTTCTGTGACAACCTAAAGTGAACAACATTGATGAATCTATAAGCTTGAATTAAACTGAGATCATTGGCAGCAGGCAACACAGTTAGAAACGGCACAGGAAACTCATTCAGAGCTTCCTGACAGGAAACTGCTCCTGAAACCAAGCCAGACAGAGTTTTCTTGGTTTGGTTTTGTTTCTTACTTGTAATTGTCGTCCTCCACAAACTTCTGCAGCTCCTCGATATACCTGACTGAGTTGAGATACTTCTGTACATGAGGCAACACTGGTATATCTGAAAGAAGAACAACGATGGCCCACATGTAAGTGACACGTGTGCACACATGACAATGCCGGTGCACGAAGCACAGAGTTGTTTTTGGGGTGAATTTATACAAAGCACATTTCCGTTGGGGCAGTTTTTTGGCAAGCAATCTCTTCTCGGCTCTGCACCGTCTTTGCATTTACCTCGAAGACAACTCGTAGTGTTCCGTTATTATCTCATATCACATCTCCACCGATCTAAAAGTAGCTTGCACCGACAATTAAAGGTAACAAATCCACTCCTAAAACTACAGGGAATATGGCATTGGGCCAATTTGTCAAAATGTTGAACTATCCCTTTAACAGTTGCTTTCCCTAATTCTGCCGTCTTTCTTTTTCTGATACCCCGATTTATGTTTTTTGGGGGGCACGATGACAGCTAGCCTCATTCAATCTGGGCTCTGCCCCCCCACTACCACGCCCATGCTGTAGATAGTTCTCAGTGACAATGTCTGTACTGTACGTCTGGGGTTGTTGAAAATAAACTTGGGGCCAATCAGACGCCTCCCTTACGGCACTGCATGATGGATACGTCATTCCTTCGTCATTCTTACTTTACAGCATGTTTTCACACTTTCCTAAAACTTCTGCACAGTCCCGTAGGTCATTAAAAAAAATACAAAAACTACATAGGTTGTGTCATTGTGTTTTTACGTTTTTCAACCTCGTGATTCATAGATTCTTAAAAGAACAACTCCTACTGTAAAAGCCCTAAGGCATGTTAGCTGTAGCTGTTTGAATAATAAGAAAGAAAAACAAGACAATTAAAGCCAAACTTTAACGAGGTAATGGCATCAAGCGATGGAAATTTAAAATCTGGGATTTTATTTGTAAAATAAAAACACAATGATTTTCACTCAAACTGCCTCCACTTATTTCAGCTTACTTTATTTTTTCAATACAAACACACAGCTGTACTAATGAACAGCACATCTTTTATGGTGTCTCCATGGCAACAGAAAATGAAATATCAAGTGCTCTTTCTGTCTAGCTTTTATAGAGACTCCATCATTGTGTATTTTCCATCTGTGTGTGTGTGTGTGTGTGTGTGTGTGTGTGTGTGTGTGTGTGTGTGTGTGTGTGTGTGTGTGTGTGTGTGTGTGTGTGTGTGTAATCTTCACCGTAGGTACAGGATCTCTGCAGGTCTGATATGATTCGGAGGATGTTGTTCATCAGGTTGGATCTCTGCTCGTTCTCCAGGATGCTGCCTGTGGACGGGTACGCTGAGTCTATGTAGGTCAGGTCCGACAGGTACATCCCTGAAACACACCAGCACACACACAACGCAACATGTTGTATGAAACCAGGAGAAACAACAAAACAACAACCACCGCCGCCGCCGTCCCCCCCGCCCCCCCGACTGCTTCAAAGATTCCAGGGTCGGATGAGGACGCTGTCCGTCTATCACAGGTGTTATTCCCAGCGCTGGTGGGAAACAGGAGGATTTTCCAGAGAGCTGAGCTCGTTAGAGAGCAAACATGGAGATGCAAACGAGGCTGGATGTTGTAAGCCAGATTTCCTTGGATGCATGATGTAAGTGTCCTGCAGCTGTGGCGTTCTTGGTGCGAGGACCAGCTGGTAACTGCACACTGATCGTTTGATACCACATGGGCCAAAACATACAGGAATTAAAACCCTGGACAAACTCTCCTATTTGCATAAACATACTTATTTTCTCTTTGCCCTAGATGACTGATCCTCTCTCATTACTCCCATCTTGGCAGGCTGGGAGCAGAGCTGAGATTCTTAGTATCTCATTACATAAATATTAACACTGAGAGAAAAACCCAGGAGCAGCTTCCCACCATCCTGAAGAGACAGATTAACAAGTTTCACAAGTGAGCTGATGGTGCGCCTTGCAGTACATTCCCCTCTTTCCTCTTCTCTTCCCTCCGTGCACCATTAATGAATTGAAATGTGTGCTAAGTAAACTCTAAACTCTCTTGCTCAATGTTTCTTTCACACGTCCGTGCTCAGATTGAGTGCAGATGGAAGACGAGTCATCGCTCAGTAGAATATATGTCACCCACACCTCGGCTTTCTTGGGAGACGCTCACAGATGTGTGCTTGTGTGCCAGCGTTTACAACACTGTACATGCAGCGTGAGCAGCAACGACAAAGCTGCGGGGACCAGAGCTCGTCTTCACGATCGCACAAACACAACACCATCTGATTAGAATCAGGGAGGGGAGGAGGGCGGGGGCAAGAGAGGCAGTTTTGAAGCAGCGTTTGAAGACTCAGCTGTGGGGGGTTAAAAAGAGAGGAGGAGGGGGGGAGGAGGGGGGTGAAAAAGAGGAAGAGGGAGATCCTGGAGGCTTAACCACGATAGCTGCTCCTCTGAGAGCATGTCAGGGATAACAGCGGTTAGTCATGCACAGATCCATACGGCCAGGAAGGAACACCCACAGCCAGATGTGTGTGTGTGCTTAGAGACACGTCGTGTTTACATGACGGCAAAATGTACAAGTCACAACGCTACACAGCAAAAACTCAAAACCTTTTCATGAATATTTGTCTTATTTCTTGTCAAAATGTCTCCTTTCTAGTCAAAATTAAACTCTTTCCGCTTAAATTAAGACTCATCACCTAAAAATTAACTTGTTTTTAGATCATTTTCAATTGTTTCAAACTAATTTTCACTGTAAATCAGTAGAAAAATCTGCCAGCGGAAGAAAGTTTTTGTGCTTTTAATAAGGAAGAAAAACTTGCTCCACTATCAGACATTTCTACTTATTTCAAGTGAAAATCTGCTTGAAAGAAGTAAAAAGTTTCTAAAAACAAGCTGCTTTTATTATGTTTCTTATTTTAAGTAGAATGAGTAGTTTTGACTAGAAATGACATATTGACTAGAAATAAAACAAATATTCCTGGTATTCTACATATTCCAAGATATTTGAGTTTTTGCAGTGTAAGGATGGTCAGAGTGCAGGGGGGGGGGCATCCCATCCGTCTGCTCTCCTCAACCCATCACCTACAAGATCTGCAGTAACACCAGTCCTCAGCTTCATCTGGCTGCTCTCACATACCCAGCTGAACATGGTGAGCCAGTTTAACATTTAAAAGCCAGACTGGAGATGTGCTGCAGATATCTGCAATTCAGTTTTGCCGAGTTAAAAAGTATATTTCCAATATCCGCAACTACATACTTCCTAATCCTAGGACATCTATATTTCAGTTGCAGATATCCACTATGTGAATTACTGATATCTGTAACTGGAATTAGGACTAGTCAGAATCAAACTGTAGATATCTCAAACTGTAATTAGTACTAGTTGTAATTCAGTTACAGATATCTGTAATTCACACAGTGGATATCTGCAACTGAATTCTACAATGTTAATTCCTGACAGTCAAACTTAGCTTTTAAATGTTAAATCTGCTTGCCATAGCTGAAAGTCAACAGGAAGCTCCTCACAAACCACAGCAGCATTACAATCACTTCTTCCCAAAGCTGATGGAAAAAAAGAGCATAGTTTTGCGTTGGAACAGAGACAGAAAGGGTCAGAGTGGTGTGAACAAACCACTAATTCAAACACATCCTTTTCCTTTGACTGAATCCACTTCTTCCTCATCAGAGTCGTGAGGAGAAGCTTCAGCTCTGTTATTCTCCTTTCTGTCTTTTTTTCCATCAGTGACATCAGAGGTAGGCTGGGCCACTCGAAAAAAAAAATAGAAGGAAAAAAAAGAAAGAAAGAGGCAATCTCCAACTCCAACTCCCACACCGTCATCCCCCTTCTCCTCCCCTCTCTCCCTCCACCCCCTCCCCTCCCCTTCCTCTACTCTCCCCCATCCTTTGTGAAAAACTCAAAGCATCAGTCGCCTGAGCTCAGTCTGGTGGAAGTGTCCGGCTTTTGAACCATGCCCATGCTGCAGCCGCGGGACAGCTGAGTCCAAGGAGAGGAGGACGCCTTAAAGGAAGAAGGGCCTTCAAAACAAACAAACAAACAAACAAACAAACAACAAAGTGCTGTGCAGTGTGGTTTCCAGCTCCAGGACGGAGGGAGTGGAGGAGCAGCAGCTCAGAAGACTGGGACCAGGAGAGACAGAGATGATTCCTGAGCGCTGCAGCTCGGTGAAGACACAATACAACACACAGGTGAAACTATAACTGCAGGAAACAGCCCCCCCCTCCTCCTCCTCCTCCTCCTGATTCCACTCAGCTGGTAACAAAAAGGTAAATGTGGTCTGAGTTCATTCTGTGTGTGTGCGTGTGTGTAGGTGCATGTGTGAGTGAACGGGTCTGAGCAGCTGTGAGAGCTCAGGCTGAGAGGTTGGAGAGGTTAGGACGTTTCGTGACTGCAGGGTCCGGCTGCAGACAGAAACATTTAGCAACGCTTCTTTGGCTTTTTCCTCTGGAGTCTGAGCGCTGGGATGCAGCGAGCGCTGGACTGCGTCTATAGGTCTGACACTATGACACGTCTATGGAAGAGCAAGGCTTTACAAAGTCATGCTATTGGCTGCTTTGGGCCTTTCCAGGGCGATGCAACTATGCAATAAGAAATATCAATAATGGGAGTTGTTCATCTTGTGTAGTCAGTTGACCCGTTTCATTTGCACCATGCCTGACCCTGAAGAGAAACAGAAAGCTAAGGAAGGGGGAGAAGTGAGGAGAAGGAAAAGTGGAGCATTCCAGTTAAACACTTGAGGGAGATTGATGTGATCAGATGGAGAGATTTCAGCTCTCCAGCCTGGCTTGTTTATTTGTTCTTGGCTTTTGGTTTCCTAATACAGCACCATGTGAGCCTGGCTGCTAACCGGAGGTGAGCCCAGTTAACCTGCAGGAACCAGGCTCAGTCCAGTCAAACTAAACTACACATCTTTACAAAACTGTCATGTCCCAAAAAGAACCAAGATATTGTAGTTTGTTGAATCCCTAAAAGTGACCAGTAGGGCTGTGCCACATAACGATTCACATAAGAACCGCAATTCTCATTTAATATGATTCAGAATCGATATAAAATGTCCAAAAATCAATTTAAAAAAACAAAAACATTGAAACAAATTCTAAGGAAAATCAATTTCCTTAGAATTTAAAAAGGCAGCTGTTCAATTGCACTATTGTTTTTAAAATAAAGAGGCACTTTTAATGTTGTTACTTAAATAATATGTGATGTTGCTTCAGTTTCAACAAATCCATCAAGGCATGGATAAATGTTTAAAACTCAATAAATGTGAAAAAGACACTGTAGTCATTCTGTCTTGCAGAGCAGACTGGAGTCGATCATGAGGATCCTTTGACACCGATAGACTGAAGCAGAAATCATTCTAATAATCTAATCGATTATGAATCGAATCGTAGCCCCAAAAATCAGTATCTATCTATAGAAATCGCTAGTGACCAGACTGTTTCAAGTCGTCGTCACAGAGTCGGATTGAAAGGAAAAGTAAAATGATCCTGCAGTATGATGTAACACAATCCCAACCAGGTCCTCTTTCAGAAACACCCCATGGACATGAAACACTGCAGCCATAACCATGAAGGCAAAAGCTTTGAACCCTTAATAACTTCACTATCAGCGACCGGCCAATTACCTTCAAGTGTTTTCACTTATGCCCAGGTCTGTTGGTGGGAAACGGTCTGTTCACTACAAAGTCCCATCTGTGGCCGCTGTAAACGAGCACGAGACAAACCCTCTCACTCACACACACCTTCAAAGAGCCTGAGATTCAAGTCAAAAGCAAAATGAGGTCAGACAACATTTCGTGCTGGTTCTTCCCCCCGGGGCAATAAATCAAAATACCAATACCTCCAATAATTCAGACTGGAAAAGTGGAGAGACAGTTAAAAAGATAAAGAGGAGGCAGCGCAGCTGTCCAAGAAATATCCAGAACATTATGTGCTGAGCGGCTGAGCTTGGCCCTTGGCTTCACCTGAAACTTGGAAACACAGGCTGGGGGGGATTGTGGGGCGGGGGGACTTAAAATGGCTCATTACCACCAGTCCACACATAAAGTAAGCA
This sequence comes from Decapterus maruadsi, assembly GCA_030347415.2. Classification (NCBI taxonomy): domain Eukaryota; kingdom Metazoa; phylum Chordata; class Actinopteri; order Carangiformes; family Carangidae; genus Decapterus; species Decapterus maruadsi. Next base: position 16,487,959 of record CM064886.1, on the reverse strand, counting down.
TTCTCTCAACCCTCACCCTGGAGTGTAAATCACCACAGAGAGTCTGTTTGATGTCTTTATTATTTAACGTGTCCCTGTACGAGCTAATAAACAGCACCGAGGCGCTGCCTGGTCGTGTCAGAGCTGGTTACGCGCCGGCCTCTCCTCGCCGTCCTGCCACACTGTGTCGGAACGTAGCAGGAGACTGATAGCTCACTCAGCCAAGCAGACACTCTCTTCATTTTGATTTTTAGGGCAATGGGCAAGCAGCCAATGATATCCCAGTGTTTAACCTGGGGCTGTGTGTGGAGCTTTTCATAGACGCAGATGTGGAGGGGACGGCTCAGCTGATGGTATCAGCAAAACAGAGCCGCAGATGCAGATAACACACACACACACACACAGGATACAGACATGTGTTTGTGCAGAAACAGCCCCTGCACGGTGCTGTTTACATGTGGTTAAATCCAACACAACAGAACCAGTTGGACCCAGTTTATCAAATTCATTAAAAACTCAACGCTGCATCATGAGTCAGGGAGTTATCGGCCCTGCCTTTGGACGGAGAAAAGAGCTGTGAAATATTAAAAAAGACCTCATGGTCTGTTTAATACAAGCCTGTAGCTGCAGCATGGAGCTCATTTAGAACCCCCCTAATGAGAGCTGGGACACAGCTGAATGGACAGGTCAAGATAAGAGGACGGGGTCAGCCAGGAGGTCGGGATAAACAGACAGGAGGAGTAGAGGCATGGACTAAGCAGAGGCAGCAGAGGCAGCAGGCAGCCCCTGTGTGTGTGTGTGTGTGTGTGTGTGTGTTGGTGTTGATTCAGCTAACAGAAAGCATGTGCAGCCAGAGGCGGGAGCTGAAGGTGAGCTGTGACCCAGAGGAGACAGACAACCCAGGACACACTCTGCTGACTGCCTGAAAGACATCTTTACATACAAACACTTAGAGAAATGGCTCTCCTCTCTTTACTGACCCCCCCACCCACCCACCAGCTCTTCCCTACCCACCCACCCAGCAGGCTCTTCTCTAATGCCACCCCCAGCAGGCCTCTATTAGTTGATCATGCGCAGAGAGAAAAGCCACCTGACCAGACCAGAACCTGATGATGTGTAAGGCTGGCCGGCTAATAAATGACAGGGTGGGTGGGGGCACCAGCTGAAGACAGCTGTGTTTGTGCTCTGTGACGGGGGTGGGGGGGTAGTAAGAGTCAGGGTCCAGGTTCTTATCTCTAGCCAGTGTGACAGCCACAGATTGACGGCCTTATATGAACTCAGCCCCCCCCACCCCACCCCCAGCATAAGAACATAAGAGTGTTTGTGCTCCTGTGTGTGTGTTTATGTGCATGTGTTGTGCCAGAAGAAGAAGAGGGGGTGGCAATGGCGGTGGTGGTGGTGGTGGGGGGCACCCACTGGCCACAAAGAGCGATTGATTGCGGGCCCCGTGGAGTGGATGGGGAGGGTGGGCAGGGTGGGGCTGCAGCCTAATCCACACAGAGACCTCTGACCTCAACACCAGCCACGCGGCTAGAGTTTCACCACAGTGGAAGGAATCCAGGTGGGAACCTCTGGTGCCTCAGGGAGATTTCGAGGAGGGGGGTAGCATTGTAGCAGCATCACAGTGCCTAGAAAGCAGGAGGTGGGAATCACCTCTGGAGTTATAGAACGAATCGACTTATTGTTTACAACTAGTACTTCCGGGTAGAAAACCAGCATGAGAACAGTAGTGACGGACGAGAGTTTTGCTTCATGTCACTGTATCACTGTTTAGACTGATCAGATGTTTGTAAAGTCTATAAAACCCATGATTGAACAAACATTACTATTTGTGTGCACATTTTTGTGATTAGTCATGGTTATCATAGATTAGCCAGGCTAACGGTTAGCTACCTGTTTAACTTTAATAACTCAGTGACTCAAACGGTCCATGAAAAAATATCAACATGACTGAGCTAACTGGAGTAGTTTCATGTCGTGTCTGACAACGGGAGGGTTTAACAGCTGACGTCCTGATGTTAGCTTAGCTGCCGCCGTTAGCTGTCCCAGTCAGCTGCAGCCACTGATGCTTTCTAGACACGGCGATTCCCCAAAACCGAATAAATACCACACAGCAACACAGTCATTTCAGATTTGTCTAAACGGTGATACGGCATGAAAATTATGATATATAGCCGAGCTAAACTTTTGTTCCTTACTATTGTTCTCATTCAAATTACGTGCTGGAAGTACAAGGAGATTCGGTCAAGTCAGGCTAGCATCTTCTTACACTGAACCACTTCATTGGACACATTTTACCGCCTCATCCTTCATTTTTACATTCTGAGGGTGGGGGGGGGTATTTTCAGAGAAAATCCTTTGTACCTCACTTGATTTCCTTTTAATATGTTCAACATGCACAGTTTAATGGGGGGGGGGCATTAATGCTGGGGCACAAGGTGTTTGCTGCTCCACTGTGGCAGTAATTCTCCAGCTTTGCTCCAGTTTCATTGATGATGCTTTTATGAGTTCTTTTCCTTTTGCATGGCAGGGATCGTTTGCTTGTGTTGCTGCATGCTGTTGTTGTTGTTTATCATTAATTCTTTCATAATGTCACCACTTTTACGACTTCCCCACTCACGCTGCGTTTCCCTCTCCATCACATCACTCCTCAGCCATTTCTTCACTCTGACTTTCCTTCTCTTTTTCTTGACTCAGTCGCCTTTCACTTCTTCATTTCTTCATTTGCTGCTTGTGGGTCTGTAGCTGGTTGTTTCAGTGAGTAAAGCGCTGACCGGGTCTGAGGACATGTGACCGGTCATGAAACTGGGCTCTGTTGACAAAGCGGTGGCTGATGACGTCGTGTGTGGATGAATGGCTGGGAGGACTAACACTGGAGCCGGCTGCTTTCAGACAAGATGTTTGGATGTAAAGGAGGGCTGCTGTTTATTATTGCTCCTCTCCTTCACTCATCCCCCTTTTGTTTTTACTTTTCTCTCTCTCTCCCTCTCTGTCTTCTGGGTAGTGATGGTGTTGTGTGTGTTTTGGGGCATTTTGGACTTGTTGTGGGAAAGTCTGAGGACCAGATGGGGGAGTGGAAGCCGGGGATTTTGAGGCTGGGAAATACATTGGCTATGAAAATAAATCCGTTTTGTCCAAGTCTTTCCCTCCTGCTTGAACTGCAATCCATCAGACTACACACTGACACGTCTGAACTGGTAAATCACTGCAGAAGACACTGACCAGGAGATCTGAAACAAACAACACACTCAAATGGAAATGATCCCTCTGGCAACAACACATCAATCTGAGTTTGACTTCATGCTCTTGCATCCGACAGACTAATGTGGCTGTGCAATGCAACAAAAAACACACAACCTATCAAGTTGGACTGTTAAATCCTCTAAGAACAATCAGCTGTTGTACTGATGTTGGTCCTGGGAACACCATGTAGTTCTTATTACTGCAGTGTGGAGCCAACAGGCTGAGAGATCCTGGAAGATGGTGACATGAAAGGGCTCATGATAAAGAGCACCTTCATTTACCACCTGCAGGAAGCCAAATATCCATAGCAACCGCTTAAAGGGATAGTTCAACGTTTTGGCGAATTGGCCCATTGCCATAATCGCTATAGTCATAGCAGTAGGTTGGTTACCTTCATTTGTCAGTATAAGCTATTTTTAGAACGGCCAAGCCCAGATCTACTACGGAGGCTCTGGTAACATTGTGTTATCTCATAGCGTGGTGAATGTGCAGGTCACAACTTGTCCACCAGAGCGTTGTAGAGTTGTTGGATTGTGTATTTGAAGAGGTTTTGAGGGAAACCAAGAAATCCTATGAGCCTCTGTAGCGTAGCTCTGAGCAGCTCACGGCTCTGCTTCGCCGTTCTAAAAATAGCTTGCACCGACAATTAAAGGTAACGAACCCACTGCTATGATTATAGGGATTATGGCAATGGACCAGTTTGACAAAATGTTGAATTATCCCTTTAAAACACTTGTTTATTAATCATGTCACCGAACAGTTGATTGCCTTGGTTCAGGTGACATCATACTCTGTGCCAATACACACAATGTAACTGTTAGTTACATGTGTGACATATGGCTGTCTCTCTGAGTAACGACCAACAGTCATTATGTTGTTGAACCAGCGGCTCAATCAGTGCTTCCTGTCTAAGAGTTCAGTAAGCAGCGCTGTCGTCTCGCTTAATGAGCTCTCTGCTCATTTCCTCTTAACAACGTAACGCAAAAGCATGAATTATTTGTCGTCTCCTGCTCAGGCACAGAGCTATGCAGCATTCACACATCCAGCTACGCAGCATTCACACATCCAGCTACGCAGCATTCACACATCCAGCTACGCAGCATTCACACGTCCAGCCTCCACAGTAACCAGCAGCGCCCCTCACTAACAAGTCAGACACATTGATCTGCAGCAGTCAGCTGGCTCAGAGTCGTGTCAAGCTGGACATAGTTAACAGCCGTTCTGCATCTTGTGTGTATCTGTTCAGGATGGAAAATCCATCCCATTTGGTTTGCTTGTCTTGGTCTGGGGTATGTGTTCCACCTCCTGTATCTGTGGATGGGAATTGTCTGCAAACGTGGGAGTCTGCAGATCTGTCAGCACGGCACTGAGCTCTTTAATTATTATAACATTTGAAGCTCAGAAGCTCACCTGTGCTGCTGAAGGCAGAGAGCTGCGTTCAACAGAACCATCAACTAAACACATGGCAGATGGCACATGGCAGAAGTTTGTGTTTAGAAGATCATAAAAACCAAGTTACTTCAATGACTGAAAACAGTCAAATAATCATTCACGTGTAAATTCCTTTAGATGAAGGGCTGTGTGGTTAGAAAGAGCAGAGAAATAAAGCTACATAAACATTGTCTGGGCTCAGCCTCAGACTGTTCCAAGAACAGCTACAGGAGGAAATGAACGTGTGGCTGAAACACAGATAGACAGACTCAAGGGAGTGTGGACAATTAAGAAGCTACTGTCATGTGTCTCCTGACTATTAATAACTATTAGAGGGTTGACAACCCAGCAGGCCAATTAAGGAAGACTGATGAAGCTCATGCTGTTGCCAAAACAGAACCAGAGGCCAGCTTCAAATCCTTTATCCACACATGCTCACTGTGAAATACTAGAGCTGTTTGTCAGCAGGGCTGAGCCAGAAAACAGAACAAATCTCACTGATATTAAATACAATTTGAGTTTCAATTTGTCTGGTCACGGTCCTAGACTCGTACAGATCCCTGCCTCAGGTGTTCAGCAGGAGCTGACAAGAAAAGCAGGAAGGAGAGAGTGAGAGAAGGTTTAGAAAGACAGTAAAGTGATAAAGTGGAGAGAAATAGGCTGATAAACAAGTGCAAATCTGTCGTCAAGGGTAAAAAAAAGAAGACAGGAAAGGAAGAGTATTTTATCTATCTGTCTCATATTATGTTCAGGATGCCACTTTCTGTTAGTGTCATCTTTAATCCACCACAATCTATGACATCTCTCTAAATCTTTGTTTCACTCTCAGACTCCATCACTCCTCATCCTCATCCCTTCCCCTTGTCCTGTCTCGGTAGTCTCTGTCCTCCATGCCAGTGCACACACAACCCCCACACATGCAGCCAAAAGCAATGCATACAATTGTATTTGTTATTGTGCATTGACAGAGGTGTCGTGCATGCAGTGGTTGTGTGTAGTCTGGTACACATGGATTCTTATTTGTTGCCTCCTATGTCGTTGAATCAGAAGGCAGAAGGGAGGATACCTTTTTTTTCCAAAATTTATGAAAATCAAAATTTCCCATCTACAAAACCAAAACAGAAAACACACAACCATAGTACGTGAAGCTAAATACACACAGAGTTGTTACTCCCACAGGGGAGCACTCCTTTCTGCTGGATAACCCTCCAAGCCCCTCGGCTCCTTCAGCGCTGTTTGGTTTTGGTTTGTTGAGGAGCCGCTGGACTTGTTCTGAGGAAGCACTGTAAACCTTGTACCCTCAAAACACACCGATGACCTCGCCACGCTCGCTGGAATGTCTTTGATATGTTACGGTTCCAAGAAAGAGACTTAGCCCCTCCTGCTGGGAACCACCACCCAGGAGGAAACCAGACCAACTGTAGGACAGAGAGGGAATGCAGGAGAAGGACGACAAGAAAAAGATAGAACATGAAGGAGGTGGTGGCTGATAGATGAGCCGTCGCCTGCCTGGAGATAATGCTGAGTGTGAAGCTTCATCTGAGCAGCAGAAAGCCTCTCAGTGTGGAGGAGAAGACACGCTGCTGGTGCTGCTGGTAAAGCCATTAGCAGCTCTCACTGAGGTCAGCAAGGATACAGTACCTGTTCCACCGTCAGACACCACGGCTGCTGCTGGAAAAACACACCACCATGAAAATGAATAACGTCCCTGGATAGTCATGCACACACAGTATTCAATCATAGAGATGGACACACACACATACCAGCGAGAGTACGCACACACAATACAGATTTGCAACACTCGCTGATGATCCAAATGACACGAGAGCCAGGATTCCTCCAGAACCGCAATGGCATCATATGGGAGACGCACAGAGAGTCTGAGGGAAGGGGGGGGACTTAATGATGTGGCACTGAGTAAAGACTGAGTAAAGACTGAGTGATGGAGTGGACTGGGACGACCAGACAGCCCAGGCTGGGGTGTTAAATAGAGAACTGTGTGTGTCTGTGTGTGAGGTTTTTGTGCTTGTGCACTGATGAGAAACAGAACTAGAATCATTGGGGATAAGAAAAGAGGTGAGGTTGTCCCAACACCCCCCCACCCCACACACACACACACCCCACTCCTCAAATTAGACAAGGCTGAAGAAAACTGTGAACACACTGTTTTCTTGACTGTTTCCCACAGTTCTGTAGCAACCGCAATGTGTGTGTGTGTGTGTGTGTGTGAGAACTCTTTCAAGTGAAACACTACGACACCTCCTCCCACTAAGCCTGACTGTGTGACATGTAGAGCAGCGAATGACTCAATGAGCTTTACTATACAACTATGTACAGAATACAAACCACGGTGTGGTATAGGATAAGGCGAGGGTGGGGGGGGGGCGAGTCCCCTCCTCTCCTCTGGACACTTTGACCAAACTAAGACTTAAACTGAGACTAAAATGTTCCTCAAGTCATTTCATTCTGTATTTAAATTGCATCTAAACAAATTTGAAGACCGGGGAAAAAAAAAATCACAATTCACTGTGTGATGGTTTATTCTGGCATTTTACGTGTTGAAAGAATCATTGCTGGACAGAGAGGGAAAAATATGTAAAAATGAGTTGCGAGTGTACTCGCTCACCAAGGCCAAAAGTTCGTAAATCACTTCTTTCTGACTGGTCTACATCATTCTCTCGACACTGATTCTAATAAAAAGAAAAGATTGAATGTTGAATTTGTCATCTGACCAATCAGACCCTTGGGGCAGCACATTAATACTGTGCTATTAAAGGGATAGCTCACCCAAAATTCAAATTTCACTCATTATCTACTCAACCTCATGTCGACTAAGAGCTGTGAGAATTTTCAGAGTCCTCAACCATTATATGGACAAATACTGCTGCGCATATACTGCTGTAGATAATGAGTGAAATTCGAATTTTGGGTGAACTATCCATTTAAAAAAAAACCCAACTGAGCACGGGAGGGTTAGGAACTACAGTACAACCTTAAGAATAACACTGGGCCGAGCTCCCTGTGGTAACATTCAGATCATTTCCCAGATTCCTAAAAATGATTTCTGGAAGATCTCCTTGTACAGATCATTAAGGTGAATGGGAGAGAGTGGGAGGGGGAGGGGAGGGGAGGGGAGGGGAGGGGGGGTTTGATACCTGCTCCAAAACTTATCTCCTGTAGTCTAAGAATGAGATCCTTCTTTCCTTTACCAAAGATGGCTAAAGAAACACAGCCGCCACATATCAGAGCTCTTAAAGGAGGGGGGGGGGGGGATGGAAACGAACACAACCTCAGAAAAGAAAAGGGGGGGGGTCAGTCTGCAGGGGAGCTAACTGAGATGGAAAGCAGACCTCTTGGTTCTGGTGGGTCATCTCTGCCACTCCAACTCTCTTCTACACAGTTACTGACCGTCTGTCTGTGGATATTTGTAGAAGTGTCAAATGCATTTTCCTTAAAATAGTACGCCACTGACTTCCTCTGCTCTCGAAAAGTATAGACTCAACACCTCGGAGGCTGACGTTCTCTTTGTCAGCCTTTGTAGACAAAGAAGTGTCTGTTTCCAGCTCTTAACCCCTGAGGACTTGTATTCTTACAGGAGGGCCTGGAAGGACTTAGCGGGAGCACCAGTACCTGTCCATCTATTCCTCCAAGCAGCCAGCAGCTATGCAGGGGCTGATGTGGAGCCTGTGTGCTGTGCTCTGCCTCTCCCTCTGGGAGGAAAGCTACTGCAGGAGTTCCAGGGAAGCCCGGAGGACCAGAGAGGCCGCTCTCCACAGGAACAAAAGAGCTGCCCCGGATCCCGATGCCAAAAAGTGTTCCTACACCTTCCTCGTACCCGAGCAGAGAATCACAGGTTCACATGAAACCTTATTTTATCAGTCTTCATTTCTCACAGATAGAATTGGCCTTTGTTATCTCTTTCATACTTTTTCCCTTAACACATCGTTGCTAATCCCCTGAATTATTCCTATCTGTCGACAGGTCCGATCTGTGCCAGCACCACAGGCCCCGAACCAGACAAGGACAGAGTGACCCGTATGGACATTGCAGATGTGCGGGAGGTGCTGAGCAAACAGCGACGTGAAATCGAGACCCTGCAGCTGGTGGTGGATGTGGATGGTAACTTGGTAAATGAGATGAAGCTGTTGCGGAAAGAGAGCAGGAACATGAACTCCAGGGTGACCCAGCTCTATATGCAGCTGCTGCATGAGATCATCAGGAAGAGAGATAACTCTCTGGAGCTGGCGCAGCTGGAGAACCGCGTCCTCAACGTGACCTCTGAGATGATGAGGCTGGCGTCCAGGTACAAGGAGCTGGAGGCGCGCTTCGCCACGATGGCCGGCGTGGTCAACAACCAGTCCGTCCTCATCACGGCGCTGGAGGACCAGTGTATGAGGATGGGACGCGGCGAGCTGCCCGCCGTTCCTCCGCTGGTACAAGTGGTTCCACAGAATCTACCGGTCAATAACCGCTTCACCAACGAGATACAGAGGGACAACAACAACCGGGCCTTTCCCAGAGGATCGCGCATGGACGCGCCCACCGCGAGCCCCTTTGGGATCAACCCTCCACCGCCACAGGGGACGCTGACCTCAGAAGGTACGTAGACGTTTAAAAGTGACAAGGCACTGCTGAGGATTAAGTGAATGAACGCTGTAACAATCAGGGGTTCTCAGACGAAAATAAAACTGAGCTAAATTAAACGTCCTTTAAAATAGTGCCAAGAGCCATTATGATAATTTACTGCACACACAATTTGTCACAGCAGTAGATCTTACTGAGACACAGTTGGCTCATCCTCGCCATCATGCTATAGAAGCATCAGACATTCCTCTGATTCCTGTTTGGCTGTAAAGCACTAAGCATATGCATGGAACTACAGTATGTGAATCAGTGTACGGCTTCCTTGAACAGTAGCAGCTTTGAACAGTGTATAAAAATACTCTGTTCTTTTGTATTGAAGAAATAAAGAGGTAGACTACACTGGAACAGAGCACACATGGAACGGACTAATCCGTCAAGTCTCAGAGCTCTGAACAAAACCATCCTCCCAGATAAAATCTAGTCGGATGGATAAGGCTGCTTGTTATTCTCTCTCTCTCTCTCTCTCTCTCTCTCTCACACACACACACACACACTTGAATTCTAACATCTGACTGAGATTGTTTCCAGCATGAAACCAATTTTCAAGGTAAGAGCTCTACTTGGAAATGATTTTAAATGTAAAGTTAGCCAGGGCCTCTGTTTTTTGACTCTTAACTCCTAGGACTAGTGTTCTTACGGGAGGGCCTGGGGGGCTCTGGGGGGCCGTGTTGACAGGGTTATACAACCGCACTGTTAAATGGATCTAATCATGCACAGCATCCATTAGCGATGATTAAAGGTCGCCTGTTTGAACGCTGGCAGTGAAATCAGTGACATAATATGATTCATAGAGAAGTTTTGAAGCAACAAATATTTCCTCTGCTGTCCGATTAAATGAGAAACAGCCATTTCATCTTAAGAACTGGGATGTCTCCTTTGGTTTTCCGAGGTTATCCAGAGTCTGTGCTTGATCCTCCAGAAACCAGTCCGAGCTTCTTCCATATTACACATGAAATGTTCAACTGCCCAATTCAGTCAATCCGCCCATCCATTTATCTCTAATCTCTCTGATCTATGAATTTATTATTATTTACAACCAACAAAACAAAGACTGGTCTTGATGTTTTTTTGGTTTCCATTAAACATACTCACGCCATTCTTTTGTACGGATAGCTGCTCTGCTTCTAGCATTTCCTTTAATTTTCCGTTTGACAGCCATTGAACGCCTCTTCAAGCGGCACTGATAGGTTCTCTTCCATGTAGGTTCACTACGGCTGGAGACAGACAACGGCTGACCACAGTTTGGTCTAGTTCAGGCCTTTTTATAACATCAAGGTTTGATGACTGGATTTATTTTTGACCTCAATCTCTAAGCAGAGTGGTCAGAGAAACTGACAAGGAAGTGACAGGAAAGAGGGGGGGGGGGGGTGTTAAGAGAACCCCTATTACTTACAGGTCTCATGGAGACGTATCATTACTGGTAAAATATACACTAGTGCTGGGGAGTTGGAGGTATCTGCACCAGGGCCTGACACTGGGCCCTATGTGCTCCCATACTGAGCTGAGGAAAGCGTCATCCGTAGGCGTTCAGGCCCTGGAGGCGCTCACACAATGGCTGTGTTCATGCTGCTTTAACACATATTCACCCAGGGAAACACTGAGGAAATGTGCTGGAGTTAAGTTCAGCTACTTCATCTCTGGATGCAGAGCTTCCACCACACGGCTTCATTTACAGACAAACTCCAGGTGAATATTCTCCAGAGCTTTTCATGATCATTTCAGTAAGCTTGTGTAATATCAGCCTGCAGCATGCTGGGGACTAAAGGAGATCTTTTCCAAAGAATGTGGCCACAATGATACATCTCCTCAAACTTATCAAAGAATCTCTCTCAATTTTCTCTTCCCCCTTTTTTCTCGTCTGCTGTCTTCAGCCCCCAGAGTGATGATGATGACTTTTGCATATGCAACACAAAAAACACACTATGGTTTAGTTCATCAGAAGAAAACTGACTAGGATTTAGACTGAAGGTGATTTCAGCAACAACGATAAAGATTACAAACTGGGAAACTGAGTGAGGCAAGACACGAGAAAAAATGTTGGAATATCACTTTAAGTTACTAAGGAAGTTTTGTTTTGGTTAGCTGAATTTATTATCAAATGCAAGTACTGTGACACTAATTATTGGTCAATTCCATCCCATATTTCTGTCCCCAGGTCCGTTCAGGGACTGCTACCAGGTGCGGCAGGCGGGCCACACCACCAGTGGGATGTACCTGCTGAAGATCGACGGCAGCGACCGGCTGATCCAGGCTTGGTGTGAACACAGCCTCGACAACGGAGGATGGACCGTGTTGCAAAGGAGGAAAGACGGCTCGGTCAACTTCTTTCGAAACTGGGAGAACTACAAGGTAGGTTTAGTAAAACAGGACTCGTAGGTTTAATACGGTTAAATGACTGGGCTTTTTAAGACCCTTGATAAATGGGGTCAGGGTTGGGGTTCTTTTGAGAGAACTCATAGCCCTAGTGGGCTGAGAGGGAAATGCAGTTTTGCAGATTTGATTTCTTTTTAAACGACTGCAAACTGCCTTAAATGCAGCGTATGGTAAAACCCTTTCCAACCTGTGTTTTTTTAGACAAACCACACTGGTCGGCTTACCCAGTGTCAACTTACTGAAATTAACACTGGTCAGTCGTACATGCTGAAGGGATTCTGACTAAGACCGCAGATGAAAATCTAAAAACACTGTAAAAACACTGTGGTGCTTGTCCCCCCACCCCCACCCCACAGAAAGGCTTTGGTAACATAGACGGTGAACACTGGCTGGGACTGGACAATATCTACAACCTGGGGAAACAAGGCGACTACAAGCTGATGATCGAGCTGGAGGACTGGACGGGGAAGAAGGTGTACGCAGAGTACAGCAGCTTCCACCTGGAGGCAGAGAGCGAGGGCTACCGGCTGAGGCTAGGCACCTACCAGGGCAACGCTGGCGACTCCTTCAGCAGCCACAACGGAAAACACTTCACCACGCTCGACCGCGACAAGGACGCATTTTCTGGTATGGTGGACGCTAGATGACCTCCACATTTCTCATATTAGTTGCACTTAGGGCTGTAACTAACAATTATTTTCATTATTGATTAGTTGTTTGGCATTTTTCAACATTTTTTTTAACATTTAATTGACCAATCAGTGTTTCCAAAACGACAAGATGATGTCTTCAAATGTCTTGTTTCGTCCACAAACCAAAGAGAGACTCAGTTTATTGTCATGATGAAGGAAAAAAGAAACAAGAAATATTCACATTTGTAAAAAGAAGCTGAGATTAGAAAACTTTGATTTTACTCACACTGATTATTCAATTAACAAAATAGTTAATGATTAATCTAATAATATATTATTGTTTGATTAATCGATTAATTGTTGTGGCTCTAGTTCAGTGGTTCCCAACCAGCTCAGATTTTATATATTGCATTTTATTTTAACTCAATTTATATTTGAGAAAGTGAAAGTGTATAATACAGTTGTTTTATTGGTGTTTTTAACCATAATTTTAAATAAATATTTGTAATTATTATCTAATTATTATTTTAAAATAAATACACAATAATCACTTTAAAAAATATTTTAATCAGTAAACTTTTTTCAAATACTAGAAATTTCTGGCGACCTCATTTGAATACCAGGCGACCCCACATGGGGTCCTGACCCCAAGGTCGAAAAACACTGCTCAGGTTGCACTGTAATGACACCGTCTGTCCATCACACTCATCTTTTTGTCCAACCTCTCTCCACCAGGTAACTGCGCCCACTTCCATAAGGGCGGCTGGTGGTACAATGCCTGTGGCCAGACCAACCTGAACGGCGTATGGTACAGCGGGGGGGTTTACCGCAGCAAATTTCAGGACGGGATCTTCTGGGCAGACTACGGAGGAGGTTTCTACTCATTGAAGTCGGCGCGTCTTATGATCCGACCTATCGATTGAAATCCCCAGCTCTGGTTTGTCCTTCAAAAAGCACCTCAGTCTCTTCCCTTATCTTAATCTGCCCATGAACACATCCTGTACCAGCAGGACCTCAGCGCCCCTGCTACGGATCAACCGCGCCCTGACAAAGACAGTAGAGGAAGCGACGGTGGCACGTGTTTATAGCCAGACCATAATGACAGTGGCTAGCTCAAACATGGAAATGAAGACTGATGCCACTGGCCTCTATAAATACCTGCTCCCCTCCATCCTCCTGTCTGGACAGCAGCCGTCTCGTCACTATTACTCATACGTGTCCTATTTTACTCACTCTTGTTCAAACTGTGTACGTAATAAAGGGAAATGGTCATTGATTTACTACAGACATGACGTTTCTTCTGAGCAGCTAATGTCTTATTGAAGGTAGAGTTGCCCGTAGTAAGGACAGCTGGATGTACTGGGATGTTTAAACCTATAGCATACAAAGAATGCAATCCACAGTTGTGTTGCCAGTTAGAAAACCTGACAAACGAATGACAGGCCACGATGAACCTACTGTCGACTTGTTTCTGGGATTTTTGCCTGGACTTGTGGGGGGGTGGGGGGAGAGGGGTTTCCTTTCACCCCCCGACAAAAATGAACTGATGCAACAATGTGTTTGTTCTCTGTGCTTCTGGCTGAGCTGGCTTTGGTATGTAAATATCTTTGGCTTTATTTGTGAAAGTTAATTTAAGAGGTGTGATTCTACTCAGGCCAAATGTTCACAATGTTGTCACTCTGCCAGTCGGTGTTATTTATCTGTGTATTTATAGTAAGTGTAGCCATGGTCATTTTATATCTAGCCCTGTACCAATACCTTTCTACGTTTTTTGTTTTTTTTTGTATCCCATGTAGAAATACACTAATAACAGACACACACAAACACACACACACACACACACACACAGCAGATGCAACAAATCATGGATGTCTGGTTGAAGTCAAATTAAATTCCTTTTGTAAACACTGCTCTGTCACTCAGTCCTCACTCGGCTGCAGCTTTAGAACGAGAGCGTGACCGTCACCGTGACTGCGTTTCCATCCAAATGGATCCAATTTAAGAGCGGATTTTGTGAAAATGTGTAAAAAGAAAAATGTGATTCGTTATTGTTTTGCAATTATTGGGAGAGGAGGAGTGTGCCGTGAGATTACATCACAGGAGAGTGTGAATCTGTCCATGACAACAGTCAACACTCAATATCATGGACAATTTACGTACTTTCCAGACTATAGATGCACCTGAGTATAAGCTGCACCGGCTAAATTTTAAAAGAAAATGCATATATAGGCTGCACTTGAATAGAAGCCGCAGGTTTTCATGTTGTAACATGAGATATTTACACAGAAAGACGGAAGGAACTGCGACAGTCTGCTCGCTTTCCCTCTGTTTTGGTTCCAGTCCTCTCCTCCATGTACATTTGTTTACAACGAAGCCGGTGAAAAATCAATAAATGGAGCGGTGGATAATGCTACATAACATATACGATGTTACAGCGTGTGTGTTTGTGTTTTAACCGTCATAAACAAAAAGATTACGGGTTACGAAGCGTGGTTGTGTGGCGGTGTGCAGAGACAAGAGCTGGAACATCAGCTACAGTTTTGTCAGCGTTCACAGCTACAAAACCCTCCTGAAGAGCAGAAGGAAAAGAACTGTGGGAGTTTCCATAACAAAAAGTGGCATTTTGCTTTTATCCATACGCTGACAAATCCCCCCCCTCCAAGCGTAAAAACTGTTTTGCGAGCTGTTTTACTGCCTCTTTGCGAATTTCTGGCATTTCCACCCAAGTGTTTATTCGCAATTTTTGAAAATGTGAATAAGAAAAAGTGGATGGAAACACAATGAGCCTATTGACTAGTGTGAACGTCACACTTTTAATAACACATCATGACAAACGTCAACTAAGCCTCTGTGTGTATAAAGGATGATACAATCATCTGAAAAGCACTGCTTCATCTGGTTCAAGTCCATTCACTGCTGTTAAAGTCTGGGAGTGGCAGCGCTATCCAAACTCAGCGCTCGCAGCCACTGCTGCTGATGTTGCTTCTCTTACGTGTCTGGTGTAGACAACGAGTCGGGGGAACTTTTTTTTTTTTTTACGTGTGTGCGTTTTGTCAGTGGAGCGTCTGTTGCTGCATGATTAGCTTGGAGAACAGGAACAAGTTGATCTGAAGTGGCGCTGTGGAGGGAGCAGACAGGAGACGTCTGTGTCTGCTGAGCCAAGGAGCAGGTCAGAGGTCACTCACACACACACCACACCTGAGCACAAATGTATTGCTGTGTAAAAGCCAAGGCTCAGTGACTACACAGCAGCCTTGTTCCCACCATGAGCATCACCCCTAAAGATACAGAAGGAGCCATGACAGAGTGTGGTAGCAGATCACTGACACACAAACCCACATGGTGGTTGCAGAACTCTGCTGTGAGCTCACTGGGCTCGGACTTCAAGACTCGTCACAGACAGCTGCAAGAAAAAGTTTGTGAACCCTTTGGAATTTCCTACTTTTCTGCATTAATTGCTCTGCGTTTCACTGCAGGACTGAAGTCTGTCACTCCACAACACTAGTGGGGAAACGCTTTGTGGACTGATGAAACTAAGATTACATTCCTTGTATTTTCTTTTTCTTTTTATTATGTTAGTAATTTTTGTACATCTGGTGGAGGAGCTTCATGGTTTGGGGCCCTGCTGCCTCAGGGTCTCGACAGTTTACCGCCATCCAGAGTTTCTCCAGCTTCCTACAGGATGATGTCAGGGTGGCCCCACCAGATAAAGCTCAGTAGAAGCTCTGTGATGCAGCAGGACAACGACCCTAAACACTGAAGTAAATCTAGATCATCTAGAGGAACTTCAACTAAAGAAACTCCACCTCTGGGAGCGGCCCAGTCAGAGCCAGACCTCAATCCATAGGGATGCTATGGAATGACCTCCAGAGAGCCGTTCACACCAGGCATCCCATAATAACATGGCTGAGCTGGAGTTCTGTCAAGACCAAAGGTCCAGAGTGTTGATCAGCTGTGATCTGCAGGAAACGTCTGGTTGAGCTTCAACCACTGATTAGATTAGATTAGAAGGCTTCACTGACTTTTCCACCTGCTCTTCAATGTTTAATGGAAATGTTCAATAAAGACATGAAATATTAGAATTGCTTGAGTGGTATTAGGTTAAAGACATTGGGTTTGTTTATACTTGTGACTTAGATGCCGATCAGATCACATTAAATGACTAATTAAAGCAGGAAACTAAGAAATTCCAAAGGGTTCACATTTTCTTGCTACTGTACGAATTTCCAATTTCTAACCCATCTTATGTTAAATATTCAAATAATATTCAATTGATTTTTAATGTGTTTTTTTTTTTTACGTCATTATAGAGGGGGGATCCTGCATAGGAGCGGTCCATGGTTACCAGTGTTTCCCCTAGAATATTTTTTAGGCCCGGTGGTACCCACAGAAAAACCCTGAAAAGACGAGGCGCGTGGGGCACGCACCCCTAATATTGAATATTTATAAAAGGAGGCCCACATCAGGGTCCAACGTTGCTCCATCTAATGCTACTTCACACTATATAGTAGCAGTTATGCCCTCCATGCCTGAACAGGTGAGCCACCTGTTTAATGCCTGATCACAGAAATATCTTAAACTGAAGGGCCTTTCATGGCCAAAAACATAAACCTGGACAACATTTTAACAGAGAGCTGGCTCCATCAGATTCACATGCTGCAGTGGACAATTTAGTGTCAGTATTAATCCAGTAGCCTATCTAAAGGAAATTAAGATGAAAATGTTGGCCTTCTGAAAAGTAGGCTATGTCCATCTGCTCTCAATACTTGGTTGGGGCCCAGACCTCCATGTTATTCTAGTTTATTGAGACGCCCCTGTAAAACTCAAGGTTGTGGGACATTGAAACAGTGACAGAGAAACAGCCAGTCATCCAACAGCTGTGTCGTTTGGTCGAAGCACCGTCTCCACGTGTTTTTATTGACAACAGGGTTATAACTTGGACGCGTTAGCTCGTCGGTAAGGTAACGGTCACCGGTGACTGTACTGCGTGCGTCTGTCCCATAGACTGTAAAAAGAATGGACGTAGGGTCTGTCCCGAGTCTGAAACAGCGGCGGTGGCCGCTCGCCGTCACTGAAACGCTCCGTGAAATCGGCGATTAAATACAACGAGCCGCGAGCGACGTCTAGCCTGTCTCACCTGGAGCACGCGCTGCAGCGACCCAGTTCATCCCACCTGACAGTGATTTTGCTCCGCGTCAATCCCTCCTCTCACCCTCTCTCCCTCTCCTGTCTCTCTCGCATGACGCGCATCACTTGGCCGGTGATTTTTTTTTTCTTTTTCCACGGCTCCGTAGTTTACGTGTTACAAACTTCAACATCCCATAATATGCTCTCACACCCGCATAGGCAACGAAGCAGGTTAACTCACGTTGCAAAGCAGCGCTGCACGAGCGTCCTAAACAGAATGTATTGATTTCTGAATGAATGGATGTGTCGCTTATTTTTGCTATATTAATATTTTTTTTTTTGGCCTGGCGGGGGCTCTCGTTGGCCTGGCGGCCCGCCAGGCCTGTACAATGGTAGGGGAAACACTGGTTACTTAACCAAAAGTCTCTTGAAGTGTCAAACAAAGACAACTATGGACTGTGGAAGTTAAAATAGCAAAAATACAACAGTTATCTCGACATGAACCATAGGTTGCGGTAACAAACAGTGAGGCGCTGCAGGGTTACAGTCCTTCCTGGCCCAGAGTAGTGGTGCAACAGATCACAGCTGATCCGTGATCTGCAGACATGTGGTCCGCGGTTCAATCGTTTAAAAAAAAAAGGTGTGCGTGCCCGTGTGGGGACACATACGTGCACCGTAGCAGCTGAAAGAACAGGCAATTAAACAAACTCTGTGTACCAGCTGTGGGGGCGGCTCGGCTCAGACTGTGAGGAAACTCCACTCACACACACTCAGTCATACGAAGCCTCAGAAACAAAGCGTCCACCATGAGTACGACTCGTGTCATCACTGAAACGCTCACTAGGGGAACATGCACACACAATGAGGACATACAGTTAACTGCCGTTTCACAACATTAGCTCTGCATTCATCTCACAGTCTGTCATTACTTCTAAGACATCCATGATGGAGGGCACTGGGGAAAACGTGTGGTTACAAGTTTCCTTAACGACAAACAGACTCTGGAGCCCCCCCCCCCATGTTTGTTTGCACATACTTGAGCATAGGAGTCTGAACTGCACAGCAGCAGCAGCTATGATGTGAGCCTCGATGGTTAGAGAAGAAAAACCGTGGCAGTAAAGAATTTCAAAGTCGACTCAAAACAAGAACAAACAGTACAGCAATAAAACCGCACACGTGGGCCTGAGCCGTTTCCTCGCACGACTCATGAGGGATTCCTGTGTGATGTCATACTGTGGAGTCGGAGAAAGAAGGAATAAAAATAAAAAAAAGAAAACCAAAGGAAAGGAAAAAGACATTAATATTATGTCTTCCTCCTTGATTCATGTGTTTGTTCCAGCTGAGAGGAACGTTGACATGTTTCACAACGGCAGTAAAAATATGTTCAACTGAAAGAGCCGAATGAAAACAACAGGCGATTAACACGACTGACTGACGACTTTGGCGCCGTTTGATCCGTGACATAGCAAGATAAGACAATCAAACACGTCTCATTTCCCGTGCTGTAGCAGACACATGCTCAGAGCAGAGACCCAGACGTTTGTCCTCAGATCAACCCTTAGCCCGTCAGCAGCCCAACAGTGTAAAGTCTGACGGTCGGTGTGTGTGTGTGTGTGGTTGTGTGTGTGTTACCTAGGTATGGTATACAGGAGACCATGCTCTGGCTGCTTATGAAGTCTCTCAGACGTTTGTAGTTGTCTTCTTTGGACATCAGGTAGTCCAGTCGATCAAACGTGGCCTTGTCCTTCCGGCTCAGCAGCTGGGATGTGGAGGAGGGAGCGAAGAGACAGAGCCCATTCAATCTATATATTACATACTATAACAGCGACAGGAACAACACAATGACAAATATTCTGCTGCAATATCACGACTTGATTGAAGTTGCATTTGCAGAAATGAAGAGACATGCTGCAGGACAGACAGAAGTGAAGACACTGCTACAACTTTGTGTCTTGTTGATTCAACGCAGACAAAACATTTCAAAACGGCATGTTAACATTTTTTATTTGTTGCTTGTTTGGAAAACAAGTAAAATACCTGGTAATATCCTACAGTCACTTACAGTCAGCGTCAGAATGAAATGTAATTATCTTGGAGGGAATAAAAGCCGTGTGTTAGAGAGCACGAAGCCCACGCCTGCGCCAAAACATCTCATCTGATGGAAGAAGCCTTGGAAATAATTTTTTTCCCCCATTTCTTTTCTTTCTTTTTTCTTTTAAAACACACAACTCTTAAACGTACGTCCAGGAGAAGAGCAGGTAGTGACAGACTTTTGTTTGCATGCTCATTTGTGCAGATACTGAGCTGTAAAGTTGTTAACCCCTGGAGCACAGCAGCAGTAGTGAAGCGTAGACCGCTGGTACAAGTCGAAGGTTTGTCACAGTGACAAGGAACCAACCAGATCAAGTGTGTGGTCTCTTCTCAGAAGCTCTTACATCATTACATTTGTGACATAATGGAAAATCTATCTACATTTTCAGCAAGAACACTGTCTGGCACCGACGGGCAGTCACTCGCTGGCCGATCATGAGAAACCCTTCAAATTTCACACACTTGTAAAAGCAACTACAAAGAACTTTTAACTGGATCTGCACAAGTCTCTGGTTTCTGCTGACGTCTCTGTGTGACCTACAACAGCAAGTGTGTCTGTGGCTCCTGTGCAAACATCGGTGTGAAGATAAGTTATTTCTTAATAGTGTAAACTCAAATCATTTTGAGACGGCATGTACGAGCCGAATAGGCATCTATATAACAATACGCGGACTCACAGGAAATGCAGTCTTGATTCCGGTAAAAACACAACCGCTTCTGTCTACAGATTTATCAGTGCATGTTGTTTTGAGATCAGCAGGGCAGAGACGTGAGCTGCTCAGTGAACGGTACAGGTCCCCTGTCCCTCATCAAACTCATCAAATACTAGGTCTGTCCCGAATATCATATTTTGATAATCGAAGCTTCGCGGGCATAGAATCGATTTAATTCGAAGCTTCGACGGCGCGGTCATAACGTCTGAGTGGCACAGAGGCACAGTGGTTAGCTCTGTGTTGTTTCACAGTAAGGAAAATGTACTCACCGCCCATGTTTTGGTGAGCCTGAAGATGGGAGCGCTTTGGAGAGCCGACACCACGGCCATGACCGCGTGGAGGTTGTTGATGTCACACAGTTTCTATGGAGAGTTAACAGTACATGAGTTGACAGTGCAAACATTCATTATGATGGATCGACGGTGTCATACTGTGAGTTCACATGTACCTTGGCAGTGCGAATGTAAAGACTCAGCACCTCTGCTCTGATCTTCAATGTCTGTGCATGGAGGATTTCTCTCACCACCCAGAAACTTGTCTAGATAGAAAACACACACACAAAGACATTACAGCACAAAGTGGCATGAAACAGACCCAGGATGACGCAGAAAATTTAAAGGGATAGTTCAACATTTTGGCAAACTGGCCCATTGCCTTAATCCCTATAGTCATAGCAGTAGGTTCGTTAACTTTAATTGTTGATGCAAGCTATTTTTAGAATGGCGGAGCAGAGCCGTGAGCTACTCAGAGCTGAGCTACGGAGGCTCAAGGGATTTCTTGGTTTCCCTCATCAAACTCATCAAATACACAATCCAACAACTCCACAATGCTCTGGTGGACAAGTTGTGACCTGCACATTCACCACGCTATGAGGTAATAACACAACGTTACCAGACAGAGTTGTTTTTGAAATACAGAGACTGTTGATGAAAAAACTGTCCCTGAAGGTAATGTGCATCAGCGGTTTTGAATGAATTTCCCTCTAAAACAAGTGACATATAGCGATTATGGCAATGGGCGAGTTTGCCAAAATGTTGAACTATCCCTTTAACCTCTTACATTACATATTCTGAGCACAGTAGAGAGGGGCAGGGAGTTGTGCCTTGTTAAATCTCTAGAGTCTGACAGCAGACTGAAGGAAGGCCTGTCCGCTGCCATGACGACTCTGGACTCAAACCAGGTCCAAGCAGAGCAGCGAGAACTGGGACTGGAACGCTGCATTAGAGCCCATTAGAACTTAGCTCTTGAGAAAAAACAAGAGCTTCACAGGACTGATTACACAACAGATACACACCATAACTCCTGATTTGTCATCTGAAAAAGGAGCAGGCCAGTGTGTGTGTGTGTGTGTGTGTGTGTGTGTGTGTGTGCTCAGAGTGCTTGGCCAGACTCGGAGTAATGTCGGAAATCTGTCTCTTTAGGGAGAACGCTGTGAAGCCAAAGTTCTGATTTCACGTACACACACGGACAAGTCAGTGAATCAATCAGAGTGGAAGCTCTGGGGACGGAGGGAATGGAAAGAGGAAAAAGGAGGAGAAAAGAGGAGAGAGGGGAAAAGAAAAGAGGAGGTAATGGGAGGGGGAGTTCGCCTCAACGCCACGGGGCTCTGAGGGCTTTCAAAGCGCACAGCTGTCTGCACATTGTGTTCTGATAAGACGAGCAGGCTGACCATCTCTGCTTTTTTACTCTTTACACAGACATACTTTCACCTCATTCATCCTCTCTGCCCCCCCCTCCCCCTCCTACTCTCTGCTCCTCCCCCGCTCCTCTCTGCTGCTTGGGCCTGATTAACTGACTTTGTGTGGTCAACATTCCTCCATTAAAGCCATAGACCACTCCATGTGCATCTATAAATTAGGGCGTACATCTCTCTCTGTCTCTCACACACACACGATAAACCTTTCAATTTTTATTTCAAACTTTTTTTCTTCCAGCCAGACTTCACATTTCAACATTTCACTCCATCTTCTCCCTCCATGTGTACAGTGGACTGGAGTTTCTATCAACTGTTTGATGTAATGTGAGCAGAAACATGCTGCAGCTTCACACGAGTCTCCTTGTTAGAGAATGTGTCTGTAATTCTCTCCACCACAGGGCTTCAATTCACACAGCCTGTCCTCATACGCCTTGGCCCTCACAACTGCACCATGATGAGATCACTCATGACGACAGTGCTCTACATAGGTGCTAGCATGTGAGTGAGTGAGGGAGAGAGGGAGGGGCTGAGCAGGCTCCTCTCTCAATGGAAGAGGGTGACGTCCTGAAGCAGAGATGGTGTCAGTGGGACTGTGTTTATGAGAACAGAGCTGGGAGTCTCCAGTACTTCACTAACCATAAAGAAGAGGAAGCTGCCACATGCAGCCAAATGCTGTGGTTCAACTCATTTAAAGGATAATGTCAACATTTTTTTTTACGTGTCTTGCCTCACTCCTGAGTCCATGACCAGCAGATAGACACCATCCGTGAAAGTAACCGGAAGTGCGTTGGTCACAACGGCTAGCTTGAGTAGCGCCGAATTCGTCCAAACAAAATAGTAAATAGCTGGTATTTAGACAAATTAACGACACACTGCTGATCTAAAACGGCTACTTTCTCACCTAAACATCTTTGAAATGTTGATAAAATGATAGATTTAAAGAGTTTAGAGCTAAAATGAAATCTGCTGGTCATGGACTCACGAATGAGGCAAGACACGAGAAAAAATGTTGGAGTATCATTTCAACCCTCTATGGTGTTACCTTTGGGGGAAAAAAACACATTTTTGGTGCTCACATTGCTCCTATAATTTAAATATATATACAAATAAATTGTGGGGCTGAAGTGGGTTTGTCTGTTTCTCTACGGGTAGAGCAGTCCTTACTGAACTACTGTGAACCTGGATGGGAAACAGCACCAACAAATGATGTATCACCTTTTAACATGTTATAGTTAAATGACAATGTAGTAAAAATATTATGGATGTGCATGCATGTGGAGAAGCATATCTAAACAAGTAAGATTGTTTATATTTTCATACTAAAACTGTGGATTTTTGTTCGTTGCTTCAGGGCTGCACTGTGCTGTTTGCCCACTTTTGTTTGCACAATAACATTCGAACGGATGGAGATAACAAAAGCAATAACTGACAACACAATCAATGCTCCTGCTGTTCTCTTGACTAGTCCTCACAGCGATGCAGGAACATTTTCTGTGTGGGGGAAACGTGAGGGAGCAGCTGGGCTGGTTTCCTCTGACGGTGGAGGACAGAGAGGGCGAGTGGAGCTCAGAACCAGGTCTGAGGGACAGTTAGGAGGTCAGGGCTCCGTCATTAGAGCAGTATGGCAACATACTAAGTGTGTGCATGTGTGAGTGCACGTGCTTGTGTGTGCATGTGTGCGCAGTGAGGCTTCAAAGTCAACTCACACTCTAAAACAGTGGTTCTCAACATGGGGTCCAGGGACCCCCAGGGGTCCTTGAGAGGGTCCAAGGGGGTCCCCAACTTTATCTTGAAATTCTAACACAATTTTTTTAATTATTATTATTGGGGTTTTTTTTTGTTTGTTTGTTTTTTTGAGAAATGTACCACTTTTTTGTAGAAAATCTCCAACTTTTTCTTTTTTTAAAAAAACTTTTTGAGAATTTTTTTTAATCATTTCTTCCTACAGATGTTTAAACATTTTTGGAGAAATTGTACCACTTTTTTCCAGAAATGCCGCTATAATATTTATAAAATATCCAAAAATGTCAAAAAATTGACGCCATTGGCCCTAATTTGAATGTACAATAAAAACATTATCCAGCCGCAGAAAAAATATTTGTGTATTTCTGGTGTTTGTTTGAAAATGTTGTCCAATGGGGGTCCGTGGTCTAATTTGTGTCAATTTATGGGTCCTTGATGTAGAAAAGGTTGAGAAGCACTGCTCTAAAACATCAACAAATCATTTGTATTTGATTGAAACCAACTTGATACAGTTTGTCGCTCATACACCATGGAATGAAATATAGAAACAGCACGTTGTTGCCTTGAGCAACAAACCAACATCTGGTGGGGCGGTGTTGGATGAGAACCTAAAATAAAGAGTCATGCCATGTAGCGAGTTAACGGCCTACGGGGAGGAGGGGGAGATGGAGGTGAAGAGTTGGACAAAAAGCAGAGTAGGACAGCTGGTTGACAGGCCCGAGGTGCTGCCAACAGCTGGTCAGCGGCAAAAAGTGAATTTACGTCCCTCAGTTGATTTGATGGTGACCGCTGCTCCATCAGTCGTCAACGGGCTGGAACAAGCTGCTGCTGCTGCTTTTATCTGCATTATGATTTCAGTGCAGACGTCAAACTTTAGAGCCGTCAGCCCTTTACGGTAATCTGCCTGGAGAACTGACAGAGTAGCTGTATACGTAGAACATATTAGTCTAAATTATAATAATAAGGTGACATATAGCATGAAGTCTCACATTTTGTTTTTAAAGTTCTTCTATAATCTTTTTTCATTAGTTTTAATATTATTGCTAGAAACCACACAGAGGTTACTGTGCATTTATGGCATCACAAGATGAATGCAGACTATTGTTGGGAATGATCCTCTTCATGCTGCCTGCTCAATAGACTGGCTAACTTTTCTTCTATTCTCCTGGCTCCCAGATGGAGCTGCCAGTAAAACAGCGACTGAGGGAAAGAATATGGCTTCAGCTCATGCTAAGGAGCTTTCTGGGACTCTCTGCTCTCCCAGTCCAAGTCCTATTATCCAAAAAGCTCATTTTCCTTGGCTCCTGACGGCTGAAATGTGTGCAGCTAACATCTTGAATCACCGTTTGGGATCTGCTATACATGAAGAAGTTTCCACAGCAACACATTCTTGTTAGATCATCTCATATTTATACCAGAGCGCAGTAAAGTTGGTCTTAAAGGAGCCTGGCAAAAACAATGGAAGGTGATTCAAGGGCATGGCTGCCACTTACATCATTACCCACAACATCTCCGTTGGTGAGTTCATGGGGCACTGATGGAGCGTGCCATACACCCTGCTGTGTACAACAGCACACTCACAACTTCACAAAGGCAAGAAGCAAAGATGCAGCTCAGGACTTAACATCCAGCAGCGTCTCGTGTCTGACCTCTCCCTTTGTCTTGGGGACTGTTTATGATGTAAATAAATACACAAGCAGGGGTTTAAAAGCAAGCAGGTCTGGGAGAGGTCGGGTAATGATTTGGCACTTGGGAGGATGAAAGAAGAGGACATGATGGAAAGAGAAGTTGTAACCGCTCCATTCCTTGATGGCCAACGCTCATAAATCTTTAACACTGCAAGAGAAACGGTTTTCTTACCCCTGACTCTCCGTTGGTTTGAGCTGGGACTGAAGGGCAGACTCTTTGTGTGTCTCACGTGAGTTTTTTTGTGTTAAACTTCTTTTTTTCATTTGCTTTGGTGTAGAAATAACAGAACAGTCCATATAAACGTAGAAATAACAAAACTCCTGAACAAACTACTAGACGTGCAAAAAAAAAGAAGCTTTGGGGGCAGACATTACATATAATGAAACATAGTCATACAAAAGGGAAAGGGATCCATCAAAAAAAAAAAAAAAAAACAGAAAATAAACACACAGCATGTTACCTATTCCCAAGACCCATAATAACTCTTCTATATATATTATCTTAATTCAGTCTCACCTGGTTGAACCTCCGAGTGAAGGCCACGACATTTGGAGCAGAACTGTGCTTCTCCTTCTTGTTCCAGCCGCAGCTCGACAGCTCCTGAAAACACACAAACATCAGGGACATGAATGGAACACACATCTATACAACCTTTTGTATACACCACAGTCTAGCCAGAGGTTTAACAGTGGGAAGAGAGGAAGGGGAGACCAGGATGGAGGAGGAGGAGGAGGAACACTGAGTCTGAGGGACAGGATCCGGACAAAGCCTCAGACACGTTCTGAAACACAGGTGACGGCCCATGACTCAACTAATAAAACTATTCTGAACTGCTAATAAATTATAATTGGGAATTTTCATCTGAAGTTTATATTAGTATATTATTGAAGGGTTCATTCTAAGTCCCCCACCACTCTAGTAGAAAGTTCTACTGTTTTTTTTTACATATGCATCTCATGAGCTCAGAGGTGATACGACACAGCTGCAGAGTGGAAGTGACGGCATGTCAAAGCAATTCCAGATTAAATCAGAACAAGACCAAACCACAAATGAATATAAACAATGCAGAGTTCAAAATATTTTAAAGGGATACACCAACATTTTTTTTTCATGTCTTGCCTCACTCCCGAGTCCATGACCAGCAGCTAGACACCATCTTTTCCACTGTGCGTGCAGTAACAAGGGAGATAGAGCCTTATCGCCTGTAATTAGCTTAGCTCAAAAACTGGAAGTGTATGGGCAGTGTTAGCCTGCCTCCTACCTGAGCTGAAATCAGCATCAGAAGCTGGTTTCATTTTAGCTCTAAACTCTGTAAATATATCACTTTATCAACATTTCAAACATGTTTAGGTGAGAAAGTAGCCGTTTAGATCAGCAGTGTGTCATTAATTTGTCTAAATACAAGCTATTTACTATTTTGTTCAGACGAATTCTGCGCTACTCAAGCTAGCCCTGGTGACCAATGCACTTCCGGTTACTTTCACAAAATAAAAACACCCATTGCCCTTTACATACAGAAGTGCTTTTACTTTGAAACAGGAAGCTAACCTACCCTCAATGTAGCTAGCTTGAACCAAAATAAACCGTCTTTGCTTGAACCCTCCGTTTTGACCGATCTCATCCTGTTACCGACATTTGATGTCTTACCGGAGAGTTTTGTCAGCTCTGAGACGAAGATCGGTCCGTTTAGAGTTGCTGAAGAGTTTCTCTGATGACTTGGCTAACACTACCCATACACTTCCAGTGTTTGAGCTAAGCTAATCACAGGTGATACGGCTCTATCTCCCTTGTTACTGCACGCACAGTCGAAAGGATGGTGTCTATCTGCTGGTCATGGACTCAGGAGTGAGACAAGCCATGTTAAAAAAAAAAAAGTTGGTGTATCCCTTTAAAACACACATTTCATAAATGTAAGTTTGTAAAACCTTATGGATGTGCAACTCACTTCACTCTGAAACACATTTAGGTTCAAATGTAGACGATGCAGTATACTCCACAGTTTGCTTGTTTTACCAGAGATCAAGTAAAAACCGTTTTCAGCTGAAGTCATTCAGTTTGAATCGACGCCATCCCAAAAAGGCAACAAATCTTCATAGCTGATGAACTGGAACCGGTCAATGTTTGAGTTTTCTTCACTTTTTTAATAACTTACTAAAACCATGGTCAAGTTGCTGAAGTTGTCATTTGCTGCTAATAAATGTCTAATGCACTTCCACTAATGCCAGTCTCACAAAGTAGCAGCAGCTGTGGAGCAGCAGCCACTTCACTATAGTTCATAAACAGAGAGGTGGAACTGGATCACAGCAAACCCCAACAACAACACACACACAGTCCATACCGGGCCCGCTGTCCTCGGTGTGAGGTAAAAACAGGAGACCACACAGATGCCATGAGGAACGAGGAACCCAGACCCGGCCTCCTCTGGCCCCCGCTCACCCTGTCCGGTGGCCAGGGACACTGACGTAACAGTAGGAAAATGTTGTGTAAGTTCTCCTCCTAATCCCTGCCAGCCCAGCCAACCTGGGCTTCAATGAACAGCTGAATCAGGCTGCAGCCCCCCCCCCCAAACACGATACCCCCAGTGAGACACTCTGACCGTCTGGAAGCACCCAGCAACTCCCTGACCCGGGTCACGTCAGGACGTAAAGGGACAACATATCCACTACAGATGGTGAAAGCAGACGTCATGTGTTTGCTGGGTGCGAGGCGAGGCCTCGGGGCTGACACTCAGAGTCTGGACTCAGGAGGAGGATATACGGTCGGACACAGTGGAGGGAAGATGAAGAGATTCTATTAAGACATTAAAAAACACTCAAGACGACCCAAAAGCATCTTCCTGCAAGATTTACGAGCCCGTGTGGAGCCTAGTCGGAGTCAGAGTGTGTTGTCTGTGTCACAGGATGGAGCTGAACCAGCATAGGGAGACTCGAGACCGTCTCACCGACAACTCTTTGTTTATTGAAAAGCCGTCCTTTTTAAATAAGCGCTTCCCTCCTTCCTGCCACCGTGTCAATCATTCTCGTCTCCAAACTTCCACACAGCTCTAGTGTTGACGTTCCACAGTTCCTGGGAGGTAGCGGCATGCTCGGACCGCCACCTGACCACCCAGGTGGGGCCGTACGCCCCCG
Organism: Decapterus maruadsi; assembly: GCA_030347415.2. NCBI lineage: Eukaryota > Metazoa > Chordata > Actinopteri > Carangiformes > Carangidae > Decapterus > Decapterus maruadsi. Next base: position 16,459,470 of record CM064886.1, on the reverse strand, counting down.
AGGAGACACGCAGACCGATGCTCCCACACCTCCCTCACTCAACAAGACCACAACGTCTCAACAACTGTCACCGATCCTTCCACACCAGACCACCTAGACCTGTCTTCTCGTCTCCCTCTCAGCCCTCGTCCATCTACCTCAGCAGCAGCTACACTACAGGATAAAACACTGGGCTTCATGCACCAATCAATTTTGAGATTTTGGGCTTCCTTTTTTTGCTTCCTTAACATGTATTCTTTCAGAATAGTGGAAAGAAATAGTATTTACTTTATCAATTTAATAATTTTGAAAGATTTCTCCTAAATTCACCAAAGCTTAAAAAATCCACTTTAACTTAGTAAAAAACTTATTTAGTAGCCATCTAATTTTGTCTGTGGAAAAAAAAGTACACTTGAAGTTGATTTCCTCCTAAATTCAACACAAAAGTTTGTGGGAGACTCCGGGAGACTTTGAATTAGATCGAGTTTTACAAACATGTCGGCTTGCTTGAAGTCAATAAACTTCTGGGTGCATGTTTGAGTCGCCATCTGACGCTGTCTGTGGCTTTGAGGGGTGTAAACAGTCTAAGCAGCGGAACTTCAATTCGCTCCTATTCATCATTGCCGTAGCGATGCAGGGACAGACACAACTACCGCAAAACAGGAGACATTAAACTGAAAACCTTCAGATTCCTTCTTTTAGACCTAAAATGTTAGTTTGTTAATGTTTTCCCGGAATTGTCCTTTAAGGGTTTCACCAATACTAGTGCATTGCAACGCCATCGCCAAATGAGATGGGCTAAAGAGTATTTTATCGTCAGTTTCTCAGACTTCATTGAACCACTGTGCATCTTAACTAAAGCTTTAGATCACCTTGGCTTCATCTCCTCATCTCTTGATGCTACTTTTCTTGAAACTCTTATATAAACAGAGGTACAGACTGAATACGACAACCAGATGCAGCTAAACCGCAAAATGCCATGACCTCATGTGAGATACCACAGCAATGTCTTGTTGTTGTGTACAGTGTGAATGGAAAACTCAAGTGGTTCAAGCTCCTGGAGAATATTAAAGAGAGTTCATGGGCCAAGACAGGAAGGGCAGATAAAGGTAAAGAACAGGATGGAAAAAGAAGAAAGATGAGGAGGGGAGGAAGTGAAACTGAGAAAAGGAGGTTTGCCGCAAGAAGAGATCTGCTGATGACAGGAAGGAGTGCAATGGAAAGTCTGCAGCGTCGTGTCTGTTGTTGTTTTGTACTGAGCTCCTATAGCGAGGCAGGGGAACCCTCGTTCTGACGGACACGTTACACCACTGCTTTACAGAAGGGATTCCCTTCAGTTGCATTCACAAGACCAAAACCTGGTTTTGTAAAGTCACTGTGGACTTTGACTTTCACCCACCAAAACCCGATCAGTTCATCTTATAGCCCATCGCAATATTTCATTTCGCAATATCAATATTCAAAAGCACTGTATGATTTGTATAATAAGGGATAGTTCAACATTTTTGGCAAATTGGTGCATTTCCATAATCCCTATAATCATAGCAGTAGGTTTGTTTGACCTTTAATTGTCGGTGCAAGCTATTTTTAGAACAGTGGAGCAGAGCCGTGAGCTGCTCAGAGCTACGCTACGGAGGCTCATGGGATTTCTTAGTTTCCCTCATTAAACTCATCAAATACACAATCCAGCAACTCCACAACGCTCTGGTGGATAAGTTGTGACCTGCACATTCACCACGCTGTGAGATAATAACGGAACGTTGGATTGTGTATTTGATGAGTTTGATGAGGGAAACCAAGAAATCCCATGAGTAGCGTAGCTCTGAGCAGCTCATGGCCCTGCTCCGCCGTTCTAAAAATAGCTTGCACCAACAATTAAAGGTAACAAAGCAACTGCTATGACAATGGGCCAATTTGCCAAAATGTTGAACTATCCCTTTAACATTCTAAATGCAGACATTCAGGGTTGTGGTTCATTTTTTTCGTGTTGCATTTCAAACTCTGACAGCTGGTTGGCAGCAGTGATTCAGCCACTGACTCCTCCGCTCCAATGGACCAATGAGAGTGCAGGTCAGTGGCTCATCACATGCTCCATTGTAGCTCACTGAGCACAGTCAAAAAAGGGGAAACATCACAATATATCCCATAATTTCCCCGGTGTCATGATATGCATCATACCACCAGATTCTTGCCAATAATCAGAAGTATAATAATAACAGTAATTGAGAGGAAAATGTCGTTGTCTGTGCCAGTGTAGTGAAGTCTGACAGCCTCCGTCATCACTTCGAGTTTGTCTCAAAGGGCTTTACATCCCATAATAACAACATCCTCTGTCCTTAGACCCTCACATCCACTGAGGAAAGACTCCATGGAAAACCCTTTTAAAGGGACGAGGAGTTTTGGAAAAGCGAAGCGTTTTCACACTACATTTTTGAGCCTCCGCACGCACCGTGAAATTCTTTTACCAGCGCAAGACAGACTCATGTTTTCATTCATCAAGAATTGAAGTCAGAGGTTCAAAGAGGTTCAGTTACCGTTGCAGTTCCGACCATAAATGGCAATTCCGCTGCGTTATTCTCATTTGAGTCTGCGAAACCGACTGTAAGGAAATGCTGGTCGGCTCGCCCAGCATTTCCGCCACCACTAATAATAACAAAATAACGATAGAGACAAAACAATATATTTATCGAAAACAGGCCCATTAACAAGTGTCATGACAAGTGAAAGCAGACTAGGCTTGTCCAGGTACAGTATCTATATGAAACTCCTATGATGCATTTTATACTCCTGTAACAACAGTATGTTCTAACTGACTTGGAGGCGGTCTTCTTTCCCTCAACACGACAGTCTTGCTCTGGCATCCAGTCCTAAACTGTGCACCAAATCTTCTTTGACAGGGGGAAAAGTGGTCAGTGTGGTTTTTCCTGTCTCCGCTGCCAAAACATTATTCTCTTCACCTCTCCCTGTGATTAATGTGCACTGACCGTCATGCTGACAGACAGACAGGCTGCTGCGACGCCGAGGTGCCCTCATGTGTTTGTTGTGTAGCAGTTACTGTCCCGTCTCAACAACATGTTGGAGGCTACAGGTCTCCAGAGAGCCAGCCGTCTGCAACGTCAGCTACAGTTAAAGCCCAAGTTTCTTTATCTGGCCATCAGACGTCTGCTCTGTAGGCGTGACGACGTGAAACATTAACCTGCCTCCCGACTGCGAGTCACCGTGTCCCTCATGACTCACATGATGCTTTCAATGTGTTCGAGGCGCTCGGCTCTAAAGCTTCAGACACGAGGAGCTGACATACTTCTCAGAGGAACGTAAAATGCAATGTGATCGCTGCTCCCTGAGAGCTCAGGTCTAACCTGCCGGCCACAGCAGCTACATTACTCACTTGGCTGTTGTCATGGCTCTGTGTTAAAAACAAAAGACAACCCTCCCCTTCCCCCTCCAGTTCAAATCCCTTCACATCACTCAGTTTGTCTTTTCCCTTCAGTTTTTATTTCATAAACATCCAATTGTGGATCATCAGCTGCGTGTCTGATTGCAGAGCTGGAAACGGTCCGCTGGAACATGAAAACACATCTATGACAAAGGAGGGAAGTCCAATGTCTTATTTCATTGCAATTCTTCCACACTTCACCTAGTTTCACTTGCACATCGTTTTACTCTAGATTTCTAATTAGCTGATAATGTCATCTATACTAGAGGGGGCCCGATCCCACCCCGCGTCCTCTAGGTTAACGAATCCCATCGATGCTACAAACCGTTAGGAATCAGTGCGTCGTAAATTTAGATGAGAGAAAAAGATTTAGCTACAAGTCTCCTGCATCCTTTTCCCTCCTCCCTCTGATCCGTCTTGTCATTTTAATGGCATTTCACTCTGCTGTGCAAACCTACAGCCAAGAAACACATGGGTGATTCAGCCAGGGGTTGTAGATTAAACATCGGCCTGCTCTGCACTATAGATTATTTCACCATCAAAAAAACAACAACTTCTGCTGTTCCAATCAATTAAACCTGCACTGCAAACAGGAGAAGACCAGGCTACGCTTTGTCAAACTCTTCACTATCCTCCTGCTCTCAGACTACAGGCTCCATCACACGAAGTTCATTCAGTCTGCATTGTTACTTATGTACCATTAAAAGCAGATGTGTTTAGATTGAGTTTGTCTCTGGAGTCTAGAGTGTCAGAGGAGCATGTGTTGAGGCCCTTTCCGATATCTAAGTGTTATTTCTCCTTCACTTTCCTGACTTTATTTCTATCCAGAGTTCGGAAGAGAGAAGGATAGTGATACTAATCCGTGCCTCTTGCCCAGAGGGTTTGGCCCCGAGTAACCCCGTCTCCTTACACTGTGTTTGGTGTCTGCATCCACAGCTCTCCTGTTATCTTTTATTACTATTATGACAGACGGTTATCTTTTCTTCCTCATCCAGAGGGTTCGTCTGGAGCTTCCGGGCTCCACTCCATACATCTGCTCCATGTCAGCACTGGAAAACTTGAGTTAATGAGTTCCTCTATTCTACTGTAATATTGCCTGAGCTGATTCTCCCGGCTCTTGCCAGTGAGTGTCTGTTTATGTATTATATACACATGTACAATGGTGTAAACATGAACATGCGCGGAAACCACGGTCATCTCTTTCTCACAGAGTCGCTCACTCTCACATTCATATTACACTAAGACGGTTATGATGTGTTTATGGTTATGAGGGGAAAGAAATTTTAAACATAGACACCAACAGGCCAAGTCTAGTTTATGGTCATTTCCAACCATTTTACGTAGTCAGTGCAGTTATTACAGAAATGACCGCAGCCTTGGAAGACCAGACAAAAAACAGCAACATCAAAGCAGAATATTGAAGTCATGCCGAGGACAATATTTGCACTGAGCCATCTAAAGGGAAACTTAATTTACCTGCAGTAACTACGCTGCAAGGCTGCAGGAAAAACATTCTTGATCAGTATGACCGCACACCAGAAACACTTGGAAGTGGAAAATGGAAAATATGATTCGTCTCTTGTTTGTTGTTATGTAAAAAAAGAAAAAAATTAAAATATGTCAACTTGAAACCCTCTGAAAAACATCTGGACGTGTCAGTCGAATGCAAGAGACTCCAGTGCAGGGATCAGATCCAATCAAAGGTCAGCTCCCTCACTGCTATTCTAACAAATTACAACACATCACATCATGGAAACTAACGACTCTCTGCCTTCTCTCCACTCTCTTCCTCATCTCTACTCAATGATATGGCAAACATGAACATGTTTTCACTCTAATTATGTCTGTAGCTGTTTCCCATTAACCGGTTGGAGAGGAGATTTTAGCATGACACAGCATTTAAAGGGTGCTTTAAGGAGCAGAACTGCACAGCTCAACATTTTAACCAAGTCATTTCATATTTTCCTATTCTGCACACACACACCTGTTCTTCCCATCATGTGTCTGCAAGACTGACAGCAGTGGAAACTATAGTTGCGTTTAATTCAGTCATGGCCGTTTTTGTAGCCAGTGTTGTGAGACAAAAGCACAGTGCGAGCAGGAAAAGCCTCACTAGTGCACTCTGTCCTTGCCAGGATGCTGCTGGGTCACTCTGCTCCCTCTCGCTCTGCAGCCTGCAGCCTTCATCTCCTCGTCAGCCCTCTCTCTCTCTGCAGCCTGCATCTCCACGTCAGCCCGGTGCGAGCACAACGGTCCATTCAAAACGCATCATTCTTCCATCCCACTCTCAGCCCCTCCAACACGGGGCTCAGAGGCAGCGGGTGATAAGTAAATCCACATCAGTGACTCTTAAATCTTCACTCTGAACCATGTATTGCTACAGCAGACTGAAATAAAGGGACATGTTTTCATGAGGCTTGTAAATCTCACCCAGTCCAACCAGACTGAACACGGGAACATGTTTGCATAGTACATGGAAAAAACCTTAATCCAACCGCGATGAAAGTTATCTAGGGACTTCAATCTGCTGTTTTTCCCTTCAGACAAAATGTATAAGTATCCAGAAAGTAAAGCTCCACTATGGCATCGTTCCTTCAGTGAAATCACACACAGTGGGTCTGAGAATGAAATCATGCCAAGTGCTTTAGCTGAGATGAGAACAGCTGCTCCACCACACCACACTGGGCCTGTGGTCTGCATGCTGTGTTTAGAAGGCCAGGTTATCCACACCTGCTGCACATGGGTGTCAATCAACTCTTGTATTTTCATACATGCAATTACATATGTTTTCTAGAGGTTTGTTTCTTTCTTTATTCTAGAGCATGGTTTTATCAGTGACGGGCAGGATTTGTTGATTTCACATTCAGATTTTGTATTTGTATTATAAAAAAGGAATTTGAGAGACAATGTTGCAAAAAATCTGAACATGAAATCAATAAACTGTTCCCTGAAACGGATTTACCACACACTTGAATAAAGACAATGAACTGATTCACTGGGTATTCTTTGCATAATTTGAGATGAGAAGATTTGATTGACATGTCACCATCCACCCTAAAAATAACAGCGACGGGTTTGAACGGCGTCGCTGAAAGTCCCACTTGACTTCTCACGCTGGGTGTCAAAAATGACAGATGACAAACGCTAAGCTGTCGTCTCTCCTCCCTCTTCAGACCCGAGTGAGTGTACTCACCTCTGGCTGGATGGCTTTGAACACAGGAGCATCCATGAGGGTGATCTGGCCCTGCAGGAGACACACACACAGCAGGGGTTGGACTTTTCTTCACAAACGGACACAGTGAGGATTGAATTTCAATCAAAATCCCAAACATCTATGCAAGATCTATAGCACTGACTGCACCAATCATTATATTGCCACATAAATAAATAATCAATCAATAAAATAACACTTCAAAACTTGAAATACTGCTTTAAAAAAAAGAGGCCTTGTGTTTGATTTACAACACCTTGAAGTTGAGCTCTGTATAAACAATGACAATAAAAGAACCTGAAGGGTTTTCCTGACACACTGGCATCAGGAGACATTGCAACAAAATGTAAAGGATAAGACTGCCCCCTTGTGGTGGCACTCTCCTTCCTGGAATCACCTGTGCTTTATGCATTCACACCTGTTTACAGGAATAAGGAGGACGTGTTTTATTTGTAAATATGGTAAAATTAAAAAAAAAAAAAAAAAAACAATCCTGGGGGTAGGGGTCCCTCAGCAGCAGCATGCTCCCTGGCTGTTCAGAGCTGTGCAGAGGAAGCCAGGACAAATGTCTGCAGGCTACACACTGCCACACATCATCAATTATTACTGCTCCAAACTCTGACCCTGTTTCCTCCTCTTTCCTTCCACCTCCTTCTAACTCCTCTTTCCTCCTCTTTTTTTGGGGGGCTTTTCATGCCTTTATTAGATAGGACAGTTCAGAGACATGCAGGATAGGACTATAGCCTCTACACATGGGGCGGGTGCTCTATCAACTGAGCTAAACACCGCCCCCTCTTTCCTCCTCTTTCCTCCCACCTCCTTCTCCTCCTCTTCCCTCCTCCTCCTCCTCCCACCTCCTTCTAACTCCTGTCAGCTCACCATGTTTGTCCATTTACCACCCACACATGCACCGTAACCCAAAGAACCAACACTTACTGCATATTCTTCGGGAGTGACCTTCAGCACATCAAACACGACAGCATCAAAACTCTTCTTCAGCTCTGAGGAGCCCTTATCACTGAGAGACTCGGAGCTGCTGCTCTTCTGCACCAGGACAAACACACAAACACACACAGTTGCATCAGAAGATATCATTGAGAAAAGAGCGACATGTGAAATATGAACAACATTATAAAGACATTATAAACACAGGAAAGGAACGAGCTCTGTTGTAGTGGAGCTAGAGAATCACTGAAAACTGGGATGACATGATAGTTTGATGAGAAGCCTGGTGTCACCTTGTGATCATGCGCTACAGCTTTCTGTGTTGACAGACTGCAACACGTGCACGCGAGTGTAACGAGTGGGCGTGGCCTCACCTCAGAGACTGTTGCAGCAATGGTGTTGATGCTTGACCGGCCATTAGGGAGGTCCATCATTCCCACACCATCTAGCCTCAGTGCAGGAGACCATTCATCATCCTCAGCTGCAGCAACGTCCACCCGGCCCTCTGGAGACACACACAAAATACAGACAGTAGGTAAACTGTGCAGCACATATTGACCACGTTCACCTGCATACATGGCAGACACATCTCTCAACCTGCTGCAACGGCTCCACCTACTGGCTGAATCACACTGTTTTTACAATTCTTCAGTCTAGACTTGACTACAAAGCTAAATCCACCTGCAGTAAATTAGCTCTGGTTGAATTTCTAATGGTACTGAATGTGATGATGGCAGGTTCAGGCCTCATCCATCCCAGCAGGCCTATGGATGCCATATGGACACACAACGTTCACAGTCTGTCACCTACTACGCTGGAGAGAGTCGAGGACAGAAGGAGCTTAGGCTGAGCATTAAGAAGAGATCATCTGTGAAAGAGAGCCACAACACTCAGACAGCTTACACCGACTCTCCAGTACCACCTGCAGCCATTCAACGGCTCTACTGACTGCACACAGGAAGGAAGTCTGCACATAAAACAACTTAGAGATACTTGATAAAAGAGACAAAAGAGCTGCTGGAATTGCCAACTCTCTTTTTGTGTGTCTAGAGTGTGTCAACACATATTGGAACTGTCATTGACAACAAACTGAACTTTGAGGCAAACTGTGAAGCTGTGTGTAAAAAGGGACACCAGCGCCTGTACATCCTTCCACATCGACAGAACCATGCTGACCTTGTTTAATCGGGCTTTTATTCAATCTGTTTTATCCTCCTGTCTTGTGTCTTGGTTTGGAACCTTGTCTCTCAAAAACAAAATTGTTGTCACTTTATTTCTATGTCCTGTCGCATGAACTGTGCTGTTTGTTTGTCTTTTAATGTCATGTAATTCACTGCAAACAAACTTTACCTGAGGGTACAAATAAAGTAACCTTTGACCTTTGACCCTTAGAGATTGAATCAATTCTCAGCACTGTCACATCATCAAGAAATAGTTTCAGAATCAACACCAGTTAGTAAAAGCTGCTTTATAAGTGACTGAAGGATCCTAACAGATCAGTACCACTCACACAGTATCTGCAACAACCACACTTTCTAGAAACAGGTCCCAGAGTGGGAAAATCCCAAAATGCCGCCCTACTGTTTTCATGTTGATATCACAACCTGAACCTATAATGTGCATGCAAGGGTTTGGGCGGAGAATTCTACGGTGCGCGTGATCACTGTACTTTCATGTGGTCAACCTCTATGATCGCTGAAAACCGATGTGAATGGCGCTGAAATTGACCTTGGTCTATAGTCACACCGGTGTATAACCCACACCCAACTTTATAGATGAGGAAAAAAGGAAAAAAAGTGCAACTTATACACTGAATTTTACAGTAAAAGATTAAAATAAAAATATATTACGTATGTAAACTGTTTAAAATGTAAAGGGAATCTGTAACTTTGTGCCTTGTGGAGCTCATTTCATCTTCTACTTGAACAGTAACAGGGCGACTCTGTACTGTATATACCTGTAGTCTGTCTAAAGATGAATGCTCACTGATCTCACGCTTCATCAAGTGTCTCGTTGTCCCTCAGACGGACCGGAATCTCAACTATTCCTCCTGAAGGTGATGTTTTATATTCCAGTTTTCTCCTGAGCACAGAGCTCAGACACCAGGACACGAGTCTTTGCCAAAAGCACACTGAGACACAGGGATGAAAAATAAGGAGTCGCTTAGAATAATGAAGGCCGGCAAAAGGATCCCTTGTGTATTTGACAATGCTGGCCTGTGTGTGTGTCTTTTTGGCCTGTGCTTTAACAACCATTAGCTTCCTTCTATGGCTGAATCCGGCTCCGTCAAGAACAAACAGTGCTGCGCCACGTCAGCCGCCCTCACTGTGTTTGACAGCAGTGTGTAATTGCACTGGAAGCAACATCCAGTCTGTGTTTACAAAATCATAGATCTGTAATGGCTTCACTTCCTGGTCTAATACCTACTGTGTGCAACTTTGTCCTTTGGTCTAACATTCCAATTATGTACGATGTCACCGTTACCACACAAACAAACATGTTGCTACGCATGCGTCCGTCCCACCGGACATCAGCCAGATACTGAGAAACAGTTAGATCACAGAGCTTTACAGAGTTACTGTAGGACAGTAATGTGCCTTCACTCTCTTACACATGGCAAGGTGTTCAGTTCATTAATTCACCTACGGCTGGGTGAGTCATTCTCATTTCTAGTTCAGATCGACTTGTTTTTCATGAATATCGAGGGTTTTTCTTTAACATCTGCGTACGGCGCTCCCTGCTGGGCCCCCGTGGCTTGTGCATGGCAGTTTATCTTCTAATTTATTACTCTTTTTTCATACATATGTCTAATCCCAATCTTTGGAATTCTGTTTTGAGGAGAAAAAAATTATTTGAATTGTGAATAAATCTGAGACTTTTTTGGCCATATCAGCCGGCCCTAAAGTCAACAGTGGTATCAGTATCAGTATCGGCCAATATGCTAAGGCCAAGTACTGGTATCAGCATGGGACTGAACAGTCAGAACAGTCCATCCCTATGCATGTCATTAGGTGCGTTCGAGATGAACTGCGCCTCACCTGGAAGGTCGGTGAGAGCAGGCGGCAGCAGCAGAGGGCGGTGACAGAAAGCTGCAAGTCGGACCGTTTCCAGCCGCCGTCAATACAAACAGGAAGTCACCGAAATATATATTTCTTATGCTGTACTGCAAGTGTGCAATAAATAACCAATAGCCTATATTTCTCAGAACAGAAGTTTGACTCTGTGTGAATATTTTTTTAAGCAGTTTTCGTGATATGTAGCTACTGTAGCAGAGAATAATGAACACTTTTCACATAAATTTCATTGTGTCGCCTAGACTACAATCTTACAAATGTACGAAAGAGGAATACAAACTTTGTACCAATGAATTGACCATACTGACTGACTAAAATAACTACTTTTCATTGTGGTCTAAATGTTAACCATGACGTTTTATTTGTTAATGATGCCACCATTATCACTTATTGCTCGTTTTGATGAGTGTAAAATAAATAACCTTCATTATTATTATTATCATGATTATATCAAACACACAAAATACGTCTGTTAGCATATAATCTAGCATTATACAACAACACATAGTGTTTGCAGTCCTAACTAAGAGCCAATCAGCTCTTTGATCAGGCGCGTTTCCTATCATGCCCTGAGGCTTGCAGTCAGTTGCAGTCGGTGGAGAGCAACTGCGGCGCCTGGCTCTGAAAGCTGTGGCCGCCTTGATCTCGTGAGGTTATCGTTGCCGGCGCCTGCATGACGTCAGAGCAAGTCGGGATCAAGTCGGACACAAATCTAACCGGCATGCATTGTGCGCTGGTCACCGGCGATCGATTCTGCGCAGGCCTGGCTCATCTCGAACGCACCTATTACTTGTGCCTTACTTACTGTATTAGACGGTTATATCTACTCCTAATATTGTAATGTGCTCAACTGAAATCATATGCTAATGTGGTGAAAAGATAGTTAGCTACAACGCTGCAGGCACACTGTTACAGCGCCGTCACCACACTGCTGTCCCTGCACAGCCAGGCCAATGTCCACACTCACCAGCTGTCTGTCAGATGGGCATAGTGCTGGGTGGAGGTTCAACTGTTGTTCTGTGTCGCTCTTTGTCTATGGAGTCCTGTGTTTCTGGGAGGCTGGCCCCTGTTGCCTGTGTTGAAGTGAAGAGAACAAAAGAGAGACAGAGAGGAAGAAAGAAAGCATCATTCTACTGAACATGAGGAGAGCCCACGCAGCCGTCAGGAACAGACACAGCCAAAGGAATGTGTAGGTGCTTCATGAACCACCAGCTACTGCAAAACATGTTGCTGAACACATCCTCCCAGTCCTCAGCAGCTGGTAATACAGCGGAGGAAGTCTGACAGGACTTCAGTCCATTGAAACACTCTTTTCAGGTAGTTATACAGCATAGACATTAATACTTTGCACTCAATATTATACAATAACTTAGTATAATCCCATTTTGTGTGTATATGTACCAATCAGTCTCCATCTGATCTCAGTTTTCCCATGACTGTCTGAATTATTTAAAGGGATAGTTCAACATTTTCGCAAATTCCGTCTGGTAATGATGTGTTATTATCTCATAGCATGGTGAATGTGCAGGTCACAACTTGTCCACCAGAACGTTGTGGAGTTGTTGGATTGTGTATTTGATGAGTTTGATGAGGGAAACCAAGAAATCCCATGAGCCTCCGTAGTGTAGCTCTGAGCAGCTCACGGCTCTGCTCCGCCGTTCTAAAAATAGCTTGCACCAACAATTAAAGGTAATGAGGCTACTGCTATGACTATAGCAGGTTTTTTCTGCATTATAAATTTTGAGGCGGCCGCCTCGCTGAAATTGTCTGCCGCTGTGCTGGAATCTTGATTGAAACACATTGTACGGTAGTTCTATGGAAGCTCAGTGGCGCTGAAGGGGTGCGTTTGATTTCAAGATGACCGCAAGATGACGTTGACGCGAGAAGAGAGAGAGAAGGAGACGGAGGGGTGCAGCTACTGTGAAGCGAGTTTAGGCTATGTTGAGTCTAAAGCCAGGCTCTTCTGTACTAGGGTTAGGGAAGCAGCAAGGCAGAAATCTTTTAAAATGAGGTTAACGTAGAGCACAGATACTGGATGAGTACTCGCCGGTATTATAAGATATGCTTTGTGTATGTATCAGAATTGGTGCCGGAAAAACAAAAAGCTCCAAAGTACGTCTGTAACCCAGTTTGCATGTTGAAAAGGAATTTGTTGGTGTGTTGATAGAAAGCTGGTGTGAGTCAGTCCAGATTTCACAGAATGGGATTCCAATGTGGTCCAGACTCTGCACCAAGCTCATGCGTCAAGACTAAATCTAATCTTCCCCAGTGCCTCCACACTTCTAACATGACTCACATTAACCAGCAGGAGTCTCACTAGTCTCAGAGATACGGCCTGCGTTGGACTGTGTGTTCAACAGATAGTGGCCTTTAACCACTAGGTGCTGTTATGTAGGGTTAGGGTCTTCTCACCCCTCCAGGTTGTTATCATGTTGGACAGGCTTACACAGCTCAGCAACACAACAGCTCAACAAGCACTGACTCGAAACCTTTATTGACCAGAAAGCATAATCTCAGAGCTCCACAAGACATTGCTCACATCCACACTCTGTCATCATCACACAGCAGCAGGGTGCTGCTGAGCAGCAGTAAACAGTAAACAACCCCTGGCAACAGCTCGACTGCTGTCACTCACCTCCTCGTTGTCATGTTTCCAACCCTGAACAGTTTATTTTCTACTTTTTATTCTCTTTCAATTCATTTTGCTGAGAACAGTTGTTCAGCTCCTTGTGACACCCACAACTCCAACTCGGCTAGGCTATGCCTTTTTACATTTAACTCCACCACCCTGTAGCTGAGATATATCATGTGAGTAGTGATACGAAGGGGGGGGTAAGTGTATTTGGGAATGCTGGGAATGTTAGTCTGCGCTGACAGTGTTTCAGCTTCACCAGGATAAAGCTTCCTGGTGATATGACAGGGATTAGTGGAGGCAGCCGAGGAGTGACCGTCCCGTTGGGGCCTGAAGCGGAGGATGTGTGGCTGTGGAGCTGAAGGCAGCTCATCACACAGAGGAGCAGGTGCTGTTGAATCAGCTGCCTCTCCCTCCCTCTGCTTGCGTCTCCTGCTTTTTGACATTCACGTGCTGCTGTTCAAACACCAAAGCGCTGGCCCGGCGGCCTTTGTTACCCCAGGACACGACATCGACGCGCACAACCAAGTTCTTCTGTGTGTCGTCATGCACATGCCAGCATATTTGTGCATGCGACAACACATTCCACATCCGACACTGACCCTTCACATTCCAGTCTCTGGTGGCCCTGCAGCAGGTCTGCACCACCTCGTTTGGCACGCCGTCTGTCCTCCTTCTGCTCGTCTCCGTCCCTCTCTGTCCTCACCTCCTCAACTCTACCTTGTTTCTCTGCAGCCTCAGTCTGCCAGTGAAATTTTACATGTGGTAATGTGTATGCACCGCATGTATGGAAGAAATAGAGCTGAAACTATTTGTCAATTAACCAATTAAAAGAAAATTAAGCATTGCAATGTGTCACAGTGTTCTCTTCTCTCTTTATTTTTTAGAGCATGCCAACTTTTGTTTAATGTTGCAGAAAATCATCTCTGAGCCAGCTCCTTGCTCTGTTAAAGGTATATTGTGTGGGAATTCCTCCATCTAGCGTTGTGGTTGTTACGAAGGAGTATTAGGGCCAGCCCCCTCCCCAAAAAAACTGGCACAAGAAAAAAAAAGTCATGCCGGGTTGTTTTGTTGTTGTTTTTTTTGCCTAAGTAAAATTCAGGCAAAAAAAAAATTAAAAATCGAGCACAATAAAAAAAAGTCAGCCAAAAAAAAAAAGAATTACTGATTCATGAAAAACAGACTGAAGAACCAAATCGATTTTCATGAATAGATAACAGGAAAAGTTACACAATGTCCCTTTAAGATTTCTCAACAGGTGCAATAAACTGCAATTTACGTATAATCCAATTAGTCGACTAATTGCAAAAATAATAGTTTGTGGCAGCACTAGACACTATACACACTACTCACAAAAAGGAGCATTCAGCCTTCGGATGAAATTTCAGAATGTACCTGAAATGACCTTGACCTTAATTTGACCTCTTCTAAACTTTTGAATGCACATGTCCAACTGTCCAATGTTTCAGTCCTTAGAACATAACATGCTGTTCTCTAACACAAACAACACAACACAAGTCTGATCCATGAATCCACCACTAAAGGTTCTACTGAAACAGTCCACACATTCTGACATCATGAGACCAAGGTCACAGCTACAAGTCCATCAACAGTGGCTGGACCTGGATGTCCAGGCTTCAAATGATGGGATGTTCTCAGAGGGAAGTGTCCACTGAGCTCAGAGTGTAATGAGCAGATTGGACAGAGACACAGAGGAGTCACAGAAAGACAGACGTCCTTTGGCAGTTTTGTTGTGGTATATCCAACACTGTTGTTAGCTTTTGTTTCAATACATTGTCTGAGATAAGGAAACCGTTCCATACCTTTACTTAAATGCTCTACTTTCATAATATCACTGTAGCATGAACTCTTTATATTTTTTCCATAAATTTAAACATCCCAACGTTTCACAGAGCAGCACCTGTGATCATGAAGGTCACGCGCTCTCAGACTGTGAATAAAAGGATGAGACGTGTTGAGCATTAACACAGCCATGTGTGACTTCAGCAGCTTTGACACATCCACCAGTCGTCGCCTGCAGCTCTGCAGCTCTGCAGCCTGTCTTTCACACCGAGCCGTCCCACCAGCCTCACTTCTCAATCTGCTCTAATGTTTGTGTGACAGCACCACACATGTCCCTGGCTCGCTAAACCCAAGACTCATAGACTTTAGACTGACCAGAGAACAGAGTGTTGGTCTTTTGACTGCACAATCTGTGATGACAGTGAGGAGTATAGAGGAGAATCCATTTGCTCCTTTCCTTCCTGTGTGTGCAAAATGATAAAACTTGCAGTACCTTCCTTTTGTCAGTGAACTCACTGGCACATGCTCTCCTTTTCTGCCTAGCAGCAGCGTGGCTCGGTGCATCTGAAAAGCAGATGCATCAAAGTCAGGGAGCTAAAGTGGGTCAGTGTGTTGAACTGAGCAGTGAGGGATGTGACAACCCATTAAGCTGTGCCCTCTTCTCCTTCTCTTTAGTACACAGAGAGAGACACAGAGAGATAGGGATGGAAATATAGAGACAGAGATAGAGAAATTGAGATATGGCGATATCTGAGATATAAAGAAAGCAATATAGATAATATAGAAATAGAGACAGATAGTGATATAGAGATACAGAGATAGAGACATAGAGTGACAGAGATGGGGTGAATTCCAGTCCCCCCCCTTAGCCCTAGCCCCAGCCCGTGGCCCTAACCCTTCGTTTTTGGACACAGGAGCAGCGCTGCTAGAGATGATAGTGGCCGATCACACACACACACGCTCTAACAACCTGCACGTACACACAGCAACACAGCATGTGGCTGCATGTCACACTTACACTGCCGGTCGATATGACCGCTTTCAGCCAGCAGGTTGGCTGTTGAAGCAGAGAGTGGTGGCACGGCCTGCAGCGGGACACTGCTGTGTGTGTGTGTGTGTGTGTGTGTTGATGTCAAGGGAACATGAATAACAGCCCCTTCACACCATCACTTAACATGCCACTGATGTTCCTGCAGAGGGTCATTAAGTGGACAGACGCTCTATGACACTATGGACCAGTTATATGGGAAAGAAAGAACACCTAATGAGTGTCACTGTGGGATGGGGGGGGGGGGGGGGGGGCCCAACCGTGTGGAAATGTAGAGTCTTTCCTCATGGCAGGCAGTAAAGCTGCTTTCCCACTAAAATTAGCGGGTCGACACGAGTTGTTTAAACGCGGGTTTTTTGAAATGTTTTATTATGACTCTTTACATGCATGACGTAAGCATGAGCTTTTAATAAACTTCTTCTTCCACAAATTGTTAAACTAAAACTAAAATTTAAAAAAAAGTTAAAATAATAATAAATAAAATTAAATATTTTTCTTTTTTTCAAGTGCAAACAATATTATGTGCAGTGATTCCTCTAGGATTGTTTTTAAGTAGTGGCAGAGACCCCCCCACCACCCCCAACACACTGAGACATCAGTTCATGAATATTTAGGCCTGTCTGCAAGTAAAGCATGTTCTAGGGTGCAAGCAGAGCATCCAAGGGCAAAGTAGCTCTTCAAAGGAAGTGATGGGGGGCGGGGGGCAGTGGTGGCCCTTGGCAGCATGTTGCCCCCCCTCTAATTTCCTGTTTCTATCAAACAAAAGCCTGAAGAGGCTCTGCAGGTGTCTCAGTATCAGTGCAGCAATGCCTTGGCTTTACCAACACAGTCTTTCTTCTAGAACTGTTTCCTCATCTAGACACGAACGAGCTGAAACGATTCAGTCCACTCCTATTTTCACACAAACAATTCACATTTGCACAGACAATAAAGAGCAGTCATGAGCTGTGACAGCTGCATGGACAGATCAGTGTGATGAAGTGCAGGTCAGCTGATTCCTGTTCTGCTCAGATGGAAACCAGATACACAGACACGTTATTAAAGCTCACTCAAAACTAGCTGAGTTGATCTCTGTGTTGATAATTAGAGCTCAGGCTGTACAGACTGGATGTCCAGGCCTGACCCCCTCACACCCCACCACACCACCCCTCCCGCTGTCACCTCTCCTTGCACACCCTACAGTGACACAGAACACACTTCATATGTCACACTCTGATGGGCTGCTCTTCCTGGTGGGGGCAGTCAGAAATGTGAAGGGGGCATCATGTGAACACATCATGCTCCAGCACTTTTTTCTCCATGCTTATAGTAACTTCATGTTGTCATGTCATCTGGGGGGTCGAGGGGAGTCCAACGCAGAAGTTTGGTACAAATCGGGCCAGTGGTTTTGGAGAAAATAAAGAAAATGACAGAGGCCGTTTTCAAACACTTGTAAGCCCTGCGGGTGTCGAAAATGTTTTTTTCTGACCAAAAATCGAATTTCTCCAAATTCGGATATGTCACATGCAGTGCCGGTTCTGCAGGCATATATGAGGGGGCAGTCAGAAATGTGAAGGGGGCATCATGTGTACACATCATGCTCCAGCACTTTTTTTCTCCGTGCTTATAGTAACTTCATTGAACTGGGTGGTTGGCTATAGCCGCGTTTACATGGTATCTTCTCAGACGCCACCTCGACCTGAGCCGACAGCGTAAATTCAGAGCTCATCGGAACACTTCAGGTTGTTGATGGGGGTAATTATTGATGACCTAATAAATATAATAAATAATGTATTGATAAATTAATAAATATGACCAATATAAGACATGTTGATATAACATTGATAGAACTAATAATATCTTTACACTTAAAAAAGGGAGCTTTAAGCGTGACAGAAATTGTGATTTGATTTACACTGTGATACATATTGAAATTGAGTGATAAATAAAATGTTACGATGTTTCCCCAGTTGGTACCATCAATTGAAGTGAAGAGAGGAAACGGTGCCAAACTAGAGGGTCGTGGCATGTGGCTGGGCCCCAGAGAGGCAGCCAGTCACGTGTAGCAGAGCACTGGCCTACTGTGTGTGTGTGTGTGTGTGTGTGTGTGTGTGTGTGTGTGTGCCAGCTTCAGCCTGATTGTGTTCCAAGTGGGAGCAGGCAGCAGCGCAGCCTAAGTTCAACTCTGCTGCTGAAGCCTGAGTGACCGGGACACGGTGACAGACGAGCGCTGGGGAGAAAAAGGGAAAGGAAGAGGGAGGGAGGAAGTGGAGGAAGCGTGGAACTGGCAGCAGCGCTGATGTCTGTGGTCATTCCCTGCACGGACTATTAACAAGGGAAGGCTCTGCTAACAATAGAGGGCAATAGAGCAGTCAGTCAGAGTAGAGGAAACTGATAGGATCTCTACGCCTTCCTCTATGAGCCTCTGAGGACTGGCACGAGTCAAACCCACCACAGTCCAGTCTCCTTCTGGAGGCTGAGGCTGAGCAAACAGCCAGTCAGGCTGAAAGACACGCTGCATGCCAGATACATGGAGAAACCCTCGTGATGTTACGGATAAGGCAACATGCTCCCAGTGTGCAGATGTGTAGGCACTCAACTTAAAAACATCAAGATGGAGTCATGTGGTCACTCAGCGCCGACACCACTGGCAAACAGAGCTCGTTCCGCTTCATCATGATTCTTATTGAAATCATTGGATATTAACCCTTGAAATCTGGAAAATGTCAACATCAACCATAACATTTTCCAGAGGAAACAGGATGTATATCCTTCAGAACATGTTTATACCATTATCGATACCGCTACTTTGACTTCAAAGCCAGTTTTTTCATTGATACCAATTAAACTAAATCCATTTTTTATTCTTAGGATCAGTGTCTGAATCAAACACGGTAGTCGAATCACCAGGTTTGGATTTTGGCGGTGAATGCTGTATGCTACTGGTCCACGGAATGCTTAGGACTTCTACGTTTTTTTAACAATATTTAAGGAATCAAAAGCAGCTATTTGTTTTATTTTCTATTTGCTGCTAGCAGTACAGCATGGTAAACTGATGCATACTATGACAGTTATGGATGTATCAATGACTTTGAGTGTCTTGATCTCCAGCATGTTTTCAGTCTCCTACATGACAACCAACTGGCAGGAGCAGCGGTAACGGTGAATGTGTCAGAACAGTGGTCACTCAACTGTTGCTAACTCAATAACGTAGCAGTGTTAAAAGTTAGGAGAAGCAACTTTTGGCATTTTTTTATTGAAAAGTTCTGACTGAAACTATGTCTTCTGTCCACACTGCTCTGAGTCAGCAGTGTAAATACACTAGAAGGCTGACAGCAGATCAGTGCAGCTGGGGTTTACATGTCTTTTCTGAAACAGGTTTCCTTTGACACTGCACTTTGTTTTTGTCTAGAGGTTATTGAACTGCCGAAGTCACTGATGTGTTGAAACCACTGAAAATAAGTGACGTTACCGCTGCTGATGCAAAAGCAAAACTTCCTGTATAGTAAGGCCTATCAGTGAAGAGAAATATATATGGCTTCTATTCTATTAAGACACATGAGACATTGGGCTGGTCTTAATTGGGCTTAGAAATAATACTGTATATCAATGGCACTTTTCCAAACAAATGGTGTGACCAACACACCTTCATCCCCGTCTTTGTCTGCTGCTAAGAGTCTTTCACCTTCACAAAGACAGAGAGAGACACAGCACTTCCTGGATTGGCTCTGGGCCCTCGGGGCTTTAGAGTGAGACACAGACTTACGAAACAAGGCAAGCTGCAACCTGACAAGACAAACTGTACCATTATTGGACAGCACACACACACACAAACAGTCCTGGTGCAAAAAGACCTTATTTCTACAAGTGACAAACTTCTTGAGGAATCTGGCTCAAGTCAAAACTCATCAAGAAAAACAAACCTCAAATGAAACACCAGAGGGTTTGTTTATTCATTTGTTCATTTTTTATATTATTTTTTTTTATTATGTATTCTATAATTATTTATTGTGTTGTTTATCAAACACTAGAGCAGCTTGTAGTCATGCTAGGATTGACATATGGCATTGCATTTAGGCAGATTTATGAGGAAGTAGGAGATTAGAGAGATGCAGCAGTGGCTTCGGCCTCTCTCATTGTGTGTTGGTCGTCTGTCGGCGTGTCTCTTAACAGTACGAGCTCTCCAGTCGTCCTTCTCCCACATACAACCCTAAACTCTACAGGCCATCTCCTATCTTTGTAACAATGAGCTCATCCTCCTCCAGAAACTCTTTCTGTCCTCTTTTAGGTTGGCCTACTCTGCTCAGATATCTGACCCAAAAGAGCAACGCAGCAGCCAACACTGACACTCTCTCACTCTGTAGTGTCTTCAAACACACACACACACCCCGTAGGCTGTTAGTCTTATATCCTGTGTGTGTGAATATGTAAAAGTTATGTATATATTTCATATATAATATGAAAGGTTTTTCAAAAACAGGGAGTGTATTCCAGAGTTAAACATAACTGTGCGTCCCTGTGTTGAGGTATTTAGTTATAAGCTCAGTTTTTATCCCAAACTGAAGTCACTTTGAACTTGTTTAACTGAGCAACACTCAGATATCAGGCCTCCTAGTCCAACACATGCTCCCTCACACACCCACACAGCTGCACACATGACTTCCCCTAATAAGGCATTGCCCCGTCTGCAGGGCCTGATTAAAGAGCCAATTACAAGGTGAAACACAAAGGGTTTGCTACTGGTGTTGCGCCGATACCGATGCGGCACTTAAATGCTGGCATCGGTATCGACAAGTAACAAAGGAAAGTGCACTATAACGGCCACTCGTAACTTCCGACCCGTGAACTCGGATCGAACTGGTATGACTTTACAGGTCGGAAAAACACAAGTTACAAGTTTCCTTGAACGCACCATGAGTTAGCAGCCCCCGCCCTCGTCATGGATCTATTGGTCCTCGTCCCTACGTCACCACATTCACGCGCACGGCTTGGCTGCACACACAGCCCTTCATGCCGTTCTCTCTCCTCATTGGATAACACTTGTATCCCACAAGGAAAATTTTCTCCTGGGTTTACAGCAGAGCAGAGTGAAGGAGAGACTCATGTTTCGGCTGAAACACTCCATGTAAGTGCACTCACAAAAATGATTCTTGGCCCTAATAAACATGAAGTAACATTTTCAAATATACTTTTTTCTGAAATGTTTTTTTTGAAAGTTTATTCATTAAGAATAATTAAACTTTTTGTTGAAATTTTTTCAAATTTTAAAAAATTTTAAACTTTATCTGACTTTATTTTAAGAGGACATTTTTTCGTTGAGAAATTTTACCACTTTTTTGTTTTAGAAAATTTTTACTTTTAAAAAAAAAAAAATTAGGATTTTTACCACTTCTTCCAAGAAATGTTTAAATGTTTTGGGAGAAATTGGACCACTTTTTTCCAGAAATGTTTCTATATTTCCAAAAATTCACGCCACTGGCCCTAATTTAAAAGTATAAAAAAGTAATGTTCTTCAGTCTCAGAACAAATATTTGTGTATTTTTGGTGTTTACTTCTAAATTTGGTCCAATGAGGGTCCGTGGTCTAATTTGTGTCAATTTAGGGTCCTTGATGTACAAAAAGTTGAGAACCACTGCTCTAAACAAAAAGCAATGGAAGCAGTCTGACATGTTTCAGTCTGGCCTCACGATTCCCGCCTGACAGCAGCGAAGAAAGATTGATTCTTTCATCTTTCTCTCGTAAGACAGAACAATGTTTCACTCTGTGCTTCTTCCAGTGTGTGTGTGTGTGTGTGTGTGTGTGTGTGTGTGTGTGTGTGTGTGTGTGTGTGTGTGTGTGTGTGTGTGTGTGTGTGTGTGTGTGAAACTGAGCCTGCATCAAATGAAAGAAGAACAACAGCTGAGACAGTAGAAACAGCTGTATCTCTTCAAGGCCTGCACACGGCTCCCCTCCCCCTCTGAATGAGCCCCTCCACACCCCTGCTCTGATCCTGATCCTCCTCTCCCACAGAGCAGAGTGGCCACAGGCTACACAGTCTACACACATACACAGGCACAAATGACAGTACATGCTGGAGCTGCACAGACAGACAGTCCTGTAGGATCCTCACTTCTCTCCGAGGACAAGTCCAGACAGGATGCATGAGCTGCTAAACATCCATCTACCCACTAAAAATAGGAAAAGACATTGTTTCCAGCAGCTCCCTATTCTCTTCCCAAATCCATGCAGCGCTCCAATCCCAGCTTTATCAGATTCTGAGTAGGAGACAAAAGGAAGCCAGATAAACAGCCAGATTTAACCATTCACACACACACACACAAACACACGTCTGTCCAGTCTTTCATGTCAGCAGCTGGTCTTCAGCACACATACTGACACACACCAGGGTTCATGCAGTACGATCAGTCTCTTCTGTGCAGGAGTTTCCCTCCAACACTGCCTAACTGGATCACTTCTGTTTTATAACATATTGCATTCTGGGAGCTGATGTCTAATGCTGCTTCTAACAATCCTGAGCCTTACCCTATTAGAACTGCAACAATAATCGATTATTAAATTAATCGTCAACTATCTTGACAATCGAACAATCAGTTGGGTAGTTTAAGAGAAAAAAGTTAAAATTCTCTGATTTTAGCTTCTTAAATGTGAATATTTCTGGTTTCTTTGTATCTTTATGACAATAAACTGAGTAGGGTTGAAACGATTCCTCAAGTAATTTGAGTACCTCGATTACAAAAATGGTAAGAGGATTTTTTTTCTGCCTCGAGGCACGGACTACTTTCAGTGTGGCACAACGTGCTTACGTCACCTACGCAAGGGAAGACCGGAGAAGAAAGGAGGAGGAGGAAGTGGACGTACGGGTGTTTGACTGAGGGAGCGGGAAAATGGCAGAGGCGAGGAGAAATAGCGACGATGAAACAGAATAAAAAGGCGATAAAAACTGACAGAAAATGTTGAAAGTGTGGGAACATTTCCGTCTGAACAGAAAGGAGAACACCGGGCCGTATATTCGTTGTAACACGGCCCTTGCATACCACAACAGCACGTTTTCCATGTTGCAGCATCTCCAAGGTGGGGTCCACCTGCTATTCAGACATGTCTCTATTTAGACATCCCGCTATTCAGACATCCCTCTATATAGACATGCCGGTATTTTTTTGGTACCGCCATTCCGACATGTCTTATTTTTCTTTCTTTTTTTTACAGCTGCGATACCCAAGCGCGACTCTCTCTCTTTTTTCCTTTTCAGCATGCCTATCATCGGTTTGATGAGGGAGTGATGTTCTTAATCTCAACAACTCAACTATCAAGTTACACACAAAACTGACACACATGATAAACAAACAGAACTATGTTGCAGTTTGTTTGTCAAGTTAACCTGTCACCTTCAGCACCACGGACAGCGGAGAAGCTGCAGCTGGGAGCGTCTGGGCTCTGGGTTTAGGGCCTGGGACCTCATTTATCAAAACTATAAGTAAGCAGTGTAAAACTACTTCTAAAGTTTTGCTTAGGGCAAAAAGATGCAAATGGCATACAACCAAAATATTTACACCTTTTTGGGATCTATCAAACTCTCCTCAATTTCTCTTTGATAAATCACACCGGAGAAGAAGAATGGTGCACACTTGAACACACCTCATATTCCGCCCCCAGAACCCCTAGACAGAACAAAGTGACAACGGGCGGAGGGCGGGGGAAA
Organism: Decapterus maruadsi; assembly: GCA_030347415.2. NCBI lineage: Eukaryota > Metazoa > Chordata > Actinopteri > Carangiformes > Carangidae > Decapterus > Decapterus maruadsi. The sequence continues at coordinate 16,435,664 of CM064886.1, read as the reverse complement.
GAAAGCGAGATACACAGCGACATTGGGCAATAAATCAGTCTGAAAAATGATGATTGCTATTTAACCAAGCAAAAATATGTTTTATCCGATTACTCGATTAATCGATGTAATTTTCAGTGGAGTACTCTATTACTAAAATATTCGATAGCTACAGCCCTAAAACGGAGTCTTGGAGACGTCGATTGACATTTTTCAACATTTTATTGACCAAACAACTAATCGATTAATCGACATTTAAATAATCGACAGATGAATCGATAATGAAGATAATGGTTAGTTGCAGCCCTACACATTCTAACCTGTACTTTACTGTGAAACAGACTAACTCCAGCTAGAGGAAGGAAGGTGTAACACTTCATTCATCCAAAGGAAAGCTCCCTTTTACTTTCTTAGGTAGTGTTTAGAAATCGTCTTAGAAGATTTGTGCAACATTTTCATGTAAACATTATTTCCTGTTGCTCACATTCCACGTGAACTCAGTTAAATACACAGTTACAGTCTCTTCTGTTACTGCCTTGTCTAGAAGAAGCTCATATGTTGAGTGTTGTGTTTTCATTTCTGCTCTTCTGTTAGATCAGTGACATACATTAAGAAAAGCTGTACATGAAGTGAATAAAAAAAGTTGGCAGTGTGAATTGTGGAACCGCAGGCATGTGAGAGCATGTTCCTGTTTGCCTGTCAAGACCTGACCTGTGGGAGGCCTGACAGAGGCGACAGGAAACAGGTTGTCTCAGTCAAATGGGAATCTAAAGGGAGTCCTCAAGATGACACAGAAAACAGATCTGCCTAAGAACTGAATCACTGCCTTTCATTCATCACAGAGCGGTTGGTAAAAAGGAAGGCAAAGAGCAGATCAATTAGTGAGGATAAAGCTGGAGATTCACAGTGTTGTGAACAGCCCACGGTGCTGCTGCGTCCCTGACACAGAGGAAACAGGACAAAAGGACATGCTGGCAGGCAGGAGAGGAGCTGGTTCAGCCCAGCCGTTAACTGGATTTATGGGTGGAGCTCAGTTTAAACCTGACAGTTTAGTTAGAAGATGACTGTCATCATTAGCCTCACGTCACCAGGCTCTTCGGACAAGCGAAGACCCGGGTGCCTGTTAACTCCCAATTTTGTCTGCATTCTGGTTCCTGTCTGTAGCGGATACCGAAATCACCAAATTCATCAAAATAAAAGTGTTCACCAACATAAAACTATTACAATAAAGGCAAAATGTCAACTTAATGGCTCTGGGACTTTCTTGTAAATTATATTCCTTAAATTAAAGGGTTTCACCACATTTTATTAGCTTGGTGTTCTTATTTTGACGGAAAGGCCTGTGTCTCTCGCCCTGGTTCTGTTTCCTCCCAAAACAGCGAGTCAACAACTCCAGACTAGTCATTATAAAAGAGTTAAACTACAAGTTCACTGAATGACAGAAACCTGTTCAGATGCAAAACGGAGGCATGCACTGGCTGACAGGAGAGTAAACACTTCAACAAGCACAGCCGTATAGTCCAACATGGTTTTGATGGTTTTATGTATAATAATAATTGTATTAAATGTATTCTGCACGTTCAGACCCTTCAGGACAGATTGACTGGACCTAGTCCCAGCATCAGATATGATAATCTGACCTCAACAGGTCCTTGCCGGTCCAGTCCTGAGCCCAGAGCCAGATCGGGCCGGTCACAGCCTCAGCCAGAACATCTAAGCACTAGGGAAACAAAGATGGATCCAAAGGAGGAGGGGGGAGTGGAGTCATGTTTTCTGTATCTGATCTATTGTCTTCAGGGTTCAGGACCAAGTTCACAAGTTTCCATGACAAAACCGAGGCTCGGCTCCTGGTGAAGTCCCCGAGCCAAAACACTGAGAGGTTTGAACAGGACAGGTAGACAAGGCACATAGGCTGATCCAGACTGGTGGATCAGGACAATATGCAAGGGAAGTGGAAGGGTGCGGCGTCTGTCTGTTTACACTGGGTCAGTGGGGGGGGTTATGACCTGGTCCTTATTCTGTATCTGCAGAACAACAATGTCCAAGTTGTCCAAAAAAATTGAAACACCAACAAGTCATGCATTGTTCCACTGTAATAAAACAGTTACAGCAAGGTTACAGCTTATGAATATAGAGAAATAAAGACGTTTCTAGCTACTTATCTGGTTACAGCCTAAACCCTGGTATGTTCCCCACCAGGATTTTAAATCAGTGAGGATTCTGAACCAATAGAATATACTTGCAACAAAATCGTCATGCTGCATCATGATGCGGTGTGACACAGAAAGCAAGGAAGAACCAGCCTGGAAGTGTGAGGCAGAGCTAGACCTTAGGAGATGGAATTCTGCAGGGCTCTTGTCCCTGAACTCACCTTTGACCCCTGACCCCGTGGCCCCAAACGCCTGCAACCTTACACACCAACAGCAGTTAACACCAGTTGGGTGAGCCGACTTTAAATAGATTTTTCTTTTTTAATTTTTAAAAAAAGCACACAGGAGAGAAATGAATGTAACTGCATGTCTTGAGGCAACATAACAAGTATCCAGACTACGACCCGCTCCGTACACGGCCATGTTTCCACGTTGATACGATCTGTTTGTAGTCAGAGGGAACAAATGGTGGACTTCAGTTTTACTGCAGTCCTGAACGCCTCTCTCTCTCTCAAACAGCAGACTAGAAAGAAACCCATGTGCTGGCCCTGGTTTATCCAACTGTTTCCTACGGTCCCATCTGATTAAATTCCAACTGCTGGAGGAATGAAGGATCACTGGGATATAACAAGGCAACATTTTCTGATGAAAAAAGCCATGGCAGGAAAAAAAGAAGACAGATATTTCAACATTGTCTTGACAAAAAAAGTATGTCAAGCTCCATACGCTAATCCTTACCAGCTTCATGTTAAAACAATGAGGACCAAGAGCAGCTAAACTTATTTGATATAGTGGATGGCTGTGAAAGAGCAACTCTAATTGATAAGGTCAGAGGAGATGTTCAGCTCCACACCACCACGACCTGTTTACTAGTACTGCCTGACATCACATCTAGCGGCTCGTTCACTGACCAGACGGCCTGTGGTTCGATTCCCAACTCCTCCAGTCTGCATGTTGAAGTGCCTTGGGCAAGACACTGAACCCACACTTGCACTTGTAATATAATGCACCATGGAGTGAAGGTTCATGCGTAACTTGTCATCACACTAGGGATGCACACGTTGAACCGTTTAACCGTTAACCGATAACAAGAAGTAAAGTAAAAGTAAAAGTTAAGTTAAAGTGCAAAGTAAAGAACTTTGACCGATTAATACTATCGCTTATTTTTCTATTATTATTATTAGCTCCTTATGTCCTCAACTCATGGGGGCGTGTTGACACGTGCAGACTTCCACGTGCCTTCTGTTATATTTCGCAGCAAAAAGTTACACAGGACGACTGACAGTATGTGCAGCCCCCATGATGGAAAGTCAGACAATAAATGTAACTACACAGACATAGATGTGCATCACCTGTAACTACGGCACTGAAGGAAAAAAAACAGTTCTACATTGGACGATCTGAGCACGATCAGCTGAGGCAGAGGTTTTTTTGTCTGTGGTTAATAATCGGTTAACGAGTGTCGGTCAGAAAAAAAATTCAAAATGTGCATCCCTACATCACGTATTATCATTTTGGTATAGAATAATGACAGTCAAGCTCCACACTGGTAGCAATGATCTCAAAAGGCAGCCAGATCCTCCCAAAAATTAGACGAAGAGGGTGGACAGAAGGAGGAAGTTGGGTCTTTAAGTGTATGTATATTTCAATACATTGGTGACGATGTTGCTTATGGCAATCAGACAAAATGAAACACGGCACTAAAATCACATCAGTCCCACTCACAACAAGAAAGCCAAGCGAAAAAGAAAAGGGAAAGAGAGAGCAGGGTTTGTATGTCTGTGTAAGACTGTCAGGTATCCCTCACAACTGACTCCACGTCCCATCTCCGTTTCAACACTTCTGTATCCGACTGCTGTCGGTGGAATCTTTACTTCCCCAACGCGAGAGCTGTGTGTGCTTACAACACAGGAACCACATGGCAAATACACTCACAACAACAAGTTTGTCACTACTTCCTCTTGTGTTGTTCTGTGTTCAACACAAAAGCAACGTTGCTCAATCGATGGTGAAGTGGTGCCTGCCGCTCAGATTTCTGAAGTTAACGCTGGAACGCCTCAACCAGCCAGGTTTTAGCCAAACTCACGTCTACAACACCCACTGCCAGCCAGATTACAAACACACAATCTGTAAAAAAGTCTTATCAAACACACACTGTATGTATGAAACATTACTATCAATGTTTCAAAACAACTTGTCAAGCTCAGGGACCTGTAATTTTAGTCCAAATATTATGAGAGAAAGCTCCATGTGAGTCGACGCCAGAACCAGAGCAGGACATGAATACAGATCGCTAACTTTGTATCTGCTCATGTGGTGGCAGAGCCAACCAGGCATCAGAGGAAGAAGAATGTGACGACAAGTGACTTCGCAGTTCCATCTGTGCCGTACGGATGTGCCAGACGCTCGCATTAAGTTACCCTGGCAACGGAGCAACAGCAGTGTTCGCAGAGATGCAGACTGAAACGTCTCGAGAACATACACAGAGCTCAGAGGGAGGCCACGACGTAAAGCTTCTTGGAACGTTTCACATAAACTGTGCGGTGAACCTGATGTAATGCAGCACAGAGCAAACAGAACCTGAGATCCACAAGAGGCTGGACCTGTGGATGCAAAAAGCCCTGGAGTGTTTTATCCCAAACACACAACTCTGGTTCTGAGAGGGGAGTTTCATTTCACTCACACACAGATGTAATCTCTAACTAATCACATTTGCAGGCCTTGGACGGAGCAGCTACACCACAGTTACTGAACAGATGGGCCCACGTACACAAGCCATCTCTGGGATTAGCCTGGCCCGGAAGGTGGAGGTGGGATGTAGTTACCAAGAGACGTTCTCTAGAAAGGCCTTTTATCCAAGTAGAATCATTCAAAGACAGAAAACTGGAACTGCATCCATGAACATACATCATCTGAATGACTTCTCTCCCTAAAAAACATGACCACATGTTTTTATGAACGACTGTTGGCTTACATACTTGGAAATACAGCAGATGATTATGTGTTATGGACAAAGTATTGTCATTGACAAATAAAAGCAACCTCCAGGTGCTCAGACTATTTCAGTTTGCAAGAAAGAAACAGTAAATCAACAAGACGTTCTTTGTTTTACAGCCAGAAAGGAATGAAGAACGAGATAAATCCAAAAATACACAATGATAATTCAATGCAGAATTTGCAAATAGTTGAACAGACGAGGATTGTTGCCTCAGACCCGCAGACTGAATCTGCACACTGGGTAGAATATTGCATCAACCATATTTTGTTGGATTAAAAGCTAAACCCCGGTAGTACGACTTCATGTCAGATCTGTATCCTTAACACCTACTGACCACCGGCCTGCACACTATACAAACACTAAACATCTTTACCAACTAGCAGCAGTCTCCTTAGTTTAGCCTGACTCAGATAAAGTGAAAAGGAATTCCAAACAGATTCCTCCTTCGACATATGGAGGACTGAGGACCTCTGACATTTGGAAAGAATTAGGTTTCATCTCCTATTTTGGGCTAAACTTTAACTTTTGTGTTATCTAACCACTCTGTCAAACAATGCTTTCAGAACTGAGCACTACTATCTAATGAATAAATACGTTCTTAATCCATTTCAACCGGCTGAAGCTTTTTCCTGTAAACCACAGCACTGTAAAGGCATGCCAGTCATGACTCTGAACCGCTGACCTCTGGGTCGTATGTTCAGTGTTGAGAACAGCAGCGCCACACAGCCATACCAAATAGCAATATGGGCCATTCCTTAGACCCATTTAAAATGGGGCGAGAGGGAGGGGGGGGCAACGCCACACAGACAGGAAAGACACTGACAATGAGAGCGTTAGATGGGAGGTTTTGGGGAGGCGGAGGCTTTGTTTAAGAAAAAAGGCGGACTGGCAGTGAAGAGGGTGTGAATTCAACCTTGAATGAATCCTGTTTGACAGCTAACAGAACTAACCTCCTCACTCATGTGTGCGTGCGTGGGTCAGTCCTGTTATCTACTGATAACTTCTATCTGTAGATATTCCTGGGTTCACACATCAACATGTAGCTGGAGAGGACGGTCATCTGACCATTCAGACAATGTCAACACAGCCTCCACTCAGCTGTCACACAACAGCTACAAAAATTCAGATTTGAAAAACAAAAGGTCTGTAAACTATTTCTGAACTACGGCATGTATGGATTATTGTTACTGAAAGAGAAGACCCCCGTGTATTTAAACCGATGTGAATGATCCACAAATGTAATGACTGTTGGAGGTAGAGTTCGGGTGAGATTGTTTTCACTGAAACGTGAGTGGACTTGTTTAAAAACTGAACTCGGGAGGATCCTCTCTGAAAGTTGCTCTCATGAAACCCGTTAAGGTCCAAAATACTGTGATCATCAGACCCAGACCCTCTGCTGTGGTTGTTATTCTGCAGCCAACACACGCTATGGCTGAGACAACAAGGTAGGCTGACTGCACGAAGTATTGTTCGTGGGTGAACCCACGCCACACCCAAAGCACTCCCCGGAGGGTAACCGAGGGGGTGGAGGGGGGCGGCTAACCCACAGCAGAGCGCCTGCTGCTCGGCATGGCTGCTGGGTGAGCTGCTGGGCTGCAGCCAGCAGAACTGGGTCGACAGACACCATCAGTCTGAACACTAGCGAACCGTGCAGCGGCTGTAGTAAACAAAGTAAGAAGTCAACCGAAGGAAGCACCAAATGCTATGTTACCCTCCTCACCATCTTCACCGCTTTCTCAACGCTTTCCACATTAGCATGCCTTACATTAACTCACGCTAGCTTGAATCGTTAGCTCGGGGAGGGAGCGCATGATTTATTGCTAGATTCATAACGTTCCCAAACTCCGCGCTGCTGCCTCTCGGTGTGTGGTGGTGGAGGGGGGCGACTATATCTTCACGTGGGTGGGGGGATAATGGCTAAAAACAACTGCACCCAGTTACAAATAGTGTGTACTGCAAAATAAAAGAGGGGGGAACCAGTCCAGGACCAGTCACGGTGTTTGTACGCCTTCCTCTTGATGGATGCCGATTTACTTTGATAAGGGAGCATCCTGCACATGAAAACAAACACACCCAAACCGTTCGCGTCGCGGGGGCTTAACGTAAGGTTAGCTTACTGTATCGACGGCTGTGGTGGGGTATTTTCAAAAAAATATATGTCCCAAAACTTTGCCGCGTATCGTCCGTTAACTCACCGAAGTGCGCCGTTTCCCTCTGTCTCCTCCTGGTATTCCAGCGGGTGCATGAGAAGAAGACAGCTAGCAGTTTGGAGGCTAACGTTAACGCTAACGCTCAGGACACGACGATGCTCCTAGCAACCAGCTAGCAACAGCTGTCCTCTGTTTTGAATGAGAGCTCGGCTAACGGGCGGAGCTACGACAGTCCACCCATCATCCTCCCCAGCAGCCGCCCGGCTTAGCTGCGCTCTGGGGAAACCATCGACTCACACTTTCTGTCTGTGTCACTAATATTATTTTCTACGTCTAAATACAAAGTCGGCTCAAAGCAGGATAAATAGGAGTTGTAGGCTATGCTCCGTCTTGTTTCATGACTTCGGGGTGAAACTACCTTGAGAGTTAACAGGAGCAAAGTTCACGTCTTAGATTCTGACTCCCCCTTGTGGTTCAACCACCGTCTCACCCATAAATCTCACACACAACTATGTCGAAATATCTGGAACTGCACATTTTGAGGCCATAGTGCAATACACACATTTGTCAATTTTCTATAACGTTTTGTTGAAAGAAGGAACTCCAGAGAGGGCTCCACTAAGGTCATTGTCAAACAATATTTCAGGAAAAAAAATGTATTCATGGTGTTAAAGGGATAGTTCACCCAAAAGTCAAATTTCACTCATTATCTACTCACCCTCATGTCGACTTGAGAGCTGTGAGAATTTTCAGAGTGGGGGTGGGGGGGCACGCAGCAGTATTTGTCCATATAGCCTAATGGTTATATAATGGTTGGATACCACTTTTCTTTGTCCAAAAAGACACACCAAAAAACATCCAAATATCTCCATACTGCTCGTCTGTAATGTCCCTCTTGTATTGAAGCCCAGACATGAGAAATTGTTCCGAAAAAATTAAATAAGTCTATATTTTAAGCTTGTTTGTAGCGGAAGCTCCCAGCGTCTCAGTTCACTGACTTGCACTGACTGGCGGAACAAGTTCTTATGTTGGGGCTTTGAGGGGCATTACAGACGAGCAGTGTGGAGGTATTTGGATGTTTTTTGGTGTGTCTTTTTGGACACAGTGGTATCTATTCACAACCATTAGGCTATATGGACAAATACAAATTATATGGACAAATAACTCAGAGAAGGCACGGAGGAAGGGCGAACTATCCCTTTAACAAACAAATACACAGGTGAAACCATACCCACCTTGGCAGGAACTAATAACACACAGGATGGTCTGATGACATTTCAAACTGCTCTTTAAACCTAGAACTTGTGCTTAAACATTTTCTTAATCAAAGACCAGAAACAATAATTTAAAAAAAACCTGTCATATCTGAGTGGATATTCATTTTATTTATTTTACACATCATGGACACATTTCTCTGAACTCTACTGATATGAATGTCACCATCCACAGACTGTAGGCTAGTTGATGTTGCACACTTTTGACTATTTGCCTTAAACTAACACCAGATCATCTCTGAATTCCCTGTCCAGGTTTTGTTTGTGCATATTTAACTTGTTCACACAAACAAATTGACTGAGCATGTGCACATCCAGACCAAAACAATGATGAACAAACGATGATGATTCACTCTGCAAATTTGAGCTGTCTCTCCTTCTCTTGACCATGCAACTCTCTCGCTCGATTCTTCAGTTCCTCTGCTTTCTTCTCATCTTTCTCTGTGCCGTCTCCCAGCTTGTACATGCGACTTGCGTTAGCACAGCCCCACACGTGTCCCAGCTCACAAGCCCTGTTGGCGTACTTCAAAGCTAAAGCCATATCCGGTTTGTGTCCTTTGGAATTGCCCTCAATGTACAGAGCACTGAGGTTAAAACATGATGGAGCAAAGCCTCCGGCGCAGGCCTTCTCATAGTACTGCGTAGCGGCCGTCAGGTCGGGTCCTCCATCCATAGCTCGTCCATCGTGGGCTAACAGACCAACGTTGTGGCAGGCATCCACAGACTTCTTTCCTCCAGTGTTGCAAGAGCGCATGAAGCAGGAGTAGGCTGTTTTCAGACACTCTGGTACCCCACCTAGTGGAAATATATAGGTCATTAGGACACAGAGTGCATATTCAGAATTAAGAGCAGTAATGTAGAAGGTACTCCATTTCCTCCTGCAGTCAAGATTTTACAAAAGTACACCAAATGTACCTGAGTATAGACATTTTTTTAATTCATACTTGATTAAATTCAACCACTGATCTGTTCACATGTGATTCTTATTTATTGGCACATTATTATTATCACCACCCACCACTAATAATTAATTATTGGCCCATCTCCCCCTAAATAACCCTAAACCTATGGACGGTCACGCTACACCTTTTGCACAATAACTTATTTAGTTGTATTTTGTATATATCTTTATTCTATCCTTTTATATAGTATGTATGTGTATCATAGACAGTATGCATATTACCTTTTTGTATAGTATATGCGTATCTTTTGCACCAGAATATTTTTAATTCATTCTATTTTACTTTATATTATTTACATTTTTAATTCTCTAAATTCTTATTTTATTCTATTTTTTGTACTTTTATGTTTGCACCTGACACTAAGACAAGTTCCTCGTGCTGTAAATTGACCTTTACTGCTCTTGGCAATAAAACAGTTCTGATTCTGATTCATATGCACCTTATTTGCATTATCACACACATGGTGTGACACACTGCAAGTGGAAGAGAAGTGTCTAAATCTTTCAACATTTTATGTTTATTCAACCTTATGACTTTGTGAAGTGAACATTTAAACTTGTGCACTCATCAGGAGGGCTAAGCAGGAGAGCAGTGAGCTACTTAAGGCAAGCCATTTACCTCTTCCTGTGACATGATAAGCACCCAGTTTGTAGCAGCTCTCTCCGTGTCCATTTGTTTCACAGTTATGTTTGAGCACCTGTGCTGCATTCTCATAGTTCTTCTTCACTCCTTCCAGGTAGTCCGCCAGCCTTTGACATCCTGAGGAAAAACACGATGCAAACAACATGTAGGAAACATAATGAAATATTTTAGTTTCCATTCCCAGCCGACGTTCAGCACCACTCATGTCTGAACAGCACAGGTGTTACCTTCAGGGTCCTTCTCTTTGTAGCATTGGAAGCTGTACTCAATTCCCAGATTGTCCAAAAACTGCTTCACTTCATTCTCATCTTTGAAGTTTACAAGGCCAGCCATATTCCAGAGTACAACGTTACAATAACCAGCGTTGAAGACTTTACTACCCCCACATCCACGGCTACTTGTGACCTTGCTGAACGAGTTCACGAGCGATGTTACAAAAGCCTTTTTCCAAAAGAATAAAGAAAATCAAAACCACACGGGGAAAAAATGCTGTCAATCACGAACGGATTAAAAAAAAGAATTAGAATTGTTACTGGAATGAACTCCCATTCAAAAAGACGGGAAAGAGCATGCTAGTGTGTGTGTTCCGTATTTCATAACCTTCCTCAACAGGCTTCCGTAGTCCAGCCCCCTCGCCAATGTACTTCCAGTGCAGTGACCTTTATTTACGATCTGTCTGGTCTAGTCAAAATAGATTCAGCATATCGCCCAGAAATATACCCCCCTCCCAGTACCTCTGCTCGGAGCTCGGGTAGCCGTAGAGATCGGTCGGTGTCTGTTAAACATGGGCTCCGCCGCCGCAGACTGCTGTCGACGTGTCTGCACGGAGAGCGGCTCTCCGCAGCGGAGGAAACAACAAGTGAGCTAGCTAGCTACAGTAGCTAGCTGCTCCGCCGCTACTGCTGGAGTCTGACAGGTTAGCATAGCGTCAGACTCCCAGACGGACAGTCAACACTGAGAATTACAGCGGTAAATAAAATAAACCAACCCGCTCGAAGGCTAGCTACATAAGCTGTAGTGCTCCGTGGTGGCAAGAAAATACACCAGTCTCTAGCGCATAAGCTAACGTCAATACAAAAGTGCATCTTTAAAAGCTGTGGCCATGGCCTCTGGTTTCTTGAGCATGGTAAGTTTCACTTTGGTATTTTGTGTGACGTATTTCATGCGCTCTTGTTGATATTGTATATCGACCATATTAAGTCTAGTCCTACACGAACAAACATCCTTTATGTGTCCCCAGGACGAGGCGTCTCCAGCCGCTCTCACAGACCTGTGTCTGACCTATGTGAGCCAGAACCTGGACTGTTTCTGTGTGAAGCGGCCTGACGGCTCCCTGTGCTTCAGAGAGGCTGTGCTCTTCCCACAGGAGCTGGCCGACCAGCTGCTGGCCAAGATGGCCACTGAAGGTAAGAGCTGGACAGACGAGTTTGTGGCATGCAAAAGTTTGGGCACCCCTGATCCAAATGTCTGTTCCTGTGAATAGTAGAGTAAGTGGAAGATGAAATGTCAAGGAAAGGCAATTTTATTTGTATAGCCCGTTTGGGACAGTTTGTCCCAAAGGGCTTTACATGGCATCATAACAACATCCTCTGTCCTGAAATGATTTTGATGATCTCCAAAAGGCATAAAGTTACAGATGACACATCCCCTTTACATTTTAAACGATATAATATATTTTTATTTTCAAAACGACAGAAAAGGAAGCCCCTCCTTTGGAAACACCACTGTGTGTAAATAGTCTAAATATCTTGTCTGATAGCTCGGTCAAAGTTCTCTGAGAGCTCAGGTCTCCTGGGTTTCCCATTCCTTTGCTGCTGCTGCTTTGTTTCCCTTTTTCACTCTGAAACAGTAGAAAACTAATATAATACACTGATATTGATTAAAATATTGAAAAAGAGTGTTTCATGTTTAACTTTGTCTTTTGGAGATCATTTCACCTCCAACTTGCTTAACTGTTCACATTAACATAAAGTTGGACCGGGGTGCCCAAACTTTTGCATGCCAGCCCAGTGTACAGTACATAACAACCACCATAAGACTGATAAAGTTGTTTTTTTCATATAATCTTTTAACGACAAAAGTAACACTTCTCAGTGTGAAAACAGTTCCCAACAAGCTCCTGAACATGTAATGAAAGGTGTCACATCTGATAAACACATGCATTCCTGTGCAAAGCTCAGTCGTACTGAGGCTTGCGTGGCCCCAGAGATGATGACCCTCAACACGTTTTGTTCCAGGTTTACTGAACGACAGCACAGTCGGCGTATTCCGGAACTGTGAATACCTGCGGCTGAGACGAGCCTGCATCCGTACAGCGCGGATCTCTGCCGAGGCCTTCCAGAAAGCTCTCTGTCCTCACAGACTGCTGGAGCTGGACGCTGCCAGGGTCAACGCAGACCTCACTATTCACGATATTCTCCAGGGACTGGCCACCAACAAATACTGCCAGGTAAAGTCACAGTATCTTATTCTTTAGTTGTGTTAGTTTACCATTCTTTGCTTGCACTACACTGTAATAAAGGGACATTGTGTTACTTCTTCTGTTATCTATTCACAAAAATCAATTATTTGGTTTTTCATGAATCAGTAACCCCTCCCCATCAACAAAGTTCCTTTCAGCTCTGAATGAGCCGTTCATATCATTCATATCTACATGGAGCGGGTAAGCTCGGTGCTGGCTGCCATGTCGTGTCGCCATGTTCAGTGGCAACATGTTGTCACGTGTATTGTGTATTGTTTTGCCTCGTGCTGACGGACCACTTGTTTACATAGAGGCTTGTTTATGCCGTTACCTGCCGCAGCTGTCGTCCGTCTGCCGTCTGCCCAATTTCACGTGAATTAAAAATATACAACAGCAACGCTAGAGGGAGGAATTCGTACGTAATATACCTTTAAAGTGTGTTGTTTTGTTTGTCTTTTCTCCAACACTCTGCAGGAGTCCCTCCAGCGACTCGGTCTAACAGGCCTCACCATGTCCTCTCTGGAGGAACCGATCCGGTATCGCTTCAGCTCCCTTCAGGGCCTTCGCTCACTCTCTCTGGCCAACGTAGACTTCTATGATTCTGGGCTGGTCGACGTCTGTTCCCTGCCTCGACTGGAGAGCCTCGATCTCTCCAACACCTCGGTGACCAACCTTAGCCCACTGCTCGGCCTGAAGGAGCGTCTGCGCTCCCTCACGCTGCACCAGCTGAAGAGGCTGGAGATGAGCACGGCCCAGCTGCTGGGAGTCATACGGCAGCTGGATGTGTTGCAGGTTAGTGGCGCTGTGTGCAACTGCCTACCTACCTAAACCTTTAACATTAGAATTTTATTGGTTACATTTTAACATTTTGAATTGGTTTGATTTATTAATTTGACCCACCCACCCACAATTATACATTTAAGTTTAAACATTTTACAAAATACATAAAAGACCAACACAAAAAAAACCATTTAAGTTAGAGATTCCAGAACAGCAAACAAGGCATCTAGCCACAGTTTAGTTTAGTTTAGTTTAGTTTTTATTTGCACATTATATAACCTACATAAACAATGAAAATAGTCAAATTAAACATTGTGCAGGAGAGGTAGAAGCCAAAAAAAGCTTATAAAAATACCTCCCCTATGTAAAAAAAAACAACAACAACAACAACAACAGCAGTGGTCTTCAGAGTAAAAAGATAATACAGAAATTCATAACATAAAAAATAGGAAAAAAGAAAGACAAAGTAACAGAAAAATGAAAGATACCGAATTAAAAAAAACAAAACAATTTACGTGATGAGAAGGTGGCAAAAAAAAAAATCAGATGTTTTTGAACAAAGCCATCAGGCAGATATGGATGTAACAGATGAACAAATTATAACATGAATATAACCGTTAATCTCAATCATATCATATTACACCAGCGTCAAACAGGAGTTAACATAACCACTTTTCAAGAAACAAAAATCGTCTGAGAGACCCAATGAATTTTTTAGAAATCCACTCAGGTCACCACCTGTTGGACGGGTCAACATCACTGCTTTGAGAAGAATGCTGTCTCTGTGATTTGACGACCCTGCTTGTTGGTTTGCAGCACCTGGACATCAGCGACGATAAGCAGTTCACCTCCGATGTGGCTCGTCAGCTACTGGGACAGCCGGGGATCCTGCCTGCTCTCGTCTCCCTGGATGTGTCCGGGCGGAAACAGGTGTGTGTGTGTGTTTGTCCATGCTAGATTGTAATGAAAGCACACAGGATGTTGAGTCAAGTTGCCAATCCTTGCATATGTGAATGTTGCAGGTTACAGATGCAGCTGTGACAGCATTTGTTAAAGAGCGACCAGGGATGAGCTTTGTGGGACTCCTGGCCACAGAAGCTGGATTCTCAGAGTTCCTCTCTGGAGAGGGAAATCTAAAGGTAGTTTTAGAAAAGTAAATGAACACATTCACAACAACACCCTCGAAATTCAGGTTGGCTAAACGGTGAATTGTGTGAACAGGTAACGGGCGAAGCCAATGAGATCCAGATCTGTGAGGCGCTGCGTCGCTACAGTGAGAGGGAAGGGTTTGTGAGAGAAGCTCTGTTTCATCTGTTCAGCCTGACTCACGTCATGGAGAAGCCTCGACCTGACATCCTCAAGGTGAGCCAGCAGACCCCACACGACTCCATCAGCACTGTTTCTTTTGCTTCATTTCTAAGAAAACAACATCATAATGCAAGGTCTCGTCATACTTCAGTGTTGTGCAGATGTTGTTGCAGCCAGGGTTACAGGTTTATCTGGAGTCCTACAGGCTGTTATGACACACTTCAAGTTCTGCAGTAATCTCTTTTAATTAGGGATGTCGCAATTACTTGTTGCCACAATTAATTCATTGTAAAGATTCCTAAATACCGTTAGTTTCCTAAAAAGATAATGTTGGAACCATATTGGCAGATGTGCGCCAAAATAAACGTAAATGCACAGTCAGATACTGGTCCATTTAACTAATGTACCGTTGAATTGGTAGGAATTTAGGTGTTTTAGTGTGCCATTTGTAATTAAAAAAGCAAAACAAAGCAAAAAAGATTAAAATAAACATAAACGTTTGGTATAGATGATCATTTATGATCTGGATATTCCAAACACTTAATTAATTGGTCCTATATTATTAGATACTGGAAATGTTTTGTGTAAACAATGAGTAATGCAATTATATTTCGTAGTGTTGTGAAATTAATGAATGCATAATAATCGTGGTTATTGTAATACCGTGATTATTTCTCTGACAATAATTGTACCAAGAAAATGTATAATCGTGACATCCCTATTTTTAATACGATACTACTTCCTTTTTCCTGTTTTTCCTCCAGCTGGTGGTTCTGGGTATGAAGAACCATCCTGCCACTCTGAACGTGCAGCTGGCAGCCAGTGCCTGTGTGTTCAACCTGACCAAGCAGGACCTGGCAGCAGGGATGCCGGTGCGACTGCTGAGCACCATCACGCAGCTCTTACTGGAGGCCATGAGGACGTTCCCCAACCACCAACAGGTACGGTCACTGTGTCTGCACTGCTATCTGTCATACACGTCATATCAACGTCGTGTCATTTAACGCATAAAGGAAATATCTTATTGCATTAAAGCTTCAGTTGGTAACAATTATTCAGTCATATTTGCTGGGACTGTCACTATATTCTGATGGTCAGATATTAAATGGGTAATTTAGGACGAAATCCACGGCGACCAACGATTCTCCTCCAGTCAGGTAGAGGGAGCAGGAGGAGCAGCTAATCACAGCTCCTACTTTCACTTTCATCAACTTACCAACTGGAGCTTTAAAATACACAATGAATATGTGACATAAAATGCAATATGATCATGCAGATATGTTCATTTTTATAGATTACACAGACCTGTTTGTGTAATACAAGTCCAACCTACATGAAGCAGCTAAACTCTCAGGTCTAACAACAGCACAAACAATAACAGGTTCTGCTTGAATTAGTTGAGATAAATAAAACCTCTGAAGGTGTTTTTCACACTCTGAACTGATATCTGCTTTGGTTCCTGTGTCTGCAGCTGCAGAAGAACTGCCTTCTGTCCCTGTGCAGTGACCGGATTTTGCAGGAGGTCCCATTCAACAGGTGAGGAATGCACATTTCATCCTAAAGTATTATTATTTTATCATGTTGTAATAGCTCACACTTCAAGTAGTTACTTTGGATGATGGGAAATGAGAATTGGCTCCAACTCATCAGTTCCCTTATGCCTTTGTCATGTTACACATCAGAGGTGGACAGCACAAACAATAACAGGTTCTGCTTGAATTAGAATGGAAACGCCAGATAAATAAAACCTGGATTTGTCTGAAATGGTGTTTTTCATGCACTCTGAACAGATTTGTGGGTGATCTGCTTTGGTTCAAACAAATGGAGAACGACGCCCGGTGTCCCAGCTGCAGCTGACACAAACGCGCTCCTGACCCTAATCTTTTGTTTATGACAGTTAAGACCAAACACACGCCGAACATTTTATGTAACTTATTGATTTTTCACCATTCAATGTAAACAGATGCACATGGAGGAGAGGAGCATAACCAAAACAGCGGAAAAGCATTTCCCTATGTCTTTCTGTGTAAATATCTCATGTTACAACATGAAAACCTGCAGTTTATATTCAAGTGCAGCCTATATATTTTCATTTTAAAATGTAGCTGGTGCACATTATAGGTACAGGTTCATAGTCCGGAAAGTTACTTTGTCCATGATGTTGAGTGTCAGCTGAGTGTCAACTGTTGGATACATTCACTCATGACGTTCCCACGGTGCATGCTCCTAATTGTCACTAATGAATGGAAACATCAGAAATTCGGTTTATGGATTTTCACAAAATCCGCTTTTAAATTCGATACGACTTGGATGGAAACCCAACTAGTGAAGTAGTCCATGAAGTCGCCATAGCGACAGGAGATGGGAGTGGTCCAAACTAGTCTGGCTTAGTTTCATACAAAATGACATTGTCATTCAACATGTTCAGAACAGGTTAAAGGATAATAACATGAATAAATAGGCTCAATGATTATAATAATGATAAAGAAACAAGCAATGTCTGTAGCACTCAAATTTAAAGGTTGAATATACAGAATGCTTATTAAAAACTATATTTTCTCAAAAATAATACATACGTTTAGAGAGTTGCAGAATACAAGTGTTGCTTTTCCATAAGAAATGATATTTAGTCTGAATGAACTATATTAATAACTTTGAAAGGTCCAACAATGACTTCCTGTTTACATCGTACCAGCCAGTCGCCGTCTCTTCTCCACTGTTTTGCTGCCTCCTCCTGGTCAATGGAGTCTTTTATAATCTGTGGATCGATGGATTAAGTAGTCGTATCTGTCCTAAACAAGAGATTACACAGTTTACGGTTCATGTTTGTGTCACGGACTCGCGGTGCCACTGAGACGAGGGCTGTGACCCCGGGTCAGAGGCTCTGATCGCAGGTTTGGTTTCCAGCCACGATGTGGAAGGAACCTCCACTCTCAAGTTACAAGTCATTTATCTAACATCACAATTAGTCCCAAGATGTTTAATGACGGTAAAAATGAAACATAAGGTAAATATCCTGCACCTCTGTGTCCTCTGATCAGAGCGGCGTCCCTGGCAACGGTCTGTTATGCTTACTGTAGCAACCGTCTGCCAACCGACTGCTGGAATTATTTTTCCGTTGTTGCAAGTCCTATCCTGGCCAGTAGATGGTGGTATTCTGCTCATTCTCCATATTCAACCAGCCGACTACAGCAGGATGAGAGGGTCCAGGAGCGTTTCATCCCTCATCAATGATTCCAATCATTTAAAGATAACGTTGGGTGATGTCATGCTCACACTGCCTGAGTTCAATCATTAGGAGCCTGTTGATATTATGACTGAGTGATATGTTGCTGATAATCTGCTTTCACACTAAAATTAGCCATGAGCAGCGTTTTTTGGCAAGTGGGAAAGGGTCCAGTCCATCATTGCTCCTGTGCTTGTTTACTAGAGTGGATAAAGGATGACATGTATAAGCAGAATGGATCAAATGGTGACAGTAAAACTGTATAAATTCCCATCCCTAGTTTGGCCATTTAACAACATCTCCCTCCTCTGTTGCTCACCCTGAGCTTTCTCCTGGTTTTCCCTCTTAAAATGGTATTCCATGGAGTTTTTCCTCAGTGGATGTGAGGGTCTAAGGACAGAGGATGTTGTTATGATGGGATGTAAAGCCCTTTGAGGCAAACTGGTGGTAAAAACTGGCTATACTAATAAAATTGCCTTGCCTTGCCATTTAAAAAGTAAATAAAAATATTGAAAGGCTGAGTTGAAAGGCTGAGAAATCAAATGTCGTTCCCCTCTCTCTGCCTCCCCCTTTCCTGTCTATCTCTACTAATCTATCAAATAAAGGAAAAACCAGAATAAACAGGAAACCAGAATAAACCGAGGATGTGTCATCATGTGGAAGTTTGTCTTGTGTGTGTTCACGCTGGGAGATGTTTTTTTCTTTCTCTGTTTCAAGGTTTGAAGCTGCCAAACTGGTGATGCAGTGGCTCTGTAACCACGAGGACCAGAACATGCAGAGGATGGCTGTGGCTATCATTTCCATCCTTGCTGCTAAGGTTCAGTATATTGTCTTGATTTCACTGCTGTTGCTTCATGGTTTCCTAAAACCTTTGTAAAACTTAACTTTTTGGCTGTGGACTTGTTTCAGTTGTCCACAGAGCAAACGGCTCAGCTGGGAGCAGAGCTGTTCATAGTGAAGGTACGTGGCGGCTCATCCTCTTCACTGACCCGTCCACCAGAAGAGGCAGATTGTCACACAGATGTCCTCTCTTCTCCCCACAGCAACTGCTCCACATTGTCCGTCAGAAGGCCTCTCAGGGCGTGGTGGACGCTACCCTCAAATTCACACTGAGCGCACTCTGGAACCTCACCGACGAGTCGCCGACAACCTGTCGCCATTTTATTGAGAACCAGGGGTTGGACCTGTTTATTAAAGTTCTAGAGGTACACACACACACACACACACACACACACACATCCATGGATCTGTGAAAACACAAAACAGCTGAAAGCACATAACTAACACATCATTTTTATTTTTTTAAATTCTTCTTCAATGTATTTATTTATTTTTGGTTGTTGTTTGTCCATACATCTTTTAAAGGATAATTGCTGTTTTTTACAATCTGGACCTTAATTCTAGCATAAAATACGAGCATTTCCTCACCCAGATAACTTTGGTGTAATTACAAGTCGTTCCAGCCGAGAGCCGCGTAGATCTGTATAATGGAGTCAACAGAATGCAGCCTCTAAATAACACTTTATCCGCAGAGAAACTCCTCTCAGTAGGTCAACCTACAGAGATGACATCATCCAGGTCAGAGGTCAGCAGGCCAACCTACAGACCCCGGATGTGGATAACAGCTAACCCCGGACTCAGAGGGGAATAGCACTAGAACTAGCGGCTGGAGCTCATTTCATCACAACCACTTGTAATGACACCAAAGTTATCTGGGGGAGGAAATGATTTGAGTTTATGCTAGAAATAAGGTCCAGATTGTAAAAAAAATCGAATTCCCCTTTAAGGAGTTGTATGTCATATTTCTTTTATTCCTTTCAAGGCAAAATAAAAACATAAGAAAAGAAAAATAAACACATAACCGTGCGTGCCTCTGCGGCAGGTTGACTGACTGTTGTTTTGTCCCCTCCCACTCCCGCCACGCCGCTGCAGTCCTTCCCCAACGAGTCTTCTATTCAGCAGAAGGTTCTGGGTTTGCTGGTGAGTCCGCTGCTCTGTGATTTACCCTCTGAGAAAGTGAGTGTGGAATAAATGTACAACATTAAGACGTAATCGCTCCCCTTTCGCCCTGCGTGGTGTAGAACAACATAGCCGAGGTGGGAGAGCTGCACGGGGAGCTGATGGTGCAGGGCTTCCTGGACCACATCAGCACGCTGCTGCACAGCCCCGAGGTGGAGGTCAGCTACTTCGCCGCCGGGATCCTGGCTCACCTGACGTCACGAGGAGAGGAGGCCTGGACGCTCAGCCGCGACCTTCGATCCACGCTGCTGGAGCAGCTGGTAGGAATGAGCACAAACTCCTCACGACGAGCAAGACTGTTGACGGTGGTTTTAGACGGCTGCTTTAACACTTGTAAATGTGTGTGTGTCTGCAGCATGCTGTCATCATGAAGTGGCCCCCGCCAGAGTGTGAAATGGTGGCGTACAGGTGAGATGCAGCTTCTCTGTTTGAAAAATTGAAATTTCACTCATTATCTACTCACCTTCATGTCGACTAAGGGCTGGGAGAAGTTTCAGAGTTATCTGTGGCTTCTCTGAGTTACAGGGGGTCTCGGCGTAGCAGTGCATGTCCATGTAACGGTTGCAAATGGATACCAACTGTCTTCGTAACAAAAAGACACACCAAAAAACATCCAAATACCTCCATGCTGCTCGTCTGTAATGTCCCTCTTGTATTGAAGCCCCGACATGAGAAATTGTCCCGAAAAAAATTAAATAAGTCTATATTTTAAGCTTGTTTGTAGCGGAAGCTCCTCTTCCCGGTTCGTCAAATTTGGACGTTGTTGTTGTTGTTGTTGTTGTTGTTTTCTGGCAGTATAGACGCTTTTTTTTAAAAAAGATGGTTTTGAATTGCCGTCTCGATCATCACGTAATCCTACAATCGCGTATTATACACACTTTTTTTTTTACCAGGCCTACTGCTACTCTTGTCTTAATGAGTTATTCTCTCTTTTTTCCAGACGTTTTTGTAACATTTGTCTTTTAAAAATGCAGCTGATTTCGAGGTTTTCTCTTAGCGTCACATCCTGCTTTGAGTCTGACCAATCAGCACAGAGTAAATCTCAAGCCCCACCAGGACTTCTTCAGGGCCGATCCGAGTACCTACGCCCAGGCAGGGACTCCGTTCGGCCCCGTAAAAGTTCCTGTAAGTGGCCCCGTGGGGGAGGTTCCTGCAGTGGAGACACGCACCAAAGGGGCCGGCCCCATAAAATTACCCCCAAGCTCCTGCAGTGGAAACGCGCCTATTAATTCACAGCACAAACTGGGACACTCATCAGTGCAGCCTAATGAGTGAGATCAGGAAGAGGATGGATGGACAATGTCCTGTTGCTGTTATCCTCTGTCAGCTGAAGAATTACATTTATTTATTTGGGGGGTTTAGTTCTTTTCTCTGGAGCAGAAAAAGATGCAAATGAGATAATGAATGATTCAACTATGAACATTCTTAATCAGGGACCCCCTTGTGTAGGATGCCGTTGAGTAAATCCCATGTGCACAAATGTGACATCTCTTCTCCCATTGCCAGGTCATTTAACCCCTTCTTCCCCCTGCTGGAGTGCTTCCACACCCCGGGTGTCCAGCTGTGGGCAGCGTGGGCCATGCAGCACGTCTGCAGCAAGAACGGTGAGACAGACACAGAGATTATTAACGTCCACAGAACCAAGCATTGATGTTTAGACACGTCACTGACACAGTATTCACCCTTTCAACGCCTGCAGCCGCTCGCTACTGCAGCATGCTGCTGGAGGAGGGGGGGCTGCAGCAGCTGGAGCAGGTCCACACGCACCCACAGACCCACACGGACGTCAAGCTGCTGGCGGAGAGCATCCTGGAGAGCCTGCAGCGCCACAGAGCCCGCACCGGCCAGCCCACACACACACACGCCGCTCGCCGCCCGCCACCACCACCGCCACCACCACAATAACCTCGCCCAGGTAAAGACACACACTCACACAGGCTGGACAGGTTTCTTTCTTTTTATCCTGTTGACAGTAGTAGGCACTAAGGCTGCAACTAACGATTATTTTAATCATTGTTTGGTCAATAAAATGTTAAAAAATGTGGAAAAACATCAGTCGGTGTTTCTCAAACCACAAGACGACGTCCTCAAATGTCTTGTTTTCACAAACCAAAGAGAGCCTCCGTTTATTGTCATAAAGGAACCAGAAAGAAACCAGAAATATTCACATTGAAGAAGCTGGAATCAGAGAATCTGGACTTTTTTCTTGATGATTAATTTAATAATCAATTATTGTTCGATTATTAAATTAATTGTTGCTGCTGTATTAGGCGCTTACTCCATGCACATTAAAAATAGCACTCTGCAGACTGCAGATGGAAATTAGCTCTTGAACTAAATCTGGCATATTTACAACAAATTATTATTATTTGTATGCTCATGAATAAATGAGTCCCTTTTACAAATAAACTAATAAATGAAAAACGTTCTGTCTTCTCTTTCAGAAATTCAACGCCCGTGACCAGGAACAGGACGTTAACCTGGGTCGCACCATGAATGAGGGGATTCTGGATGTGTGTGTGCGTGTCTGTGGTATATATCTCACGCACAAACACACTTTATCAAGGACTACCCTGATGATGAACAGAGACAACGCAACTCTTTGCACACACACACACACACACACACACACACACACTAATACTATTTATTTTCTTTGTGTTTGTTTCAAAACAGGACGATTTCTGTGTGCTAATGTTGTGATGAAAAATTAAATTATGATAAGCTGTCGGTCAGTTAAACTCAGTGCTCGCTCTCGCTGCTGGGACTTCATGATGTTTCTTCTTGTACCAAAAACACGTATAGATCTCAGTTTGGGACTCGACCCTCAGGTTCACGCTCTGGCCTCTGGTTGGCCCAAATGATTTGATTTGCTCATTACATATATACGCATGCCGCTGCCGTGAGCGCCAGCATGCTGCGAGTTTGTCTGAATGCTTGTGCTGTTCATTTTTAGGAATGCCTGCTTGTTTGTTAATAGCAGTGTTTTGTTCACTGAAACCCGCAGAACGACAGCTGCCCCCCCCTCCTCTACAGTCAGTCGATTATCAGCTAATGCCTTTGATTTGATGTGGCGGGACGCGTGTGCTCAGCCGCTCCGACGTTGCAGACGATACAGATGAAAACTGAAATCATGTCTCTTTAAGAAGCTACTGTGCTATTTCTTTTCAACATGTTTGGCAGCCCCGAAGCCAGAAAACCCACAATTATTCAAAATGGTACAGTCCTGCAGTCAGTAACGTCTAAATGTCCACTCTGTCTGGACACAAATGGCAATAACGGTGTGGTCAGTATAATAATGATGGATGTAGAGTTGTGTGTTAAGTGACAGTTGTTTGCTCCTTGAGAACCTTGTGTATATATTGGTCTGTTCGCTGTGCTTCCCAACACGCCTAGGTGTCTTAAAGACAGAGACAGCACTTAGCTGTGAGCATGTGTGTATGTACTGCTGTACAAGTATCTGCATCTTAAAACAGTGTATTTAATTTGTACATAACAGAAAATGCGAGAGGAATATTAGTTGTTCAGGACTGGTTGAACTGGTTGCATGGAAATTATTCTATTGTATGTCCCATTGTGTGTCGAAGTCTTTTTTCAGTTTATCTGATTGAGAAATAACTTCTAGAACAAAGGAGGGAGAAGTGGAGAAGAAGCGTTGTTTACCCAGGAGTGAGCAGAGAGTGGGAGCATCCAAGGCTCTGTCTCTTTGCTGAAAACCAACAGTGTCCACCAAGATGCTCCAGGTTCCACCAGGTTCTCATCTGTGGTCCAGAGGAGCCACCGGCCACGCCGACTCCCCTCCTGCAGCTCTCATTCAGGCCCAGGCACCGCTCTCTATGCAATCTGGACTATACTAGGGATTATGGCAATAGGAGAATTTGCCAAAATGTTGAAATATCCCTTTTAAAAGCAAATAAAAATGATATGTTTGGCTACATACACTACTCAATCATCTCATCTTCTAACGGCCTTGTTTTTTCTGTTAATCAGATGATGAGCTTGCAAAATCATGCTATTGGCTGATTTCATGACTCGGGCAAAGAAATGACAGACTTTTATCTTTTTTTAAAGGGATAGTTCACCCAAAATTAAAATTTCACTCATTATCTACTCACCCTCATGAGAAATTGTTTTAATAAGTCTATATTTTAAGCTTGTTTGTAGAGGAAGCTCCCAGTGTCTCAGTTCACTGCTCTTCCTGTGACCGGCGGAACAATTTCTTATGTCGGGGCTTCAATACAAGAGGGACATTACAGACGAGCAGTATGGAGGTATTTGGATGTTTTTTGGTGTCTTTTTGGACGAAGAAAAGTGGTATCTATTCACAACCATTATATGGACAAATACTGCTGCGTGGACCCCCCGCAACTCAGAGAAGGCACGAAGGACTCTGAAAATTCTCACAGCTCTTAGTCGACATGAGGATGAGGAGATGAGGAGTGAAATGTGAATTTTGGGTGAACTATCCCTTGAAACAAGGACTGAGTTGAGATGGAAAATGCTAATTGTCAAGGGTACCGTATGTCTGCTATGACTGTGCCATGCTGCTGCTGCTGCTGCTGCTGAGAGTCACATTTTGAAGTTTGGAAAATTAAAAAATAAAGAATGTACATTCCCATAAACTGGAGAAGATGTTCGTTGCCTTTTTATTCAGTCACTTCATCGTCAACTTTACACCACTATCAAAATCATATTCTGGTTTTGGAATTTGTACTCGATCAACAAACAAATCACCTGAAGTGAATCCTGAGTCTCACGGCTCAGACTGAGCTCAACTCATGGATCGACATTGGCTCGAATACACACAGAGAATCAATGGGTGTTAATGTTGTATCAGACATGAGGTTACAGGGAGCGTTGTGCGTCTGTGTGCGAGAGAGAAGAGAAGCTCGATAGAGTCTATTCCCCAGTATAGCGTGGAGGTCTCTTCTCCATGAAGGCAGCCATCCCCTCCTGTCTGTCCCGCGTGGGAATCACCTGCAGAGAGACGGAGGGACAGCAGCAGCAGCAGGCCGAGGACGTATGGTGAGCCATTTTAACATTTAAAAGCCAGACTGGAGATGTGTTGCAGATATCTGTAATTCAGTTTTGCCGAGTCGAAAAGAATATTTCCGCTATCCACAACTACATTCTTCCTAAGCACAATAGTCATTTCAGATATCCACAATTACATGTACGTTCTTCCTCGGACAGATGATGCCACTTTTGTCATTCATGTGTACGGGGTTTGTCATTACAGATATCTACAATTCAGTTGCAGATATCCACTATGTGAATTACAGATATCTGTAACTGAATTACGACTAGTACTAATTCCAGTTTGAGATATCTTTATTTCTACATGTCCCTGTTCAGATATCTTAAATTAAGTTTTGACTAGGCGAAATGACATTGTAGATATCTGTAACTGGAATTAGTACTAGTCGTAATTCAGTTACAGATATCTGTAATTCACATAGTGGATATCTGTAACTGAATTACAGATATCTGTAATGACAAACCACATACACATGAATGGTTAAAGTGACGTCATCTATAGGAAGAATGTAGTTGTGGATCTGAAATGTTCTTTTTGACTGAATCACAGAATTCTTGAATGAAAAATCCAACTATTCAAAATGTAGTTAGGACAAGTCAGAAAGACGTTAATATCTACAATGTTAATTCCTGATAGTCAAACTTAGCTTTTAAATGTTAAATCTACTTGCCATAGATGATGATGATGTGTGATCAGAGAGACAGCTTCAGAGGAGATGACAAGAGATTTGAGTCGAGAAAGAAATTCAAATAAACACCTGAAGAACAGCTTACCTGAGCATAGCACATCCTTTCTATAGCCATTGCTGAAGTGATGTCAACCTGGAGGAGACGACTGGTTTCAGTCACTGAGGCTAGTGATTCAAATAAAAATAATAATAATAATAACGTATGAGTCTGTTATTTCCTACCTCAAAGCCTCTGTTCATTGCTTCTTTTGCCATCCGCAGAGCAATAGGAGCCTGGTGACACGAGAAACAATATAGAGGAATGACCACAATAAAGGGCAGCAGCCTTTTATTATAATGCATGCAACGGCCATTAGACAACAGTATAAATCCAAGGCTAATGATATGACCCCATAGTATTTAACAGGTATTTGAGCTGAAATGAACATGAGTAAGTTGTGAACCAGATGAAGAACATGGATACTATGAACTACTCATAGAACTGCAACTCCACTGTTCAGTTTGTTTTTGTGTGTGTTGGTACCCTGTCAATTATGTAGCTACATGTTTTGCAACATAAAACATTTGCATAGATCAGTATTGTTTTGCTGAACAATAATTCATGTTTTTTGTGAAAGTGATCAAAAAGAGAACATATGGACATGTCACCGATTGGCCTTCTTGCCATCAATGTTCACATCACGAGTTCATAGGAAGTCTCAAGACATAATTTGGGAACTCAACACAGTTTATCACCTCCTACCTCCTGCGCAATGCAAACCCCTGTATGCATGAACGTGTGTGTGTGTGTGTGTGTGTGTGTGTGTGTGTGT
The DNA here is from genome assembly GCA_030347415.2 of Decapterus maruadsi. NCBI lineage: Eukaryota > Metazoa > Chordata > Actinopteri > Carangiformes > Carangidae > Decapterus > Decapterus maruadsi. The sequence continues at coordinate 16,409,177 of CM064886.1, read as the reverse complement.
GTGTGTGTGTGTGTGTGTGAGAGTGTGCAGAGTGTCTCCACTCGACGGCCACTCCAGCCCTGCCTGGCTGCAGGCATCTCAACTGGAGTGAGAGAAATATTGAACGACAGAAGTCTGAACACAGGAAACAGAGGAGGGAGATAGGGGAAGGTGGGGAGAAAACACCACAAAGATAGGTGGGCAAAATGTAAAGAAAGATGCAGAGGAGGAAGAGGAGGAGGGATTCATCATTATCTGAGCTGAGGCTGTCAGCGTGTTTGTATTCCGACCTGGGGCAGTATCTCTCTGGCCAGGCTCAGAGCCTCTCTGTAGGCAGCGTCTCCAGTCTGGTTCTGCTCCACAGCTCTGTTCACCAGACCCATGTCCAGAGCGCTCCGACCCCCCACACGCTTACCTGATAACACACACACACACACACACACAAACAAGACAGTCAGACACAACAGTCGGCAAGTAGAGACGCACCGATCCAATCCGATACGATACCTGTCGGCCGATACCCGACACCGATCCGATACGACTATTGAATGAATGAACCATACACCTCACCATGTGAGTGAAGGCATCAGGCAAATAAACACAGGCATAAATGTACTTGATATTATTTATTAACAAATAACAAAGTGTTAGAAGAAAAAAGAAATAAATAAGACTAGATCTAGAGCTGTAACTGTATTGCTGTGTATAAGGATGCACAGATATGAAAATTCTGGCCGATACCGATATCCGATATGAATTTTTCTGTAATGGCTGATAATCGATATTACCGATATTGATATGTGTTGTTTGTTTTTTTTACTGTGTTGTTTCTGAGATGATACATTTTTGTACAGACTGAAAATCATGCAAACTGAATTTTTGAATGTCTTCCTTTATTTTCAGAATGTATTTTACTTCCAAATAACAAGAGGCTGTCAACTTTGCAGGTGTTGCATACGGATATTGCTGTTTTACTCAGCGGACCGATACCAATTTTAAAAAATGAAACATCGAAAATTAATGACTGCATCCCTAGCTGTGTATGATAAAATGACTGGATGGGAATGCTGTATCGGCCTCATTCATCCCATATCCCATCCAGCTAATTAGTCAGCATCGGAGCCCATACCCGGATCGGTGCATCTCTACCGACAAGCATCCTGTTCCTGGAGCAACATGTCAGCATTTCTGCCCCCCCCACCTGTGAAGATGAGCTCCTTGGCCATAGTGATGCCCACCGCCCTGGGCAGCCGCTGACTGCCCCCTGCAGGACAAAGAACCTCAAGGTCAACCTCAACGTCTCGCAGCTGCTTGGTCTCTGGACTGATGCGCTCAGAACAGGCCAAGGTGGTTTTCTGTGACCTCTCTCCATCTTACCTGCCCCTGGGAGCAGCCCCCGCGTCGTCTCGATCAGACCCATCTGTGCCGAGTCCGCTGAAACACACAGACACACACACACACACACACAGAGGACAGATGGAGGTCTTAGCTGCCATTAAGCTATGGAGGGCATAAAGTCTGACTGATGCCTCTGTCAGACCAATACACGTAAACACCTGCTCACCTAGCTCATCAGCCCTCGGCCAATCACCAGCCAGCCACGTTTAACTCAACCAATCACAACTAGACGGGGTTCATAAACAGCTGTGCAGATGTTGTCTGGCCTCAGCAGCTATCATTATTGGTCTCGTGTCCCATCAGCGGATCATTAATGGTGGATGGAGAACACACAGATGTCTCCAGATGTGGACGGGACAACAACACACAGATGTCTCCAGATGTGGACAGGACAACAACAGTAGAACCAGAGTCAACGACCCATTCAGCATCACAATGGCCACAAAACTGTCAGTGAATAAAACACAGAACTCTCCAATGATTTACCCAAAATAAAAAGGCTACTGTCCCACACAACATGTCAGAGAGACTATAATACAAGACTAGTCACATACACAAGTCACATGCAGTGAAGTGTCTCCTGGTTGATCCTAAACTGGCCTCTATATGAATAAAATAAAACAATATGATGTAAATAATGTAATCAGAAATGAAAATATGTGCAAATAAATCATTTAGTTTATAAAAAGACAGAAAACTGGGGAATGTCTGTTCTAACTCCAACAGACCGAGCTGTCAACTCGCTTTGTCTTGATTAACAATAAAAAGGCATAGTTGGATCAAATTCTCACATTTGAAAAGGTAAACTAGCAAACATTTGGCATTTTGAAGACAATAATTTGAACAGAAACTAAATATTTACAATGAATTGTTTAAGGCCACACATCCCAGGCATGTTTTAGAGACTTGAGCTGTAGAACTCCCTAGTATTTCACCACAAAAAGCTGTTTTTAAGACTTAATTTAAAAAACATTCAGGTTGAGAGACACTGTCCTCTAGAGAAACGACTCTGATTGGCCGTTTCTCTTGGCTCTAATGTCATGTTTGGAGTTGGTGTTAGTGAGGACTGCACCTGAATGCTGCACGGAAAAACGGCTGTCAGTAACGAGCCAGATGTCATTTTAGTCACAGAAGTCCAGAGAAAGACGGTAAAACGTGAGTCAGGTCAACAATATCACATCGCCATGACAACATATTGTCACGTGTCATTGTTTTGCCTCGTGCAGACAGAACACTTGTTTACATAGAGGCTTGTTTATGCCGTTACCTGCAGCGGCTATCGTCCGTCTGCCGTCTGCCCAATTTCGGTGAATGCAGCATGAAAAATACGATTGAGTTGCTTGTGATCTAGAACCACACCGCTAGATGGAGGAATTCTTACACACTGGACTTTAATGTGACCTGTGCAGACTCATCCAGGTCTAGACAGACAGCTGATGACTCAGTCGTCACGTACCTGCAGTCCGGAGGTCACAGGCCAGGGCCAGCTCCAGCCCCCCTCCCAGGGCAACGCCATCCATGGCTGCGACGGTCGGCACAGGCAGCAATGCTGCAAAGAGAATCACATTCACATTCAGACCAGAGGACGACAGAGAGGACAGTCATCATTCAGCGGGACAGTCTACCTATCTGAGTCATGAGGGAACGCAGGCCGTGGACAAACAGATCCGACTCAGTGTTGTTCATCAGAGCTCTCTCCTTCAGGTCTGCACCTGGACCAATACACAGCACACACACACACACACCGTTACACATGGTTTAGAGAGGCTTTGATCACAAATCCTCAGCAGGTGTCAGACGTCTCAGAGGACAGAGTACACTCACCTGCACAGAAAACCTTGGGTACCAGACTCCTGAAGATAACCACACGCACTGTGCAGTCCTGGGACAGAGTGGACACCAGCTCCTTCATCTGCACACACAGGAGGACACACGTCTCAGTCAAGGTCACGGGTGTGCGTGTGTGTGTATGTGTGTGTGTGTGTGTGTGTGTTGTCTCACCTGTGAGACAAACACATGGCCCAGAGCGTTTCTTGCCTTGTGTCGGCACATCAGCACCTCCACTATCCCTGAGAAAAACAACCAGTTGAATGGATTTTAAACAAGAGGCTGTTTTTATTCTGCAGCTTTTATGTGGTTGCTGTTTCTGTTTGTGACCTTGAAGCAGACGAAACACACACACACAGCAGGTTCCTGTGCAGAGGCTGCCTTTACACAACTTCACTCAACAACAGCCCAGGGTTAATAAATAATTATAATAATAATAATCCAGAAATGCCACCAGCTCTGGGAATGAATCCTGTTCTTCTTCAACGACCAGGTTCATGCACCTGATAAGAGCTGGAGGCTTCCTGCTGCTGTGAGGAGGACGGAGCAGCTGCAGCTCTTCACTCAGCACCACTGATGGGAATAACGGTGCATTCACACCGAGCTTGAGTTTGCCTGCTGGAATATTTGTTTTTACTCATGGCATTCGCGCAAATGAACTCACATGAACAGGCAAATTTCACGTTTGCTATTCGTGCCACCGGCAAAAATTCGCATGTGTACATTGACTTTGTATGTAATCTTATCGTGCAAAAAATTTGCCTCGCGCCCGGTGTGAACACAATGTAACGGCACTACCTTTTTCAATAGGCTAACGAGTAGCCTAATGTTCAGGGCCGTTATATCGGGGAGAAATGATGGTAATTCTAGGGGCCCAGTGCCCAGTAGCCTAGGGCCACAAAAACCCCAGAAGTCTAATCTTTGTATGACTGAATTATTCTGCTTAGACCCTGAGTAATACTCATAATAATGCTGCATTAGCATCAAAACAAAGTAGGCTAAATAAAAAACGATAATACATAGTCTAAGAAAAAAAAGTGGAAAAGTCAGGGGCCCACTTTAGTAGTATTGTTTCAGGGGCCCCAGAATCCCTAGCAACGGCCCTGCTAATGTTACTGACAAAACTTGACATAAGAAGTCCAGTCACAAAATCATAACATACACCTGTTAAAGCGTACGTTAGGCACAATTTCTTTTCAGTCGATCAACTATTTATACCTTATCATGCTATTACTGCTCTGGCTCATTTGAGATCCAGTTGTGCTGTTTGTGGCCCCTGAATGAGTTTGACACCCCTTTAGGTGGGAGGGGAAAATCGAAAAAAAAAAAAATCTAAAATCGAACCCTTAGCCAAAAAAAGCTCTGGTTAACTTAACTTATTAAACTAAATAACAAAGAAACATGCAGTGAATAATCGTGCCATTTAATATTTAATATAAAAGAGAGAGAGAAAGAAAGAAATAGAGAGAGGGGTTAAATTTACGCCGGCATATCACAGGGTTAGGGCGGCTTTTATTTCAGTTAGTCTACTATCTCAGTTATTTGGGGAGTAATTGGTAAGCTATTACTTTTTAAAAGTATGAGAAGTGACGTTGTCTGTGTTAACTTGAACTATAAAGTGTAAACTCCGTACCATGGTCTTCTCCTTCTAACCGCTTCACATCCACCTCTACAGGGTCTACCTCCGCCGTGTGCTGCCCCCGGCCGAGCCTTGGAATCTGCCCGGTCGCAGAGCGCCTGGAGGCGGCCAGCAGCCCTGCTCCGCACCGGGGGGGCAGCTGGGACGGCAGGCTGTGCCTTCCCCGCAGAAACGCCTCCAGACGCCGCCACGTCGTGCACCACGGCCCGGCTGCTCTGCTGAACAGTGCTGTCATGCTGCTGGAGGTTTTGTTTCGTTTTTAGAAAGTAGGAAGAAGGAAACGCACAGGAAGTTTGGACCAGGTTTCTTCCTGTGAAAGGAGGGACTTGGCTGATCCTGAACCTGTCACAACACAACCTGTCAGCTGTCAGCACACAGTTTGAAACGTATTTGGTATTAAAGGGATAGTTCACCCAAAATTCAAATTTGGTTTGGAAGTTTGGAAGTTTTGCAACAGTCTACTTCCTCAATAAGCTGCACTGTTCCTTTACACAGTAGGCTACACACACACACACACACCCCAGTCTGCTCTTTGGCCAGACAAAGCAGCTTGTTGAGGTAAAGTTTTCCATGCGGCTGCTCATGTCTAGCCTGACCATGCATTATTGAGCAGGTCTTTACAGGTTATGCAATTTACATAACCAGACAGTGGGTCTGATGGCACAACAGTCTAAGAGCCAAGCGTGTGTGTGTGTGTGTGTGTGTGTGTGTGTCTGATCTAGTTAGTTAGTCATTTACCATTCCTGAAATATTACAGTGATCTTCAAATGACTCTATCCGGTGAATCACATTCATTTGTTATCATATGTGCAGAGTGTAGGTGGCTGCGTGCTGCAAGGGGGCAGCTTAGGATGATGTGAGAAGTAGAAAGAAAGAAAGAAAGAGAATAGGCCTACAGATCAGTCTGGCGAGGCATCCTTTCAGATTTGCATAGGTTGTGTTGCAGCCGTGTGAAATGTCAGCTGGTGCAGCTGGAAGGAACGGGTTGTTGAGATCTGATGTCTGTGATCCTCTTCTCACATGGAGCTGCGCATCTTGAGATGGAAAACTGATGGAAGGTGGCACTCGGTGTTTGAGCGTGCAGGTGTGTGAGTGACAGGAGCTGAGTCTGGTGGACAGTGACCGATGCAGACGGTCTGTCCCTGCAGCTCGGGATGCACGTCACAGCTGGAACACGGACTCTGAGACACAGGTTGTCATGAATGTCACTGGAAATGACACGGTGGGACAGGCTGCGTGTCTGTTACTTTGATGGATGTCGTTCTCCCTCCCTCCCTCCTCCTCTCTGTATAAGCTCAGCCTGTGGCACCATTTTCAACACATTCACATCTCCCGAGCTCAGATGACCCGCTGGCGACCACACGGTGTTTCCCCTCCAGTCCTGCAGGGGTCAGCCTTGTACCAGAGAGTCGGCTGCAGGACGGTGGGCTCTGTCCTGTTGCTGCTCTGCTCCTGTGCCCTCTAACGCAGACTGTATGGTCCCGTGCAGCTTGAGTCAGTGTCTGCGTCTCTGCTGACTCTCTCTCCGTCCACGTGCGCCCACAGACATGAGCCAGGGCAGCGAGCAGCGGGCAGCGGGCCGGTGTGAGTCAGAGGGAGTGAGTGGCATCCCGTTACTGTAGCTGTCTGTCAAGATGGATACAGCACAGTGATCTGCTCCAGGCGTGTACAGTTGTTTTTGACCTTTGGGTCAGACATCTTATCACAATGCTACACGTGTGTTCAACTAAAACACAAAGCAGTCATTGAAGCTTAATCTTCACAGACTTCCTGATTTTCATCACACCCAGAATTCCTCAGGATGGTTTTTACTCAAGTAGCAGATTTACTCATGACAGTATACACCGTGTTCCAAATTATTACGCAAATTACATTTTTCTCAGATTTTCCTAAATAGTCGATGCAAACGACAGTCAGCATAATTTTCAAGTCATCAACTGTGAATTTAATGAATGTGAATGTCTGTACAAATCATAAGTATAATTTGATATGACCAAGACACCTAAAAACAAAAACATGGCTGTTTTCATCAATTTACAAGCAAGTGGGCCACACACATACATTGGAGTGAATGTGTTTTCTGGGTGCTTTTGCAATATTCATATCCTGCCACTCGGGGCGTAAAACCCTTACCCATGGAGTCAATGGTGGTGTCGTTACTCCAGTGCTCTAGTTGCTGTTACACAGACGTCACTATGTCATGCACTACATACATTTTGTCCTGTGTTTAGTCTGCTGAGCTTTCACACTGCATACGAACCCCACCAGGGTTCACTTGCAAACGAACCGAGACCCCCGTTTTCAAGCGGACCAGTGTTTGTTTGTTTGTTTGATCCGCACCAGAGTTCGTATGAGCTTTCACATCTGCCCAAACGAACCAGACTATCTGAGGAAATGAACTCTGGTCCATTTAAAGTGGACTAAAGGAGGACAGTGTGAAAGCGCCCACTTTTCTCTCTCTAACCCCAGTGCCCATACACACCAACACACCGACACAGCTCCTTGTGAAGAGGCAGTCAAGGTGACGGATAGATGATAGTACTCTTGGTTCAATTACATTAGAATGATGGAGTTGGTTATGTGCTGGAAAAAAAGGGCCTCAGACTTACAGCCTGTACAACAGTGGAGCAAGATGGGAGAAGAGTTATAGCCACGCTGAGCCACCAGCAGAGAAAGGCATGGAGGAGTTATAGCAACACACTGTGGAGGAGTTTGATTGAATATATTCACTGTTGTCAAAAACTTTCACTTGGTATTATTCTGTCCTCGTATACTGTACTACCTAGGCCTGGGACGATAATCAATAAATCAATTAATCGCATGATAAATGAAAATGATATATTGATATATTGCCATGTGCGCACGTGTTTGTTTTCCCCAGTCGGTGGTCAGTTTATTCAGATACCAACGTTTTTGGAGCTGATGTGGTAGCAGCAAGCAGGATGAGCGGAGCTTCCCACAGGCTGCAGACGGGGAGCTGAGCTCATGGGCCGGCCAACCTCCGTCCTCATCCCGGGGGAGAAAACAAGCCGAGTAACTTACCACCGACTGGTTAAATACTTTTTGGTCTCATTGATGAAATCTAACAACTGTGGCAGTCACATTAGTTTGTTTGAATAAAAAGTGAAGCTTCAGGTGTGCAAGACAGAAGAGCTGCACTGAGCTGTTGTAGTTTTTTGTTTGTTTTATTTATTTAGGATAGTATTTAAGTTCTTGTCATTCGGGTTACAATGGTAAAAAAAAATATAGGCCTATACTCATAATAAATAAAAGTTTATTGCATTTGAAAGGGTCTACTTGCATTATTATGAAATATTATTACATAATTTGTTCTCAAAAAAATGTTGACAATAATATTGTTTATCGGCAATAATTTGTGGGACAATATATCGTTCAGCAAAATTTGTTATCGTCCCAGGCCGAGTACTACCAAAGAGAAAGAGTCAACAGGCAGGTGACAGCTGACACTGCACAAACCCTTATTAAAAAATAAAGATGTTACCCTGCCCCCACCCCTGTTCCCCAACCACACACACACACACAAACTCTCACACACAAAATCCTACCAAAAAAGGCAGGACAAATCCATGCAGACAAGCACGACACATGCCATGCCACCAATTACCTCCAGATCTCTCCTATCCATGATGCACAGCTGCATAAACTCACAAACAGTGCATGTAGATAGGTAGATAGACCAGCCACGTGCTCCCCTGGAAGGAAGCTGACACCGTTTGGAGCAGTCAGGGAGAAAAGTTACATTAATGATGGCGATCAGCGGACTTTAGCGAGGCAGTTATCTGTGAACACGATCCAGCAGGGCCGTGTGGACTATAGGGAGCAGACAGACACCGAGCCTCCGTCCTCCGCCAAGCTTTCCTTCCAGACTGAAGATAGATATCTGTGCCTGAGCACGCTTTGAAATGAAAGAGTCCCATCTGTAATGTTTCACAGTTTGCCATGATCCATGTCTAGCGGAAGGAACATCAGCTCTTCTGGGATTATTTCTGTTGAATAACTTTTTAAAAGGCATACATGGAGAATTTAAAATAATAAAAAATCTAGAACAGAAAATAGAGAAATGTAATTTGAGGTAAAATTATTAGTTTGGATTATCAATCAGTTGATGCAAACAAATTGATGCAATTATTTCAACCACAACAAACAGCATCAAATATCTCTGTTACATGACTGGACTCATAGTGAACAGTATAAACTGTATAGAAACAAACACTTAGTACTTGTTGTGATGATTTCTTTACAACAATAAACGATCGAGCAGTGCAGTGGTAATGTCCATAATATCTCTGACCGTTTATTTTTGTAAAGAAATCATCACAACAAGGACAAAGTCCTTGTACGACCTGGACCTCAAACAAGTCTATTTGACCTGGAAGAGAAGTTCTGGGAGCTTCCGCTACAAACGAGCTCAAAATATAGACTTGTTTAATTTTTTTCAGAACAATTTCTCATGTCGGGGCTTCAACACAAGAGGGACATTACAGACGAGCAGTATGGAGGTATTTGGATGTTTTTGGTGTGTCTTTTTGGATGAAGAAAACTGGTATCCATTCACAACCATTATAGACAAATACTTCTGCGCGGACCCCCCATAACTCAGAGAAGGCACGGAGGACTCTGAAACTTCTCACAGCTCTTAGTCGACATGAGGGTGAGTAGATAATGAGTGAAATTTGAATTTCGGGTGAACTATCCCTTTAATCTTTCTACTAGAACCTATTAATGTCTGATAGCCTACTACAGGTCTGTGCAGGGCGACAACAGTCCCAATACTCCATTGGTGGACTGGATCCAAAAGTCCACCTTGTTTTATTCAATGACACAATGAGTATTACAGTAACACACACACCGAAATCCTCCTCTAATTTCTTTTAGTTTCTCTAGATGTCCTTTTGTCTCTCTCTCTCTCACCTGGTGACGTCACCACCCGTGCAAATTACTCCTGTGTCAATTTACACACAGCACAAACAGTTGTGTGTGTGTGTGTCTGTGTGTAGAGCTGCAGGCTCAGCGCTGATGGAGAAGAGAGAGAGAGGGAGCGCAGAGCTAGAGCGATGTCTCCGTCACAGCACACACACACACACACACACACACACACACCGGCTCCAGATCAGTCTGAGCGCAGTGAGGGTAGGACGCAGAGCGCTGCTAGTCCTGGTCCTGGTCCTGGTCTTGGTCAAGGACACGTGTGAGCAGAGACCGTCTCGGCTCTGAGGATTTGGAGGGGTCTACATCAGGATTCCCGCTGTCTGTTGTTTTTTCTTGTTGTTGTTGTTGTTTTTGTCAGAAGTCATGGTGTTTGTTTGGAAACTACAACCAGGCTCTCCGCCGGCGACAGATCCTTCTCTAAGATGACTCACCGGGATGATCCACAGCGCTCCGCGGCCGGCTGGTCTTCTCTGGCGGGACAGAGTCCGGTGAGCAGCCGCAGGATCCTCATCCACAGAGCGCAGGTCCAGATCCAGATCCACATCGGCGTCTCTCGGTCACCTTCTGAAACCATGTCTTGTGGCGACGTGCGTGGCGCGCCAGAGTGCGTGTGAGTGCCTGACCGATAGTCTGTCCTGAGAGAGAAACGAGAGGCTGGATATAAAGAGCAGCCAGGCTTCCAGGCAGCGGCAGCCCGACACCCCCAGAAGCCCCTCCGACTCCGTCTCAGCTCCACACCCCCATGCAGGATGCCCGCAGAGCGCCGCGGAGTCCTGGTCCAGCTCAGCCCGCGTTCATGACGCTCTGGGCGGCCTCGTCATGCGTCTCTTGCCCGAGCCCAGCGCCCAGTCCCTCCGGCTCCTCTTCCTCTTTGTCTTCGTGATGGGGGTGGCCCCCTCCCCGGCTCTGACAGCGGGCTGTCCGGACAGGTGCGTGTGTGACGACCAGCTGGTGGTCCAGTGCGCCGGCCAGGAGCTGAGCCGGTTCCCCAGCGACCTGCCTCTGGCCACCCGGCAGCTCATCATCTCCAACAACCGAATCGGAGACCTGCCGGCGCTGCAGCTCAACTACCTGTCCGATCTGGTCTATCTGGACTGCAGCAACAACTCTCTGACCGAGATCTCCGAGTCCACCTTCGGGAACTTGCGCAAGCTCGCCTACTTGGACTTGTCTTTTAACACCCTGCTGCAGATCGAAGACCGGACTTTCGGACCGCTGGCGTCTCTGGTGATGCTCCGGCTGACGGATAACCCGAGTCTGGGGGAGATCCACTCGGATGCCTTCGCGGAGAACATGGCTCTGCAGGTTCTGGACGTGAGCCGGAACAACCTGACGGCCCTGAACATCAGCAGCCTGATCGCCCTTCCCGCGCTGCGCTCTCTGGGGCTCAGCGGGAATCCCTGGAGCTGCGACTGTGACACGGAGGACCTGTGTCTGTGGGTGCAGATCGAAGGCTTCAAGTTCCAAGGTGAGGATGGTGGGAGTCTGAGATGTGCACGGAGCTCCACTTTACTGCTTAGACAAGTGGTTCTCAAAGTGGGGTCCGAGGACCCCCAAGGGTCCCTGAGAGGGTTCAACGGAGTCTCCAACTATTTCTTGAAATTTTGCCACTTTTTCCTAGAATTTTTTTAAATTCTTTTTTCTAGATTAAAAAAAAGACTTTTCTCTAGAAATTATAAGATTTTTCATTAAATATTAAAAAACCTTTTCCATAAATTTATATATTAAAAAAATCACAGCCTTGGCCCTAAAGTAATGTTATTCAGTCTCATCACAATTATGCCTTCCTGGTGTTTGTTTCAAAATTTTGGCAAACTGGGATTCATGGTCTCATTTGTATCAGTGTAGGGCTCCACTGTCTTAACGACCTGGTCCACAGCAGCTCATATATATAATACTGTAAAGCATCCTGCTTCTGCAGAAATGAGCCCTGTTCCCCGTCACTGTGCTCCTGATGAGCTGCAGCGGGTCGGCTCCTTGCAGGTGGTCTCTCCTCAGTTTGGCTCTGAAGGTGGGATTCTCCTGCTGGCCGGCTTCCTGGCAACTATCCAGACGGTTTGTGTGCGATATGACCACGAGCCAAAGACACTCCAAGGTCTAATCATTTGTTATTGTCACATCAGCTCATTTAGGTAATTTGATTGTGGGCACTTTGGTCAGTGTTAAGTCCCTGATGGTGGGCCATCTATTGCACCATTGCTTTCCTTTTATCCTGCAGATATTTATGTACACACACTGGCACATGTGCACAGATGCAGAGACACAGTTTGTGTCTCTGAACACACACACACACGCACACATGCTACGGCTTCAGAGCTAATGGTTTGACCTCAGAGTCAGAGCAATCAGAGGATTTTGTTCCCCTGCTCCTCTCTGCGTCACAATCCCCTCAGATTGCCCTTCTCATCTCAGTAACGTCTAACAAGTTTAGTCCAACAGCCTGATCAGTGTTACAGTTGGCTGACAGCGTTGCATTAAACCCACCTATGAAATCACCCAGACTGATCCTGGACCAGCTCACATCGTCTTTGCATGTAAATAACTGGGCTTAGTTCTAAGCAGATGAGCCTGGTGAGCTCTGTAATGTGTGTTGTGGTCTTACACTGCTTCATGTCTCGGTCCTGAGGACAGAGACAGCACTGAGAGGAGGACTGTGCCTTTTTTTAGAGCTGCAACAACTGATCGATTAATCCCACAATAATCAATTATTAAATAAATTGCCAATAATTTTGATAATTGAATCATCATCGTTTGAGTAGATTTCAGCTTCTCAAATGTGAATCATTCTGGTTTCTGTATTCCTTTATGACAACAAACTGAAGATCTAGTTACTGTAATAGAAGACGCCATCGTGTGGTCTGGAAAACACTGATTAACATTTTTTCACATAAAAAGCAGCTTGTTTTTAGACACTTTTTACTTCTTTCAAGCAGATTTTCACTTGAAATAAGTAGAAAAATCGGATAGTGGAGCAAGTTTTTCTTTCTCATTACAAAAACAAAAAACCTGCTTTCACTGGCAGATTTTTCTACTTATTTCAAGCGAAAATTTGTTTACAGTAAAACAAGTGAAAATGATCTAAAATTAAGTTCATTTTTAGGTGAAGAGTCTTATTTTAAATGAAAAGAGATTTAGTTTTGACTTGAAATAAGGTAAATATTCTTGGAAAGACTTTGAGTTTTTGCAGTGTAGTCCTTTTGTACTTTTTTTTTCTCTGTCCAACCCACTTGCATGGACACACACATACACTTATACAACCGTATGCCACCACCGTATGCTTCGGCCCCTTTAGTCCAGATGGTTAACGATGGCGCTCAAAAAAGATGGACTCGTATGCTCCCATTAAGGACAGTGTGTGTGTGTCTGAGGGTGCGTGCGTGTGTGTGTGTGTGTGTGAGTGACTCACTTCACTTAAGTGAGTGTGAGTCAGTGTGTGAAGTGGAGGTCAGGAGAGACCCTAAGGGCCAGATCCTGATGAGATGAAGGCATGAGGAGCTGCAGAGAGGAGGCCAAGTTGTTCCACCTTCACTTTCACATCACACTGACATACACACAGGCACTCACACACACACACACACACACACACACACGCACACACACACTTAATGTGCACACAAATACATTTCTTTCTTTTTTCTTAAAAAAAAACTTTTTATTTTTCATTTTTCCACAAGACAAAACATTCACTGACATGGGAACTGAAATACAAGTAAATAAAATGCAGTAAAAATACCATAAAGAGAAATCTTTGCACAGAGAATACTGTAGATATTTGCAGCAAAGGGAGTAACAGCAGTACAATATCAATCCTAGAGATACATGACAGTCTTATAATAACCCATGTTCCTCCATTACTCCTCCTAATAGAGAGTAATACAGTTTCACCTTTGTTCAAAAGTGTCAATTTTCAGTTGTGGACTTGCAGTCATTCGCTGTGTAGAGTCGACCCTTTTCAGTCTCTGTACCCGCCGAGTTCTGGTCGGTGGTTTTGGATCCTTCCAGTTACTGTAACAGTTATCATTTTCTTAGCAATCAGTAAAAGTATCCGTAACATGCATTTTTGATCTGAACTACATGTTTCCTGAGGTAAAGCTCCCAGCAGGAATATCAATGGGTCCAATGGGGAATTCCTCCAGAATTCTTACAGATACATTTCTGCTAGAAAAAAAAATCAGATACTCAGAGAAAAAAGCTTTCGACTCTTACTGTAATCGGCACAACACAAAACACCCACAGGCCACAGTTTAAAATACAGTAAAGGAATTACAGACAAATTTGTCATCACACTACACTTCAAAAGTTATAAATCTGAACAGATGAGTTTCTACTGGAGCTACTTCACTGGGAAGACGGATGTGGCACAAACAACCAGTGTAACAGAGTGAATCAGGTCAAGTGATGGGATCAAGTGTGTGTGTGTGTGTGTGTGTGTGTGTGTGTGTGTGTGTGTGTGTGTGTGTGTGCTGGAGCATGTAGCGTGTTTCTGTGGTCATGCGTGCCCTGCACTCTGACTGCAGGGATGTGAGTGTAATGTATAGAGATTCCAGCTGTCATTAGCTCTCAGTGTGTGAGTGTTTGTGTGTGTGGGTCGAGGAAGGAAGGAAGGACAAAGGGAAAGAAGGAAGGAAGGAAAGAATGATGAAGGGAAGGAAGGAAGGACAGAAGGACAAAGGGAAAGAAGGAAGGAAGGAAAGAAGGATGAAGGGAAGGAAGGAAGGAAGGAAGGAAAGAAGAATGAAGGGAAAAAAGGAAGGAAGGAAGGACGAAGAGAAAGAAAGAAGGACGAAGGGAAGGAAGGAAGGACGAAGTGAGAGATGGGAGGAAAAAGAAGGGAAAACTAGATGGAGGGAGGGAACAGATTGGGTCAAAAAGGAAGGAAGAAGAAGTAAGGATAAAGGGAACGAAGGAAGGACTGAAGGAAGGCAAAAGGAAGGAAAGAACAATGTAGGGAAGGAACAGATTACTGTGGGTCAAGAAAGGAAGCAGAAGGACGGACGAAAGAGGGAAGGAAGGATGGAAGGGAAAAAGGATTGTGGAAAGAAGAAAGGGAGAAAGGAAAGAAGGAGGATGGAGGAAGGGAACAGATTGGGTCAGTTTGACCCAGAAGGACAACAGGAGGGTTAATATTGCTGCTGATGGTGTTTTTTTTTAAACAACAACATTGTTTATTGTAGATTCCTGTAAAATAAGATGGTTTCATGTTCTCCTTCAGATCTAGAACTGAAGGAGCGTTTCCCCGTGTGCTGCTTCGCTCCACCTCTCAGCTTGTCTCTGTGTCACTGACAAAGCTCTGCTCCGACAGCCACTCAAGTCAAAGTGTGGCTCCAGGTAAACAGCAGGGTTGGCAGGTGCATTTAAGACAGACTGTCGAGAGGACAGAGAGAGAGATGATAGGAGGGACAGAGTGAGAAGAAGAAGACAGGCAGAGAGAGAGAGGAGCACAGGGACGTCTCCGTTGACCTCCCAGTCAGAGAGGAAAGGCTGCATTTCAGCATCACACTCGGTTTACTGGCCAAGAGCCCCAGTGTCCAGTGGCGGAAGAAGGCCTGCTGCTCAGAGGGCTTCACCTTGTATTGTTAAAGGGATAGTTCAACATTTTGGCAAATTAGCCCATTGCCACAATCCCTTGTTATCTTTAATCAGTGGTTTTGCATGAGTTTCCCTCTAAAACAACTCAGTCTGGTAACGTTCTGTTATTATCTCATAGCGTGGTGAATGTGCAGGTCACAACTTGTCCACCGGAGCGTTGTGGAGTTGTTGGATTGTGTATTTGATGAGTTTGATGAGGGAAACCAAGAAATCCCATGAGCCTCCGTAGCGTAGCTCTGAGCAGCTCACGGCTCTGCTCCGCCGTTCTAAAAATAGCTTGCACTGACAATTAAAGGTAACGAACCTTTAGGGATCATGGCAATGGGCCAATTTGACAACATGTTGAACAATCCCTTTAAATACAACAGTGACTGGAGTTCATGAGGGTGGTGCTACGGAGAAATAAAAGGAAAACTTCAAAATAGTCACTGTAACTGCACATAATATAATAATATATACATAATGAGCCCTTCTTTGTGATATATGTCTTATGTAACTTTGAACTCTTGCTTATGTTGTATGTTTAGCTCCTATCATGCTCTAAAAAGCCAGAATCCCCACCCCTCCAGAGAACCTAAATATTCCCTCACAATCATCTGAACCTGAGGAATGAGCCTTCATTTCCTCTCTCGTAATGAGATTTCAGCTTGTTGATCGACCTGCTGTACTCGCTATAGGTCGAGTTTGACAAGCTGCTCAGCTAAACGCACAGAATGTAAGTGGCTGGCAGAGTTGGTGATGTTATGGCTTCAACGTTGGGGCAAAGTTTTTCTGGCTGCTCGTTGGTGGCCTCGGACAGCTCACAAAACTACAGGCAAAGAGCCAAGGCAAGAAGTCCACACACGGGGCAAATGTTAAATATTCATATGAGAGGGGAGAAGAACAGAGGCCACAAGGTTCAAAGAAAGGAAGCGTAAAAGAAAGAGGACATTTTTCACACCAGCTGGGTATGATTTGTTTTTTTATGAAAGATGAGATGAGAGAGCGTGACAAAAGAATAGAGGACAGAGAGACGAGGCGAGACGCAGAGGGCGGAGGAACTGGCCAACAGATTAAGACAGACTTTGGATACAGACAGGGAGAAGAAAAAACAGACAGACCATAGAAGAGTTACCGAACGTCTGTGCCCCAGATCTGTCACTCAAATCCATTAAAACATTCATTATGACAAGAGGGCATCAATTCAGTTTCTACAGGTAGATGATACATTATTTATCAGCTGGAACGACTCCTCAGACCCGTCTGGTGCAGAGAAGCAGATCCAGTTCAACCGGCCTACATGTTCAGTCGCGTCGTCTCCATGTATTTATTTATTCCTCTGTGCATTTTTGCAGCGTGAGCTTGAAAACCATGATTGATGCGATGCTCGCGTGGGTGTGTTTGTGATGCGATCACCTGAGGCGGCGCCAGGTGTGTGAGTCCACGCGCACGCCTGTGTGTTGCACGTGTGCGAACACAAACAAAACACAAGCAGAGAGTAAAAATCGGAAAACAGAGTGTGAAGACGATGGAGTAAAGCTGAGTGAGACAGGATGATGTGGAAGAAGGAGGAGACGGGCTGGAGGAGAGACATGGAGGGCGAATAAATGCTAATGAGTAGGAATAAAAAGTGGGAGGTGAGAGAGAGAGAGCATGGCTGATAAGACGGATGATAGAGGGAAAAGGAGAGCGAGAGAGAGCTGTTGCTATCTGACCTTCACTCTGGCTCTCCACTCATCCTTGGCGAGCGGAAGAAAGGATCATACAGAGAAATGATGGAAAGGAGGATGGTGGTAATCTGACTAATGCCGTATTTGAGGGGGAAAGGAGTGTGAAGGCGTGAGTTATTCAACCCTAGTGGATGTGATGAAGAAAAGGTCAGCTATTCTTATTCTCCTCTCCAGCCCCATACGATGCGTCTACACGGATACACGGTGCGTGAGCCGAGCTTCACTCTCAAGGGGGCGGGGTCTAAAAGTCTCAGTATTTTATGTCACAGGAAGCCGTTCTAGGTTAAAAGATGTTGAAAAATGAAACTTAGTTTGGTTGAAAAGAGAGACCTCTGTGCCTAGATGTCAGATTCACACCTGTCCACAGACGAATGTGTGAGAATAAAACCATGTAAAAGCTCTGAGTTCATTAGGTTTACAACTTTTCTTGGTTAAACTTAGGCTAAAGCAGCCTCAGGAGTAAAAAGGAGGCAAATCTTGGATTCCATTGTTAGTTCCATCCATCCCTCCATCTATCCATCTGTCTATCGATCCATCATCCATCCGTCCATCCGTCCATCCATCCGTCCGTCCATCCATCCATCATCCATCCATCCGTCCATCCATCCATCCATCCATCCTTCCGTACATCTGTCCATCCATCCGTCCGTCCGTCCGTGCATCCATCCATCCATCATCCATCCGTCCATCTATCCATCCATCCATCCATCCATCCATCCATCCATCCATCCATTTTCAACCAAACTTTTAATACTTTCACCTCACAGATCACAGATCTTTTGATCTTTCTAAACACCAAATCGATGCTACTGCTGACAACAGGAAAGAGAACATCAAAGCTCCTTTGATTATATGGACAAATGGATTGATAATAACAGATCCCATCCTGTTTGCAGCAACCTGCCTCCACAGTGAGGTCAGGAGTCAAGGTCAGTTCCAGACTGAAAACCTGCAGGGAAAGGGAAAAGCAGAGTGACAGCTCCAGAGTGTCAGCAGAGCTCGTCCGGTTGGATGTGAAACACGTTGTGTCATCAGACATTTATGCAAGGTTTTGGTCAATGGAGGGGGGTCAACCCCATTTTGGCATAATCTGCTCATAAAGCTCTGTTCCTGCTTCACAGCACAGGCTTTTTGCCTCACAGGCTAATGCCATAAAGTGTAATGTGAACATACGGTGCATACTACACATGTGTGTCAAATGCATAAGTTACACCTGCTCTTTGCTGCGCTGTTAACCACAGGCGTCTAACGTTGTGCTGGTGGTCATGGTGCAAACACACTGGTTGTTGTTATTCCGCTGCTCATTGCTCTTTCGTGCCTCGTGCAGCAGAGAGGACGGAACGAGTTGCAGGAAAACAGAGCGAAGTTCATGAGAGAGTCAGCGATGTTTTACAGTGGCATCTACCCCCTTTACAGCAACCCCTCACCCAGGGAGGGGCTGCGCCTCGCTCTCCGTCACTGTGTCAGTGCTGAGGTTGGAACCCATCCAACCGATGATTTGACACGGAGACTGTATCACCGATTTGCACTCGCAGCCACTCACAGACACTTCTGCACAGGGGGAAATTTCACAGATACACAAACGTAAACAGCAACATTTGTGCTCACTTATGCTTTCTCCTCTGCATTAAATGAAACAACGCTTTTGAATCCCATTCAAATTTCCTGGTAAATTCTGCTTTTATGTGCAATGTGAGTATCTTGTGCACTGCGTGGGAGTAGATTCAGTACGTGTCTGGAAAAGGGAAGTGGTCCATGTGTGTACTCCTCTGATTGCAGCTGTTTAATTCCCTCAGTACTATCTTGTCCTTCCACCCTCTGGCCTGTGGCGTGGTGTAGGGCTGCAGCGGCATACTGCATACTGTCACACTGACACCACCGACCACAACCCCCGTAAATATTACCATAACACAATGGCATAATGCCGTGCACTGCAACAAGACAGCTTTTAGACAGGTGATGACCACCAAACAAAAAGGTAACGCCTAAACAATGACGAGGTCTAAGTGCAGGCTAAGAGAAGATGTTTGTAGCTAAGGATTAATGTTTCCTGGTTCAGACCAGTGGAACTCATAAGGAGGGCAGAGTGGGGGGCCGTCATGTTTCTACTTCATGCTGCAGGATTTCACAGCTAGTGCTTATTTAAGGTGAAGAATTATGGAAACTGCAGTGCAGCAAGCAAGCATGCAAAAAAAAAAAAGTGAATTCTTCAGGGCTGCAGCTACTCAGCAGGAACAAAGAGGACACACACGTCTCTCGTTCTGCATCACTTTTCTCTCAGAGAGGTTCAGAAACCCACAAATGCACAAACACAAACACACACACTGGTTTAGTTCCTGGGCTACTTGTCTCCTTCAACAGTGCTGCACATTCACAAGTGTTTTACAGTAACTGACAGTGCAAAATGTGCCAACATGAGTTCAAGCTCATGTTGGCCAATATTCACCTTTTTAAATTTTATCGATATGTTTTCAAAATGACATAATGTTTTGAAATCAAATTGCTTGTTTTAATAAGTGCCTCATGAGCGATAGTTATAGCTCAAACAGTCCAGACTGGAAATGATATAAAAATCCAGTTCTGTGATTATTGTAAATTGTCACAAATTTGAATTCTTTAAATATTGTGCCTTTAATATCATATAAGAGTCTTATCCTTCAATCAGTGATATTTGGTGAAAGATATTGTGCCTGTGAAAAACAGGGACAAACAGTAAAAATGTCAAGGGCATTCTGCCAGAAAGACGTCTGAGTGGTTCTCCGGCCTGAGTGAGAAAACAGTGAGTGACAAAGAAGCAGACGGTGGGATAGGGACTGAACAGAGACAGAACCGTCCAGGCTCACACCTTGTCCTCTGTTCCTCAATGACGCTCAAATATTTCCTCTTATCTCGGATTATTATAACGAGGTGATCATGAATTATCTATAAGATATAGCCTCATTTGCTCAGAGGCAAAAGGGAAAAAAACAGTTACAGTGTGATGATCAAAAGCTTCTCCTTTCCCGCTGCAAAAAGAATGACCTTATATGTCTTCCTTATTACTACCTGACAATGTTTAGCAATGATCTGACATTTGTATTTGTACACACAATACAACAGTGTAATCGACACTAACCTTACATAGTCTAACACTAATGTTTGACTTTAGAGACTGTACCTTTTGAATGGAAAGATTACACAATCTTCCACAACAATGAGTTCAATTAAATTAATAGATTGATTAAACATAGACATGTACATCTCATGAATTCAGTTGCTAAGTGAATCAGTGCAGTCCTACTTGGTTTCGTAAGACCAGCTCCTTATGGTGAATCATGTTGGGTCATACTTCAGATAGATTTCACTACAACTCACCATCACACTGTCAATTCCCTCATTCCACAATTACCACTACAGTTAGGCCTACAATAGCTTAGCAATTTAGCTTGTTCTAGCATTATGTCATAACTGAGGCTGCATCCCGGCATAAGACCCTGACTAATACTTATAGTAATGCTGCATTAGCATCAAAACAAATAATGTCATAGTTGCAGTAAACGCATGGATCAATTAATGCTGGCTTTTAACACGGATGTCAAATTGTGTGATATCCATTGTTAAAAGCTGGTGTGATGATGCATGCGTTTTACACATTTTCATTGAAAAAAAACAACGGCTTATGTTTTTGACATTCAGAAAAAGGTGGATACAGATGCCCTTTATTATCAAGTAAAAGCTTAAAAACAACTTTTACATAGAGTTATCCTGTGTTGACATATGATCTGGTGGCCTCAACACAAATCCAGAAGACCAGTTCCCAGTATCTATCCTACCTCTATTCACTGGACTTTTGCTCAGACTGGTTTTCTCCATGTCAACAACTTTTGGGTGCGAGATTAGTTTTTTCACTTTTCACAGCTTTCTAAGTGCATCTATGCTTGCGAAACTCTGGTTGAATAGCTCTCAGTAGGCTTTTCTTTCACAGGACACCAGGCAGCAGTAATATGCATCCGAGACCTGTGTAAGTCTGAACTGTGGCAAAGTGCAGGACAGATGAGACCCAAACCCCCAGAGGGGCCTGCTGCTGCTGCTGTTGTGTGTGTTTGTACGGTCGCTGATTGCCCCTCTCGGTTCCAGCATCTGGTCATGAATCTTATACCGTATACGACGTAATAGACAACGGCCTCGCTGTGCACACGCACACATCCAGAAGAAGAAATGCTCACACTAGAGGCTGGAGGCCAGCGTAATGAGACAGAGAGGATGAGCTCGCCAGCCCAGGCTGTCTCAGACGGTGACAGAGAGTGACAGAGGGAAGGAAGGCCACGTGACCCGGTAGAGAGGGGGGGGTCTGAAACAACTAGAGATAAGGAAGTTTGGAGTAATTAAAGATGTTTTTCCCACAACAATTTTCCATTAAGTTTGAATAAAGCAACATAATCCATAAAGACGCTGCAGCACATTTTCACAATAAAATATTACTATACTATTTACTTCCTTTAATTTTACTAATCCCATTGGTTGGAGAATAATAATCCTTGGAGTAGCCATACACTCTTAGAACTACGGGTTCCAAAAGTGTTCTTCTACAAGGGCTGAGGTTCTACCTGGAACCATTTGCTTCTGAAAAACCCTTTCCTGAAGAAAGGGTTTTTCAAGGGTTCTTGGTAACACTAAGGGTTCCAATAAGAACCATTTTGATCCAGAGAACCCTTAAAAACCTTTTCCCCAAAGAAAGGGTTTTTCAAGGGTTCTTGGTAACACTAAGGGTTCCAGTAAGAACCATTTTGATCCAGTAAAGAAAGGGTTTTTCAAGGGTTCTTGGTAACACTAAGGGTTCCAGTAAAAGGGTTCTTGGTAGAACTCCCTGTGTGGGTTATAGATGAAACTGTAAGAAGTCAGATATTTTCTGGATGAAACCAAAGAATCCATATGGTTCTACATAGCACTTTTATTTCTAAGAGTGTAGAGTTGGATGTTGCCTGCCACTCTGATAGCTGGCTTGCTAAGAGGAGAAACAACATTAAATGGACGATAAGAGCTGCTTCATTGTTACATTTGCAACAGTGATTAACACCATTTCTGAAGCTTAACTGCTCTGTAACGACACCTGTGCATAATTGTCAGACTTCTCATTGCCAGCAGCTCGTTGATCCTCTCCTGTCTGTGCTTGAATTGAAAGATTTCTATTTCTAAGACTGAGGCAGAGTGAAGTGAAATAATATTTTTTCCCTCTTTTGCTTGAGGAAATGTGCTGAAAGAGTGAAAGTGAGTGGAGACACGAGGAGAGGGAATATAGGATGACAGTTTGGGGAAGTGTCTGAACTGAGGGACTTGTTCAAACCGGGGTGTAGGACAAAGCGTCTGCTGCTGAGCGTGTTTACTCGCTCAGCTCATCTGTTGCTATTGAATAACTGTGCACATCACTAATCGCTATAATGACTTACATAATGTCACCTTCTAACTTAATGGCCTCGTGTTCCCCAGAAGCCTTGTCTGCTTTTTCTACCTGGACAGGCAGAGCCGTCAGACGAACACACACAAACAGATGGATACACACTAAAACAACCATCTGTTCCACACTCAGTGGTTCTGGGTGTGACCCTCACTTGCTCCAACTCTTCAGGTCATTCATAAACCACCGCCATGTACAGTGGTTCTCAACGTGGGGTCCGGGGACCCCAAGGGGTCCTTGAGAAATTTGAAGGGGGTCCCTGATTTTTTCTTGAAATGTTATTATTTCTTGAATTGTTTTTTTTAATTTTTACTTTATTTCACCAAATTTTTCTAGAATTTTTTTTTTCAATTTTACCACTTTTTATCTTGAATTTTTATTTTTAATTTTACCACTTTTTTCTAGATTTTTTTTTATTTTTAATTTTACCACTTTTTCTAGATTTTTTTAAAAACTTTTTTTTGAGAAATTTTGCCACTTTTTTCCAGGAAATGTTTACTTTTTATTTTTATTTTGAAATTTTTTTACAATAAATTTTAACACTTTTTTTCAATAAAATTTTGTACTTTTTTTATTTTTATTTTTACCACTTCTTCCTAGAAATGTTTAAATGTTTTAGAAATAATATTTCCAAAAATGGCCCTAATTTAAATGTATAAAAGTAATGTTCTTCAGTCTCAACAGAAATTTGTGTATTTCTGGGGTTTACCTCTAAATTTGGTCCAATGAGGGTCCTTGGTCTAATTTGTGTCAATTAAGGGGTCCTTGAGGCTTGATGTACAAAAGGTTGAGCACCACTGATGTAGCACACTCTCAACCCACTGCCCAGCAGACCTGAGGACAGCATCATCAAACACACCCCTCCCCCCACCCGGTGAGGCAATCAATAAGTCTGTATCGATCGTGAACTTTATCAGACCCCTGCAGGTACGTAGTGAACACTTTGTGGTTATAAAAACAGGCTGGAGAGGGGCGGTGTTTAGCTCAGTTGTTAGAGCACCCGCCCCACGTGTAGAGGCTATCGTCCTCGCTGCAGGCGGTCCCGGTTCGAGTCCCGCGTCGGATGGCCCTTTCCTGCGTTACACTCTGAACTGTCCTGTCTAATACGGGCATGAAAGACCCTAACCCTATTTTTAACCCTTGCAGACCCAGTCGGGATAATCTGTCCAGCAGACTAATCTGAGCTGTAAACCAGATATAAGGACGATAATGCATTTAAGGGCTTGTAAAAGGTTACTCGGGTTAATTCGTGTGATGTGAACTGTATGCACAGAGGCCAACATGCTGCTTTTATCAGCCATTGTCATTGTCTGTCTTCTCTTAAAGGGATATTTCAACATTTTGGCAAATTTGACCATTGCTATAATCCCTATAGTTTTAGGAGGAGTTTCATTACCTTTAATTGTTGGTGCAAGCTGTTTTTAGATCGGCGCGGCAGAGACATGAGCTGCTCAACTAACAATAGAAGCTCATGGTATTTCCACTTTTCCTTCATCAAACTCAATACACAATCCAACACTCTGGCGGACAAGTTGTGACCTGCACATTCACTACAGATAATAATGTGTATAATTATGTAACATTACGACACATGAAGCAAATACTCTGAACTACTCTGAATCACTCCACCCAGCAGCCATGTCTGGAATGTAGTTCCGGCTGCATTTCCCTCTAAAACATCTCTGGTAACATTGTGTTATTATCTCATAGCGTGGTGAATGTGCAGGTCACAACTTGTCCACCAGAGAGTTGTGGAGTTGTTGGATTGTGTATTTGATAAGTTTGATGAGAAAAAAGCAAAAATGCTGCACGCTTTGCAAAGCTCACGTCTCTGTAATGAACCTACTCCTAATAGGGCAAATTTGCTAAAATGTTAAAATATTCCTTTAA